>BSBN01001097.1:0-1210072 GCA_027924645.1 Cunninghamia lanceolata
AAAGAAAATTTCAACAAATCAACAAAAGTCATCATCTACTTGCAAAGTAAAATATGAGATCTCTTCAAAAGATTATTCATGAAAGAAATATAATCTTGTCTGCCTCTTACAAAAAAAGACTTGTTGAACTTAAGTGTATGAAGAAACATAATGATTAGATAACTAGTAATCTCTAGAAGAACAGCATCAAACTTTAGATTCCTTCTCCAAAGGTTCTTCCTAATCCTCTTCTAAGCTAGAAAAGAGAAAGATGAATGCACTGTTGCAGTTGCAACTTCTTCTTCTAGTACATGAATTCTTGATTTAGGTGATTTGCATCACATGGCTTCATCACAAAATGAGTTTTCATCGTTAAAGCCATGCTATATGCCTCAAATGTGACAAGCCTTCAATAGTTGTATGTGGGAGAGGATTTGTTGACATGGGTGAGGGAACATTTCATGATGTTGTATGTGTGCCCTTTTATTAACTAATCTCCTATCTGTCTATCCATCAAATCACCCATCAAGTAAGAGGGTCAAGTTTTATTTTGATTCCATGGTAATTCAAGAACTACAGAGTGATGTCATAGTACAATTGGGAAGGAAAATTATAAGTCCAAACTATATGCCTTCTCATAATTTTATCTTGATTCCCCCTCTATAGCTCTTCATACTGACATAGATGATGAGAATATTATGTGATGAATAATTTAGTCATCTAAACCACCAAGTTCTTGCTTAGATGAGAGTTATAAAGACATGTACCAAGATTCCTCCACCTCTTATTTCTTCTACAGAGATTAGTGTTGCTTCTCTAAAGGCTTTTAATGATTCTTTTTAGCAAGATCATTTATGTATACTAGATACACCTCTTTGGTATTCATACTTATCAAACATATCATGTATTTTTATCCAATCTCACCTCCAAGACCTAGAAAACAATATTGAGGATGTAGTTTTCCTCTTTGATGACAAAACTCCTAATGTTGCATCATATTCTTCTTTGGATGTAATCAAGGTACTTAAAAAACCTCATGTTCTTTCCTCCTTTACATGCCTATGATGTTACATTCTATAATTGTACTTGGAACTCTTGATTAAAGATATTGACACATCTTATCACAAATATGGGACCTAACAAACATTTTCTAAAATTTTCTATCATGTTTCTTCCCTCATATCCTTTCATGGATTGGGAATACCCCTTCAACATTCACCTATGGGTTTATTTGTTCCTGAGGGAAGACATGTTGTTTGATGCAAGTGGATCTTCTTCAACATTCGATATTATTCATCTTCATCCATTTTCAACATAGGAGGCTACTCATTAGGGAGGGGAGGCCAGCTCTCTCTCTCTCTCTCTCTCTCTCTCTCTCTCCTCTCTCTCTCTCTCTCTCTCTCTCTCTCTCTCTCTCTCTCTCTCCTCTCTCTCTCTCTCTCTCTCTCTCTCTCTCTCTCTCTCTCTCTCCTCTCTCTCTCTCTCTCTCTCTCTCTCTCTCTCTCTCTCTCTCTCTCTCTCTCTCTCTCTCTCTCTCTCTCTCTCATCTCTCTCTCTCTCTCTCTCTCTCTCTCTCTCTCTCTCTCTCTCTCTCTCTCTCTCTCTCTCTCTCTAGGGTAGGTTTCTTTGTACATGGGTACCTAACATGGCCTTGATGTTGGGAACCATTTTTTTTTCTCATAAGTTATACTCAAGGGAGGTGTTGGTGTAATATTATATTGCACTTATTTTATGTCTTGGTGTAATATTTCTATTACACCTATTTTAGTAAGCTTACTCAAGAAAATACATTTCTCACATAGGTAGCAAATAATGACATGTGTTACACTTATATGGGGGAATCAAGTGCCACTAGTACCTCATCAATTCTTTATTGATGGTGATAAGGTGCCACATAAATTACTTAATCAAGTGCCACCATTGTCTCACTTGATTGAGTTAACTCATTTCTCGATTGAAGTTAACTGATAACTTCTTGGACATGTTTCACCATGACTCCTCCATCAAAGATGCTATATATATGTACTCTTACCTAGTTTGGTGAATAAAGAATAACCATTATTGTTAAATTGAGTCTTTCAACACAATTTTATAGCTAATTTCTAAACATTTTGTCTTGGGTTCATTTATATTTGCAATTCTAACAAAATTAAGTCCAATCATAAGAGCACATAGATTGTTGAAGTACATTGCATATTATTCACATTAGGAAAGGAAATATAAATGACTAAATGATTTTTCTCTAAGTTGTCTATGTGGATGACATGGAGAGAGATCCTACCAAGTACAATAATCTCAATCTTTCTTGATAAATTAAAAAAATTTATGTAGATATCAAAAGGGCCAAAGACCAAATTATAAAGAAATAGATAACTAAAATCAAAGAAGTAGAAATAGATGGGAGTAGACTAAGAATATTTCTCAAGGTCATTCTCAATTTTGACATTTGAAGCCTATGTCCATTGGCTCTAGAGCATTGAACACCATGGTAGAGCCATTGATGGACTTCATGAGAAAGGCCCTTTAAATCATACACCAAGGTACAAAGACTATTACAAATATCTTCTAGATCTCTCATATTGTATTTGATGACTTTTAGAGTCTCAACTTGATTGTAAAGAATTCTTCTCCTTCTATTGCTTCTACCTTCATTTAAAAAGATGATTTTATATGTTATCCAACATATCCTTGATAGAAGAAAGATCATGAAGATTGATTCTTTCTATATGAACTTCTTGGATATAATTGTTGTCATTGTTAGAAAATTTTATAGAATGAGAATGAAGTCTGTCTAAGACTCAATATGGGTAGTCCTATTAGATGTAGGCTCAGGTTCTATATTTAGATTGATAGAGTTGACCTAGGTAGGACCACTCAAATAATGAACCTTTTTACAGGACCTGGGAGCAAAAAAATCAATCTTATGTTTCCCTTTCAAATTGGAAATAGCAAGGACCTAAACATAGCAATCAATGTTTTGGTTCCTCATTTGATGAAGAATATCCATTTGTAACTTAGAAAATTACGTACCCTCACAATTTCATGTTGTCTTTTGACTTGCTTTGGTGTATGCTCTCGTAGCATGTTTCTAGGGCCACTCGAGCCTAACCTTGGCCTATTTCATCCCTCACCAAGGTTTACCAAAAATCATTCTACATATCTATTTTTCTTAACTTTTTGAGAACACATGTTGAATATTGGAGAATATTCTTAGGATGAAAGTGCGATTTGCAAACATCCCTACAATGTGCTGGCATCCTAAATATTCTAGAAATTCAAACAGATGATTCTCCCACCTTGTCACTCAATTGCGCCAGTGGTAATGCTCATGCAATAGTGAAATGACCCCTGTAAGCATGCTCAAGCTCCTTTGATTCCTCATTCATTCATACAATGCAAAGTTTTTGAAAAAAGAAGTTCTCTCTTCTCTATTACGTTTTTGGACAATACTACAAATTCTAAAGGAAATACTCTCTTAGCTTGCACAACAAAATCTATTGAAGGTTTTGGTACTCTTCTAAGTTGCAGTGCTTCCTCTTTCAACTTTTGGGGTTTCTACTTGCTGGTTGTGCATGTGGAGGCTCTCTTCTAAGGGTTTGGAGTTGTTCATACAAAAATTTGGCCTTCAAGGAGCTTACAGCCTCCTCCATTACCGAACAACCTAGTAACATTGTTTTATTTATAAGAGATAATGTTATCTATTGGGTCTATTACATATTACATTGTCTATTCATTATCAAACTTGTGGTGTAGACCACTACCCTATTTTTCCTACATAGACTAGGGTATTCTTCCCCATAGACATGTTGGCACCTATAAAATTTTGCTCCTAGAAGTGCCCTATTTTGCCCCAAAAATTCAAAATTCCCATTTTATGCCTTTACCATTGAAGACCCCTTGTTTAAATCCGATAAGAGATAGTTTTCAGGGGTATTTTTCCTCAAAAAATGACTAAGTATAGGTTCCCCAAGTCTTTCCCCTTTTTCCCTTAGAATTTTTTTTGTTTTCTACCTTTAGTTGGTGAATCGGTGAAAGTCCAAACTAGGGAACTAGTTTGGAAGTTTGCATGTATGTTGATTCACCAACAAGACAATGACAAGGCAAAAGGAGACAAGAAAAGGCTGTGGAAAGGTGATAAAAATAAAAGAAAAAGGTCTTTTTTGGATTTATGTTTTGGTTCAAAAACTTGAGGGTTCACCGATAGAAGGTTCGCCCGACGGTCACTTTGCTAACAAAGGCAAAGGAAAGAAGGAGCAGTGGCAATTGAATATTTCCTAAGTCACGGAAAGAGATTGAAAAGGCTTTATCAGTAGGAGGCCTAGGTTTGTGAACTTGTTAGTTCGTCGGTATGAGGTTTTGCCGATAGTATCTTCCCTGACCAAAGGAAAAGATTCTAAGTAAGGCGAAGGAATGAAGAAGGGCTTCTAAGGCTTTGTCAGCGAATCAACTGGTTTTCAAACCACCGATTTTACCGACAATGGTTTGAAAAGTTCATGTTTTGCTGATTTTGCCGATAAATGAAGGGTCTGCTGAGCACAAGGATAAGGTAATGGATTGCTTTTCCAAAAGTTCAAGAAAAACAATATTTGCTGATAAGGGCAAAGGTTTGAAAAGTCAAAGGTTTGATGTGGGCCATTTTTGCCGATAAGGCAAATAAAGGGTGCAAAAAACTGTGAAAATGGCTAAGTATGGAAAGGAATTGTTGGAGAGTCAGTGAAGTCCCGAACTTTCCAAAAGTTCAAGTTTTTCATATTTCGCCGATAACGTGATAAGATAGATCCAAAAGGGAGGAAAGCAAAGACAAGTTCAAAAAAGCTCAGATTCACCGATGAAGGCAAAAATGTGAAGAATGAGGAGATCGGTCCAAGCCTTGGTTGGATGGGTGAATAGTTCAAGAACCATGTAGTTTTCCGACTTGGTTTGGTGTAAGGCATTTTCACCAACAAAAGAGAAAAAGAAAGAGGTGACAAGGATAAAGTTTGGGAAATTTGATATTTGCCGATAAGGCAAAATAGTGCCGATGATGAAGAAGATAGAGGGGAAAGTTCAAGAAAAGACTAAGTTCTAAGATTTTGAGATTTGTAGATAAGGCAAATAGATGAAGGTGATAAAAAGGCAAAAGGAGATAGTTCAACAAAGATAAAAGTTGTCGATAAGAAGGAGGTAGAAATGGTTCTAAAAAGATAGAATTTGCCAATAAAGGGCAAAATAGCTCAAGTTCTCAAAAGTCCAAGTTTGCCAACAAAGAAAATAGAGAAAGAGGGAGATAAGGGAACGTTCGCCAATATGCAAAATTGTTGATAAAAGGCAATATTGGCCTAGTTCGTGAAAGGTGAAATTCACTGACTAAAGGATAAATGGAGGACTCAGACGGAGCCAAATTTGCCAAATTGAAGATTTGCCGATAAGGCAAATAAGGAAGCTGATAAGGAAGGAAATATAATGAAGAATTTTCTAAAAATGGCAAGTGGCCGATAGAGGGCACCCAACACGTATAGGGTATAGTCAGAATCAAGTCGTTTAAAACTAAAAATTGGGACAACACATTGGGAGTGTTGTAGTTGCTTTAAAAGGGTAATTCCCTGAAAGTATGCCATGATTGCAGGGACACACAAACTTATTTGTACCCAGAATTTAATGAGTCTACAGAATAGTGCCATGCAGGTGGTTGGCATAGTGAAATTCTTCAATGCATGGAGGACAAATCAGATAAGTCAAATGTTGCAGATGGCAAGGAAAGGATTAGAACCTTCCCTCTTTATTGCTCAGAGTACATGAAGAGTGCAAGAAATCTTCCTCTACCATTTTTAGAATTAATAAAGCATGGGTTTTCTCTTCCAACACACAAATCTTATGGCAAATTGGGAACTGAATTTATGATAGTGTGGGTGCAAGTCCTTGACAGGGTGCAACACCTGGGAGAGTGCAATGGGTTGAAACGCTATATATGCATGGGTTTGAAGTGTAGAAGGGGTTGGTCAATTTGGCAAAGTTCTCAGCAGGTTGTGAGCTCCAGAAGGTAGATTAGAAGAATTTTATTTTACAATCAACATGAAACAATTGTGAAATGTATGTAATAGAATTTGCAAATCTTTGTATCAAATTTCTATTCTTCTCCATTGTTGTAGGTGTTTTTCTTAGCAAACCATAATCGCAACTATAGTTTGCCCTTGCCACATTTAGTGCTATGAATGTAAGCTCTGATTTGAATGAATGTGATAGTTCTTAATCCATTTTCAAGCTTTGTAAATGGTCATTTTAATATTGCATAGAGAAGAATATGGTATGGTTTTGGATTATTAAGTATTCTAAGTGATTTGGTATTGATTTTCCTTGCATTTGATTTATCAAATAGGTAGTTATACACTTCTATGTAGTTGTTTTCCTTTGTTGAACATTAGACTCTGTAGCCCAATGGATAGGCACCAGTCTGAGTAGCCTTAGATCACCCAATCTTAAAAAAAAATCAACATATTCATCTTTAGAAGTAGTAGTTTTTATGCATCCTCAATGTGTAGGATTGCCTTTATCAGCTATATAGGGGTCTTGTAACAACCAATTGTTCTCAGTTTAGTGACAAATTTGTGGTTGAGAAAGCGATTTGGGTTTGGTTGTTCAAATATTTTTAGTTGTTCATCTAGTTTGATGTTAATACCTTCTTAGGTATACCCCTTGGAATATCCCTCCAGAGTTTAAGCTGAGATCAAAGAGCAGAGGAGTCTACCTATTGATGGTGTTTTTGACACACAACAATGTAGGTGAAATACAAGTATCCCACCTCTCTTGAAAAAGGTATCCTATCCAAGATAGGACTGCCCCAAGGATAATACAACTAGGTCTTAGCTTGTGTGGAATATCTCAGTGGGATGTACTAGTTGTGCCAACAAGAGTTCTTACATTTGATAGGGTTTATAAAAGATAATAGCAATGCAAGTGCAGAAACCCTAGGTGGTTTAGACTGTGAAGTCTAAAATTTTAGTAGATGGGCAATGAAATGCTACTCAAACCCTAAATCTACCAAACTTGATATATAAAGAAAATGCAAAGGGAAAGGGAGAGAGAGAAGGGATAATAGAAATCCTATAGATAATTGCAAAAATGATCAACACACAAATAGACAGATTCCCAACAATAAATGAATCTCTGCTTAACCAGGCAGCCCCACAATGCCATAGAGACTGTACAATCTTCTAAGGAAATGTAATGATTTTTAAACTATGGAGGGTTCATCAAACACCCAACTCTTGGCGCAACTCAATGAATTCACACAATCAAACTTATCTCATAAAATATGCCCAAACTAACCTTACACAATGACATATAATTAGCAAGCCATTAATGGTATGGATAGGAAATCCATCAAGTATCTGAATGATTAATCACTAATACAACTAAATGTAAACTAATTTCAGATTGACATGAACCATGAAATCCAAAATGAGACAACACAGAAAACACAAATTCCTAGCAACCTACAAAACTTGCTTTGTATTGACTAAATTTTGGCAGTCTTAGCAATTCATTATCAAATCTTACTTAGAATGAGAAGAAAATGATGGCCTTTTAATAGACAAGGCACCATACTGAGTTTTTCAATGGACGGTGGAGATCAACTCAACACCAATGGTCCAGATTACATGGCATTTAATTTGGTCGGTGGGTAGTTACAATCCCGGATTTGCTTTTGTCTAGTAGGAGAAAATGAAAAAAACAACTTTATAGCTCATGAGAACAAGACGAAATTTAGCAACTTTTTGAGTTGTCTAATGGGACAAATCACTTTTCCAGTGTGTTGACTGGTCAAGAGGAGTGTGTGGCACATTTTTTATGAAGGCACATCCAACTAGATGCTTGCTGGATACAACTTTGCATGACTGGACTGCTGGAACAACTATATGCATGTCTTGGACATTAGACTGGATCTACAGGAACTGCCATGAAATAGGCATGATCTTAAATGTCTTCAAGATCTTGAGGCCTATCTCCATCATCTTGGACATCATACTAACTTCCTTATGTATGTGCAGCAACAATTTGGTTGATAGAGTGTCGATTTTACATTTTTGGGTCAGTAAGGTACCTCTGTGTGTTCATCCTTCCAAGACAACTCCAACAAGCTCTCGTGTCCTCCAAGACCTATAATTCACAATAAAAAACATCAATTTCATCATAAACAATCATTTTCCATCAATTTGGATCAAGATATGTCCACTTGCAGCCATAGATCAGTCAAGAACAACTCAAACTCAATGTTTTTGTTTTATGACCAACTTCACAAATCTAGTGATTTTTGCATGATTTTCTACATTTTTTACCATTTTCAAGTACCCATTTGGCCTATATGTTTTTTTGGCCATTTGAATCCATTTGGAGATGTTTGTTTTACATTTTTATAGCCTTTTCTACAAAAAGTGGGATTTTTGGGGGTACTAACTTTTCAGGTGCAGTGGCATTAATTGTTGTAAAAAGTGCCCAAAATCCACACAAACTTGGTAAAAATGTTGGTCATGATGTGATAAATAGTTACGTAATCCAAATTCATCAAGAAGATCCAAGTTTCCCCTTCAAAAAATGTGTTTTTGGCCCAAATTGGCAAAAAAACGCTGATTTTGGGATGTACTGACTTAAGGCAGTGGAGGTCAAATTTAGCGCTAACACCTCTTTATACCTCTAGTCGGGATTTAGGCTCGGACTGACTAATTAGAATGATGCTTCATGAGGTCAGTTGGTTCACTTTTTAGCGCAGGTCCGTGGGGTCTATTTTTAGCGCAAACTTTGCTTGGTACCGCCGGCAGAGTTTTTGGGTCAAACCGACTAGCGCAACTTTCACCTCCCACTGACCTAGCGTGATTTTCAAGTTCCTCTAACAAAAGGCAGTGCGATGCAATTTCAGCGCAAGTCGGGTAGCATTCATTTTTAGTGCAAAGTCAGTGGAACCAACTTTTAGCGCAAAGGCGGTGAGCGATGATTTTAGCGCTAAAGTATGTGAATGAGTTCCAACACTGATATCTAGTGGCACTGTATATTAGCTCAAAAGGTAGTAAAGGTTAATTTTAGCGCTAGATTTTGAAGTGTCCAGGGTGACAGTATATTTCAAAACATATTAAGTATAATATTTTGAAATATACTGTCAGGATGTTTGAGATAGGTTCCAGATCCATAGGATTTGATATGCAAATTCTAGATTTTTGAGGTTCCACCAAATTTCAAACTTAGCCATTTTTCAGGGTTTTTAGGATTTTAGACTTAGCCAAATTAGGGCTTCAGGACCATGCATCAAAATGAAAGTATATGAACCTTTTAGTGAAATCTTGTAGAATTTGACATGATTTTGTAACTCTAAGACCTGGAAACTAGGAATTTCAACATGACACATCATGTAGTAGCAATTTCAAGGACAATATCTAGTGACACGGGATTTTGGAGCAAAATGTAGTAACACCCAACTTTAGCGCAAAAGGCAACAAATGACCATTTCTTAAGCACAAACCCACTCAAGACACCTCCAAATCGATCATGAAACACATCAAATAACTCCAAACATGTGAAATGACCAAATTTAAAATGGCTCCTACATTCTAAGCACAATTTCACCTCCTCATCATCATAAAGAAGAAAGGTTGAGACTCCAAGCCAAAGCAAAAGAGGGGGTCTCCATTTGATAAAATGGGGGCGTGTGTGCAAGGCATAACAAATGGTGACTCTACTGGGGAAATGCTCCAAAGCATTTCAAAGATAAATGACAGTTTTGAACCCAGGATCTCTGTGTTTCCCACATATTAAATTGGATAGCATGATACAATATCAAAGAAGCAGAGAACACTAGCTCAGTACAACTATCCATATCTTGAAAGCCCGAGTGTGTGCAATTGCACTAATTCCCATCCCTTACCTACTAAGATCATCCAAGATCCTTCGCATTAAGCTACGTAAGTTGACACACATCTCATCCACCTTGACATTGCCCCACTCCCAGTCAGGCGTCCATAGCCCCGATGGAGTTGTCTTGTAAACCCATCAGCTCGATTGAGTTAATGTGTGTGCTAGATGCAATTATTTTTTTGTTTGACTTCATTGTTGGTAGAGTACAATGCAATACCACTTACCCTTCCAATTTTGCTAACAAAATTCACAATGGTGGTAGAGATGACGGTCTTCAGATTTTTCACTTAATACGATTTCACCTAAAATCCTTTAGCTACTTTAGGATCATTAAAGGTGTGAGAAGTAATATGGCTAGAAAATACTTCAAGTGCACCAACTAATGACTCATTTCCCATGAATAGACATCATACCATCCAAGTAAAACCATGGAACCCACAAGAAGACCTAAGTAGAAAACTTTAGCTTCTCAAAGAAATATTCTAGATTACTTACCCAACAAAGGACCACTTACAGGTCTGCACGACTGCCACCACATTCAAGAAATGGAGAACCCCAGCAAAACAAGCGCATGAAACAAAGCAAGCAAAGCAACTAACCTAAACAAAGCAAACTACTCTAACAAAGCAAAATGAAAGCAACAACTAACAACTAGTAGCAACTAACAACTAAGGAAAAGAAAAAATAGAAAGAAGAAACTAAACTAAAACAACTAACAACTAACTAAAACCCTAACTAAAACGAGAAAAGATATGAACAAAATATTTGGAAAATAAGTATGTACACTTCCACGTGATTTATTTCTTAGGACATGCAGTAGTAACAAGGTGTAGGTCATCAAAACAGTGACAGTGAGGGACCTCCAAAAAAAGCTAAAGCTAAAACTGTGGTCAAAGCTAAGAATGAATGTTACTCTTCTGGTGTAAGAAGGTCTAGAAGAATTGCTAGAAAACCAGCCCCTCAGGCTAAACTAATTTATTATTTTGAAAGTGACTCTGGGTCTTCTACTCAGGGAGATGAGCAGTCTAAAGGTGATGACATTAAGGTTCATGAGGTTTCAGAGGAGACTGAAGGGGCAGAGGAAAAGGAGGATACTGATGGAGGGGATTTTGGACCTAATGATAATGCTCAAGAGGAGGAGAGGGTGACTGTAGAGGAAGATGAAGAGGCTGCTAAGGAAAAAGGCGACAGTTAGGAGGATGAAATTGTTGTTCTCACAGGCCGTGTGGAATTCTTGGAACAAAAGGTCTGATCTATGAGATGCTTTATCAACAATATGCTCTGTTGATCATCTATGCTCAATTTGTCTCTGTTGTAGGAGCACGACACCCTTGCCCATGTAGCTGATGAAGAGAAAGTTAAAGAGTTTGAGAAGATATATGAATTTCTGGCTAAAGGCTGGGAGGATGTTTCTCCTTAGCTTTGTTTATTTGCTTTTTGTTTATCTGATGTTAGACTGCTACTTTTACTATCTATTATTTATCGGCTATTAATGTTGTTTATGCTATAGCTGGGTTTGGTGACTCTTTTTATTTTTGAGCCTTTATTGTTCTTTTTTGGGCTTCTATTGTAAGGGTTTGGACCCTATTTTTTCTGGCTTATATTATCAAAAACAAGGTGCAGGTTAGTGTCCTAAGTCTGGCAAGTTCAACTTTGTACTCTGAAAAGTGAGGTAGAGGCATGCTAGGTTCATGTTCAGGGTACCAATCATATAGAATCAGTAGTTGGGATAGTTCATTAGGTCCATGATCAATCCAAATGCAAGTTGTCTTACCCAAGATACCATAATCAAATTGATAATTAAAACCAAGTGAAGAGAGGGAAGATACAACCTGATTTGTAGTACCATCAGTCGGGAATGTAAGTTCATCACCTTGTTGCATTGCATTACCTACTTTCACATCTTCAAGGGATCTCAGCTCGTGATGAATCATGTCTTGTGCACCAGTTACCTTTGGATTACTAAATGTCGCAGCAATCTCCCAAGCAAATAGGAAGTCTGGACAACTTTGTTCAGTATGTGAATCATTTGGATGAACTCTGCACGAATCAGCTAAAGTGAAGTCTGACATGTGTGGTGAATTCCCATGCAGTAGCATATCTTTGCTAATTGTTGACACTAGCTCAATGATGTGATCAAGTGATTGACATGAAAATGCTTCCAAGCCATCACTATGCATGATTGTTTGGTTTTTATTCTCAGATTGCAAATTTCTACTTTCATTTCTTATCATTGGATCAGCATCAAGCATGTGGAGATCTTCTTTTATGTAAGTATGAACGGGATCAGCCTGATGAGTACATGATATACTTAAATCTACTTCATCCATATCGGTCATATGTTTTACACAAACCTTATTTATATCAGTCAGTAACCCCTTTGTTTCAGCTAATGGCTGATATGGGACTGAAAATTCATTGTCTGTAGCAGCAACAAGGTCTCTTTCTTCTTACACAACTGAATCAATGTTCCTTTGAAGGGATGCCTCATCTTGCTCTTCTTCATCTAACTCATCTAAAGACTCAGTTGAAAACTTTGTTGGAGTGACTATATCAACTTGATATGGCTCATCATGTTGACATAATGGGCTGATACAGTCAAGAACTTCATCTGTTTTCATCAAATAATCTGACTGTTGCTCCTTTGGCATTGTTGTCCATGACTTTCCTTCATCTGGAGGACTGATTTCTTCTTGTTCTTGCATATGTTTGGCCTAATCAAGTTGTTGTTCCAACTCAGAATTGTCAACCAGCTGAAGTGAACTATTGTTCTCCACCCCTGGAGCAGCAAATTTAGTCTTAGAACTTGATATTTGTGAAGCATCTAATTGCTAATCTGCATCCTTATCTTTTGTTGATCTGCATCCTTATCTTGACTGTCCATCAAGTCTTATTCATTATTCCTCCCATTAACATCCCCAGTAGCAGAAATGTAACCTTTTATACTACTTTGTTCATTGTCCTGTGACTAAAAACTAAGTTTTAACCAAGCTGGGACAACATATCATGTGACTGACCTATCTAACTGAGAAAGAGATTTTATCCAATTGTGGATCTCATATTCATTAGTTGGGTGACTTGCAGACCACATGTATTCCCTACCATCCACATCTGGATATGCATTTTGATGAACTTGAGGGACTTCAATTTTTTCAATGTGCAGACTACCTTTTTGACTGTGATCAATTATGAATGGCGGATTTACATCTCTTGCACCCTAAACTTTTTGGGCATTCTTAACTGAGACACGACCATATGCATATGCATCCATCTGTATTGCTTCTCCTTGCAAGGTCTTGCTCTAAATATGTCTGTCATACTTATATCCCACTTCAGGCTTGTATACTTCAATTATAGGAAGCAATCCTTTTAAGTGCAGTTCTAATCTTTAGAGGAAAGTCAAACAATCAATCTTGTCATTTAGTTCTCTAGGATGTATAGTGCAAACCTAAGGTGAACTAAAATCAAGCAATGTAAATGGAGGATACTTCACCCTGATTTGCCTATCTAACACTTCTTTGAAAAGTGGGATGTTCACTTGGAAGTTCTCTTCATGATATGATTATTGAGATGGTCCTCTGAAGAATGAAGGGATTTCATGACTGAAACCCTTATGTGTACCCATTGGAACTGAATCTCTTGAATAGTCAATTCATTTCAACATGTGCAATGAACACCAAAACTGAAAGCTTGTATTATAACCTTCATTCTGTCCTCCTTCTAGTGCCAATTCTATTGATGGGTGTTAGGAGGAGAAGGGTTGGAACTAAATAGAGCAATGTCTTGGTTTAGCAATGTTTTGATTCTACCCTCCTTCTAGCGCCAATTCTGTTGATGGTGTTTTTGACACACAACAACATAGGTGAAATACAGGTATCCCACCTCTCTTGAAAAATGTATCTTATCCAAGATAGGACTGCCCCAAGGATAATACAGCTAGGTCTTAGCTTGTGTGGAATATCTCAGTGGGATGTACTAGTTGTGCCAACAAGGGGTCTTACATTTGATAGGGTTTATAAAAGATAATAGCAATGCAAGTGCATAAACCCAAGGTGGTTTAGGCTGTGAAGTCTGAAATTTCAGTAGATGGGCAATGAAATGCTACTCAAACCTTAAATCTACCAAACTTGATGTAAAGAAAATGCAAAAGGAAAGGGAGAGAGAGAAGGGATAAGAGAAATCATTAAAACAATTGCAGAAATGATCAACACATAGATAGACATATTCCCAACAATAAACGAATCTCTACTTAACTAGGCAACCCCACAATGCCACAAAGACTGTGCAATCTTCTAAGGAAATGTAATGATTTTCAAACTATGGAGGGTTCATCAAACACCCAACTAAGGTGGTTCAGGCTGTGAAGTCTAAAATTTTAGTAGATGGGCAATGAAATGCTGCTCAAACCCTAAATCTACCAAACTTGATGTAAAGAAAATGCAAAAGGAAAGGGAGAGAGATAAGGGATAAGAGAAATCATAAAAACAATTGAAGAAATGATCAACACATAGATAGACAGATTCCCAACAATAAATGAATCTCTACTTAACCAAGCAACCCCATAATGCCACAGAGACTGTGCAATCTTCTAAGGAAATGTAACGATTTTCAAACTGTGGAGGGTTCATCAAGCACCCAACTCTTGGCACAACTCAATTAATTCACACAATCGAAATTATCTCATAAAATATGCCCAGACTATCCATGCACAATGACATACAATCAGCAAGCCATTAATGGTATGGATAAGAAATCTATCAAATATTTGAATGATTAATCACTAATACAACTGAATGTAAACTAATTTTAGATTGACATGAACCATGAAATCCAAAATGAGACAACATAGAAACACAAATTCCCAGCAACTTGCAAAACTTGCTTTGTATTGGCTAAATTTTGGCAATCTTAGCAATTCATTATCTAATCTTACTTACAATGAGAAGAAAATGATAGCCATTTTATAGACAAGACACCATACCGAGTTTTTCAATGGACAGTGGAGATCAACCCAATCCCAATGGTCTAGATTACATGGCATTTAATTTGGTTGGTGGGTAGTTACAATCCTATATTTGCTTTTGTCTGGTAGGAAAAAGACAAAAAAAAACAACTTTTTAGCTCATGAAAACAAGATGAAATAACAACTTTTTGAGTTGTCTAATGGGACAAATCACTTTTCCAATGCTTTGGCTGGTCAAGAGGAGTGTGTGGCACATTTTTGTGAAGGCACATCCAACTAGATGCTTGTTGGATACAACTTTGCATGACTGGACTCCTAGAACAACTGTATGCATGTCTTGGACATTGGACTAGATCTACAGGAACTGCCATGAAATAGGCATGATCTTCAATGTCTTCAAGCTTCTTAGGCCTATCTCCATCATCTTGGACATCATACCGACTTCCTTTTATATGTGCAGCAGTAATTTGGTTGATAGAGTGTCAATTTTGCATTTCTGGGTCAGTAAGGTACCTCTGTGTTCATCCTTCCAAGATAGCTCCAACAAGCTCATGTGTCCTCCAAGACCTGCAATTCACAATGCAAAGCATCAATTTCATCATAAATGATCATTTTCCATCAATTTGGATCAAGATATGTCCACTTGCAGCCATAGATCAGTCAAGAGTAGCTCAAACTCAATGTTTTTATTTTATGACCAACTTCACAAATCTAGTAATTTTTACATGATTTTCTACATTTTTTACCATTTTCAAGTACCCATTTGGCCTATATGTTGATCTAGGAGGTTTTTGTGGCCATTTGAATATATTTGGAGACGTTTGTTTTGCATTATTATAGCCTTTTCTACAAAAAGCAGGGTTTTTGGGGGTACTAACTTTTCAGGTGTAGTGGCATTAATTGTTGTAAAATATGCCCAAAATCTACACAAACTTGGTAAAAATGTTTGTCATGATGTGATAAATAGTTGCGCAATCCAAATTCATCAAGAAGATCCAAGTTTCCCCTTCAAAAAATGTGTTTTTTGGCCCAAATTGCCAAAAAGCACCGATTTTGGGGTGTATTGACTTAAGGCAATGGAGGTCAAATTTAGTGCTAACACCTCTTTATACCTCCGGCAGGGATTCAGGTTTGGACTAACTAATTAGAATGATGCTTCATGAGGTCAGTCGGTTCACTTTTTAGCACAGGTCTGTGGGGTCTATTTTTAGCGCAAATGTAAGATGCCACCCCAATTTTTTTATAATTTCATACAATGATATTAGTGTTAGAATGAATTGCATAAACCAACTAAAATGCCTCACACTTTCTGATCACCTAGATCCCAAAATGGGCAAGGTGAGAGCATACAATGATTGGCTTACACTAAGCAATTATGCAATAATGAAAATACAATTCATCCGCTATGGCAAGCATCCACTTATATTGTGGGAATTCACAACTTTCCAGTGGGTATGAGAGAAAGAATGAAAACATTAAACCATCCACTTATTTAGTGGGTATTCACCACTTGTCCAATGGGTAGAAACATGAAAGAAGGAATTCCAATTTGCCCACACTTGCGGTAAACCATCCAGAGGTTCTTTAGTGTTTAAGCAATATAACAAAATGTTTACAAATGAACGAAAGAGTATAACACTTCCCCAGAAAGAATACAATAGAGCTTCAATCTTCGATTATAATTGTTTATCATCAAGAGGGTCAATCTGCATTAAAGAACATATGATTCACTGAAGAATTCTGTCTCACACTGAATGGAAGCATGATGCCTTGATGGTAAATAATGATCTGAAAATCAGATTGTTATAATTAGAACAAACAATTTAATGGTCATATCAGCCTTGATTTAATTTGCCAACCAAGTATTACTCTGCACAAGATTGAGTACAAACTAATAAAGAATCACAAAACTAAGCTGATATCATACAAATGAACACTACTGATCAGCATTGAATCACTATTTCAGAACTATTTATTTCTGTATGGTGACTCTGTAATTGATCCACTGCAAATACATACTCATCACTATCAAAGAGTCTCTACAAACTGCCCCATAAACTTATATTAACCCTCTCAACATTACAATCAACAACACAATCTAATACAAATCTGATTTGCATTGAACATCCCCTGACCACAACTTGTACGGCACCAAAAAGAAGGTTCAGTTTTGCATAAGACATTCACAACCTTTAAAAACCATAGCCCAATGTCTAGTATGAAGCACCCAAAATAGATAAAGAACACCCTAACAACTGATAACAATAAAACCAAGAATATGAGACAGCATAAATAAATTGATTTCCTTGACCATGTACGGCTTGGTAGCAACAAATCTCATCGTAAATCACAAAAGGCTGCTTAGAAAACACTAGTACTAATCAAATGAAAGGCGCCTATTCAAAATAAAGATCTCCATATATTATTTGCATCATATAATGGAGAAATCATGCAATTACAAAAATCACCCTCTCACATAAATATTACGGCAAGCTTGAATATGTACAACCTACTATAATAACATCAAAACAACATTAAACTCAATGATATATGATTTGAAAAGAAGCACCAATACATGGTAATAAATACCCAAGCATTATCTGTAACATAGAAAGCATCAATCTCTTCAAAAACATAATCGACCCAAGTGCCGGTACGGCCAGTATGATGTACGGCTAGCATAGAAAAACCTCCTTCTCAAACTCCAAATAAAAATCATTAGTGCTCCAACAAAAACAAGTCAAAATATACTCAAAATCTTATTAGATCAATCATCCAATCAAAACTCACAAATTCATGAAAGCTCCATGTGATTCCTGTATGAAATCACTGTTAATCTCAAGAGGGTTTTCGTCCTCAAGAGCATTCTACAAGAGGGGTTTCGTCCTCAAGAGAATATGGAAGAACTCACAAGTTCAATCCATCTACAACAATATCAAATCCAAAGCATAACATAACCCCTCAAAGGAGCTCTCATCCCTTATTTATAACCTTTTGAGAAGAATATAATATTATCTCTTCATATTTCTTCTCACAAAAGGCCCTTTTCTGAAATAATAATAAAATATCAAGTGTGAGGCCCCCTTTTTAAGTGTCTAACATTTAGAACACTTAAAAACCTTTCCAATGAGCTATAACACTTAGGTATTAATTAATTATTTTCACCCCTAGGAGCTAAAGTGAAAATAATAATTAAAATAGCTCATTAAATATTAAATTTTGTGAAAAATCCCAAATGGCCTCCAAATGCAATTTAAATTGAACCAATATGCTCTATAAGGTTTGGGATGTGCAACGATGTCTCTGGGTGACTTTCCAAAAATAGAAAACTCCTCCAAGAATCTTGGAGAGCAAACCAAAAGCCTGATCAAACTTCAGAAACCATCACTGTAACCTAGAACATCAACTAAGCTCAAAGCCATGAAAAATAATCCATTTACACAAGGAAAACCTAAATAATTGTTCTGTAAAATGAATCATGACCACTCCAAGAACATTGGAGTCCTTCCCAAACATGCCAGATAGCCTCTAGGAGATTAGGAACAAGCATAATGCACACAATAATCAATGCACCAAAAATGGAACATTACAGTCCTCCCCGCTCAAGATTGCTTGTCCTCAAGCAATGCATGCTATCCAACAGAGATACTTGCATGATTAATAGTAATATACTTGGATCCCAAATTAATCTCAAGAATGGTTCACACTACTTCTGTCGTGCCACTTTGATATAAATGCAAACTACGTGGCTGGAACTTTGCTTACAACTATGAAATATTCCTCCAATCACACAACTATTTGGATCCCAAACAACATTAACTCCAAAAATGAAAGAGTTAGCAATCATCAATATAATCATCCAACATGAAACAACTACTGGAAACCAAAAATTGTAATGCTCCTCCAAGGAAGAACATAAATCAGCTTGATAACAAGCTGGAAACAACTCAGAACAGCCATGAATCAGTTGATTCTCACTCTCCAAAAGAGCATTAGTAACTGTAACATTTGTTCCTTTCAGCTGAAAACTTCTAACATCTTCCCATAAAAGGCTAAAAGAAAAAAAAGGATCAATCTCATGGATGCATAAGTCTAAGATAATCTCATGAAAATTAGATTTCAGTGATCTCAAAATGGGATAGAAACAACAAAATTGAAATCTTTTGAGAATAATAAGAAATTTAGGCCATCTCCAATCAGAATATGTCAAAGTTATGACCAAAATTTCTCTCCAATCAATCATTATGTATGCAAATGAACATCTATGATGGTTGATTGGATGAAGGACAGCAACTTCATGACATAAATTTGACTCGAAATTCATCCATAAAACAATCTTACCAGCACCGTGCTATCCTCCATAGAACCCTGCAAATAAACTCCATTATGAAAGTAAGCCATTATTGAACCTAATCCATTGCATACCTGAACCTTATGCCCATCTTCAACAATTGATGAAAACTTCTAGTTGAAGAAGTTTTTGTGCACAGTAACATTCCATGAATGCTTTGCACTAGGATCCCATATCCTGTTACTATCCTCCTCCATGTTACTTACATCCAATTGGTCCTCATCATTCAATATGAGGAGTGGATTATCATGTGTTAACTCAACTTCTGTCATAGAAAAAGAATCATCAAATGATTGGAAGTTGTTTTCACCTTTTGTTCACCCAATTCATCAATTTGCTCCAACTTTGTATCTGCATAGTTAGGAGGTTGTCCTACATCAAAACCTCCTTGGAGCAATTCAAGCTCTTCAATTATTAGCTTGCCTTTTTCTGCTCTAGTAGCTCCAACTTGCTCCTTGAATTGGTGTACATCAACAAGCTAATTTTTAACTTCTAAGAGAGCCATTTGAGTACTCTCTAAAGAATTTATTGTTGATTTCAGCTTAGATGTAAGCTTAGCAATTTCTGCATCTCTTCCCTTCAAAGCATCATAGATCCAACCAGCAAACTTAAGAACATGATCTCTATCAGAAAGAAGGTTCAAATAATCTGATTTCACCGTTTCTAAAGCCTTTCTGACAACACACCAATCTTCAAGTGAAGATTCTCTTTCCATGCCCATTTGTCTCCTTTCAACTTGTGCCCTCCAAATGTGATTGTCAACAAATTGATGTATGCAATCCAAATGTGTTAAAGATTGAACAACCTTATCTTCAGTGACCAACAACTGATTCTTCAAATCCAAATCAGTTGCACACAATAAATTTTCTGTCATATCCTTATAGGCATGATCCTTGAAATCAGATGCTTTTAAGTTTTCCTCTTCATGGCCACTTTGACTACAAGAAGTAGCATCACTAAAATCCAATGTTAAATCAACCTTTGAGGCTGATCCAAGTTCTTCAACAAAATCCTCATCAAATGACTCTTCTGAAAAGACACTTGGTTCTTCAATTTGCATGGGAGATGAGTCTTCTTCTTCTTCACTTTGATCAAATGTTATGGCAGTATCATAATCAAACATTGAATCATCACCAATGGCTGATTTAAATTCTTCTTCGGCACATTCTTCATCAAGAATCATTGAAGATTCTAATTGCTCTTCTCTTTGCATGGAACAATCCTACTCATAATCAAGACTTTCATCACTAGAATGGTGGAAATGTTCTTCATTACGTGTTGTTCTAAAATTTTCAGCAGCATCATCCTCTTCATCTTTTATGATTTCATTGTTTCCCATGTCCTCAACAAGATACTTTACTTCAATGTTCTCAGGCTCACTTGCAAAGTCACCAGCTAGCAATCTATCGATCATCTTCAACTCATCAATTGTAGTGGCATCTTCAAGATTTTCATCAAATGAAGGACTTGCTAAGTCCCACACCTTAGACTCATATTCTTCATCAAAGCAAGGCTCAACTTCATCAATTTCTATTGTAGCCTTCCCCAAATCAGCAAGCTCCTCAATGCATGCTTCTTGATTAGTGATCTTCTCTTCATCATACAGAGGCTCAGTCTTATGTTTTTTAGGTATCAGGACTTCAACTTCTCCCTTTTTAGACTTCACATCATCCGAAAGGAAAGAAAATGTAGTGAAGATTGCTAGTTCGTCTTCTTTGTCCTTGCACTGATGGTTAAGCTCCCATGAGTCTTTGCATAGGAAACAAAGACTTCTTCTCCTGAGTTCATTCGTGCTGATCACTCTCTTTCTTGAAATGAGAGGTTTCTTGTTCGGTGAGCTGGAAGGTGATGACTTAGGAAATTTCTTGGTCCTTACCTTTGAAGTAGTTAACTCAGGCTTGCATAAGGACATTTTCTTCATCTCCTCTTCGTTCTTTATCTTCTGAATATATTCTATAAATCCCTTTTTGTCAGTATTACCCTCTTTGATGATTTCCAAAAAAACATCCCAAGGAATTTGATGCTTAAAGTCAGAAAGACCTTGATATTCCTCAATAATTTTTATGTCCTCTTGATGATACTTCCTTCGATCCAACTTTTCTTGAACTGCTCTTTCTAATTCATCCTAACTTTGCCTAAGAGAATCAAACAGAACATTTGTCTCACTTCTTTTCTGCATAAGAGATGCCATGATCTCTCAATACTACTCAAAATCTTTCAACTGCCAGAACTCTAAACACAAATGTAAGTGCTGATCACTCACATGCAAGGCTGAAAACTTGACTAACACTTGAAAATTTGCAAGGAATGAGTATCAACCCAAACAGGCTGGCAAGATCACTAGCTCTGATACCACTATAAGATGCTACCCCAATTTTTTTCAAAATTTCATACAATGATATTAGTGTTAGCATGAATTGCATAAACCAACTAAAATGCCTCACACTTTCTGATCACCTAGATCCCAGAATGGGCAAGGTGAGAACATATAGTGATTGGCTTACACTAAGCAATTATGCAACAATGAAAATACAATTCATTCGTTGTGGCGGGCATCCACTTATATCGTGGGAATTCACCACTTTCCAGTGGGTATGAGAGCAAGAATGAAAACACTAAACCATCCACTTATTCAATGGATATTCACCACTTGTCCAAAGGGTAGAAACATGAAAGAAGGAATTCCAATTTGCCCACACTGGCGGTAAACCATCCAAAGGTTCTTCAGTGTTTAAGCAATATAACAAAATGTTTACAAATGAACGAAAGAGTATAACACTTCCCCAAAAAGAATAAAATAGAGCTTCAATCTTCGATTATAATTGCTTGTCATCAAGAGGGTCAATCTGCATCAAAGAACATATGATTCACTGAAGAATTATGTCTCAAACTGAATGGAAGCATGATGCCTTGATGGTAAATAATGATCTGAAAATTAGACTATTATAATTAGAACAAACAATTGAGTGATCATATCAGCCCTGATTTAATTTGCCAACCAAGTATTACTCTGGACAAGATTGAGTACAAACTAATAAAGAATCACAAAACTAAGCTGATATCATACAAATGAACACTACTGATCAGCATTGAATCACTATTTCAGAACTATTTATTTCTGTATGGTGACTCTGTAGCTGATCCACTGCAAATACATACTCATCACTATCAAAGAGTCTCTGTAAACTACCCCATAAACTTATATTAACCCTCTCAACATTACAATCAACAACACAATCTAATACAAATCTGATTTGCATTGAACATCCCTAGACCACTTGTACGGCACCAAAAAGAAGGTTCAGATTTACATAAGACATTCACAACCTTTAAAAACCACAGCCCAATGTCTAGTATGAAGCACCCAAAATAGATAAAGAACACCCTAACAACTAATAACAATAAAACCAAGAATATGAGATAGCTAAATAAATCTACTTCCTTGACCATGTATGGCTCAATAGCAGCAAATCTCATCATAAATCACAAAAGGCTGCTCAGAAAACACTGATACTAATCAAATGCAAGGTGCCTATTCAAAATAAAGATCTCCATATATTATTTGCATCATATAATGGATAAATCATGCAATTACAAAAATCACCCTCACATAAATGGTACAGCAAGCTTGAATATGTACAACCTGCTATAATAACATCAAAACAACATTAAACTCAATGATATATGATTTGAAAAGAAGTGCCAATACATGGTAATAAATACCCAAGCATTATTTGTAACATAGAAAGCATCAATCTCTTCAAAAACATAATCGACCCGAGTGCCAGTACGGCCAGTATGATGTACAACCAGCATAGAAAAACCTCCTTCTCAAACTCCAAATAAAAATCATTAGTGCTCCAACAAAAACAAGTCAAAATATACTCAAAATCTTATTAGATCAATCATCCAATCAAAACTCACAAATTCATGAAAGCTCCATGTGATTCCTATATGAAATCAACATTAATCTCAAGAGGGTTTTCATCCTCAAGAGCATTCTACAAGAGGGGTTTCGTCCTCAAGAGAATATGGAAGAACTCACAAGTTCAATCCATCTACAACAATATCAAATCCAAAGCATAATATAACCCCTCAATTGAGCTCTCATCCCTTATTTATAACCTTTTGAGAAGAATATAATATTATTTCTTTTTATCTCTTCGTATTTCTTCTCACAAAAGGCCCTTTTTTGAAATAATAATAAAATATCAAGTGTGAGGCCCCCTTTTTAAGTGTCTAACATTTAGAACACTTAAAAACCTTTCCAATGAGCTATAGCACTTAGGTATTAATTAATTATTTTCACCCCTAGGAGCTAAAGTGAAAATAATAATTAAAATAGCTCATTAAATATTAAAATTTGCGGAAAATCCCAAACAGCCTCCGAATGCAATTTAAATTGAACCAGTATGCTCTATAAGGTTTGGCATGTGCAACGATGTCTTCCAGGTGACTTTCCAAAAATAGAAAACTCCTCCAAGAATCTTGGAGAGCAAACCAGAAGCCCGATCAAACTTGAGGAACCATCACTGTAACCCAGAACATCAACTGAGCTCAAAGCCATGAAAAATAATTCATTTACACAAGGAAAACCCAAATAATTATTCTACAGACTGAATCATGACCACTCCAAGAACATTGGAGTCCTTCCCAAACATGCCAGATAGCCTCTGGGAGATTAGGAACAAGCATAATGCACACAATAATCAATGCGCCAAAAATGGAACATTATAGCAAACTTTGCTTGGTACCGTCGACGAAGTTTTTGGGTCGGACTGACTAGCACGACTTTCACCTCCCACCAACCTAGCGCAATTTTCAAGTTCCTCCGAGAAAAGGCAGTGTGATGTGATTTCAGTGCGAGTCGGTAGCATTTATTTTTAGCGCAAAGTCAGTGGAACCAACTTTTAGCGCAAAGGCGGTGAGCGGTGATTTCAGCGCTAAAGTATGTGAATGTGGTCCAGCACTGATATCTAGTGGCACTAGATATTAGCTCAAAAGGTAGTAAAGGTCAATTTTAGTGCCAGATTTTTAAGTGTCCTGGGTGACAGTATATTTCAAAATATTATTAAGTATAATATTTTGAAATATACTGTCAGGATGTTTGAGATAGGTTCCAGATCCATAGGATTTGATATGCAGATTCTAGATTTTTGAGGTTCCACCAAATTTCAGACTTAGCCATTTTTTAGGGTTTTCAAGATTTTAGACTTAGCCAAATTAGGGCTTCAGGACCATGCGTCAGAATGAAAGTATATGAACCCCTTAGTGAAATCTTGCAGAATTTGACATGATTTTGTAACTCTAAGACCTGGAAACTAGGAATTTCAACATGACACATCCTGTAGTAGCAATTTCAAGGACAATATCCAGTGACACAGGATTTTGGAGCAAAATGCAGTAACACCCAACTTTAGCGCAAAAGGCAACAAATGGCTATTTCTTAAGCACAAACCCACTCAAGACACCTCTAAATCAATCATGAAAGACATCAAATAACTCCAAACATGCGAAATGACCAAATTTGAAATGATTCCTGCATTTTAAGCACAATTTCACCTTCTCATCATCATAAAGAAGAAAGGTTGAGACTCCAAGCCAAAGTGAAAGAGGGGGTCTCCATTTGATAAAATGGGGTGTGTGTGCAAGGCACAACACTACCCACTCTTCTAATTGGTCAAAATCGCCCATAACTTGTTGATAAACCTCTTTCTATCACCCTGATGACAATCCCTGGCCTAGATGATTTAGAAAAGTTTTAGAGTTTTGTGTTACAGTTATTTTGGGAACCAACATTTTGGCACCATTGTTGGGGAGCCAAGATTTTATTTCTGGTTGCTGTGATATTGAAATACAATGTTTGTTCAAGTTTTTCTTCCCAACAGGGGAAGTGGCGACTCTGTTTTGATAACCCATAATTAATTTTAGTTTGAAAAAGGCTTCGTAATGGATAGAGGAAGAAACCAAGAGCAGCCTAGATGTGAGGAATCCTCTAATAATGCTAGAAATAGGAGGAGTATATATAGGGTAAGGAGACCCAATGTGGTACCTACAAGAAATGCCCAAGATAATATATTTGTCAATCTTAGAAGCCAATACAATTATACTTCTGAGGACTTTGTAAAACATACTCAGGACAAGCAGAAGGATGAATAGGAATGAGTATGATGTTAGAAGAAATGAAAATATTATTGGCAGAGGAAGTAGAGATAGATCGCATGATCCACATATGAGAACATTTGGGATGCCTAATGATAATGAAGAGATATATCAGCATACCAAGCATCCTAAAACTCCCACAGAATCACTTTGAAGTCAGCATGATACCATTCCTAATGAGGAAAATCAATAGCAGCAACCTGATGATGAGGAAAGAGAAAGAAGAATCCAAGATGAACTCGATTTGTTTGATAAAATTAGAAACAGACAGAGGGAAGTGCAAGCCTTACTTGATCAACAACAAGCTCAACTTGTCCAGTAGGCCCAACAAAACTAGAATGCACAGCAGTAGAGCATGAATCAAAATGTTAATCAACAACATGCACCTCCACAGCACTACAATCAACAACATAATAAGAGACAACAACAACAACATCAAATGGGATAGCAAGGCGTAAATTAGGCCCCTGCTCAAAAGCTCAACATTCAACCACCATAAACCAAGTAAACCAGCAGCATGACAACATTTAGAACGTTGGACATGCACAACGAAGATAAGCACATAGGTTTATTGCACAGAGGCAGTCATTGGGAGTTGAAAGGTAAAAGTAAATCAATTTCATTGGCATACCTAATTTTCCTAATCCCATTCCAAGTGAGATTAGAGGGAAGATTCCTAGATTTCAAGGCAATAATGCTGTTACTGGTGAGGAACATCTTAGGCATTTCATTAATGTCACTGATGAGTATGAGATTGAAGATGAAGATGTGATGATGACGTTATTTGTGCACTCATTGGAAGAAAGTGCCAAGGAATGGTACAAGGCTCTCCCTAATAACAACATTGATTCTTGGGAGTAATTCATGAGGGTGTTCAGACTGCAGTATGGGGATAGGATTGACCCCAAGTTTTCCATTCATGAACTCACAGCCATCAAAAAGGCCATAAATGAGATAGTAGTTCACTTCAGCAACCACTTCATCATGACAATGAGAAAGGTGCGTCCTCATATGAGACCCAATGAATCTATGTGCTTAGTTTTATATTGTGGTGCTTTTGATTCAAAATTAGATTATTGTTTGAGGGACAAGAGTCCACAGACATTAAGAGAGGCTTATGTTACAACAATAAACATAGAAAGTAGTATGAGAGCTTTAGGGAAGCACATCAAAAGGTCTGATGTAAAATTGCCCCAACCAAATAAGCCTGCTTTCAATAAACCCCTCACCACTAATGATAAATTAGATAAACTCATGGGGGTTGTATTTGTCATATAAAGTTGCTAGGAATGATAAAGGGTTGCCACCTCAGGGTGCTGCAACACAGTTTAATGAAGGTCAAAGATTGCATAACAAACCTTATAATGCTGATTGGTCTAAGAGACCACAACAGAATGATAGACAGGCTGCTCCCAGGCATGTAAGTTTCAAATAGCCTGAAAGGGACACCCTAATCCTTTGAAAAAGGATCAAGTTAATTTTCAAGACAAGTCTTTGTGGTGCCAGGCTTGCTTCCTCCCCCATGACCCAACTAATTGCATGGTGGCTCATTCATTAAGCAGAGAAGAAGAATTCCCAAATGGAGAGGGTGCAACTGAGTGTTATGAAGAAGAAATAAATCAGTTTGATGCAGAAGATTATGAGCAAATAGGTCAGGACACTGATTATGTCAGTTATGAAGAAGACGATCATATTTTGCATTAATATGATTATGATGAAGGTACAAAGAGATATCAATTGCTAGCTCATGATTTTGGGCATTTAAAGGACCTTATGCAGAAAAAATATCAGTAGTCTAAACCTTCAAAAAAGGACATGAAAGCTTTGACTGATGCAACCATCTTGTAAGTCCAAGGAAGCTATCAACTAAGAAACAATACTATCCCTGTGCACAATGCCTCTGCCAAGGAATCAAAACAACAAATATTAAATGGGGATAGGGACAAATGTAAGGGGAACATGAAGCAAAAAAGTAGTAGTGCTCCAAAGAAGAGTATGGCTAAAAAGAAGGCTCCGGTGTAGCCGCTAGCAGCAAAAAAGAAATACGTGCAGAAGAATCTAGGACCAACAGAGCAACCAGTTACTATACTCGTTTTAGGGGTCCATTATCCAAAAGGCAACAGTAAGCATGATCAGCCTTAGGCACAAAAAGAACTAGAAAATGAGAAGACAAAGGAAGAAGGTAAGGATATTTCATCCGATCAAGTAATACCTTATATTCATTGTGCAAATGATGTAACTTTTTCATGTGATACTCCTTTGCCCAATTATAACCCTATTGACATGGCACAAGTTGTTAGCCAAATCAAAAATTTTGTGCCAATAGTGGAAGTCCTTAGAATCCCTGAACATAGAGATAGGGCAGGGTCATTTATTACTATTGTAGATGCATAAAACAACCTATTGTTGTTCCTAGTGGTAATGACGAGGGTATAGGTCATGAGTAAATAGTTGAAGTTTATTTAGGGTCATCTATGGTTAACAACAAGATGGGAGTAGACCCTTTTTACACCACTTTGATCATAAATGGTTGGTTGTTACACAATTGTATGCTTGATTTAGGGGCATCTAGTAATGTCTTACCACTTGAGATCATGAATGAATTGGGACTAAAGATGTCCAAATCCTTTGGTAAGTGTTTTGCCATGGATTCTAGGGAGGTGAATGTAATTGGTCTCATCAAAGATGTTGAGTTCAAACTTGCTACTTACTCAAACAAATCATTCTTGATGGACATAATTATTGTGGATTGCCCTACCAAATGGGGAATGCTATTATCTAGAAAGTGGCAAGTTTCTATGACCCTGGAAGCATTCGGATGGATCTCCCATATGCCACTATTCCAGTCCAGGGCGTGGAAGTGAAGCCATACAGGGAGAAGAAGGTAGAAGACCAAAATATTGAGGATAGGTATAAAATAGAGGAAGATCATGCAAATTTATTTGACACTGAAATAGACCATTTATGGCCTATTGCAGTGATGATGGTCCTTGTGTGAATGTTTCACCTCCTAACCCTATTGCAGCTATGTGTGATATGTATGATTTATGGACGTTGCATTTTGATGGTGTGTTTTCTAGAGATAGCTCAGGCACTGGGATTGTTTTGACATCCCTAGATGGAGAGAAAGTTGATGTCTTTTAGGCTTGATTTTTAGTGCACTAAAAACATAGCTGAATATGAGGCGTTGTTGTTAGGTTAAAATATTGCTCACAAGCATAAAATCAAGTGTTTGAAGATTTATGGTGACTCAAAATTAGTGGTGCAGAAAATTAGAAATAAGTTTGCTTCCAAGGATAAAAGGTTAAGGGTATATAGGAATGTTGTGTGGGATACCGTGGAGCTGTATGATTCCATTGGTATCGAATGGGTGGATAGAACTAGAAATGAAAAAGTAGATTCCCTGGCTATAGCTGCATCAAAATTTGATCCTCAATTGGATTTTCCTCATGGCCATCATGTTGTAGAACTGCTTACAAGGCCAACAATCCTTGATAATATATATAGTTGGCAAGTGTTCAGTGACAGTAATTAGATTTTTTAGTTTCCTCAATTGCATGGATGAGTTTGACAGTCAAGTGATTGACTGGAAGCCTATGGTAGAGATGGAAAATGGCAAGGAAACATTGTTTTGCAGTGAGGTCGTATAGTTGAAGACTAACACCATTCCCAAGGGACTGGTGGCATTGGAGAGGATGTTTGAAAATGTAGACTATTGGAAGAGTAAAGGTAAACCTATAGAAGAAGACAATGTTGAGGGTATTAACCTTGGAACTAAGGAGGCACCAAAAATGGTTTACATAGGTAAAATGTTGAAGCCCCATGAAAAGCAAATGTTGATTTCTTTATTGAGAAAATTCAAGAAATGTTTTGCATGGTCTTATGATGAGCTAAAAGCTTATAGGGAGGATTTATTTCAGCATACTACCCCACTTCAACCTGATGCAAAACCATTTAGGAAAAAATAGAGGCCTTTAAATCCCACTATAGCTCCCAAAATGTAGAAAGAGTTGTTAAAAATGAAAGAGGGAGGTATCATTAAACCAATCAGACATTCTGAGTGGGTGTCTAATCTTGTCCTAGTAAGGAAGAAAATTGGGGAGATTAGACTGTGTGTAGATTTCATAAATTTGAACATCAAATCCCTTAGGGATAATTATCCTCTTCCGAGAATGGATCATCTTCTGCAGAGGGTTGTTGGTTCAGAACTGATATCCATGATGGATGGGTTCTCAGGGTATAATCAAGTGCTAGTCAAGGATTTAGAACAATACAAAACAACATTCACCACTCCTTGGGGGACATATGTTTATCTGAGAATGCCATTTGGATTGAAAAATGCAGGATCAACATTTCAAAGGGCAATGGATGTGGCCTTTGCTAGACTTATTGATGAGATCATGGTTGTTTACCAAGATTATCTTACTACATTTTCAAAGGATAGGGAAGATCATTGCAAGCATTTGCAAATGATTTTTGAGAGATGTTTAGAGTATGAGATCTCGTCGAATCCCAAAAAGTTTCAATTTGGAGTGGAAGAAGGAAAACTGCTGGGACATATTGTGTCCAAGGATGGGGTCAGAATTGATCTAGAAAGAGTTAAGGCCATTGACCTTATCCCTTAGCCCAAAATAGTCAAAGGTATTCAGTCTTTCTTGGGGCAAATTAACTTTGTGAGGTGATTTATTCCCAATTTCGTTGAGAAGACCAAAGCCATCTCCAAGATGCTCAAGAAGGGATAATCCATCACATGGGATAAGGAATTAGTTGAAGCTTTTCTTGACACAAAGGAGGCTCTAAAGAATGCACCATTATTGGTAAGCCCAGATTATACAAAAGCCTTGCAACGTTTCTCCTTTGCTTCATTCTATACTATTGTTGTTGTATTATTACAAAAGAACAATGATGGGTTTGAGCAGCCAATAGGATTTTTTTAGCAAGTCTTTGCAAGTTGTTAAGTTAAATTATTCCATTATGGAAAAGCATGCATATGCTTTGGTTAAGGTAGTAAAAAACTTTAGGCCATATCTTATGGGTGCAAAGACTATTGCATATGTGCCCCATTTAGCTGTGAAAGATATGTTCACACAGCAAGAGGCTTCTGGAAGAAAATGCGGGTGGATCAACAAGGTCCAAGAGTATGACATTGAGGTGTAGATCACCAAACTACTTAGAGGCTAGGGTTTAGCTAGGTTGATGGCTAATTCCAACTTAGAGGCCACTGAGGTAAATGAAGCGGATGTTGTTTCATTTGCTAATGCATGTATATTGACAAATGATCCATGTTATAGAGATATTATCTATTATCTTGTCAACATGCATTGTCCCCCAGGCATGAATGTGACTCAGCAAAAGACACTCAAGCTTTAGTCCCAAAGGTATGTCTTGATTCAAGATGTATTAATGTGGAGAAATCATGATGGGTTGTTGTTGGAGTGTCTAGACCATCAACAGTCTAAGGTAGTTATTGGAGAGTATCATCAAGGAATATGTGGTAGGCATTTTCATGCCAAAACCACATCACATAAGATTATCAGAGCAGGCTTCTAGTGGCCAAGTCTCTTCAAAGGTGTTGCCAAGAAGGTTAGAAAATGTGATGCTTGCCAACGTTTCTCTGGAAAGATGAAATTTGTTGGAGCATTACCTCTTTTGTCAGTTGCAGTTGAGGCACCATTTAAGCAATGGGGCATTGATTTTATAGGGGAAATTCAAGAAAGGTCTAGTAATGGATTCAAGTGGATCCTTATGGTCACTAACTATTTCACCAAGTGGGTTGAGGCTATCCCCACTCGCAATGCCACATCCAAGGTAATGATTGAGTTCCTTGTGAACAATGTGATAACCAAATTTGGGGTGCCATCTAGAATTGTTGCAGATAATGCCACGTGTTTTAGGTCTCAAGAGATGTGGTCTAAGTTTGGCATAAAGTTGATTCACTCATCCCCAAAGCAATGGACAAGCTAAGTCCAACAATAAGAGTCTCATGAAAATTTTGAAGAGAACTCTAGAAATGAACAAGAAGAGATGGGATGACAAGCTGAAATATGTAGTTTGGGCAGATCAAGTCACATTCAAATGTGCTACAGGTAAGATCCCTTTTGAGCTAGTGTATGGATTAGAGGAAAAAATACCAATGTCATTGGAACTGCATGTTGAACACCCAAAATACTGAGAGGGGGGAGGGGGTGAATCAGTATTCTCTGAAACCACTTAAGCATTTAAACATTCATCCCACATAGCATTTTTAGTTCGTAGAAAGAAAGAAAAGTATGAAAGCAATCATCAAAACACATAACACATGAACACCAAATTTTTACATGGAAAACCTAAAAAGGGAAAAACCATGGTGAGGATTAGCTCACAATATTATAATGCAACTGGTTAAAGTTGATGCAATTAGTGCACTCACTGTCCAAAAGAGAAGTGCTCACTGCAAGTGGCTCACTTCCAAAGGACTCACTGTCTTGAATAGAAAGACATAGAAGATGAGGTGGTTCACTGCCAAATATGAACTGTTAGTAATGCATCTAACATATACTGTAGATATCGTTCCACTAAAGCTCAGAATACTGACTTTACACACTTCATCTTCACCACAATCTTATCTTATCTTCTCTACATCAGATTTCACTCACACATACACACTCTTAGTTATTTCACACCACTCTAAACTCCACACAAGAATTCAATCTTATTTATATACAACAATTACGAAAAACATCAAACAGGTCGGCATGATAGATGTACTATGTGACTTCTTGACCTGTCCGCCCAAAACTCAACCCTATAGGCTTTGCGAAGAGATCCAAAGCATGTAGCACATTTAGATAGGTTGGCATAACCTATAATTGCTCCCATAACTTTTTTCTGTGCATGACTTTACTCCGTACAACCTCAACACCTTTGGGTCGGCACCATTAGTGAAGTAATCAATAGAATGAACCAACTGTTAGCTCACAACTCAATGCGTGGACCACCAAAGTGCTTACCACTTGGAGAGCACATGTCTCTGACATCTGTAAACCTTTCCTCAAAACCATATAGCAAAATATTCATCTACAATGGAATGTAGAGCATTCCAATATACCACTAATATTGTCATTACAATGTCATTATAGAGTTCGGTACTCTGTCAACTCTATCTTTCACTGCGGAGGGATTCAAGACCTGAAACTTTGAATTTAGGCTCCTTTAGTATGCACCAAAAATACCTTGCAACTACATTGAAATATTCTTCATAGTGGAGCAATGCGGACCAAAAATTTGGTTTCCTGAACACTGAGGACAGTACTCTAGGACTTAGACAAATCTGCAGAATGATTGGTACTTTGGTATTCTCTAGACCAACACAACTATCTCTTTATACATTTTTGCCATCAATGACAACACTACTCACTACCATGCTCATCAGTCTCTTCATCATCATGCTTATGTTGCCAACAATCTCCCCCTTTGTCATTGATGGCAACATACGCCAAAACTTCTCCCCCTTTGTCATCGATGGCAAAGGGACCACTTGTATATTTACAGATCAAAACTTCTCCCCCTATCTCAAAAATGATCTTTTTCTATGTACATACTCCCCCTTACTATTTTACTCCTATACTTTAATATGTAAATCAAAATATTATATCATCAAAAAAATTATTTTCTTCTATCTTTCTGCATATGTACAAGAAATTAGGATATGAACCTTATTATTTAGTAGGGATAATCTCCTTGTATATATTCTTTAGTTGTAACACTGTAGAGTCCCAATATATCTTGGCAGAGTTGAGTATTTGTATCTGCTCAGTAATCTGCAAAAATAATTCTTTCGCTTCTTCAACTGATGAAGGTATAGCTGTTATCTGACCAACCTTATCAGCTTCTTTCAACAACCCTATCAGCGCTGCCATCTTGAAATTGACAATCTCCCTCAACTGACTCGTCTAATCCTTAATTAGTTCTCTTTGATTCTAAATTTTCTTGATGATTGCATGAGTCTTTTCAACTTCAACCCTCAGATCTCCATTGTTATCCTTTAAAGGCTCATATGTTCTAGAGATGTTAGCTATCTGCATTTCAAGGGCATCAATCTTGTCTTTTATATCTTTTGTAGTTATAGGTCCTGATAAGCAAAATTGATACATTACATTAGCATCACCCAGGGTATTTTGAATACACTTTACACTAATACCCAATTGATTGTGTGCCTTGGAACAATTTTCTAATAGATCTAATAGTCTCTTATTATTAATTTGTTCCATTACTTCCTTCTCAGCTTCCTTCTCTAAAGAAATAGAATGACTGTTAAAAGACTTCAACAATTGCTTCATTTGTTGTATAGGAGTCAGAGAGGCATCCATCTTGGTGTCTGGTAACACCTTTTCAAAAACCTTTATTGCTTCCTCTAGAAGTTGATTTCCTTCTACTTGTGATCGTAGTATTTCTTCTTGGGTAGTAACTTGAAAAATGGTTCCTAATTGCAATTTCTTTAGTGGAGAGATATTGGACAAATTGATTTGTCCATCTAGACCTTGTCCATCTTATTTTACTCTTTCTTTTTACAGACCTTGTCCATTTCTTTTTTCATCTCTACTAGATCCACATTCTTCACTGGATCACTCTTCCTTACTGGATCAACCTTCACATTCTTACTTCTACAAAATTTAGCAATGTGACCTAATTTGTTGCATTCATAACACTTGACATTTTAAACAAGCTTACTTCCATTCATTTTGGATCTACATTGATTAGCCTTATGCCCAAATCAATTTCATGTATAATAGTAACCATTGAAAGATGAAAACATCATATCCTTATTGTAACCATTCATCATCTGATTTCTACATTCACTAGCCCTATGACCAATTCTTTGACATGTAAAACATTGGCTAGAGGATGATTGAGCATTCTAATTTATCCTACTTCTACATTCCATAGCCTTATGTCCAAATTTATTGCAAGAGTAACAGTAGCCAGAGTGCCTTTGTGCAGTTGGTGGTTTGATAGGTGGCCTCTTGAAATTTTTCTTTTGGTTCTAGACCTGTCTGTTACTTTTATTCTTGTCTTCAATCTTCTTTTGGTATTGCTCTTCTTCTTAGCATTATTTGCCTTTGAACTCTCACTCTTTTCAAATCCCAATCCTTCTTTATCCTTAGGAGCCTTTTGATTTTGTATCATTTCATCAAGTAGGGTGGAACTTTTCTTGAATTTGTCTTCTTGATTCTTTGATTTCTCCAACTCTGTCTTTGGGACCACAATTTCTTGTTCAAGCCTTGAACATTCTTCAATTTTGCCTTTCAATTTTTCATTTAGTCATTCTTCAATTCTTTTTCCTTCCTCAACTTGTATTTTTAGACTGGTGATTGTCTCATTTGATGGATTAAGCTGTTCATTTACTTCCTTGTATCTTTCTTTGAATTTCTTGTTTTGCTCTTTCAACTTCTTGATGCATTCATCTGCTTCCTTGATATTTTCTTCCAAATCTCTATTCTCACATTGAACTTTTTCTAGATCTTCAAGGGCTGATTTAAGTTCTCCATTCATGTCAACTATGCAGTCTTCTTCAGTAAATCCAACCTACTAGTCACTAGATGTTCACACTTCAAGATCTTCCTCAAGCGGTTAAGCTTCTTCCAAGGAATCAAGCTCTGATACCAATTGTTGAACACCTGGAATACTGAGAGGGGCGGTTAATCAAGATTCTCTGAAACTACTTAAGCATTTAAACATTCATTCCACATAGCATATTTAGTTTGTAGAAAGAAAGGAAAGTATGAAAGCAATCATCAAAACACATAACACATGAACACCAAATTATTACATGGAAAACCCAAAAAGGGAAAAACCACAGTGAGGATTATCTCACAATATATTATAATGCAACTAGTTAAAGTTGATACAATTGGTGGACTCACTATCTAAAAGAAAAGTGCTCACTGCAGGTGGCTCACTTCCAAAGGACTCACTATCCTGAATAGAAAGACATAGAAGAAGAGGTGGCTCACTACCAAATATGAACTGTTAGTAATGCATCTAACTTATGCTGGAGATACAGTTCCACTGAAGCTCAGATTACTGACTTAACACACTTCATCTTCACCACAATCTTATCTTATCTTCTGAGCATCAGAATTCAATCACACATACACACACTTGGTTCTTTCACACCACTCTAAACTCCACACAAGAATTCAATCTTGTTTATATACCGCAATTAAGAAAAACAACAAACAGGTAGGCATGATAGATGTACGATGTGACTTCATTCAATCTTCATCTACTAGTTGATTCAATGTGTTTATCCATTGATTTAGTGATCTATTACATTGTTGAGTGCTTTTTTTAGTTTTGTGTGCAGATTGGATGAGTGGTTAGATTTGGACAAGGATCTATAGCACAAGATTTCTAGTTTTTTCCTTTGTACAGATGATAGTGTGATGCATAGACATTTGTGCTACACGTTGGCATCTTGAGCTGAGACTCTCCCCTTTTGCTGTCAAGTTCCTCTATGACTCTCATTTACTATTATGTGTTTGTGTCTATAACTGAGCATCTAGATTTTTAGATTTTACAGTGTTATTGATGTACTTTAGTTCATTCACTTATCAAAATTAGTTAATTTCTAAGTGTAGAGTAGAGTAGGGTCTAGCTAGATTTATTTTATTCTTCCTGATTGGATAGCAGCATAATACACTTCCTTGAAGCTGGTTAGATTCTCATGTAGTTGTTGGAATTGATTCTAGTTAGATAACATTGTTTAGTCTTGCATAGAATACAACACTTCCCCCATTACATTTTGGTGAACTTGACTTCGTTCACTCACATTTTTCTTATCATTCTAATTTTCTTCTTTTTCTATTTGGTACAAATAAGAATTCGATCATGTCAGATCTATTTCTCCAAACTTTCATAGTTTTGATGATCCTTTTAGTAATGAAGATTTTGACATGCTTGATGAAGCCCTTGATGACTTCATCCATGTTAATTCTTCCTCTTCTCATCCAAAACATTCTCTTTCTATATAAATGATTAACATAATTTACATTCCAGTTCTGCACAAGAACCTGTGAAACTAAAAATTGTGGTGCATCTTCGTTCTAATATGCAAGAAACTTCTAAACTAGTAATCATTGTTCAAGGTGCTTAAAACACACCTTGACCTTTGAACTAATTAACACAAATTGAAAAATCTATAATGTTATGTTACACATATGGTTCCAATGGTTGTATTGGTTGTCATTGATGTCAACACTATCACAAGGTTGTCATTGATGTCAATACTGTCACAAGGTTGTCATTAATGTCAACATTGTTATGAATGTGTAATAGTGTTCATAGTTGGATGTTTTTCTCCTAAAGAAGATACATTGAGATGGGAATTAGAAGTTCATATCATGCCTTGTTCATTGCAGAATTGAGTATGAAGATATATTCAGATGGGAATTAGAAGCATCAAGAAGACACATTAATATGGGGATTAGAAGCACTAGGATATGGTACTAATGGATTAAGATATGTTGCATGTTATTCTCAACTAAGAATGCATGTGTTAAGGCAAAGAAGATTTAGCTTCTAGAAGTTGGTGATAGTCTCTGTTTCAAAATGACCATCTTTGAAGACTATCAAGAAAATTGCTCATCATTACCATTGGGTTGGTTTTGGGCCCTTATGGATTGGAATACATCTTAATGTGATGACAAATCCTATACATTCCAAGTTTCATGATGTGTGGACTACCAGAAGTATGTTTTACAAAAGATAAAGTGAAGATAGGGTTAGTGCTATGAAGACAGTCACTACATGGAAGAAGGATGCTCTACATTCCTCCACATTTGTAGATTTGGCTATACAATTCTGAAAGTATGTTAAGATTCCAGTGAAGATGATAATTCCAGAGATTCAAATCATTTACCCTTCTGCTATGAAAGTTGTGCATGATAGAGTACCGACATATGTTCTAGCAGAGTAAGCCAATGCTAAAGGTTTGTTGGAATGCTCTGCATTCCTCTGCAAATGAATGATTTTCATTGTGGTTTTGAGGACATGTTTCTAGATGTGTATTATATGCTTCTCTTCAGTTTCAAGGTTCCTGGTAGTCCGTAGCTCAGTTTTTCAAATGCCAACATGTTGCAATGTGTTCTAGATGACAAAGTGTTCTCAGAGTTAATAATTGAAGCTGTGAGACACAATTCTTTGATGTGAGGTGGAAAAGTAGTGTTTGGGGATGTTTTATGAGTCATGTGGACTCATCTAGAAAAGTTTCACGAAGATCTTTCTTGTTTCCAGTACCGCACAAGGTTTTCAAGTTAATTTGGTTGTTACACTTCAAGTTTTCATGTGTTTTCCTTAAAGCTATCCTATTTCCAAATGAGTGGAGTGCGCGGATGTAATTCATTGATGTTTGAAGCTATGAAGGATGTTTTGGACTTGGTTAATAAAGTGCTAGGGTCCGCAATGCTTGGATCTTCTGCTAGTGTAATGTGTGTGTTTACTTAGGACATATCTTCTACACATTTCATATTATGTGTTGTCTAGCCGACTTGTAAATGTATTATTTATGTTGTATCTGGGTGAAAAGCAATGCAATCAATGTAATACCATGTATAAATAGTGAATCAAATTGAGTGAGGTGAGGTGTGATTGCAATTGGATTGAAAAGCTTGCAAGCAAATAAAAGGCAGATTGAATGCATTATTGGTGAGTGACTGAAGGAGAAAGAGAAGAAGTTGTTGATGATGTCCAAATTCATCTTGAAGACATATTTCAGACAATGATCAAGTATAGAGTGTGCATGACTGATTAGATCTTCAGAAGAAAGTGTGAAGAGACAAAAGTGCAATCATCAAAAGTGTGAGCTTCAATGTTAGTTTTCAAACAGTAGAAAGACTATTATACTGTAATATTTTGTAAGTGTATTCTCAAATTAGGTAGTAGATGCTTCCTTGAGAGTGACCCTAAAACCAAGTCATCATGGAGTAGAAGCTTCCTTGGGAGTGACCCTAAATCAAAGTTACTTGGGGAGTAGCAGCTTCCTTGGGTTATAGCCCCTAAAACAAAGTTATTATTTGAGCTTCATATATTGTGAGTTAATCCTCACTATGATTTTTCCCTTCTAGGGTTTTCCACGTATATCTAGTGTTATGTGTTGATGTGCATTGTGTTATTCTTTCAAGTTGATATTGTGATACTTAAGGTTTAATCTGCTCCGGATAAGTTGAAGTTATTGAAATTGGAAATGTTTAAATACTGATTCACCCCTCCCCCCTCTCAGTATTCTTGTGTGTCTAAAAATTGGTATCAGAGCCAAGTTCCTCTGAAGGAAGATTAACTACTTGAGGAAGGTCTGGGATGGCACAAGGTGGATCCAGTAAGATTCCTAGGTTTGATGAAACAAATTATGCTTTTTGGAAGCTAAGGATGGAAGCCTACATCAATTCTCTAGGGTGCGGAGTTTGAGATTCTGTCAAGAAAGGTTACACTATTCCTACTTCTATTCCTACAGATGCAGATCAAATCAAGAAGTATGATAATAATGGCAAGGCAAAGTTTTCTATCATGAGTGGATTAACTGATTCAGAACTCTCAAAGGTGATGAGTTGCAGTTTTGCACAAGAAGTTTGGAACAAACTTGAAACTATCTATGAAGGAGATAAGAAAGTAAAGCAAGCTAAGATGTTAATATTCAAAAACAAATTTGAAACCCTAAATATGGAAAAAGGATGAAAACATTGCTGGATTTATGCTCTGGTTGAATGAAGTGGTGAATGGCATTACAGGTCTTGGTGGAACAATAAAAGAAGATGAAATTGTAAAGAAGGTTCTGAGATCTCTTCCCAAATCTTATAGTCATAAGGTATCTTCTATTGAGGAGACTGTAGACTTGGATACATACACTTTGGACCAATTGTTTAGTATCCTGACTGCTTTTGAAATGAGATAATTTGATAGTGATGTTGCAAAGAAAGAAGCTACTTTCAAAGCCAGTAAAAAGACCAAGGATGTACCTGCTAATGAAGATGAAATCCCTGATGATGTAGAAGAAAACTTTGTAAGAACACTGAAGAAAGGCTTTGGCAAATACAAAGGTAAGTTATCCTTCAAATGTTTCAATTGTGGAAAGGTTGGTCACTTTGCTTCTAAATGTCCTATTAAAGAAGCTAGGAGAAGTAACAGAAATAGTAAATTTAAAAGGAGTCTATTTTCCATAGAAGATAGTGGTTCTTCAGAATATGAGGATCATGATTATTCAAATGATGAAACACTTTTATTGGCTAATATGAGTGTTGGTGACAAAAGGGATGATGTTGTAAAATGTGGAAAAGTTGATACCTTGCAAATAATCCAAAATAATGAAAGATCAATGGTTGTATGGACTGCCTTCCATGCAAAAGAAGAAACCAAAGCTTGGGTCATTGATAGTGGTTGTTCAAATCATATGACTAGTGACAAAGAGAAGTTTATCCGCCTTAAGAAGTGGGATGGTGGAGATGTCAATTTAGGAGGTGATGAGTCACCTCAAATCTGTGGAAAAGGTGTCATAACTATTGATGGATAGAATAGGACTAAGGATGTTCTCTGTGTCAAAGGATTACAGTACAATCTTCTCAGTGTCAGTCAAATGTGCGAAAAAGGTTACAACCGTACTTTTCATGCCAATGGTTTTGAAATCATGAAGGTGGGATCCAAAAAGCTAGTTGCAGAAGGTATCAAGACAGGTGGTGATATCTATCACTTGAAAGAGGCAAATGGAAGAACATGTTTGTTGGCTTAATTTTTATAATATGGTAAGAGTCATCTCTACTCATGCAGTAAGAGATATGCTTAAGATAATCAAGCCTGCAAACACTGTATACAAGGAATGTCAAATGGGAAAGTAGACAAAGACAAGTTTTAAATGCAAGGAGTACTCTTCTTCAAAACCATTGGAGCTGATTCACACAGACCTATGAGGACCTACCAGAGTAAAGAGTCAACAAGGTGAAAGGTATTTTATGTTGCTCATTGATGATTATTCTAGAATGACTTGGGTTACTTTCTTAAGAGAAAAAATTGATGCCCTTGATAAGTTTAAAGTTTTCAAATCTTTGGTTGAAAATGAAATGGATACTAAGATCAAATGTTTAAGGTTAGATAGAGGAGGTGAGTTTACTTCAAATGAATTTGAAAAGTTTTTTGAAGATCATGGTATTAGGAGGCATTTATTTGCTCCTAGAACCCCTCAACAAAATGGGGTAGTGGAAAGGAAGAATAGGACTATGCAAGAAATGTCAAGGGCAATGTTGAAAGATGCAGATCTGCCTGATATATATTGGAAGGAAGCTATTCACACTATTGTCTATTTAACTAATAGAGTGCAGTTAAGGGTCAATAGCACTAAGACCCTTTATGAGTTGTGGTATGGAATACCTCCCACTGTTAGATACTTCAAGATCTTTGGCAGCAAATGCTATATCAAAAGAGATGAAGAAGACCTAGGAAATTTTGATTCAAGATGTGATGAAGGAGTCTTTCTTGGCTATTCAAATAGAAGCAAGGCCTATAGATGCTACAACAAAAGGTTGAGAAAGATGATTGAAAGCAAAAATGTCAAAGTAGATGAGGACTTGTATCAGATCTCACAAGATTCATAAGACAATGGATATGATATCTTTCCTTGCATTGAGGATGAAGAAGAAGAAGTGAAAGAAGAAAAGGAATAAGAACCAGAGAAGATGCCTAAGACCCCAGCAAAGTGTGTTTAGAAGAATCACTCAGTAGAATAGATCATTGGACACAAGAATGAAGGTGTGTAGACAAGGAGAAGGTTTTCCAAGACACATGAGCAAGTAAACTTGTGTTTGTTATCAAAAGTAGAACCTAAGACCTTTGTTGAAGCCAACAAGGATGATGGATGGATAAAAGACATGGATGAAGAATTGGATTAGATTGAGAAGAAACAAACATGGGAATTGGTTCCCAGACTAGCAAACAAGAATATTATAGGAACAAAATGGGTATTCTGGAACAAATTGAATGAAGAAGGTGAAGTTGTAAGGAACAAAGCAAGATTAGTATGCAAAGGATACACTCAAGTAGAAGGCATTGATTTTGACGAGACTTTTGCTCTGGTAGCAAGGATAGAGGCAATTAGAATGTTCCTTGCTCTTTCTACTCATAAGAACTTCAAAGTATATTAGATGGATGTCAAGTCAACATTTCTGAATGGTGACCTAGAAGAAGAAGTATACATTGAACAACCAGATGGTTTCCAAATATTAGAAGATCTAGACATGGTATACAGACTCAAAAAGGATTTGTATGGTCTCAAGAAAGCACCTAGGGCTTGGTATGCAAGATTAGACAAGTACTTACTTCAACAGGGCTTCAAGAAAGGTACCATAGATAGTAATCTTTATATAAAGGAAGAAGGAAACATGATTTTGATTGTTGCAATATATGTTGATAACATCATTTTTGGTGGAGATGATGATATGTGTAAAAGGTTTGCAAAGGAGATGCAAAAAGAGTTTGAGATGTCCATGATTGTTGAAATGTATTTCTTCCTTAGACTTCAAATTTCCCAGCTAGATGGTGGTATCTTTATTTCTCAAGATAAGTATGTCAAAGAATTATTGAAGAAGTTTGGTATGGAGGATTCAAAACTAGTGAGTACTCCTATGGTCACTGGATGTCACTTGAGGAAAGATGATGAGTCTTCGGAGGTGGACCAAACTATCTATAGGTCTATGATTGGAGCATTGTTGTACTTGACTACTTCTAGACCTAACATTATGCACACAGTATGTGTGGTTGCCAGATATCAAGCCAATCCTAAGCAAAAACATGAGAAGGTAGTGAAAAGGATATTTAGATACTTGAAAGGAACTTTGGACTATGGTCTATGGTATCCAAAAGGTAATGACTTTGATTTGACTGCATACACTGATGCTGACTGGGTTGGTTGCATTGATGATTGAAGAAGTACAAGTGGTGGTGCTTTCTTTCTAGGAAGAAGATTAGTTTCATGGAAGAGAAAGAAGAAAGATTTAGTGTCCTTATCAACTGCAGAGGCAGAGTATATTACAACAGCCTCCTGCTATAACAAGTGTTGTGGATGAAGCAAACTTTGAAGGACATCAAGGTATTATAAGATGAGCCTATTCCTATTTTGTGTGACAATACAAGTGCTATCAATATTTCTAAGAATCAAGTGATGAATTCTAGAACCAAGCATATAGCAATCAAGTATCAATTTTTGAGAGAGAAGGTTGTAGATAAGGAAGTGAAGTTGGAATATGTACCAACAAAGGATCAAATTACAGACATCCTTACAAAGGTTCTTGCAAAGGACACCTTTGAGGATCTCTGACAGAAGTTAGTGGTAATTGCTCCTCCTTCTTGCTAAAGATGCATAGTGATGCATCTATCCAGGGGGAGTTAATGTTATATCTTTGTTTCCTGGACTGATGATGGCTACCTCTCAGGGGGAGCAGGTAGTGGTTGTTGATGATAGGGGAGTAGGTAGTGGTTGCTAATGATAGGGGGAGCAATTAATAGATGTTGTTGAAGATGATGGTAGTTTCCCTTTGTCCTTGATGTCAAAGGGGGAGAAATGTGCAAGTATGTGTTGCCATTAATGCCAAAGGGGGAGATTGTTATACATATGGTTCCAATGGTTGTATTGGTTGCCATTGATGTCAACACTGCCACAAGGTTGTCATTGATGTCAACACTATTATGAATGTGTATTAGTGTTCATAGTTGGATGTTTTTCTCCTGAACAAGATACATTGAGATGGGAATTAGAAGTTCATATCATGTCTTGTTCATTGCAGAATTTACTATGAAGATATATTCAGATGGGAATTAGAAGCATCAAGAAGACACATTAATATGGGAATTAGAAGTACTAAGATATGGTACTAATGGATTAAGATATTTTGTATGCTCTTCTCTACTAAGAATGCATGTGTTAAGGTAAAGAAGATTTGGCTTCTGGAAGTTGGTGATAGTCTCTATTTCAAAATGACCATCTTTGAAGACTATCTGGGAAATTGCTCAGCATTTCCATTAGGTTGTTTTTAGGCCCTTGAGGATTGGAATATAGCTTAATGTAATGACAAATCCTACACATTCCAAGTTTCATGATGTGTGGACTACCCGAAGTATGTTTTGCAAAAGATAAAGTGAAGATAGGGTTAGTTCTATGAAGACAGTCACTACATGGAAGAAGGATGCTCAACATTCCTCCACATTTACAGATTTGGCTATGTAGTTTTGAAGATATGTTAAGATTCCAGTGAAGATGATAATTCCAAAGATTCAGATCATTTGCCCTTCCACTATGAAAGTTGTGCATGATAGAGTACCAGGATATGTTATGGCAGAGTAAGCTAGTGTTGAAGGTTTATTGGAATGCTCTGCATTCCTCCACAAATGAATGATTTCCCTTACAGTTTTGAGGACATGTTTCTAGATGTGTATTATATGCTTCTCTTCAATTTCAAGGTTCCTGGTAGTCCGCAGTTCAATTTTTCAAATGACATCATGTTGCAATGTGTTCCAGATGACAGAGTGTTCTCAGAATTAATGATTGAAGCTGTGCGACATAATTCTTTGATGTGTGGTGGAAAAAGAGTGTTTGAGGATGTTGTATGAGTCATGTGGATTCATCTAGAAAATTTTCATGAAGATCTTTCTTGTTTCCGGTACCGCACAAGGTTTTCAAGTTAATGTGGCTATTATACTTCAAGTTTTCATGTGTTTTCCTTAAAGTTGTCCTATTTCCAAATGAGAGGAGTACTTGCAGATGTAATTCATTGATGTTTGAAGCTGTGAAGGATGTTTTGGACCTGGTTAAACAAGTGTTGGGGTCCACAAGGCTTGGATCTTCTACTAGTGTAATGTGTGTGTTCACTTAGGACATATCTTCTACACGTTTCATATTGTGTGTTGTCTAGTTGACTTGTAAATGTATTATTCATGTTGTATCTAGGCGACAAGCAATGTAATCAATGTAATATCATGTATAAATAGTGAATCAAATTGAGTGAGGTGAGGTGTGATTGCAATTGGATTGAAAAGCTCATGAGCAGATAAAAGGCAGATTGAATGCATTATTGGTGATCGACTGAAGGAGAAAGAGCAGAAGTTGTTGATACTGTCTAGATTCATCTTGAAGACATATTTGAGATAGTGATCAAGTATAGAGTGTGCCTAACTGATCTGATCTTTAGAAGAAAGTGTGAAGAGACAGAAGTACAATCATCAAAAGTGTGAGCTTCAATGTCAGTTTTTAGACAATAGAAAGACTATCATACTGCAATATTTTCTAAGTGTATTCTCAAATCAGGGAGTAGATGCTTCCTTGGGAGTGACCCTAAAACAAATTCATCAGGGAGTAGAAGCTTCCTTGGGAGTGACCCTAAATCAAAGTTACTTAGGGAGTAGCAGCTTCCTAGGGTTGTAGCCCCTAAAATAAAGTTATTATTTCAGCTTCATATATTGCTAGTTAATCCTCACCATGGTTTTTCCCTTCTAGGGTTTTCCATGTATATCTGGTGTTATGTGTTGATGTGCATTGTGTTATTCTTTCAAGTTGATATTGTGATACTTAAGGTTTAATCTGCTTCGGATAAGTTGAAGTTATTGAAATTGGAAATTGTTTAAATATAGAAATTGGAAATTTTTTAAGACTCAACAATATTTGCAAGCTTTTGCATCTTTCTAGCACCATGTAGAGTACTTGTACATGATCTTTGATTAGCCCATACATAGTCCAATCATCCAGATATAGCTCCAAGAAATCATGAATGAAATCTTTGAACATGTCTATCATTATTCTATTAAACATTACAGGTGCATTCTTCAAGGCAAATGGTATTATAGTGTACATAAATGACCCCCATTAAATTGAAAATGTTGTTTTAGATTGATCCTTTTCTTGTATTTTGACTTGGTGATAGCCTAAGAAACCATCCATGAATGAATAAACCTCCCTACCAGCTACCAATTCTAACACTTCCTGTATGAATGGTGTAGGAAAGGCATCATGGACACAAGACTTGTTTAGTTCCCTAAAATTTATGCAAACCCTTATCTCTCATGTTTTCTTATGCTACATGACCATAGGGATGATCCGATCAGCATCTTCTATTGGTTTGATTATGTTGTTTGCCAATATCTTATCTAATTCTACTTTGACTCTAGTCTTTACATTGGGGTTTAGTCTATATGGTCTTTTTATTTGTGGTTTTTCACCTTATTTTAATTGGATTTACATCATCCCAAAATCCTCCTTAACATTTTTAAGATCTATAAATGTGTGGGGGAATAAGTCTTCATATTCTCTCAATACTTCTGTAATTTGCATTACTTGTTTTTCTTCCCAATAATCTCCAATATTGGCAATCTTGGGACTTCCCTATGTTTCTATATTTTCCCCCTTCATCCTTAGTGGTTAATTAAAATATTCATTTTTTGGTGAATTGTTAGATACTCCCTCCCTTTCACCTTCATTGACTTCAACCTATAGGTTTTGAGGATCCTCTTCTTCATCCTCATCTTCCCTTCTCTTTATTGGTGGACAACATGATTTCTATGGTAGGGTATCTACTTTGTCCTTCCATTCTACAATATTCCAAATACCTTTCTCCTTTGGTGGTGCTAACTGATATTTCTTAACTCTTCATATTTCCCTTATCTCTTCAATCAGTAATAATATTATCTCTTTCATCTTCTATAATGCATTGTTGAGAAGTTTGCAAGGGCTATAGAATGAACATGTTTTACAAAATATTCTTGTATTATGTGCCACTCCCTAATTTCTACCCTCTTTTCTTGATTAATATACCAATTTTTTACAATCGGTGATAGGGTTCAATAGGAAAGTTGAGTGTATAGCCTCTCTTCATATTCCCTAATTTTATTCCATTCCTTAATTCAATTTTCTAGTGTGTTTTAGGTTTTACATTATTCTGGCTTAAGCTTCTAGTCCCCTCCTTCTGGTAGGTACCTTTTTTTTATTAGGACTATGAATCCTTTCCAAGTTGGAATGTTTGGCATGTGAGTATATCAAGGCGTCTCATGTTTCTTCTAATCTCAAATCCTCCCTCTTAAAGATTTTCTTCATTTTTTGTATGTATGTTAATAGGTCTCCTACTCCTGAATAGCATGAGAGTTTAATGTGTGAAATACCTCATGAAATTGACTTCAAATGATTTGGAATTAGGATATATATTTTTTTAATTACCACATTATGTTTCTATGTTTTGAGATAAGTTTTATTTATTTGCAGTGATTTTTTGAGGTTTTTTCTTGATTTTTCTTAAGTTGTAGGCCCTTTTGGCCTCTAACACTTTCCTGGTCTCCTTTTTGGTTTATCCCATTACCATGATTCCATAACATCATTGTAGTCTATACTATAGTTACTACTATCAATAATGATTTCTCCCTTTGAATTAGATTCATCTACTATTTCCTTTATGGGGATCTTTCTAATGGAGTATAGTGCTTTGTTGTCTTCTTCTTCACTCTCTTCTTGTGCTATTTCTTCTACATACACATTCTTCATGTCTACATATAGAGGGTTATGTGTTACCCTATATTTATAAAAAAATGTTAGTTCCTCCTTTTGTGAGTCAATTGTGCCATTATAATTGACAAACCATTCCAGGTTCAACAAGATTTTGAATGTGTCAACTAGTTCTTTCATCTCAATTACCTCAAAATCAATTTTATTCTTGATTCCTAATAAATTGACCTCTATGTCTCTCCATGTCTTGATTATACTTATTGAAATTATATCTACTAGAGCAAAGTTATATGGTGTATTGTACAGTGCTAGTCTTCCTAGCTCTTTCTAGACACTTTTAGGTATAATAATGATGTATGTGCCAAGGTCAATCAATACATTTTTAAAGTATCTATTTTTAATGTGCAGTTTGATCATAATGGGTTTATTCTTCCACCTTCTTGAAATCATCACCGCATTTATAATTTATGGCTTTAAATTGGTGGTTCTATTTTTTGTTCCAATATTTTGTGAACGATTTAAGTGTTTCTATTTTGTTTTCTTCCTCAGTAAAGTTAGCCAACTCTTTTAATAATTGGGCCTCTCTCTTAAAATTAGTCCTTGCGATAATCTTCCTTATTCCTTTCTATTATGATAATTCTCCTAGTATCCTCTATTATCAAGTTATCCTTTGGTTTCGTTGGGAAGTATTCATCTTCTTGTTCCCCTTCTGACTCTTCTACCAAAGTTTTTTCCTTTTACTTTGTCTATTCCCCCTCTAATAACTACTGTAACATTTTTTTCAATGAAAATTAGCTGGTTGGAAGGGGGCCTTTCTAAGCCAAGCTAGAAAATTAGTCTTATCAAAGCCACGCTGCAAAACCTCCCAATCTATAGTATGAGTATGTTGAGAATTCTCATAAAGATTGCTGACAGGATCGAACAAATCCAAACAAAGTTTCTTTGGGTTGGGACTAAAGGAAGGAAAAGATTCCCTTTGTTGTCCTAGGATTTGACATGCAAACATATGAAAAAAGGAGGTCTTGGGATAAGGAAGATTAAATATTTCAATTTATCTCTTAATGCTAAAATCATGTGGAGATTGATTTTTGATCAAAAGGAGTGGACTAAAATCATAAGAAGGAAATATCTTCACCAAAATGGAGATGTTCTAGACACCAAAATGGAGATGTTCTAGAGAGTCTTTCATGCAATGATCTACCACATGGATCTTTCTTATGTAAAAATATGATGTTAATTAAATTCATTCTTAATAAGGGTATTAAATGGAAACTTGGTGATGGGGCTAATATAAACTTTTGGGAGGATGTGTGGTTAATTGACTCCCCTTTGGGAAATTGTGAGTGTAATGATCATATTAAGGATCCATGCAAGAGAACCTTAGGTATTAAATTCAATAATTATATTGAGGAGAGGAATTATGTGAAAATGTGAAAGTCCTTATCTAACTTCATCTCTAGGTTGGACATTGTGAGACCTATAACCAAATTACAATCTATGTTATCTTTGTTTCACATCCATCAATTCCCTCATAGTGATTAGTTAATTTGGAAAGGATCTACTAATGGCATCTACTCAATCACTTCAAGGTTTGAATATTTGGGTAACCAAAGTGAATCAGTTCCTTTTTGGTCCAAGCTATGGCTCCCATAGCTAATTCCAAAAATTAATATTCTTGTAGCGTGTGGACCAAAATAAAGCCCTCAATTTAGATAATCTTATGAAGAGAGGATTTTCTCTTCAAAATAGATGTTCTCTTTGTGAATTAGCAGGTGAAAATGCCATCTATTTATTTTTGGAATGCTAATTCTCTAGGGAGGTTTGGGAGCCCATTCTTTCACTCTTCACAGTTAAGTGGGTTTTTTTGGATTCTATCCAAGGCTTGGTGGAACAATGGGTTTTGTCATCACAGAATCCTTCCTTAAAATCTTGTGGGAACCTATATTACCCCATGTAACCTGTGGTCTATGGAAAGAAATAAATAAAAGGATCTTTTGGGAGAAGAAAATCATTGCTAGTAGAGTGGTAGAAAGAATTGGCTCAACAATTAAAGAAAATTTTGACTAGGATAAAAGAGAAGGTGTCCAACGTTTAGAAAGTGGGAGTTTCCAACTTTGACCATGAGATAGTTAGGGCTTGGAATATTAATTTTTACATCTCTATTCCTCTCAAAGAGTTTAAATCCAAAAGAGAAGGTGTGATTTTGACACCCCCTCCTCGTAACTAGAATAAAGTGAACTTTCATGGAGGATTGAAAGGTAACACGGGATTGGCAGGGGGTGGTGGTATTCTTAGAGATCACAAAGGAAGATTTATTACTACTTGGGTTGGTCATCTAGGAAAACAAACCAATCATTATGCAAAGGCTATTGTAGAATTCAATTATATGCAAATGGATCATCAAATAGGTATCAAAAATTTATTGTCAAGGGGGATTCCCTCAACATTATTAAATTTCTCCAAGGTCAGCAAACTCTTAGTTGGTTAATAGATAATTTTATTAAAGATTATATCTCCCTTAGAAAAAATTTAGAAGAGGTTCATTTTCAACATGTGTTTCATGAAGGAAACAATTGTGTTGATTAATTTTCTAATTGGGAAGTTTTTATAGAGGGATAACTAAATGGGATGGAAAAGATAGTTTACCGAAGCAATTTATTAGTTTAATTACTAATGATGAAAATATTTGTGATATTTATCACCTTATGAAGGAAAGATTGTAGATATCATGTGAAGGAAGATTAAATCACATCTAATGATGATGCGTACTTCAAGATAAAGCCTTCTAGAATGTTTTTAGTATCTAATATTGCTATCTGAGAACAACTATAAGATTGTGTGGGTCACAAATGAAAACAACATGGTAAATTCAAAGATGGGTGGTGAAAGGAATTGAGTTGAGCCATCTTCTTACAATGGAGTTTGAAAAAATGAGAAAGTTTGGAGGATTTTATCTAGAGGAGGGTTGATGTCATATTTAGAATAGTTTAAGGGACATGATACAATGGTAGCTAAAGATTTCGCTAAAGGTTAGAAAGAGAGAAAAGTTACTATGTATGGTGTGGAATGTTTAATCATAGAGGATCTTATAGCTCATGTAATTGGGTTATCTATGGAGGGGGTGAAGGTTTTCAAAGATACGAGAACTAGGGACAAGCCATGGTTACATTTCGAAAGCCTCCTAGTAAATTACATGAAATCTTAGACTCATTGCCTTAAAATCCCTATTTGGAGTGTCAAGTCGAGGGAGGATAAGGTGAATAGAGGTGTGGATTACTCAGACACTTCATCTAACAACTTTGAGCACTCCTTGAAGAATTATTTAGAGGATATTAATAAAAGGGATCTTATTGACTCTAATACTAAATGCTCTTCCCCTAGGGACACTAGCCCAAGGTTTCATGAAGAAGATGAGAGTTAGATTTCAGAAAACCATAAGCCCCCCAGAGATAGAAAAAGAGAGAGGGTATTGGATAAACCCAAGGCCAAACCACAACCAAGAAGGAAAATGAATAAGAAAGGAAAGCACATTAAGGAGACAATAAATGTTGTGGAAGGAATTGGGAAGGATGCATGGATGAGGCAAGTTAGGAGAATGTCCACCATGAGGAGAAAAGGGTCAAAGAGAAAGGGAAAGTTGTTTGTATCTTTGATCTTTTGGTTGACATCTCTTTTCCAAGTATACCAGATCCTTCTCCTAGTATTCTTAAAAAGTTCTCTATTTTAATGGCTAATGCACCCTCTAGGAAGGAATTAACTAATATCCTAGGAACCATACAGGAAGTTGTGGATACACAACATTCCTTGACAAAGTGGTTCTTTGTCAAAATTAATAGATTGAGCATGAAACCGGCCATCACTGAGAAAAGCATTGGGGGGTAGACTCGAGTGGAAATAGAGGATGATAATAGGATATTTCAATGTTGGGAAGCTATGCCTAAATTGAACAAAATAGAGTAGGAAATTTATGATATAAAATAGAGTGTCAACATGTTAAAGGAAATGGTGAAATGGGATGGGGATTATCACAATAGATTGACCACACTTGAGAGGGTCATTCAGGTTAGTAAATGCACTATCTAAAATAGTGCAATGGGTATTAAGATTCTTATGGATAAATTGAAGGAAATCATAGAGGGACTAAAGGCCCAATGTGGGGAAGAAAAGATCAACAATGCTAACAAAAGTACAAAGGCATGCCCTAGTGCAAGAACTTAGAGTAGCAAGAAGAAATCATTTGAGGAGGAGAAGAAGGAGCTCCAAGACTTCATCAAACTCTATGAGAGATTCTACTAGTAGGAACTGGAAGTAGATAAGATTCTAAACTAGATGTAGGTGGAGGCAGTTTGTCCCTTCCTATTGTCTTTTCTTACCTTTGGTTTGATGGGGTTGTTTCTTTTCTGTTGTTGGGTTTTGGGTTTGTTATTGTTATGTCCTAAAATCTCCCCCTAGGACTTTTACCTCCTAAGTTTAGCTCCTAGGTCACTTAGATTTAATCATGCATGTTAAAAATGAATCCCAGAGCAAAATCCCCCAAAACCCATGTCAAATGGGGCCTAGGGGTGCATTCTTAAACTTAATCAAGTCCCAAAATAAGACCCTAGACTTGGGCGCCCATGCCATAGTCTAGACCTATTTTGTCAAGACCTAAATTTTAAATGTCGGCAAAGTGACCATTAAAAGGTTTCCCTTTGTCGGCCTATTCAATTTGAATTGTGAATGTTTAGCGGGAATGCATATATAAACATGTTTAGGACTTCATTTTACACCTAGATGGATAATGTGAACTTGTGATCTTATGCTAAGGATATTTAAGGCTTTCATTGTGTTGCAGAGCAATATTGTGTTGTGTTTGTACTTGTTTGTTGCAGATTTGTCTTCATCAATCCATCTCGTCATGGCATGAAAGATCTTCATCTCCCCATGAGAGATTCACCTATCTGGTGACATCTACTTTGTGTTTTAATCAATTTAGCATATCATTTGCTTTTGCCTCTGTCCACCAAGGACACACACTCTCTCTAACAATGGTGTTGGAAGGCTTGAATGCCATTCTGGGGCTTGACACTGGTAAGCTCCTAAACACCACAACCCCCAACCCCTCTCTTGTGATTGTAGGTTACAGGTGTTAGATCTTGTGGAGAGGAGTTGCAAGAGATCAGAGTAGAGCATAAAGATTCTAGATCTAAAGAAAATGATAAAAAATATCCCTGATTAGACACAAGCACCCACTCTTTTGTCCTCTAGTTTAGCATTGTCAGAAATCTCTGAGCAAGTTACAGCCTGAAGCATATTTTGACCCAAAGCCCTTAGAAAAAGTACCATATTAGACATGAGCGCCCGCTCTTTTGTCCCTAAAGTTTCCACTTTCTAGAATCCAAAATCTTGTATGCTTCTAATCTACATTTAGTGCCTCCCTGTGAGAGCATTTGTTAGGTTTCATCCATTTGTTTATGATTTTGCATAATTAGGGGTTTCGGCCTAATCGGATTAGAGTTTTAACAAAGTATCAATCTATTATATCTTTCCAATCTTCTCATAGTGACATCAGACCTATAGCTAAGTCCTCTATCACAATTTTTACTTAGCTTGATCTATGTCCTTGAATGTATGTGTGAAAGAAGGGTTTGAATGAATCTAATTAGCTATACACCTTACACCTTTTTATCATTCCCACTTTTCATACATAAAATTTTGGTGAACCCATGTTTTTCTAAACATTGCATCTTGCTGAGTGTTGTAAATCATATTTGTATTCATACATATCATATTCATCATTCTACATTCAAAAATCTTGCATAAATTTGAAAACATTAAAAAAATCAAGCATCCTAGGCTTGCATTAAGGCATAGTTTGCACTATTTTTATCGCATATCATTTAAATCATTTAAATTTCTGATATTTATATCAGATCTGAGATAAATTAAAACAATACATCATTTCATAATCATTTACCTTGTATTTACATACTTTATTTGCTAGGGTTTGCTTGAAAATTTGCATTTTTCATATAACCTAGTAATTCTAAAAGCTAGGGTTTGTAGTTAAAATCTTGTTTCAGATTTTACTACTCATTTTTAAAACTCATTAATATTTGATTTTGGACAGTAGTGTTTCATCATTGTGTGTTTTTGCATCCACATTTCAAATTTTGCATTTACACATTGTGTATTTCAACAAAAAAAGAGGCATATTCATTCATCTCTTCTTAAAATTTGACTTGCATTAAGCATTGTAGGATTTTTGCATCATTTTCAAATTTAATATGAGTTATTTTACATATTAAATCTGATTAGATTCCATTCATTCATCATTTTGCACACTTTCATGCCTTAATTTCATTATTAGGGTTTCAAAAATCCTTGCATGTTTACTACATTTTGGCTAATCCTTCATCTAGCATTGCATGATTGGTGTGTTGTGAAAAATTTTGCTGCATTATTGGACTGTTTAAAGGGTGTAAATTTGTTGTCCCTCATCATTCTCCTAATTTCATTACATATTTTGTGCATTTGCATTGAAAAAAGTGAACATTTTAGGTGCATAAACAAGCATAAATTGGTGTTGTTTCATTGCATTCATTCTAAATATCTGGCATTTCAAATCTTGCACTCATATTTAAGCATATATTCATTTTTCATTTGGAAACTTTGCATAATTTTATATCATTATGTGAAATTTGGCATATTTTTAATTACACAGTGTGTATTTCAACACTATGTGTTTGCACACCTCATTCGTATCTTTTTTTATCAAAATCTTTAAAATCATCAACTTTGACTTATTGTGTAGTACTCTTTCCTCCTACCCACTCTATTTGTTTTGAACTTCGTGTGTCTTTTAGTACCCATTTTCCTCAAACAAGTGCTTTGGTGTGAAATAGTCTAACAGCTAGGGTGCATTAAATATCATAGAACTTTGCATGAGTTGTCTTATTAGACCCTATTGTATATTGTTGGTACACTATGGCATCTTCATGTTATTACTCTTGGAAATCTTTGAATGAGTACATCTTAGATTTTGAAAATTTCTCTAAATTTACTAATATGAACCCTCATATTCTAGAGCACATAGCATCTATAATTGATATTGATGTTTCTAAATGTTCTACACGTGAACTCAAATTACTTTGTTATATACATGATTTTGATAGCTTTACAATGATCTTGGATGCACATCCTTTGATATTAAAAGGTTTAACCAAATTCATCTCTATGAATCCTCAAGAGAAAGATGAGTGTGAAAGTTATTTTTCTCTTAATGCCTTGGAATTAATATCTAAAGTATATGGTGATGATGATGATTCTATGAGTGACTCTATTCCTCCTTTAGTTGAATGTTTAAACACCTTGGACAACCCTAAAGAAGTGAAGACATTTGATCCTCCCCCTTTGGACGAATGTTCAAGTACTTTGGACTTCACTAAGGATGTGAATAGTTCTCTTTTGGTTACATGTTCAAACCCCTTGGACACTACTAAAGATACAATCATTGACAATTCCATTAACAACACCTTACCTTCCCTTCATTCCAATGCTCTCCCTGGCCAAGATGAATTATTGATGGTCGAAGAATGGTCTCTTACACTAAATCCTTTAGGGATGAATGTTGAGCTTAATCAGAATCAAAGCAATGTTAATTCAATTAACTTTAATAGGTTTCTTCCACCCACTAAGAGGTTATTAGAAACATGTAGTAATATTCCTAAGATGATTGTGCAAAGGGCACCTATTAATGCATCTTCTTTCTTAAAATCGGTGATTACGGTTCTAGGTGATTGAAAACCACCTCGACCCCCGAATTACTTTCTAAACTATGCAAGACAAATCACCCAAAGAAATCAAGATGTTCAAAATGTGTCATAACAACCACATTATAATGTGATTTCTCACACATACAAAACCCATAATAACAAGAAAAGTAAGCAAGTACCACATGTGCCTATCTCTCTTCCATCTTATAAACCTATGCTCCCTCCAGGTCACCTTGTCTTACTCATAAAGGTGGTCAAGAATATGATCTTGTTGAATAGCTTCATGCTACTTCAACTAAGATCTCTCTTTGGGATTTAATACAAACATTACCTACATACCATGGAATGCTCCAAGAAGCTTTACAAAAGGTGATTGTACCACCTGCTATTAAACCAAATGATGTAGCAGACCTATTAGATTATATGCATGCGACAAAAATAGATATTAAGTTTCAACAACATGAAATACTGCCAACAAAAGATGAGTATGATCCACTTATAATATTTGTCCTAATAGATAAAAAGTTGATAAAATGAGTTATGATTGACAATGGATCAGATCTTAATGTTTGTGGCATTGACTTACTACACAAAAGAAAGATTGGCACATATTTAATCAAACTAGTTAGGCTTAACATTTGAGGCTTTGATAATGCTGGTAGACAATCCTTGGGTACCATAACTTTACCTATAAAAGTTGGACCCATGACATTATCTACCCTTTTTCATGTCATGCCTGGTTCACTTTCATATAATATGATTCTTAGTAGACCGTGGATCCATGCCATGGGGGCAGTTCTGTCTACCCTTCATCGATCAATAAAGTTTATTTATCAAAACAAGCTCTACACCATGGAAGCCAATCCTGACCTGAATAACTATTTACATATCGAAACGATGATCACCGTGGAAGCCAATCCTGACCTGAATAACTATTTACATATCGAAATGACAAAACAAGTTAACAATCAACAAATTCTAAATAACTTATGAGTTGATTCATCAATGCCTCTTACCACAAATAATGTTGTGCAAGACTCTAAATTGTCGAATGCACTTTTTGGTAATGATTGGGGTTCATTAGATTTTACTCCTTCCTCTGTAGGGGAATATAAACTTAATAACTCTAATCCTAACACATCAAAGGTCACATCGATCTCATCTAAGCAATCTTTGGAAACACCTAAGAAACCCAAAGTCTCCTTGGTAGAAAATAAAGACAATACTCTTACTTATACTACAAATTATGACACCTATGAGGCCTCTCCATCCTCTAAAGAGATGGACTCTCTCTATGGTCGTGGATTTTAGATTTTGTACAAAAATTGTGACTATGTAGGTAATGGATATGGTGTAAATCAATAAGGAATCAAAGTACCTTTACAATTTGTTGGAATTAACTACACAACCGATATTGGATACCATTCTTTGAAGCCCACCAAAGCCTCTCATTGTCCTAAACTTAATGTTAGTGCAATATCAACAAGATTGAAATGACATGCGAGATATCCTGAACTAATAGACAAGAATTGTCCACCAGGAAATATCCTAATGAATTAGGTAAGTATTTCTTCCTCTTTAAGCCACACTCACTATAGCACCTATTCTAGTTGCTCTCAAGGGTGGCCTCCTCCTAGATATATATGTTGTTAGAATCATGTTGTGTTCCTCTGTGTTGTGCTATATGTGTTGTTCAAGTCTCTTTAGATGACCCTTGATACTCTTGTAAGGTCAAGGATACAAGGAGACTGCCTCTGTTGTGACCATTCTTCTATCTGTATCATCATTCTTTTGTTGTTCCTCTCCTCTATTTTATTGTTGTGTGTTGTGCCTTAGGGGAAAAGCATTACGAAGGGTGTTTTGGGGGCACCCTCCTACATGGTGTTCCTAAGGCACTTGTTCCCCTCTCTTGTTTTATTGTATACCTTATTTAGTGATCCTACCTAGTTGGCAGATGATGAAAACAAATAAATACTGATATGGACTGTGTGTCCCTTCAACAATCAAAGCAAAAATGGACCTAGTCCATACATGACAACAGGGTTGATATATACATATATTCGTCGCTTGACTAGTAGAATCACTCCATGTGATCTTATAGCATTTCTTTTAGCTAACATTTTACAATCCACTCAATCTTCTCTTGCACACTTTGAGTGGTATCCCACCTTGTTGATACACTTGGTTCTGAGGTACCTGCAATATAGCCCAACGGTTATACTCGACTCCAATCCATAGTATAGCCTTGGTCCTTGATGTGACTATCTTCATGCATAGCTTTAATGAATTGCTTTGGTTATTATCTTAGAGTAAGATTTCTAACCTCTCTTATTATCTTATCTTAGCATATCTTATCAATGTGTTTTTAGGAACATTCGACTATCGTAAGCACATGTCACCTTGGAGGCATGGGCTTTGCGAAAGCTTTTGTTCCCTTGCATGTCTTCTCTCTACCTTAACGTGCTTGATATCTGTACATGACATCAACCACCTTAAGGTGGAGGTGTATATAATGATATTGTTCATATTCCCCAGACAAATGAGAGGGGGGTGAATCAGTTGTCACAAAAACTTAAACACTTCTGCAATTAAACATCAATCACTTATCCACAATTATTATGATTTAATAATAAATGCATGAAGTTAGAAACTTAACCATAGATACAACATCAAACACAAGAGACACTAGATTTTACGTGGAAAACCCTAAGGTGGGGAAAAACCACGGAGAGGATTAGCTCTCAATATATATTGCAATCTTGAAATAATGATGTTTAGGGTTGGTCACTCCATGGGCCTAAACACACTGGCTTACTGCCATGAAGAACAACTAGGTCTAGCAGGGTCACTGCCTCAACCCTAAACCTAGCAAGATTACAATAAGGGTTGTAAAACCCTAAAGACTATTAAACCCTACTAGCAGCTCACTGCCAGGCGCTCTGCCATGATCAACACCTTTTTATGTCTTTGATTGAAGTACGATAATTCCTCTACTCTGCTCTACCTCTACTCTGCTCTGCCTCTTCTCTTCTCTGCTCTGTCTCTTCTTCGCTCTGCCTTTTGGACCTTTCTTATTATCTTTCCATTTTTTCTCAAGGACACCTTTTCCTTGACTCAACTACAAGTATTTGTACACTTCATCAAGCTCAGAATGATCATCAAGGTCAGCATCACAATCATCAACCCTTGGAACAATCTCCAAGATCAACATTACAAACATTTACAAAATAGGTCCTGACCTATTACAACATTATGCAAAGAAAAATGAAATGTGGATCACGCCATGCCTTAGCTGGGACTCAAACACGATCTTCCATGCCATAACACGCTTCCACAATCTTCAAGGAATCTCCAGAGTTACTGGAAATTAACAAGTCGGCCAAGACTGGTTACACGCTATGTTATCTGGGAACAATCTTCAAAACATGATCTCAATTCCTTAACGTGGACCAATGTCAAGATAGGAACATGATCGGGAGGCATCCACAAGCACGTTATAATCACCAGGAGCAACCACACAAACCTTAGCCACTTTAACAATAGGATCTTCTTCACCGGAACACATGAACTTCACTGTCTTTGACTATCATAAAAGAAAGATAGCTCGCAGACCACCAAAACATGAACCACTACAATTGTAAGCACTTATCATCATCCCAGACTTCCCTCTAGAACTGCAGAGAAAAATACTTTATTGTGGAGGAATGTGGAGCATAATACTTTCTCCCTATCACTAGAGAATAATCAGAATGAGCAAGCTTTATTCTGGTGAATGCAACTTTCTCTCAACTTCACACCAAAGGCTCAAACTCAGGATTTAGCATCTTCAGACATCCCTTTGAACAACTTCGAATCCGTGGACCCAGATCTGCAAGCAGAAGGAAATGTGGAACAATCTACCGGACTATTCTTTAGCATACAACTCATTGTTTATATTGCACTCCACTGTAAATCACTTGATTCTTCCAGAGAGGCCAATTTTTTCAATATCCTCAACACATAAGGCTTCTAAACAAGTAATAGAATATGACTCAGTTGACACTAATGACAACAAAGATATGTTGACATCAATGACAACATCGATTAGGCACATACTTGCAATAATCTCCCTCTTTGTCATTGATGGCAACATATGATGTGAAAAACTACAACAACCATCAAGACAAGATTCTCCCCCTTTCTCTTTACACACTTGCACTCTTTCTTTCTACAAGATTCTCCCCCATTCTCTTTACACATATGCACTCTTTGTCTATCTAAGTTTTTCACATGACTTCTCTCTCCCTTTGACATCAGTGGCAAAGGGCACATACTTGCACTTTTCTGCTTTGATTCAATCTTTCTTTTGAACTCTTTGACTACCCCCCCTAAGAAGTAGCCCTAAAAGGCATCAATTTGGATCTCAGGAGGCACCACTGGACTGATGCACTACTGTGCATCTTAGTTTAGATCAGGAGGGGTGATAACCCCTAACTTTTCTCTGAGATACTCAAAAGTATCCTTAGGCAGAGGCTTTGTGAAAATGTCTGTAATCTAATCTTTGGTAGAAACATATTCCAACTTGACTTCATTCTCTATCACCTTTTCTCTCTGAAATTGATACCTAATGGATATGTGCTTTGTCCTTGAATGCATTACTGGATTCTTTGATGTGTTTATGGCACTTGTGTTGTCACAAAAGATTGCGATTGGATCCTCATACACAACTCTGATGTCCTTCAAAGTCTACTTCATCCACAACACTTGAGTGCAACTACATGCTGCCGCAATGTATTCTTCTTCTGCAGTAGACGGGGATATTGAATCATGTTTCTTGCTCAACCAGGATACTAACCTTTTTCCCAGGAAGAATGCACCTCCACTTGTACTTTTTCTGTCATCCACATCTCTGACTCAATCTACATTAGTATATGCACTAAGATTAAAGTCACTATCCTTAAGGTACCACAAACCATGATCCATTGTACCTTTTAATTACTTTAGAATTCTCTTGACTACCATCACATGTGATTCCTTAGGTTCTGCTTGAAATCTTGCCACAAGACATATTGCATGCATTATGTCAGGTCTAGTTTGAGTCAGATAAAGTAATCCTCTAATCATAGATATCTACTTTTTCTGGTCCGCCATGGGTGAGTTATCATCTTTGCTTAACTTACAACTAGTTATCATAGGTGTGCATACTGGTTTAGAGTCTTCCATCCCAAATTTCTTTAACAACTCTTTCACATACTTAGACTGAGAAATGAAGATACCTTTATCTAATTGACTTATTTGTAGACCTAAAAAGAAATTCATCTCTCCAATCATGGACATTTCAAATTCACTTTGCATTTCTCCAGCAAAAACTGAGCACGTACCTTCATTGCCTCCAAAAATAATATCATCAACGAAGACTGCAACAATTAGGAATTGTTCATTATTGATCTTGAAGTAGAGGTTGCTGTCTATAGTTCCTTTGTTGAACCCTATCTATATCAGATACTTGTCCAACCATGCATACTGTTGGTTTTCTTTTTGAATCAGCAGAGGGTTTGCCAGTTCCAATGCACAGGCAGATTCGGCCAACTAATACATGAGGTTGCGTGAGCTGCCTGCCCTTCACTTCTGGTTCTGCCGCACCAAGGGGGGTATCCCTATAGCTAAAGATTTAACCTTGACTCGCCCAATGATAGAAAGATTAGCTTTACAACAACAGGTAGAATACTCTCATGTATGGACCAAGATTTGGGTGATATATCACAAGTTTGGCACTATTCTTGGACATATCTAACTGGTTAGGAATGAGAGTATGCAGGGGTCCTAATTCTACTCCTTCAACTAATAGGTTAGAAATATGAAAGGATTTGATTTAATGTTTTGGATGCAAGACATGGGGTTTTGGATCATAACTACTACACAAGAAGCAGATCGGTGCCTATCTCAGGGAAAGGAGTCAACTAGACGTATACAAGTGAATGGTTTGCACTGGCATTCAAGTTTCGAGGGGTTAAGACTGGTATTTGCCTTACAAACACCACCCAAGGATAAGTATTTAACTATCTCTACTTACAAATATTCTAGCTGACATGCAATCTTCTCCATACTCAACCTAAAACAATTTAACCCACTCCTTGAATGGAAGTTAGAGATTAAGCATGTGATACAGAAATCTATACCCTAGAATCTAAGAAACCCTTAGCAACCAGATTCAAAAGAAGAAAATGCATACAACAAATGGAGATAGACAGATAAACACATGCAATGAAGCATTTTTCATATAAACATGACATGAAACTAAACATATGTGCAAGGTGCATTCAGATGCAACTCATAAACTCCAAAAGAGATAGAGAAGCCAAGAAAATGCTCTATCTTTTGTTATTTTTTCCCCAAAAATGCCCAAGTCTTCAACAACCACAAATGAGTAACACAGTCTGCCCTTTATAGCAAGAATGTGCACTCAGCATTCAGTACAAAGTCTTTTCAAAATGCCAGATACAATGCACCATCTGAATGGCACCCAAAAATATTGAATGCAACAAAGAGAAGGAGGAAGAGCAGGTGAACTCAGGATCTGCACTACCACCTAAAGATTTCCCTCATAAATTTGGTAGTTGGCCGGTCAATCCAACCCACACCTTTGCAAATCGCCATTAATGTCAACCTACTCGTGGCCTCTTGGAAATGCAATAGCTACATGCTTCTGAAGTTTTCCCTCTCAAAAAAATAGCTGCAGAAACAAAGGAATCCATCGTTGAAATTCTTTGAAATAGAACCGTCGATTTCCTCCCTATCGCCAAAATCTACGGCCTCAAATCGCATTGAAAAGTCGCTAGCCAATTAGAACATGCCACGTAGGCACTCTTTGCTTCTATCGCTGACTTTCTCCCCTCCTATTTTGCCTTTTTCGCCCCTGCATATGCATGAGAACATGCATATACATACAACTGCCTGCATACAAAGCACGGACCCCAAACATTATGAAGCATTCTAAAATTTCAATCGGGCCCAGCTTGCATGTTCTTTCTTTGTATGTCTTCTCTGTGTGTTGGCATATACAATGCACATAACGTGCAAGCCGTGGACGCCAGCCATTTTATTAATCGGATTGGGAGAAATTTGAAATCTGGGCCTTGTATCTTCAATCTTTTGTATATCAGCATATACAATGCCATATACATGCAAGCCGCGGATGCCAGTACTGAATTCACCAAATTTGACCCTTGAATTGGGTCCGGCTTGTATATTGCTACCTTGTATGTTCACCTTGTATATTGGCTTGCATATCACATTATACAAATGCAATATACAAGCAAAAACATACATTCAATCGGACCCGACCCTTTATTAACTACATTGCATACCTTGTCGGGTCTGGGCCATGCACATTAAGAATGTATGTTCCTGTGTATGTGCGAACATACAATCACACTTGTATATGCAAATGATGGGCCGCGCCGTTTGTATCTTTTCTTTACTTGCTGCTTGTTCATCTCTACCCAATATACATTCTGCTTTGTATGCTTAGATTGTATGTCAAACACATACAATCTCTTTTGTATACCTGCGGGTCCCACCTCTTGTATATCGGCACCTTGCATGTGTCGAAAGCATATCGCATATACAATCCAACTTATATATGAGATACAAAGCCCTTTGCATGTTTTCATTATATATGCATCGACCATCAGGGAAACCTTGGAGTTGGCTGCCGATGCATCTTGTCATGCCGATGAACCTTGGTCACTGTAGCGAATGTATGTCAGCTTCTTTGCATGTTGCCATTGTATCTACCCGTTGCATGTCTAAACATACAACACAAATATACATGCAAACCCTCACATACAAGCAGGGAATATTCTGAGAATCTGCAACATACAAACAACCATTTTTGCACCTTTTGAAGCCGATTGAACATACAAACCGTCTTGTATGCCCGAATGTACATTTGGACCTACATGTGTATACAAATGGCCTTGTATATACAAAGACACATGCATACAACTATTTTTTGCACTTTTCAACTGCAAAGGCCGAAAGACTTAGAATTTTTTGATTTTTTATGAAAGTGCCTGCGAATTCAAATGCTCAAAATCCAAACTTGTAGGAGGCACCAACACATACCATGCCCTGGGGGCTTGTTTTAATCCATACAAAGCTTTCTTTAATCTGCATACCATGTCACCCTGTTCTGATGACTAAAATCCTTCCAGTTGTTCAATATAGACTTCTTCTTCCAATTCTCCATTTAGGAAAGAAGACATCACATCCATTTGGTAAACCTTGAAATCTTTAGAGGTTGCAAAAGCCAAAAACATCCTTATTGCTTCAATCCTTGCCACTGGAGCAAAACTTTCTTCAAAGTCTATCACTTCAACTTGAGCATATCCTTTGCATACCAACCTTGCTTGGTTTCTTACCACTTCACCATTCTCATTCATCTTGTTTTTGAATACCCAATTTGTACCAATAACATTCTTATCTGCTGGTTTGGGAACAAGATCCTAAGTCTGATTCTTCTCTATCTGCATCAATTCCTCTTCCATAGCCTTTACCCAATTCTCATCTTTACAAGCCTCATCCACAGTTTTAGGTTCAATCTGGGAAATTAGACAAAAATTTACTTGTTTCTCTGTAGCTTTTCTTCTAGTTAAGATCCCTTTGCTCTTATCTCCTATGATTTGATCTTTAGAATGATTGAATTTTACATACCTTGGAGTTTTGGTAACACTTGCCGAAGCTTGTTCTTCTTCATCTGAACTGTCTTCATGTTGCACTACTTCTGAAACATCTAGTTCATCTGATTCATATCCACCTGATTATGAAGACCCTTCCTTACATTCATCAACTTCAACATTTGCACTCTCAATGATCTTATTCAACCTCTTATTATAGCACGGATAGGCCTTGCTCTTAGTGGAGTAACCAAGGAAGATTCCTTCATCACATCTAGCATCAAACTTGCCTAAATCTTCTTCTCTTTTGATATAACATTTGCTACCAAAAACTTTGAAATATTTCACAGTAGGAACTTTACCATGCCACAATTCATAAGGAGTCTTAGAACTGTTACCTTTTACTTGAACTCTGTTTAGGATATATACAACAGTGTGAATCGCCTCTCTCCAATATGCTTCTAGAAGATCAGCTTCCTTCATCATGGTTCTAGTAGCTTCTTGAACTGTTCTATTTTTCCTTTCAACAACTACATTTTGTTGTAGAGTTCTAGGCGCAGATAGCTATCTCTTTATTCCATATTCTTCACAAAAGAAATTGAATTCATTTGATGTGAACTCTCCTCCTCTATCTAACCTCAAGCATTTGATTTTCAAATCTATCTCATTTTCAACCATTGCCTTAAATGCCTTAAATTTATCTAGAGCTTCAGTGTTTTCTTTCAAAAAGGTGACCCAAGTCATTCTAGAATAATCATCAATGAGCAACATGAAATACCTGTCTCCTTGCAAACTTCTTACTCTAGTAGGTCTACACAAATCTGTATGCACTAGCTCAAGTAGTCCTCCAACTGATTGGTCCTTGCTTTTGAAACTTGTTCTTGTTTGTTTCCCAAATTGACACTCCTTGCAAATAGGATTAGCTAGCTTCACAAGCTTAGGTAGATCTCTAATAGCCTGTGCAGTACTTATCTTCATAATGTTATCAAAATTTATGTGACAACCTTCTATGCCATAACCAACTCTCATCAATTTAAGCCAACAAGCAATAGTTATCAGTTCCTTTCAAGTAATAGATATTACCTCTGGTCTTCTTACCAGTTGAAATGACTATTCTGGAGCTTTCGCTCATCTTGCATTCATTGCCTTGAAAGTTTAAATCATAGCCCTTATCACACATCTGACGCACACTCAAAAGATTGTGCTTTAATCCTTTCACATACAAGACACCTTCAGTATTATGCTTGCCATCAAAAGAGATAGATCCTTTTCCACAAATCTTACCAGCGGTATCATCTCCAAACCTAACCAGTCCACCATCATATCTTTCCAAACTCACAAACTTACTTTTGTCACTAGTCGTGTGGTGAGAGCAGCCACTATCAATAACCCATTCATCCTTGTCCTTAATGACCTGAGTAGCTAAAGCACTTTCCACTGGTTTTTCTTCCTTCACATAGCTAGTAGAATTAGTAGACACATGATCTTCCTTAATAGCAATAAACAAGAATTCATTTCTATAAGTACTAGCATTATCTGGTTCACCATTATCTGATACTCCATCATTATCAAAATCTTCAACATAATAACACTTCTTTTGGGTCCTAGGTCTGTTCTCATATCTTTTTCTATTCCTTTCAATTCTTTCAGGACATCTGGAAGCAAAATGACCTACTTTACCACAAGAGAAACATTTGAAAGGTAATTTGCCTTTATACTTACCAAATCCTCTTTGAAATCTGTCCATAAAGTTTGTTTCAATTTTTTCGAACTCATCATCAGATTCTACCTTGTACTTTTCTGATCTAGAAGTTCTTCCAGAAGTACTAGCTTTGAAAGCCATCTCAACTTTCAGCAGATCATCACCAAACTCTCTCATTTCAAAAGTAGTAAGCTTACCAAGTAGCTGATCCCTATCAACTTCTTTTACTTGCATGAATTCTTCAATTGCAGCTACCTTGTGACAGTAGGACTTGGGCAGAGATCTAAGAATTTTCATCACAATTTCCTTATCGTCGAGAGTTCCCCCCATGGCTTTTATCCCTATGACAAGTTCATCAACTCTTTGCATAAAGGCTGATACGTTTTCATCTTCAAACTTTCATAATTCACTTTTAGACTTTGTAGCTTGGCTTTCTTCATAGAATCATCTCCTTTATATAGATTTTTCAACTTTTCCCATACCTCATTTGTAGTTTTAAGATCCACAACTTTCATCAGTATTGAGTTAGTTAATGAGCTTAGTAAAGGATCTTTTGCCTTGACATCTATCTCATAATCTTTGAATTCATCTTCAGTAGTTAGACCATTTGGAGGCATGGTGTATTTTGTTTCTACAAATTTCCATACTTTATAGCCAAGACAAAGAAGATGGCTTTTCATCTGAGCCTTCCATGGACCATAATTTGTTCCATCAAAATGTGGTGCTTCCTTCTTGTAAGACATTTTGGATCTTCCTCAAGATGTTAAACTTTCTTCAGAGGAACTTGTCTTTGATACCAATTGTTGATATTCCCCAGACAACTGAGAGGGGGGGGGGTGAATCAGCTGTCACAAAAACTTAAACACTTATGCAATTAAACATCAATCACTTATCCACAATTATTATGATTTAACAATAAAAGCATGAAGTCAAAAACTTAACCACAGATGCAACATCAAACACAAGAGACACTAGATTTTACGTGGAAAACCCCAAGGTAGGGAAAAACCATGGAGAGGATTAGCTCTCAATATATATTGCAATCTTGAAATAATGATGTTTCAGGCTTGGTCACTCCACGGGCCTAAACATACTGGCTTACTACCATGAAGAACAACTAGGTCTAGTAGGCTCACTACCTCAACACTAAACCTAGCAAGATTACAATAAGGGTTGTTAAACCCTACTGGAGGCTCACTACTAGGCTCTCTGCCATGATCAACACCTTTTTATGTCTATGATTGAAGTACAATAATTCCTCTGCTCTACTCTGCTCTGCCTCTTCTCTGCTCTACCTCTTCTTTGCTCTTCCTTTTGGACCTTTCTTATTATCCTTCCATTTTCACTCAAGGACACCTTTTCCACGACTCAACTACAAGTATTTGTACACTTCATCAACCTTGAAATGATCATCAAGTTTGGCATCACAATCATCAACCATTGGAACAATCTCCAAGATCAGAATTACAAACATTTACAAAATAGGTCCTGACCTATTACAACATTATGCAAACAAAAATAAAATGTAGATCATGCCATGCCTTAGCTGGGACTCAAACACGATCTTCCACGCCATAACACGCTTCCACATTCTTCAAGGAATCTCTGGAGTTACCGGAAATAACCAAGTCGGCCAAGACTAGTTACACGTTATGTTATCTGGGAACAATCTTCAAAACATGATCTCAATTCCTTAATGCGGACCAATGTCAAGATTGGAACATGATCAGGAGGCATCCACAAGCATGTTATAATCACGAGGAGCAACTACACAAACCTTAGCCACTTTAACAATAGGATCTTCTTCACTAAAACACATGAACTTCACTGTCTTCGACTGTCATAAAAGAAAGATAGCTTGCGGACCACCAAAACATGAACCACTACAATTGTAGGCACTTATCATCATCCTAGACTTCCCTCTAGAACCACAGATAAAAATACTTTATTACAGACGAATGCAGAGCATAATACTTTCTCCCTGTCACTAAAGAATAATCAGAATGAGCAGGCTTTATTCTGGTGAATGCAACTTTCTCACAACTTCACATCGGAGGCTCAAACTTAGGATTTAGCATCTTCAGACATCCCTTTGAACAACTTCCAATCCCCAAACCCAGATCTATAAGTAAAAGGAAATGCAGAGCAATCTACTAGACTGTTCTTCAGCATACAAGTCACTGTCTATACTACACTCCACTGTAACTCACTTGATTCTTCCTGAGAGGCCAATTTTTTCAATATCCTCAACACATAGGGCTTCTAAAAAAGTAATAGAATATGACATAGTTGACACTAATGACAGCAAAGATATGTTGACATCAATGACAACATCAATTAGGCACATACTTGAAATAGATATCTATCTGATGATTTTGATACTAACAAAGCATGTTTGTAAGCCTCTCCATGAGGCAGGATGTTCTATCTCTAGTGCGAGTACACATCTTTATTTATATTGCAATCAAAAATCCCTCTCAGCGAGGTAGGATAGCATATCCTTTTATCAAGAAGCCCTTTGCGCGAGGCAGGATAACATATCTCTTGAACTAGTGCGTATCCTTTTATTCAAAAGCCCTCATCATGAGGTGGGATAGTGTATCTCTTTAGCTAGTGCATGTCCTTTTATTACAAAAGTCCTCCACAGAGGCAGGGTTGGATCTTGAGACTATCCTACCTTAAGTGTGTTTTTGGTGCTTGTTGTGGCATAAGCCCAACTATCAGATGTGTTTGGCATGTTTTAGATGGTCAGACTTAGCAATAAGCTCCTTCCATCACCCATGTTTGTCATGTATAAGATTTATAGTATGTCTATATCATGCTATACGGTGCTCATGTATTCCATGTGTCTTCTATGCATTTTCCCCTTGTGTGGTTAACTCCCACTTGGGCTTTGTATGGCGTGTTTTCCCCTCTTGTGTGTGTAGCGATGAGCTCCACCTACACTCGAGGTTTGTTTGGCATGTTTCCCCCCCTTGTGTGGTCTCCACCCACACTCGAGCTTTTATGTTGCAATTTTATTTCCATGCATATATATATGAAATGTTATATTAATTGTATTCATCATGTTTTGTGTGCCTACTTTCATGTATTCACTATGTTTTGCATGTCTTCAATATTGTCTTCTCCATGTCTTATGTGCTTCCTACTATCTTCATTGTGTTTTACGTGTCTGTGATGTGTCTTCTAGTGATTACTTGAGATTGGGGGCTAGAAATAGTCCCTCAATCTTTGCGTATGCCTTAGCTTCAAGTGCCTGGCATGTTTGATGTGTTTTTGACCATACTTTAATGCATGTATGGGTCATAAGATCATACATTAAAGTGGGGGCTAAATGTTATGTCATAAAATTTCCCCCTAGGACTTTTACCTTCTAAATTTAGCTCCTAGGTCCATTAGATTTAATCATGCATGTTAAAAATGAATCCCAGAGAAAAATCCCACAAAACCCATGTCAAATGGGGCCTAGGGGTGCATCTTAAACTTAATTAAGTCCCAAAATAGGACCTTGGACTTGGGCTCCCACACCCTAGGCCAGACCTATTTTGTCGGGTCCCAAATTTTAAATGTCAGCAAAGTGACCATTAAAAGGTTTCCTTTTGTCAGCCTATTCAATTTGAATTACGAATGTTTAGCGGGAATGCATATATAAACATGTTTAGGACTTCATTTTACACCTAGATGGATAATGTGAACTTGTGGTCTTATGCTAAGGATATTCAAGGCTTTCATTGTGTTACAGAGCATTATTGTGTTGTGTTTGTACTTGTTTATTGCAGATTTGTCTTCATTAATCCATCTCCTCATGGCATGAAAGATCTTCATCTCCTCGTGAGAGCTTCACCTCTGAGGTGACATCTACTTTATGTTTTAATCAATTTATCATATCATTTACTTTTTCTTATGTCCACAAAGGACACACACTCTCTCTAATAACAGTGTTGGAAGGCTTGAATGCCATTCCGGGGCTTGATCGAGGCAAGCTCCTAAACACCACAACCCCCCAACTCCTCTCTTATGATTACAGGTTACAGGTGTCGGATCTTGCGAAGAGGAGTTGCAAGAGATCAGAGTACAGCATAATGATTCTAGATCTAAAGAAAATGACAGAAAATATCCTTGATTAGACATAGGTGCCCGCTATTTTGTCCTCTAGATTAGCAGTGTCAGAAATCTCTTAGCAAGTTACACTCTGAAGCATATTTTGATCCAAAGCCCTTAGAAAAAGTACCACATTGAACACGAGTGCCCGCTCTTTTGTCCTCGAAGTTTCCACATTCTGGAATCCAAAATCTGGTATGTTTCTTATCTACATTTAGTGCTTCCCTATGTGAGCATTTGTCAGGTTTCATCTGTTTGTTTATGATTTTGCATAATTAGGGTTTTAGGCCTAATCAGATTAGGGTTTTAACAAAATATCAATCTATTCTATCTTTCCAATCATCTCATAGTGACATCAGACTTGTAGCTGAGTCCTCTATAACAGTTGTGACTTAGCTTGATCTATGTCCTTGAATGTATGTGTGAAAGAAGGGTTTGATTGAATCTAATTAGTTATACACCTTACACCTTTTTATCATTCCCACTTTTCATGCATAACAGTTATATGCAGACATTTTTTTGTTGTAATGTTGTTCATTTGTTGATCTTTCACTATTTGTAAAGGGTTTTGGGGCCCCTTCAAAAGTTATTTTACCTTTATAATAAAACATATTGTTCTTCTTGCCGTACTTACTCATATCTTTCTTCTTTAACTCCTCTTTCCTTTCCCAAGTATTCCCATTCTAATTGCTCTTGTTTTATTAATGTAGAGTGGCTCTTTTCTTATTCATCATCTAATTCATTTTTTATATATCCCCTAGCCCCTTGATGGATTTGCTTGGATACTCTCATTATCACCTTTGCTCCTCTTAGATCATTAGGTTTAGATAAATCTTCACTTTTTTTCAATGGTGCATTCTTGAAATACTATTGTTCCCTCATGTAGCCAAACAAATAATGGTTAGTGCCTTTACAAAACCCACAAGTTTTATTTGTTTATTCTTGGCATTTATTTGCATAATGACCCATCTAGCCACATTTAGAGCATGTAGCATCATCTCTTCTTCTTTGTTCATGAACTCTACCTCTATTGCATCCTCCTTTATAATTATTATAATAACCCCTATTCTCATTAAGAGGATAACTGATAGGGGGTTGTTCACTTATGAATTGTGGTGTGTACTATGCCACATGGATGTTGCATTGAGTTTTCCATGTTGGGTGTTTACATCCATAGTCTTGGGTGTGAAACACTCTATCTACTAGCCCTTTTGTTCCTTTCATTCCCTTATACATAAGTTCATTATTTTCACAGTGGTGATTATACCACTATTCATATTCTTCTTCTTCATATCTTAGCTAGAACAAAATGGATGGAAAATCATCAGTCTCATGATCATCCCACTCACCACACATTCTACAATACGCACCTTTCGACCTATGAGGGACTAGTTGCAATTCTACTTTGAGTGCCACAACTCTATTGTCACCTTTTATTACTAAGCATTTGTTCCTCAAATTTCCTTCATTGGAGTAGTAAGTGGTCTGAATTTTCTTTCTTTGGCTTAGTGATGGCGCTAGGTTCTTTTCAACTTTTTCTAATATCTCTTATATAATTTTAAATTATTCTAATTCCAATCTCATTCTCTCTATTTCTTTATTTTCTACTTCTTTGTTCTTTTTTCTTTAAGGCTGGGCCTTGACTTTGCAAGACAATTCTACCACACATAAGTAAGTTTTAAAAATTCTACCATCTAGTGTAGTTCTAAATTCTAGTAATATTCTAGATATGTACCATTTGATTCATTGTTTCTTAGTGAGTGGTTCCTCTATCTTTCTCACTAACTCCTTAAATTTTGGTCATACTCTTTAATGGTTTCCCCTTCTTCTGGCACCATCTCTCTCATCTTTCTCACACTTTTGGATGGAGCTTCTTAAGATTCAAAACTAGAAAGAAACTCTTCTTTGATCTCTTTCCACTCTTTATCATGTTACAGACACTTTTTCATGTACCATTTCAGAGCATCCTTCCTTAGTGTTCCTATAAAATCATATAGTTTGGCCTGTTGCTCTAGGTCCCATTTCTTCTCCATGCAAACTCCAAAATGAAAATATGTTTAGATGCCTATGTAGTATCTTTTCCAAAAATAGCAATTTCATACCTATGCTTTCTATATTGGTAATAGGTTCCTCTAGTTTGTTTATTATATGGCGGTTCTCCCTTACTTTTCTACAGGATTCTTCCTTCTACCTTTGAATATGTATGTTTCTTGTTAGGTTCAATAGTCTAACTTCCTTACCACACTTTTTTTGTCTCACCAATCTTCTATTTCTCCCTTTGTCTTTTGCCAATTCTATCTCAAAAAAATCATTTCCCAATATTTCTTCATAGTCACTTAAAAATTCTCATTGTTCTCTCTCTCTTGTTCAACCTGAATCGCTAAATATACCTTATGAAAGAACTCTTCTTGTCCTAAGTGACATAAGGGATGACTGTTGGTTGAGAGGGTTCACCTATTAAATGGGACATTTTAGTTCTAGAGATGACTTTCATTAGTTAACGACATCTTATCAAATAATATCATACTTTCCCATCCTTCCTTGATTGTTTCAGTTGTATCTATGGCTAGGTTATTGAACATGTTTTCTATTTCTTCTTCTTCCACATTCTTTCCTCTCTCTTTTAACTCTCAATCTTTCATTATTTTTTCTTTTTGTAATCCCATACTCTTTCTTACCACTTTGTCTAAATACTTTGTGCTGAAATCCAAAGGTTTTAATTTTGTAAAATGGGTTAATAAACCCTTGAATCCACCATTAACTAAAACTTTTAGGTTTGACAAGTCAAGTTTATAATGTGACGTATGAGACAAAAATTCAAATGGTGGAGCACTTCTACTTCTACACCCTAGATAAGCATTATAGCTCCCAATCCTTCCTTCTAATGACTCTCTAAACACAATGTATATTCTTCAATCTATTTTGCCAATCTTGTTAAAATTTTAGTTGCTTTTTCATTATGGATGTTTAGTTTCTCAGATGTATCTTTGTTATTGAGTGGTGCAATTATTATTTATCCCTATATTTTTAGATTTTTAGTGTTTTTCATGGAATTCTCATGTTTATCTACAACCCTTTTGGCATGCTCATTTATAATCAATTCCTCTAATGATGGTGGGCTTTCACTATTCTCCTTATCCTTAATGTTTTTAGCAGCAACCCTCCTAGTGTACTCCAAATCAACTTCCCTATCCTTTTCCATCCTCTTGCAGTGTCTCTCTTTCCTTTCCTAAATTTGTTTCAATCTCTTTTTCTCCATGTTCAATTTCATGGCCAATTCAATCTCTTCCCAAATCTCTCAACTTATTTTTATCTCCTTTTTTCCATAGGTTTTTTGATTTGGTATTTCATTAATCTTTTTATTCACCCATAATGGCTCATTCTCATTCTACTTCTATTAGTTGTATCTCTCCAGAGATCCCTTAAGTATCACCCATTTCCTATTTGTCATCCCCTAGGTGCCTAATGCCCTCTCATGAGGCTAGAACTTAGAGGATCCTACTACAAACAATAAAAAAAATCTTCTTAACCATAATCCTTTCTTATTAACTCATGTACTACCACAAATGATATATTCATTGATCTGATCTTCCTTTACCACTTTACCAAGGTCCCAGTAATGAAACTAAATGTTAGCAAAAATGGAGCACAGCTTGAGGATCTAATCCTAAGTTTCTTGAGTGTTGTATTTATACCCTAGTATGAGTGATAAGAGGAAGTTCAAGGATTATTGGGAAGTTACAGAAGGTTGCGATAAAATAGAACAATTAAAATTTAATATATCCACACATACACATATACAACATATATCATAACACATCAGATATTCATTGGATCAACATGTAGTAACTCATATTCTCATAATTCATCATATATATTTGATACAATGTTCACTTATACATCATTCTTCTCTTAATTCTTTTTCTATTTTATCTCTTCTATTACACACATTATTACATGCATTACATATATTTCGATCTTGTATCTTATAGTACTACTTATATATAAGTACAATTGTATAAAGGAGTGTGTCTTTTGTACTTGGTATGTCTTTTAGATGTGCTAGCAGACAGTTGAGTATGTCACATTTCCTTTGTGATGGATTTGACTTGTAAAGTCAACTCTATCTTGCCAACATTAAGTGACCACTATTGATTGGTCACATCAATTACAACTTCTATAGAGTACTAGTAGCTAATAGGTGGATGAGATAGTTCTTACATGATTAGTATCTTCTAAGTTAGGATTAGGCAGTTAAGTATCTTGATGATGAGATACCATTTTGGTCTCTTGATTCTAGAGATTGGATTCTAGTGATTCTAGACATTAATTCAATTTTGTTGAGTGGAGATGGTTAGTGATAGTACTTAACACATCGTAATTTTGGAGTGAGAATCAATGATGAAAGTGGTTCATTGATGCCTAGCCTTCAAGTTAACCATATTTGATTGGAGAGTGACTACGTGTCAATGATTGGGAGTGTCAATTCAATATTTTTTGAGATGGCCACACTAGGAGCTAAGTCATCATATTTTAAGGATTGACATTTTTTTACTAGTGTTGCTTTTTCTAGTGTCGGCATGTCCCTTCATTTGATTCAATTGGTTCAAATGGTGATAGAGATGTATTAGTGTATAGTTGTGTGAAACATTTACTTTTTTCCTTTTGGGGTTACTTAGTTGATATGTACCTGAGTTATCTAGATTATTTGTTCTATTTAGCAAATGAAGGTAGTGATATGGATTCATTGTAGAGGTTCATCCTTTTACAACATGATTTGAGACTTAGGATTATAAATGTAATAGATATGTGTGAATATGAAATAATAAAAATGTTTCTTGTGCGTTGATGCTTAATATGTGTGTAATTACTTCAACATATACCACACTTCCTATATCCCAAGTCTTCCAATATATCGAAACTGCACTATATACCAAACCTTCCAATATACCTACTGGTATATGGAAGCAAAATGGTACATGGGAGAGGGTGGTATAGGGAAACATAATGGTACATGAGAGTTAATTGGTGCATGAAAGGTATTGAATTTATCTAATGACATACATGCTCATAAAGGGTTGTTCAAAGGATTTATATACCTTAAAGATATGTTAGAATTGGAAGGCTCCCTCACCCCTATAACATTGTAATTTACCCTACATAAAATTTATAGCCTAATGACAAATCAATCATAGAAGAAAAAGAGAGGAATATAAACAGAATATAATTATAGAGATTTTTTTTTACAATATTATTATGACTCCAATATCAATAGCCCTTAAATATACCTTTGATTTATGACTTACCATGATAGAGGAGGGTAATCACATTGAATATTCTATTCAGTGTATTATAGATGGGCTTAATACACTTTAGATAGTATAAATCCTACAAATGATTAGTCTTAATTTAAAAACTTGCCATATAACATATTTTGAAAACACCAAAAAAACACTTATTTGGAGGTAGGAGGTTGGGGATGAATGTAGATGGAAGGAGTTTGATCAAATGGGTGGATTCAAATTGGAGGTTTGAATGTCTTAATATAGGCATCAAAGGTGATTGATCAAACCCAATCAATTGAACACCCCTTAAATTGAATCCCACATTTATATGCATGGATTTTTTTTGTGGCCGAAGAGTGGGACACACTATTATGCTCTCACCCTATACTTAATTAGTATAACAAGCCATACTAAATACCTTTAAGCCATGTTATTGAAGAGATCAACACCATCCATGGCCAATCCTAACATTATGGATTTTTATAAAATCTCTCTAGCCAAATCGTCTTAATATATTTCATTACTTTACAATCATTTGGCGCGTACATCATACCCTTGTCTCTACTTTGGTTTTCATAATGTCACATCATTAGCTTTGTCAAATCTTTGCACCAGCATACATGCTTTGATGTGCCAATCATAGAAAAATGTCAAAGTACATTTTCTAGAATTGCCAAGCCATTTGTACCTTCTCAAAAGTACTTCTCATTACAAATGTGACACATCTTTACATTGCCATACTCTTTTTTATACAATATGTAATCATTTACACAACCATGTCATACTTGTTATACTCAATCCTAGAAAGGAGGATTTTTTGTGCATCTTTGTATTTGGACGGAATCACCTTCCCTTTGATTAGTAGTTCATTTTTTAGCAACTTACATAAGGTATAGTGAATTTTAAAATTGGTACTTTATTAGACAACAATAAATGAACACAACTCTAAAAAACTTTAAAGTATGTATTTAACAAATAAAAGCAATAATTTATAATAATTAGTGTTAGTGTATTTAATTAATCATACACTATTGTATTATTTTAATATGAACTTGTATATTCATTGTAATAAAATCTGTAGATATTCTTTGTAATAAGTTATGGATAGTTACTATAACAATTCATGGATAAAGCATTAATTGATGTTCACTTATCTACATGATATTTGTATTAATAGTAAATTTCTATCTTAAATAGACATGTTTTATTAGTTAACTACTCTTAAAGAGTTGTATTTTACTAGTTAACTATCTCTTAAGTAGACCCTTTCTTTTAGATAACTCCCCAAATCTTATCCCTAGCCTCTGTCTTATGTATATAAGAGAATAGAGAGCTATTGGTTGAGGTATAATTATGGAAGAGTATTATTGTTATTTTGGTGAATTTATGCCATAGGTTTCTAATAAAAGTAGTACTAATTCTACCCATGTTTTAAATCTGTGTTATGTTATTAATTTAGCTTTCAATGATTTATTGTATTTCTATATGTATGTGGGTAAATTTATTATGGTAACTACAAAGTTTTTTTTTCTACAAGTTTCAATCCCAAAATTTAGTGGCTTACTACCAATAACCATTCTTATGCTCTCACCTTGCCCTTCATGGGATCTTGGTTGATCAAAAAATGGTAAACATAGTGGGGTACTAAAGGTAGAAGCTAGTTCTTTTCTAGAATTCCCCTAGATTAGAATTGTGTTCTAACAATTGTTAAATATAGATTTTAGCTTCAACATACCTCATGATATATAGGAAGTGCCTAGGATTTTTTTCCAATATGAATCCTTGTGGTCATTTGATTCTATGGTGCACTAGTAAGAGGTTAGTCCTAGAAAGTTACTCTCATCGTACCTCAAAAACAAGATAGTGTGGAAATAGGACAATGGAATCCTTCATAGTTAGTTCCTTGAAAATTGGGTCATGTTTATTATTTATGACTGGGATAACTATATTAGAGATCCTACAAATCAAACACACCTAAACTATTAAAAATGGGGTATAACTAAACAATAAGATATGCTGAGCTTTAATGTAGCCAAATTCAATAATAATTATAGATTAAAAATGGAAATGGAAATTAACCAAAAAGAAGATGCAAACCATAACATGATGTTTATATGGAGAAAACCTTGTGAGAGAAAACTGCACACCCAAATAGATCCAAGCTTATATTAATCCTTCAAAAGAGAGTTACATCAATACAACTTATCCCTCTAAATTTTGGCAGCACTTTGTTACTCATACAAAATCCAAGCTCCAATTTATAGAAGAATTACAAAGTGAAACCATGGAATGGTCCATTTACAAGCACAAAGGAGGTATAACATCCAAATTGGTTGGACTCAAATCCCAACAACCTCCTTGGTCTAAGATGTCATTGGCTATATCTAGCATATTCCTTACATGTCACATTGTCATAAGGTGGAATATTTGACTACCCAAACTTAGACATCCAATTTGTCTTCATTCTCCAATGCATTATATGCTTTGTGTCAAGTGTCCAACTCTGTCATAAGACTAGTCAAGATTTCAATGTAACCTCCCTCTTACATGCTCTTACACATCATAAAAATCTATCATAAGTAATGCCCATGATGATGAGTCAAGATGCTCTTACACAACTTTCAAGTTGTCAACACATGACCAAACATGCCAAGACAAAAGTGGGACACCTACATCCTTATGTGAGAAAAAAATCCACTAAAATAAAAAGTTAATGCCACCTCCAAATGGGACACCAACTTCCCCAAGTGGATACAAAAGGCACTAAAGATGAAATAACAATACATACAAAATATTGAACATGAACATTACGATTGCAATCTTGAGACACCTTATCCCAACATTCTCCCACTTGTTGAACACCTTGCAAGAGCACAATGGAACCTTCAACACTGAAATCTAAAAAAAATATCAAATCAAGCTCTAGAAGATAGGAGGCCCATGGCCTCCCTACACCAAGTAAACTCTCCATGCTCACTAGCTTAATGAGAAAATTTGCAAATTCTCTAATGTGTCCAATTTCTATAACATGACTACCACTCTCAACCATTTCCTGAACAAAGTGATATTGAACATCAATTTGCTTCATGTAGGCATGATACATTGGGTTTTTAGCCAAATAGATGGCACTCTGACTGTCACATCCAATTCTAACCTATTTAAACTAAAAGCCAATACTTGAAAACAATCTCTCTAACCACATTACCTCCTTATAAGCATGTTTTTCAGCCATGTACTTTAATTTTGTAGTCGAAAACATGATTATAGGTTTTCATTTTCTCATTTAGCTAACTGCTTGTCCAAGCAAAGTAAAGACAAAGGCACTTGTAGACCTCATGCAATCTAGATCACCAACCTAATCAAAATCAACAAAACCTTGTAAATCAACCATTTTTCCCAAATCATCAATCCTATGATAACAAATGCAATGGTTAGACATTCCACATAAATATATGAAAACTCTTTTAACATAAGTCCAATGTTCTTTACCAAGGTTTGACATAAATCTACTTAGAACTCCCATTACTTAGACAATATCAGGTTTTGTACAAACGATGGCATACATGAGGCTTCCTACATCACTGGCATATGGAATTTTATGCATCTCTTCAAGATCATCATCTATTTTAGAACATTGTTCTAGAGATAGCCTAGTGCTAACTGAAAAGGGAATACTAACTAGTTTGCAATCCTGCATAGCAAAATGCTATAAAATAGTGTCAACATACTTCTTTTGATTTAACCATATTTTTTTGTTAACTTGATCTCTACAGATTTCCATACCCAAAATGTATTTTGCAGCCCGTAAATATTTCGTATCAAATGTATCAGATACCTAACCCTTAAGTTCTTTAATCATCCCCTTATCATTTCCAATAAATAACATATCATCAACGTATAGGACAATGATTAGTAATTGATCATCAATTAATTTAAAATAAATATAGTGATATACTTTACTTCTAATAAAGTCATGATCCAATGCAAAACAATCAAATTTTTAATACCACATTCTTAGCGACTACTTCAAACCATACAAAGATCTCTTCTACTTGCAAACCAAGTGCTCATGTCCCTTCACCACAAAATTGTGAGGTTTTTTCATAAATATTTCCTCGTCAAGATCCACAAGTAGAAAATTTATTTTTACATCCATTTTCTCTACCTATAAATCAAAAAATAATAGAAATTTACAAAAGAATATAATATAGGTTGGCTTAACCATATGAGAAAAATCTCTCCAAAATCATCTTCCTCAACCTAGGAGTAACCCTTTTCCACTAATTGGGCCTTGTATCGCTCTAACTTCTATTTTCTTCAAATTCATTTTTAAATAACCATTTGTAACCAATGGTTTTCCTCCATGTGGGTAACTCAAATAGATTCCATGTGTCACATCTAGAGCCTTTATTTCATCTTTCATGGCCTCTAACCAAGACTCATGTTCATCTGAAGAAAAAGCATCCTTCACAAATCTAGGTTTGTTGTCACTACATGATAAACTAAATACAAAACTGTAATCAAAACTATACCTTTCAACTGAATTACCTTGTCTGGTGGACCTTCTAAAAGGTGTAATAAGAGGATCTTATTTTTACTCATTGAAACTTGAATTTGAACCTCTCTTTCCTCATTCTTCCCATCCTATTATTGTTGCATATGGGCATCTTCCTACAAATTAGTCTTACTATCAAAATGCACTATTTTGTTAGGCTCCACATGAGGTTGTTCATCATTTTTAAATTCCCTAATCTCTTTAAATATAACATCCATAGAATATAACATTTTCATTTCTATAGGGTCCCAAAGCTTATAACCCTTATTATTCTTTCTATAACCCATGAAAATGCACTTGTTAGCCCTAAAATCAAGCTTAGAACGATTCTCTTTTGGAACATGAACATATGCCCCACTGCCAAAAATGCTAAAATAAGAAATAGATAGTCTTTTACCTATCCATACCTTGTAGGATGTTTTTCCAACTAGAGAAGAAGTGGAAATTTTGGTAATTAGGTAACAAGCAATGTTTATAGCTTCAAGTTAGAAACACCATCCAATCTTAGCACTAACTTAGCATGCTTCTAGCTCTATCCATCAAAGTCTTGTTCATCCATTCTACCACTCCATTTTTCTTTGGAGAATATGGAGTTATTTTTTGTCTAACAATACCTGGATGCCTATAATAATCATCAAATTCTCTACAGAAAAACTCACCACCATTATCCATTCTCAAAATGTTTACTTTCCTATCTGTTTGTTTCTCAACAAGTTCTTTAACGTCTTTGAATGTAGAAAATACAATAGACTTATGCTTCAAAAAGTAAACCCATGTATATCTAGAGAAATCATTAATAAATAAAACATAGTAGTGATATTTTCCAATCAAAGGAACATCCATAGGACCAAATACATCACTATGGATAACTTCCAAAACTTGTTTAGCTTTAGTACTACCAAATTTAAAAGAAACTCTATGTTGTTTTCCATACACATAATGTTCACATAAATCAAAATTAGTAGAAGAACCAGCCAAACCATCAACCATATTTTTATTAATGAGGGTTTTGAGACCCTTCTCACCAATGTAACTCATCTTGTGGTGCCACAATTTACAAGATACAATGTTACCAGTTACATTATAGAGTTACAAAAAGTAGATGCCTCCAACCTAAACAGGGTACCACACCAAGCGTCCCTAGCCAACACCAAATTCTCTCTACTCAATCTACAACCACTCTTAGATCAAAAGTAACATGCACCCCTGAATCATTCATTTTAGATACTAAAATAAAGTTTCTAGCTAAACCAATGATATGCAATACATCTTTGAGAGTACTCACCCTTCCATCACTAAAAATCAATTTTACCTTCCCTTGATCCATAATCTTCCATGTGCTATTATCGCCAAGGAAAAGCTTCCCACCATTATAAGTTGTATATGTTGAGAACCACTCCTTATGAGGAGTCAAGTGGTAAGATGCACCTGAATCTATCAACCAAGAGTCATCAAAAGTCATGTTAGTAGAAATAATAAAAGCATTAATAGCTTCATCATCAGGGGATTTATTAGTAGAGGAACCATCAACTTTCTTTTTCTTATTCTAACATTCCTTTTTGAGTTCCTCCCTTTGCCATAGTTTTTTTTAGTGGAAAATTTGATAGTTTGATTAAACTAGGTTAAATGCTACCATTTCTCCACTAAGCATTGGGAGGACAAGCATCGAGCTTGTGAACAAGCTTCTAATCACTTTGTCTGTCTCTTACACTCGCGTGATTATGAAACCTAAGGCCCTAATCAAGATTTTATCAAGTGTTTTCCTTTCAACCAAGTAAAACCCTAATTATGCCTTAAATCAGAAATATACAGAAACTGATGAAGCAACTGGCAAAACTGATCACAAAAGTGTAGAGATAGAGTTCTAGAGATAGTGTACCTAGATTTTGAGGGCTGCATGGACTAGGGCACCCACTCCAGTGTCCTGAAAGTTTTCGCATAGGAAAATCTTCTGCACAGGGTGTCTGAGACTACTAAAAGACTTGTAAATCTTGGAATAAACCTTTGGTTGGACTAGGGCACCCACTCCAATGTCCCGTGAGTCTCAAAATCTAAAAATACAAAAGTCTATCGTGACTATACCCGCAATATCCTTCTTTTTATAGCTTCTTTCTATCAGAACCTACAAAACATGATCTACACCTACAAAAGAAGGAAAATATTGTGGCTATATAGGAGCTTGCCTCAGTCAAGCCCCATCTTTGGTATTTCTACCTCAACAATAGCCATAGGAAAAGATTTGCAAAAGTGTGTGCAAACCTAACAATGTGTGTATGCATAAAAATCAAACCCTATATGTCTTAATCAAGGGAAGATCAACAACTTGCTTTGCATCAATAAACACATACAACTTCACCTCAAGGAGATGAGATAAATGAAGACATGCATGAAAAAGAAGGTGAATCAGTAATGTCCATGGAGGATCTCCAAGCTTGTTGTTGGAGGCTTCAACCCTTCTCCCGATCATGCAAAGGGTGTACAAACCCTAGGAAGAGCAAGATAGATTCAAGATCTTGATTCCCAATCTCCATCTGTTGTCTCCAAGATAGAAAATAAAGAATACTTCCAAGAGCTTCAACAAGTCACTAATCTTCAATGTCAATTGTAGTAGAGTTTTGGCATCAAGCTTACATAAGAATTTTGTGTGATAAAATGATTTGCAAATGTCTTTTTATAGCTAGCTTTAGGGAATTCAAATTTCAAAATAACATCTTCATATCGCGCGAAAACTAAGAATTTGAAAATGGAATTCCGCGGCACTCGACGGGAACTGACACCCCGCCAAAATTCAAAATCCCATGAAACAGGGGAGGACTAGGGCATGGGCGCCCAAGTCCTAGCCCCCAATTTCAGCTCAGATCTACATTTTTGGAGGTCCTAGGGACCCAAGTCTCAAATCTCTTTCTGAGTTCTATCAATAAGTTACCTCAAAAAGTGAATAAATTGATCCTAGACTTAGTCAATCAGGGTTTTGGGAAGGCTGAAAAAGAAAAGGTTGAGAGGTCACCAAGAGTGAGGAGCTAAACTGAGGGAAATTGTACCGTTCCATACTGGAGGACAATTTCTGACGTTACACTTGTAAGAGTCCAGGACAACACTGAGAGGGGGGGTGAATCAGTGTTGTGTAAATTTTCAAAGCTTTTTGCAAACTTTAACTTTCAAGACACACAAAGAGAAAGATATCATTGATTTGTCAAACACATAAGCACATGACTGAGAATGAAGAAAGAGAACAAAACCTCTTAAGCAAAGTATTAACATACACACATATAGATAAAAGCAATATGAGACATAACACAAATTTGCACGAGTGGAAAACCCTCCTGGGGTAGAAAAACCACTCCAAAACTGCCTCACTGGCTTAACTTTAAAAACTTCTTACAAAGCCTCACTGGTTGAATATTATGTCTCATTGACAATTGAGAGGTCTCACTGACCTACAAGCCTCACTGGCATACTGTGCCTCACTGGAAACAATGTTTAGAAGCAACAACTTCAAGGAGCACCAACCCCTAATATAGAACAAACTGAAAACAAGAACTCAGAGGGTTTCTCTGTTTCAATACAAAACATTTCTTCTCTCACATGTGTTTGTCAAATGGCCATTCTTTTCTTCAACCCAAATCATGTACAAACTCATATATTCAAAATCAATCCATACACTGAACAACACACATCTGATATTCATGTGAAGCCAATAAATATAAGAACCCTCCCTGCATTCTGCCAAATCAATTTCATGACCTTTCATATTCTCCAAATCACAAAACCCTTCAATCTGATTATCTTCTCTACCTGCAAAATCCTTCAAACAAATTTTCATTATCCTCTTTACAAAACCTTTCATCTTCATTTCAATTTTCATCAAATTGAATGTCTTCAACAATTTATTTTTCAATCTGCCCTTGTATTCTTTCATCTGCCCTGCATAAACAAAATCATGAAAGAAGTCCAAACATCTTCAATAAAATCTGATCAATAAAATCTCTAAGAACTTTCATCTTCTCTACAAAAGAAAATCTCCTTTGTATTCTTCAAAAAAAAATCTTTCAAAATATCTCTACAAAAATAACTTCATTAATCTGCAATAAAGTCATCTGATATTTCTTTTTCAAGATCTCATAAAAACATTTCTTCAAAAACCATTTTGTTCTCTTCTCAAAAATATAATCACTCTGCATTATATTTTTTTGTATTCTCTCAAAACAATCCTTTCGAAAACAATCTCCAATCTCCATAAATATTTCCCTTACAAAAAAAATCTCCTCAAAAAATCCTAATATCATCTCTTGGAGTTGATAAATTAAAAATTTCTAATTTAAAAAAGACTTATCACCATAAGAAAAGAAATTGATAGCTTTCTTTTAAAAATAAAACTCTCCATTTTTAAAAGACCTAAACGTGGTATGGGCCAACCACTTAGAATTTAAACAAAGTTTCTAAAAAAAACTTAAAGCCATAAAAGGCTTAGTAACTTGGCATCCATAATAGAAACTTTAATGAACATATAGTAAGCTCCTCTAAAAAGGCAATTCGATGCCTTAAATAATATGAGACCTTCATTTCATCGGGCTTTAAAAACTTAATTTGTTTCCTTAAAGCATTTCAAACACATTATAAGATGACTAGTGTTTCATGTTATCATTTTCAAGGGGGCCGGTTGCAAGATGGACTAGGAGTCCTTAAGTAGGTTTGCTTAAGTGGTATAACCTGCTATAGGAAGTCATTTACAGATTAAAACAAAAGAGGACATATCACATGGTGGTCATATTAGAATTTTATATGATATGCAAAATATGACATGACTTAGGATTTTAATGATATAAACCTCTTATATCTGCCATTAATAATATTAATGCTTCTGTCAAAGACACTGATGAAGATCAATAACTACTATGCAGGCTTGTGGACACGAACAACCAAAAATGATCAATCAACATGAATTAACATGAATGACCCCTTCTATACTCCTGCAACTTTGTTATGCAACTTACTGATATTGACATAAACATAATGAGATCTACTGCAGACAAAGTGACATCTATGTATTCTTGTGATCCTGTAAGCACTTGAAACATACTGAACAAGTTGTGATATGACAACTCCTGTCAACAACTTCACAAAACTCTTGATGAAGCATGAACACTGACCAAGCATACTGAACAAGCTGTGATATAACCAAGCATCAACCTCTTGCACTTATCTCCTCATTAGTGTTCTTCAGATGTTCACTAATATCAACCCAACCTTTTTGACATCAATGACAATCACTCTCCATCAACACTTAGCCCCCACTTTAGTGGCCATATGACACTACGTGCATATGCAACTAAAGGAAAGTAAATACATCAATCATGAAAAGGATATCCAAAAGGATACTGTAGAGGAAGCCAAAGTGTTGTCGCCGAAAAGGAAGGAGCCCCCCAAGTCTACAATCCTACAAGACCACAAAGTTAGGACCTGCAACCTGCAAAGGAACACTTGTCAGGAAAATCACAAATCCAATCAACCTGTAAACACCACCAATGAGTCAATATCAAAATGCTAAGGGGGCTGAGTGATGAGGGAGGGAGGAAATTGAGGGAGATATATGCCCCCCTTGTTTCTGCTTGCTTATTTCGAGAGTAGAAACAAGGAGATATCCACACGCTTCAATTTCAAGGGAAATGTATTATGAGGGTCATTTGAAGAAACAACGCTCAACTATAGTACATTAGGGAAGAGAGAGAGTGGAACCCAACTTCCAACGCAACAAACGACACTGAAATCAGAGTTCGACAACTCAAGAAAAGGGCTAAAGAGTGAAAGAGCACACTTTTGCACCTAGTTAGGGATAGGAATTCTCACTCACTTACTTTATATAAAAGGGATTTGTCACTTATCATTAACTCATTCTTGTTTCTTGTCATTACAGAGAGAGAGAAGTAGAATAGGAGAATGACCATGCCGAGCCGACGTCCATATCATCCACCACAACTAGAGATGCTCCGAGCTCAGTTGGCAGAGAGACGCTTCGAGGCTGAGGTAGGGTCATGATTCCATGCTTCTGTCGTCTTTTGTTATACTTTTGCTTTCACATTTATCGATGTCTATGCCAAGAGGGGAAGGTAGACAGGGTTCCCAGACAAGGGCACTTGAGTCCACCTAGGGCGCTTGAGTCTCTCTGGGGAGCCCTAGTCCCACAGGGGCACCAGTGTCCCTCTAGGGTGCCCTAGTCTTCCTAGGGTACCCTGGTCCACAGAGGACATAGGCCCTAGGTAGAGGCATTCTATTTAGTTCTTAATAGCTTATTTTGGTTTGCAGAGGGGATTCTGATACTCTTGCTTTCTTTTTGATCTGCAGGATGTCCCTAAGATGCGTGAGCACACATGTGGTCGTCTGATGGCACTTTTGCAAGAGTGCGCTAGTGCTTTGACTACTGCAGAGAGAATTTACAGATGATGTGCCTATGGTGGGTGTTTGAGATGCCCACAATTAGATTCCACTACGCGATGCTCATGGCACTGATGGAGAGATGGGATGCAAATACATCCACATTCCATTTACCAACTGGTGAGATTACCATCACACTGGAGGATGTATACAGGATCCTTTGACTGCCGATCCGAGGAGAGACAGTGAGGGTTGTTAGACATTGCTCAGAGGAGTATACTCGTGAGAGTCAACTATACTGCTTGGGTCACACTATTTCATAGGCATAACGAGGACATATTCAGCTCCATTTGCTAGAGCAGGGATGCAGAGACATTCCCTTACTATGAAGGATTATGATTGTCACAGTCGCACTAGCCATTGCACCAAATGGATGAGGTACACACCTTCACGGGGGTCTTGTTCACACTATCAGAGCGATGGAGGAGCATCAGACTATCTACGCATGGGGGCGTAGTATGCTTGCGGACCTATATCACGACTTAGGGCGATATGTCCACTATGAGATGCAGAGTCTGATGGTCTACACATTACTACAGGTCTGGGCCTTTGAGCACATCAAGTGCACACGACCGGTGGGTTTTCCTATAGAGGCAACATTCACCCATCCACGTGTCTATGCCTATCCACTAGTCCGGTGTTGGAGGCACAACAATCTGTTATACTGGAGAGTAGTATTTGATAGATTATAGCCTGGTGACATCATCTGGAGACCATATCATGGCTACATCAGATGGCCTAGTGAATAGAGGCAGTTAGCTTGGATGTAGAGGGATCAGCTGATGGCCGGTCACCTCGATCATACTATATCTTGGTTCTACTTTGATAGGGTGGTACGATAGTTCAAGTAGATATAGGATGTTCTTGCAGTTCATCCAAGCTATGCACATGCAGCTTAGAGTGCAATCAGAGCCAATATCATCTAATAGCCGACTATAGCAGACGTACCACTTAGCGATGACAAGGGTCTTACAGAGCCAGTGTTAGATGCAAATGATGTTGGGTGTACTCAAGCATATCGGACCTGGTGGCACACAGCACAACCTGCACCTATCTTTCCACCCGAGCATCCCATAGGAGATGCCCGGCCTTGGGCCGGTCACGCAAGTGACACAGGGGTGGAGTATGACGTTAGTGATTTCACAGGATACTATGATCTTGAGGAGGATGAGGAGGAGGATGAGGATGAGTCTGAGGAGGTCCCATCATAGTACGTCTTCAAAGCGAGATCGCGACAGAGCCAGCAGGAGGCAAACACTAATGAGGAGACCATGGTCTAAGGCTCGTGGTTCTACTCCTGTAGTTGATGCGAGGCCTAGTCAGACAGAGTAGGGGGAGAGTAGTAGGTCTATGCCCCCAGCTGCAGATCAGACAGTAGAGCTCATCACACCATCGGCGATCTGAGATCCATCCTAGCGAGATGGAGATCCAGGTTAGGTTTGATTTATTAGTTTATGTTTTGTATAGTTTGTTAAATGTGATATTTATATGGGAGTCTAACATCTATCTCATCCTTTATTTTGCAGTTGGGACTGATGCATGGCGAGACTTTGTGAGTCACGTCATAGGAGACATAGTACCAACAGATGCCTCAGAGTAGCAAGTGCAGGCAGGTTATTCACCACGATCATCTGCTGGGCGGCATGCTGAGATATTTATGCCTATCATCAGATACATGATTGCTACAGAGGCCATGCTAGAGTAGTCTGCACAAGAGAGAGGAGTTTTGATAGAGAGATAAGTGCACCGAGGCTGAGCTCAGGGCATAGCGAGAGCAGACGGTAGCAATTCCTACATCGGAGGGAGGGCCAGCTGTCAATGAGTTCTTACTATGGGAGGTCCAATAGACTAGAGCTAACAGAGATAGGGCTTAGGCCGAGAGAGACCGGTACCAGAGGATGTACTAGGAGGCACATGAGCAGGTGATAGAGATGAGAGGCGAGATTAGGGGGTTACGATCGCGAAGTGTCTCTAGGAGTCGTTCATGATCCATAGCCACACATGGTCAGGCTTCTGTCACTCGCACACCATGAGGGCCTGAGGGTACTTGTGATCGAGGCTCAGCTATGTGATGTATAGATTTTAGGCACTACGACATCCCTTTGTTTTGAGGGATAGTCGACTCAGATGTATACATGAAACTAAGATACATATATATATATATATATATATATATATATATATATATATGATTATTTCTTGTGATCTATGTGTAATGGCTTTTGATCTATCACATGTGATTATTGTAAAATGCAACCAGTGATGATGTTGAAATGCTATAATTAATACTATTGTGGTATACTAACAATTCTAAAAAGAACATGTAGTAACAAGCACAATGATTAATTATTTTACACATATTTTTTAATTTCCATGCTATATTCAATTAATACAAAAGTGATCTAAGCAATTACTACTTAAACAGGATACAACAATGATCAATTGAACAAAGATGTAATGCTAAATGAATTAAGACAAAATAGTACTATCTTGTCAAAATTGAAGCTAATCTATGTACTAAATTAGCTTAGGAACATTTAACATTAGATCTCAAGCATAAAATCTTTTGAGGTGCGTTGCATTTATAGGTTCTTTAAGCAGCGTACCTTGCTCATTGGCTAATTTATACGCTCCAGATCCAAAGGTTTCAATGATTATATACTGTCCAAGCCAATTAGGGTTGAACTTACCTTTTTCACCAGGCGGTGCATTTACATTGCGTTGATTTTCATAAAGAACCAAGTCCCCAACATTAAATGAACGTTGTATGACTTGCGCATTATAGGCTCACTGCACACCCTTTTGATAAGCCTTGAGATGTTCAAGAGCGTTAATACATATTTCATCAAGATCTCAAGTTCTTGTAATCTTTTCTCTCATTCTATGTTATCATCCATGATATCTCTTAGGGAAATTCACAAGGAAGGAATTTCTAACTCCAAGGGCATTATTGCGTCTATGCCATAGACAAGATTATACGGTGTATTACCTGTAGCTGTTCAAATACTTGTTCTATAAGCCCATAAGGCATAGGATAATTGCATATGCCAATCTTTTTGATGTTTATTTACAGTTTTTTGTAAAATCTATCCAATAACCTTGTTTGAAGCTTCTGCTTGGCCATTTGATTGAGGGTAATAAGGCATAGAGAAGCGATGCTATATATGATATTTTTCAAGGAACTTTTTCACATCCTTGTTCTTAAATGGTGTACCATTGTCCGAAACCAAGGAGGAAGGTATTCCAAATTGAGAAATTATGTTATCTTGCATGAATCGACAGATTACATCGGTGGTCATGGATTGCAAAGAGACTACTTCAACCCATTTTGTAAAATAATTAGTAGCAGTGATTATAAACGTATGTCCTTGAGAGGAGGGTGGGGAAATCTTGCCAATTAGATCCAAGCCCCAGATAGAGAATGGCCATGGTGACACTTGGGCACGAAGCTCTTAAGCGGGAGCATAGATTAGATGTTTATGTTGTTGGCATTGCAGTCATCTCTTGATGTAAGAAAAGGAATCTTGTTCCATATGCTGCGAATAGTACCCCATACATAACAATTTTTGTACCAATGATTTTCCACCAAAATGCCCTTCGCAGGCGTCAGAGTGAGATTCTTCTAAAGCTATCAGAATCTATGAATTGCTTAAACATCGAAGTAAAACACCATTATAACTTCATCGATACAAGACTTTTGATAATATAATGTATCGTGCTACTAGTTTGCATAAACGGAGTCGGGCATTCTTAGATGTCAAATTCAGAATGGTTCCATCGCGTAAATAGTTGAATATGTAGGAGAATCATTCATCTGTGTATGTATTACCACAGAGTTCTGAATTCACAATTATAGGGTCATCAATTGTCGGTGTCTTAAGATTATGAACAACGAAAGTAAATTCCTCAGGAGAACCATTAGGGGATATAAGGGAAGCTGTGCTTGCCATTGCATCTGCATGCCAGTTATCTTTCCTGGGAATGGTATTGATCGAATATGATTTGAACTATTTTAAGAGAGATAATGTGAACTCATGGTACTGAGATAACTTATCATGGTTAGTTTGATACAATCCCATTATCTGTTTAACAATTAACTGAGAATCACCATATATTGTAATGTTTTTGATATTTAGAGCCAAGGTTGCATGAAGTCTAGCAATAAGAGCTTCGTATTCAGCTATATTGTTTGTGCATAGGAAGTCTAAGCGGTAAGATAAGGGGACCGACTTACCAACGGGAGGTATTAATATAACACCAGCCCTGGAGCTAGTTTGACATTTTGATCCATCGAAGTATAACTCCCATTTCTCATCTGTAGAGATTGTTAAAATCTGTTCATCAAGAAATGCATCGACATTCTCTATAGAAAAAGGTGAGGGAGCGTTAGCTAATTGATCAGCTATCACTTGTCGTTTAATTGCTTTTTGTGAAATAAATTTGAGATCACATTTTGTTAATAGCATAACCCATTTAGCAAGACGACCTGATAAATCTGTTCTTGCGAAGAGATGTTTCAAAGGGTCAAATTTTACCATTACATGCACTTCAACATTTAAGAGATAATGTCTAAGCTTTTGAGTGGCAAACACTAAAGCCAAACAATGCTTCTCTATAGCTATGTATCGCATCTCATAATCAAGTAAAGTATGACTGATGTAATAGACAACACATTCTTTACCTTCAGCATTATGATGTGCTAACAAAGCTGCTAGGGCATTGTTAGATGCTGAAATGTATAACAGGAATGGTTTATCCGAAACAACAGGTTGTAAAATGGGTGGATTAGCTAACTAATCCTTCAAATCATCAAAAGTATTTTGACATTCATAATTCCATTGGAAGTGAGAATCTTTCTTCAGTAGTTGTGTAAAGGGATGAGTCCTATCTGTGAGTTGTGAAACAAATCGGTGAATGGCTTGTATCTTTCCCTGCAAACTATGAAGTTCAGATATGTTCTTCGGTATTGGCATCTTAACAATCACATCTATCTTTTTTGTATTGACTTGTATACCTCGATTTGAAACAATAAATCCAAGTAACTTTCCACTATCCATGCCAAAAACACACTTACGATGATTCAATCTCATATTATATTTTCGTATGCGCTCAAATATTTGTCAAAGATTTGTCACATGATCCTTGCGATGGATGGACTTTGCTAGAATGTCATCAACATAATCTTCTAAAATATTGTGCATGTAGTCATGAAATATAAGAGTCATTGCACATTGGTAAGTAGCTCCTGCATTCTTAAGTCCAAACGGCATGACTACTCAACAAAATGTACCCCAAGGTGTTATGAAGGTTGTTTTATACTGATCGAGAGGATTTATAAGGATTTGATTATATCCTGAAAATCCATCCATAAAAGATAGCAACTCATGTCCAGCTATGGAATCGACAATCATATTGATGTTAGGGAGCAGAAAATCATCTTTCAAAGATGCTCAGTTTAAATCTTGGAAATCTGTGCACATTCTTATACAACCATTATGTTTAGCGATGGCAACAATATTTGAGATCCACGGAGAGTAATCAATAGGTCGAATAAAGCCAGCTTGTAAGAGTTTTTCTATTTCAGTTTTAACAAGTAAAGCAATCTTAGGATTCATCTTATGAATCTTTTGTTTGAAAGGCTTAATATCTAGTTTTAACACAATATTATGCGTTACAATCTGAGGATCTATACCAAGCATGTCTAAATAATTCCAAGAAAATAATTTTGAGAACTCATTCAACAGTTTAGTCATTTCTTCTTTCTCTTCCGCATCTAAACAATCACCAATAGGAATAACTTTTTCAGGGTTATCCTTATCCATAACGACATCGATAGTCTTTCCGTTAAGGAGAGTACTATGGTCTAGGGGATTGTAGGATTGTAATTGTTCTTCAAGTTCTTCATTTTGCTCTACTGTAGCAATTATTGTGCTAGTAGTCTTTCCAAAATATGCATCATTGTTTAAACAATAAGGTAGGCCACATTTATGGTGATAATGGGGAATACCATCATAAGCACCTAAGAAGTCTATTATCACTTCATCCATCGTAAACATATCTAATGGAAGTGATCCCAGAGGACAATTGGTGTCAATCATCTCAGGGAATATCAATCTAAGTGTTGATATTGTATTCACATTTAGAGTAGGGCATTTGTAGGCTTTGGATTCCTTAAAAGGGTTATATCCAATGCCACTTGAGTAATCTTACGAAGTGGATTCTATAGGAACTTTGATTCCTTCTTGATTTATGCCACAACCATTACCTACATAGTCACAATTTTTGTAAAGGATTCAAAATCCTCTGCCATAGAGAGAGACCATTTCTTTAGACGAAGGCGGAGCTTCATAAGTCTCATAGTTAGTAGTATAACTCAGAGTATTATCCTTATTTGTCATCAAAGAAGTCTTATTTTTATCATTAGAAGCATGTGATGTGATCGATTCAATTTTGGATGTCTTGGGGACGAGCTTTTTAAGTTTACATTCTCCTGTGGAGGAAGATGCAAAATATAATGAACCCCAATCATCACCAACAAATGCATTCGATTGTTTGGACTCTTGCATAACATTTTTAGAGGCAAGAGGAGCTGACAACTCAGCTTTCAAATTGTTCAAACTCTTAGGAAAAATAAAATGTTTATGTACTTCCATTTGCAAACAATTATTAGGTTCAGGATCTGAATGGATAGTATGCAGTTTACCTTTAAATATAAACTTAATCGAACGATGTAAGGTAGAAGGAATTGCTCCTAATGCATGTATCCAAGGTCTACCTAGAGTCATATTATAAGATAAAGAACAAGGCATTACATGAATCAAGGTAGGCACCATCACAGGTCCAACTTGTATAGGTAAAGTTATAGTACCCACAGACTATTGTCCAACATTATCAAATCCATGAATACTTAATGATTCCAGTTTGATAGCAGATATATCAACTTTAACTTTATGTAATAAATCAATACCACAAACATTAAGGGCTAACCCATTATCAATCATAACTCTTTTAACCAATGTTTTGTTGATCGTAATAAAGATAACCAAAGGATCATATTGCTTCCGAACCTCGAGAGATGGTAACTCATGTTGCTGAAATAGAATGTCTATTTTTGTTGCATTCATACAATCTAGTAAAGAGGCAACATCATTTGGTTTAATAGCAGGAGAAACAATCACCTTTTGTAAAGCTTCTTGTAGCATTCCATGGTAGGTAGGCGAAGTTTGTATAAGTTCCCAAAGAGATATTTTTGCAGGGGTAGGGTGAAGCTGCTCTACAAGATCATAGTCTTTACCACCTTTATATGTTAAACGAGGTGCTTGAGGAAGCATAGGTTGAGAAGCTAGTAAATATATCAGAACACTTGTTTGTTGTGTACTTTGTTTATTATTCAGAGTATTATATGCATGAGCAACCACATTATGATTAGTTTGTGAGTCTTGTTTCGCTATTTGTTTTATATAATCATAAATGTGACCAAGAGATTGAGAAGTAGATGAAAGACCTTTGACAACAAGACAAGATTAAAGGATGGTTGAACCACATTTGCACATAAAGTGACCACAATTTTTAGTTTTTCAATCTCTTCTTTAGATTTAGGAACATAAATTGCATTTACGAATCTTTGAAATAGTGACGGCTTAGAGGCCATAGTGGAATGTTCAATTGAGATAAAGTACTCAAAGGCTTCATCTAACATATCAAAGTCATCACAACTAAACGACTCATCATAAGCATGAAAATCTTGCAAAAAATAATCTGACATTTTAACATGCTCTATTTAAACCAAGATTTAAATGCACAATGATGGCCTTTGCGAATGAAATACAACTTTCAACAATAAATGATAATTTCTAACTCTTTTAGTGAAAAGATAAAGAATGTAATTCACAATTTAACACGTACAATTTCACTAAAGAGGTTTTTCAATGCAATTATGCTCTAGAACAACAAATTATTTCAAATCTGAAGTTTAAAAGGATGCAAATTCTTTAAAGCTCGGGTTCACCAAAATGTTTAGTGGAAAATTTGATAGTTTGTTTAAACTAGGTTAAATGCTACATTTCTCCACTAAGCATTGGGAGGACAAGGATCGAGCTTGTGAACAAGCATCTCATCACTTTGTCTGTTCCTTACGCTCGCGTGGTTATGAAATCTAAGGCCCTAATCAATATTTTATCAAGTGTTTTCCTTTCAACCAAGTAAAACCCTAATTATGCCTTAAATAAAAAATATACAAAAAATGATGAAGCAACTGGAAAAACTGATCATAGAAGTGCAGAGATAGAGTTCCAGAGATAGTGTACCCAGATTTTGAGGGTTGCATGGACTAGGGCGCCCACTCTAGTGTCCTAAAATTTTCTGCATAGGAAAATCTTCTGCACAGGGTGTTTAAGACTGCTAAAAGGCTTCCAAATCCTAGAATAAACCCCTGGTTGGACTAGGGCATCCACTCCAATGTCCTGCGAGTCTCAAAATCTAAAAATTTGAAAGTTTGTCGTGACTGTACCCGCAATATCCTTCTTTCTATAGCTTCTTTCTGTCAGAACCTACAAAACACGATCTGCACCTACAAAAGAAGGAAAATGTTATGGCTATATAGGAGCTTACCTCAGTCAAGCCCCATCTTTGGTATTTCTACCTCAACAATAGCCAAAGGAAAAGATTTGCAAAAGTGTGTGCAAACCTAACAATGTGTGTATACATAAAAATCAAACCCTAGATGTCTCAATCAAGGGAAGATCAACAACTTGCTTTGCATCAATAAACACATACAACTTCACCTCAAGGAGATGAGATAAATGAAGACTTGCATGAACGAGAAGGTGAATCAGCAATGTCCGCGGAGGATGTCCAAGCTTGCTGTTGGAGGCTTCAACCCTTCTCCCGATCATGCAAAGGGTGTACAAACCCTAGGAAGAGCAAGATAGACTCAAGATCTTGATTCCTAATCTCCATCCATTGTCTCCAAGATAGAAAATAAAGAATACTTCCAAGAGCTTCAATAAGTCACTGATCTTCAATGGTAATTGTAGTAGAGTTTTGGCATCAAGCTTGCATAAGAATTGTGTGTGATAAAATGATTTGCAAATGTCTTTTTATAGCTAGCTTTAGGGAATTCAAATTTTGAAATAACGTCTCGATATCGTGCGAAAACTGAGAATTTGAAAATGGAATCCCGAGGCACTTAGCGGGAACCAACACCTTGCTAAAATTCAAAATTCCGTGAAACATGGGGGACAAGGGCGCGGGTGCCCAAGTCCTAGCCCCCAATTTCAGCTCAGATCTACATTTTTGGGGGTCCTAGGACCCAAGTCTCAAATCTCTTTTCGAGTTCTATCAATAAGTTACCTCAAAAAGTGAATAAACTGCTTATAGACTTAGTCAATCAGGGTTTTAGGAAGGCCAAAAAATAAAAGGTTGAGAGGTCACCAAGAGTGAGGAGCTAAACCGAGGGAAATTATACCATTCCATACGGGAGGACAATTTTCAACGTTACAAGTTCCAACACCTCAACCTACTCTTATTAGGTATCAGATACCTTACCTTAGACTTAGATCTACATTTAGACTTGTCCTTACCACATTTTTGCTTGTCCTCATCATTGACTCTCTCTTTAGATCTTCCTCGCACATGTAATGCATCCTTAGACCCGTTTGAATTATTTCTCCTCATCTCCTCTATAAGAAAGGTGACAACAAGAGCATCCAACTTTGGATCATCTATCAAAGAATCACTAATTGTAAGGATCAAATTACCCCAAGATCCACACAATGAACATAAAAAAATACACTTATCCTCTTCCTCTATATTCACATATATCAACTATAACTGACTTAAGATTAGATCAAATGCATATAAATATTCTACAATCAAGTCTCCATCCTTCATTTTAAGAGAATAAAAATTTCTTTTTAGAAATAACTGTTACCTAAATTTCACTACTAGCTCAATCACGTAGAGCTTTTTAGTTTTTGAAGGAGAGAAAGGTACATTCTTATTTCTGCTGCATTATATCCATGTACATATTTGGTACAAATTAAGTTTACATTGTATTGTTGCATTCAGATGCATTTCAAACTTAAGAGATTGTACAAATCTTTTAAAAGGATTAGCAATTTGTATTGAAAAAATAAGTGTATAAGGTCTCACACAAGCCGTGAGACTAACTGTTTCATTGCAAGTGAAAAGACAAACTATACATTTATAAAAGAACTAAAAGACAAATATGCATATGAGATAGGGTGACTCATCATTGCCTGAATGATGAGCCTTCATCCTGTTTCTGTGTCTTGTGTCATCCTGTATTGTTTGCGTGTCTCGCATCCAGCTGCTATCTCCTTACTAAACCCTAGTTATCTACAAACTTTTTTGGAAAATTGATGTTAGAGCAATGACGAGGCATCATACATCATATGATATATATCTATAAATATACAATTTGTTTTTCAGATGCAGTAAACTAGTTAGTGTCACATTGACCTTTGAGAAGACAAATCAAGAATATTGATTGCAAGTCCTTGTTTTTCTTAACATGTTTGCTTCATGTGTAGATACAGGTGTAACATAACTATGTTTCTATTTGATTCATTAGGTTACATTATGAGTGGAGGAAATGTGGCTCCCACAAGGGTTGAGCCCAGCTCAAGTCACAACCGGCAAAAGAGAATGCAATATACAAATGCAAAAGCACAGTCCAAGGAGCATATTCAGAAGGCAGACCATAGCTGTCAAGAGCAATAATAATCAGTAGGAAGGCAATCACAGGGGCAGCCATGATAAAGACAGTCATGAAGGAAAAGAGAGATCTTATGATATCCTTTCAGATGATGAAATATATCCAATTAAAGATCATTTTGCAAATTCATCAATTGAAAATGTTTATGAGTACATGACAGCACCTTTGTACTGATGAAAAGTGCATTATCCTGTGCCAACATGGTAGTTTTGGTCTAACACATACAGTCGTATGGATCAGCAATAAGTGCAAGGGAGATTGATAAATAGGTTGGAACAATGATCATGTAGTATAAAGGAGCAACAACATTCATAAAGAAACAACATACAAAGTACATTCCGTACATTCCAGGACAATCAATCATTCTAATATAATAGTAAGGCTGCATAAAAGCATCATAGTTATCAAAGGTTGAATGCCATGTGTCAAGGAGATACAGGACTATTTTCAGTCATATATAAAAGCATAGTGGCAGCCTAATACATGTCATGCCACTTCACAAGACCAAGGTCTCATCAAAAGAAGGATTGAATATCACAAAATAGAATAGAAGCTATCATTTTTGTTGTGCATGAAGAACAGATGCAGATGGACAGTCCTATAAAAGTGACTCATATGCTACAGAACAGTCATCATTACAAGAAGACTTCACAAGAAGACATCATTCATGTACATGAATCTACAGTCAAGCAACATCAAGGAACATGCATGACAGGGAATGAATGAAAGGGATAGTGAGAGGCAGAGTATAAACGGTGAAGAAGGTTTAGACCCTTAAAATGCTCTATCAACCCTTGCTAGCTACCAACTATTGTCACTTTACAAAGATGAAGAGGATGAGACACTAGTCATGCCAAGAAAGAACAGCATGTCAAGTTAAGGCAGTCCAGTTTAAAGGAGGATTAGTTTATCAGCAAACAGTTAAGCATAATCCAAAAGAACAATAATTTTTATGCTAGGCATGGGACAACATTGAAGAAGAAGATGCTCAAATAGCTTGTGGGATTGATAATTTAAGGATAGCTGAAAAGAACTCGGACTTTGTACAATTTACTCACTGGAGCTGTGGCTTTGAAGATGAGTGTCTTTCGCTGGACATTGTGTGTTATAAATTGTCATTTTACAGCTCATCTAGATGTAGTTGGACGTCGCAATGCAGATTTTGAGCATGTCTATGAGAACATGACATTTGGCCGAATAGCATCTGGAGTTACCTTTGTTGCCTCAGAAGTTTTGTCTACTGTTCAAAGGTTCAAGGGTATAAAAGCACGGCGAGTTCCAGACCTAGAACTTGGCCAAACTGAGAAAGACTCATCATCTTTACTGGAGGAAGTAATGCCAAAATTGGCTGAAGTAGACATGGTTATATGGTTAGGAGACTTCAATTATAGACTCGATGATATTTCATATGATGAAGCAATAAATTACATTGCCAATAAGCCATTTGATGCTCTTCTAGTGAAGGATCAACTAAGACAAGAGATGAAATTTGGGCACATATTCCAAGGTGTGCGAGAAGGAGATATAAAGTTCCCTCCAACTTGTAAATTTGGTAGGGGCCAAGTTGGATGGCAAGGATATGACTCTATGAGAAGAAAAGAGTTCCTGCATGGTGTGACATAATTTTATTCCGCGACAGTTCTAATGATATATCACCTGAGTGTAATTTAATGTGTCCCATTGTCTCTTATGTTCAATGGTATGACGCATGTATGGATGTCACCAGTAGTGATCATAAGCCTATAAGATGCATGTTCAATGTTAATGTTTCATGCATAGATGAAAAAATCTGCAGAAGAGAATATGGGGATCTAATTCACCTAAATAAGTGAATTAAAGGTCTTCTTGAACATTCAAATGACATCCCAGATGTTGTTGTCAGCACAAACAATATAGTATTGCAAGATTGTGATTCATCTATTTTGAGGTTAACAAACACATCCAGGTTGAGTACAATGGTATTTGAGATTATTTGTGAAGGTGAGGAAACTGTCAGCGGTGGCCAAACTTATGGTATTCCTCTGAGAAATGCTTATGTGAGAGGTTGCTTTGGTTTTTTACGTTGGCTGCAGGTTTTTCCAGCTTTTGGAATCATTCACCCTAGTGAGACCATTGAAGTTTGTGTAGACCATGAGGATTTTCTTACATAGAAGGAATATGTGGATGGACTTCATCGGAACTTGTGGTGTGAAGAGAGAAATAGTAGCCGCGACCCAGTATAATGCAAAAGAGAGATATTTAAATCTACTTTGGGGTTTGTTAAAAAAGTGTAGACACAGAGAAGTAGAGAGCTTTCAAGCTCATGTAAACACAAATACTTAGAAAAGTCAAAGTCGCGGCCTCTGGTAGCAAAATTCATAAGTGAAAACTCAGAAAATGGAGAGTTTGATAGGTGAAAGACTTACCTTTTGTTTCTGCCAAGTGCTATGTTAAAACCATAGAGTTTTCCTTCAAAAAAGACCTTTGTGGCGGCTCCATTACAGTTAAAACACAATGCAGAATGGTCAGCCATGGACAACAACAAAAGAAGTGCATCAAAACAAAGTCAAGTTCGCGACCACAGAGGCCTGAAATCGGCCCAAAAAATTGATTTCAAAGAGCCAAAACCTCAAAGGAACCAACTTACCTCACATTTTCCTTTGAAAATTGACAGGAAAACACTCAAAATCATCCCAGATTCATCTATTTTTGCCTCCCAAACCCTCTATGGCGGTGGTTGAGCGACAGCAAGCTCGAACAACAGAAAAACAAATGCAAAATGAATATTTTTAGGTTTTCTTCCTTTTGGGGTCAAATGAACCTAGTTTGCATTCGAGTGTTTTTGACTTTTGATTTAAAACAATCATTTTTATCCCTTGGCGGCCCGTGGTGAAGACTTGCCAAAGTCTTAAGACCTAGTCATTGCAAATGGGGCCGTGGAGCATAATTCTGCCTTTTGTCTTTTCCAAAGTAAAAAATACATTATGAGAATCACAAGGTCGAGAGCCTTATTTCGCTTAAGGCATGTCATAGTTTATTTACAAGGTGGATGAAGTAGAAGCCACAAGGCATGGTGGTGTGTGTTGGGAGATATAAGGTGGTGATAAAGGGTAAGTGGTGAGTAAAAATGTTTGATGGGAGCCATAAGGTATTGTCTAGTGTAGGGGAGTCATAAGGATCCTTTAATGTGTTCCATTAGACCTTCAAAGCATGAAATCATGGTGATATATGTATGGGAGTCATAAGGGTTATTTTTGAAATGTATTGCATTGAACCTCACATCATGATAGAGATGTATGCGAAAATGGAAATGGTTAGGAATTGTGAGACATTTTTTGATGCTATGAGATGCGAGATATGGTGCAAATGTATGTAAGTCATGTCATTTTGCCTAGGAGTTACAACATTTTTTATGTCATTTTTTGCATAATCTAGAAATAAATTAAATGTTGTAAACGAACGATAAAGTAATGAATTATAAATTACTTTATCGTTTGTAATAAAAATGCAGAGGCAAACATTAGGCAGATTTATCATAAACGACAAAGTAAGTCTTGTCAATTACTTTTCCGTCCTTTCACGACATTTAATTGACCCTAAATCATGCAAAATCAGGGAATTACATGTTATGTCTTAAATACCATTATTTTCTGCATAAGTTTGTAATGAATTTGGATTGTAAAACATTAACTAAGGTGATGAAATTATAAATCACTTAGTCAATGTTAGATGAATGCAAAATTTGTGTATTTATGTCATTTATTATGAAAATATCAGACATTTATGATGCTGCAGGGTGGAATTGACAAACAAGGGCAGGAGTTATTGCATAGATTTGACTTATTTTAGTGGCCTTAAAGATCATTTAAAGGCATTCAAAGTCATTTTCAAATGCTTTTATGATTAGTGATGGCATGCCTTGACTTTTTTTGCATAGGGAACCCTTTTTGGAGGACTTTGGGTAGATATTTTTGAGATATTTATGAGATACACGAAAATGGAGATGGCTCATCCTTATCTCATGGCAGCTATTTTGGAGAGTATATAGTCATTCATTTGACTCTTTGTAGGGAGTTCTTTCCATATACATTCTGGAATTAGTGATTTTTTCTGTAATCCTGCTCAGTTTGAGTATGTTTTTGTAACTCTTTGGGCATATGAAATATAGAGAACACCTTGGATACCATTGACAGTCAGATTTTGCCTTCTTGTTTTGTAGTATTGGGTGTTATTAAGTGTTTGATTAGTTCATTTGTGAGGTAATTCATTTCCTGGTGACTGTCTTATGTTTTTCAATACCCTTTTTCTGTAGAAGCTATGTTTATGCAGGTTGCAAACTATGTCTTAGAGTGTTATAAGGCTTTAAATTGTGAAGTTTAGCTTCCTTTTAAATATTTTAATGTAGTTAGGCCTCTTTGTGAAGTGCTTTTGCAAACACACAGTGATAGGTTGTGCAAGTCTTATTTTCTGTTGTCTGTGGCCAAGTGTATGTAGGTCTAAGTTTCATTTTACCTTATCAAGTTTGGTGAATCACCCTTATTTTCAAGTTTTCCAGTTTTATCTTTCATTTAAAAAAGCTTTCCTTCTCCTTTTTCCTCTACAAATCTAGTAGATTTTAGGTGATTACCAGCTAGGAAGCAGGCTGGTGCAAGAGCACCTTCTCTATGGTACAGGAGTCATGTTTTGTTTTGTTTTCAATAAGGCTTTTTAAGCCCCATCATGTTTGTAATAAGGGTTTTTGTCAATTTGGTCACTAGACCTATGTAGTCCATGTTTCGGTCAAGTTTGATGTAATCACACAATGAAAACATGTAGTTTTCTTGTGTTAGGAGAAAACCAACGGCTAACTGTCTTTCAAATTAGTTTTGCACAGTTGGAGGAATGTAACTGATGTCTCAAGCCTTCTATAGGTGAAGCATGATGTAACTTGAGACACAGAGGGGAATGAATGAATGAAGATCTAGATTTTTGGGTGTGTTGAAACATTGTCTTTTTCTGAGTAATTTCCCGCAGTCATTCTGTACGGATAGTTGTTCATCTGAAACTGGTTGGAGATGATCAGGCATTGAAGTAGTTTCCATTTGATAGTAGCCTGGTGTCTAGAAGTGTTGTAGTTTGTGAGTTTTTTGTTCTTTTTACATAGACTGTTCTGAAAACCTAGAAACTAGGGTTTTGGTGAACAAATGGACTGTATCTCCTCTGTCCACTGAAAGCAAGATTCTCATTTTCAGTGTGATGGAGGAATATAGTGTACAGTTTGTGTTTTCTATTGTTTTGATCAAACACCCATGGATCCAAGGAGTTTGGGCATGAGTGGACTAGGCATCTCTATGTGACTAGTCGCAAACGATAGGAAAAGTGTTGTTGTAGCATGGCCAAATTGATGGGGTGACCAAGTGTTTGTAGTGGATTGTAGACCCCTTTCATTCTGTTGAGTTTCTATTTTTGTACATTTGTTTAGTGTCTGTGTAGTCACGGAAGCACGGGAGTCGTCATTGGCGTATGGTTCATATTGTTTCATCGAATGTACATTGTGAATGTATATCGCAAATGTATGTTGAGAATGCATATCACAAATGTATCTTGAGATTGTATATTAAGAATGTATATTCAGATTGTATGTTGAGAATATACATTCCGTCTGATACAAAAGGTGGCCAGTGTAACGGTGAAATAGAATGTATGTTGGGAATGCGCTTTTCGTCGGATGCAAACGGTGACCGACCGTAGCGGTGAAATCAGGGCAAAGATACTTTGGCCCACCAGTAATAGTAAGTCAAGTCTTGCATATACAAGTTAGTATATTGGCATATTGGGAGGACATACAAGGAGGTCACCGACAGTCAAAGTCTGGCCGAAAAGGTTGTGACTAACCGCCCCGGTTTAGTCGAGTGGAAACGTAACCGCCATTGGGTATTGGCGGGAGGTTAGAATACACCGCCAACAACAGAAGTCTCTCTGAAGACAAGGAAGTTGAGTGTCGGGGAGAGTTGGGAGATCGAGTAGAGAGTTTGCAAGGTGGCCGATGGGGTATGTTTGGCCGACAAGGTTTGGTCGCCAAGACATAAGCCACATCTCGCCAATCAAGTAAGTTGATCAATTGAACGCTTCCACTATGTGTTCTACATCATATTGGTATCAGAGCCAATATTTGAATTGGAGCCATGTATGTTAGACACAGAGATAGAAACTAAGGCTAGCACAATGCCTCCTAAGTCTATGAGCAAAGAAGCCATCAAGAAGATGGTAGAGGAGATGCTTGAAGCAAAGTTGAAAGAAGAGAAGTCCAAGGGTAAGAGTAAAGAGGATGAAAGTGCTTCTGATGTAGAAGAAGAAGAAGAGGCAGAGGAGAGCCCTCAAGGACAAGATATGTCTGCAGACCAAAAGGAATTCTTGAATGCACTCAAAGGTGCTCATGGAGATAGTGGCGATCCAAAGATGGATGTTCCTACATTCAATGGGAAACTAGATGGAGATGCCCTCATGGATTGGATTGAAGCCATGTGCAACTATTTTGACTTCAAGGAGTATAGTGACAACAAGAAAGTCAAGTTTGCTAAGACAAGATTGAGAGGTTCTGCCCTAGTTTGGTGGAACTGTATGCAAGGTGAAAGAGAGAAAGTTGGAAAGAGCCCTATCACCAAATGGAGTAGAATGGTGGCCATGCTAAGAGACAAGTTCATGCTATCTGATTATGAGTTGCAGACCATTAGGAAGTTTAATCATCTCAGACAAAAGGATATGGATGTGGCTACATATACTGAAGAATTTCATAGATTGAGCATGAGAGTCAATCACAAGGAGGAGGAGAAAGAGATGGTGGCCAGATATCTCGATGGTTTGAGGTATAAAATACAAGATGAATTTAGTATGGTGGTTCCTAAAATAGTGGATGGGTGTTTTCTATTAGCCTCTAGGGCTGAGGAAAAGTTGAAAAGAAAGGGTGATCAAAAAACTAGAGGAAGAGGTGGCAGAAATAATAGGGGAAGAGGCAGTTTTGGTAGAGAACAGTCAAGTAGAAATGAAAATCTAAGTCAACAAGAGTCTCATTCTGATGTAGAACATAGAGGTGGTGGTTTCAGAGGTTGGAGAAGACCAAATGGCAGAGGTAAAGGTGGTGGTGCAGGTAGAGGACCTAGAGTTTTCACTGGTAGATGCTATGGTTGCAATCAAGTAGGCCATACTATGAGCAAATGCTCTGAGAAGGCAACTAGTTCCCATGATGGTGGAAGAAGGAATCAGTTGTTGAAAGATGAGGATTGCCAAAGTGTGAATTCACCCATTAGTAGTGCTGTACCAGTCCTTGAAGGAGAGAGCATGATGATCAAGAGAACCTTGATGAAGATGCCATTGAAACAAGAGCCCCCACAAAGGAAGACCCTCTTCAGAACCCAAGGTATAACATATGGTAAGCTTTGTAAAATCATTGTTGATTCAGGTTCTACTGAGAATGTAGTGTCTACTAAAATGGTAGAGAAGTGTAAGTTGAAAAGGCTGCCCCATGTTAGTCCACATAGGATCTCTTGGTTGAATAAGAATCAAAATTACATGGTAGAAGAACAAACTTGGGTTGAGTTTGAGATAGGTGATTATAAGGACAAGGTACTATGTGAGATTATTCCTATGGATGCTTGTCACCTTCTTCTTGGATGTCCATGGTAGTATGATGTGAAGGCACATCATGATGGTGAGAAGAACACATATCTCATCACCAAGAATGGAAGGAAGTTTAGGATGGATCCTATGCAAGAGCATATTGGAGAGAAGAGTAATGACACCAATGTCATGATGGTTAGTGGCGAAGAGTTTTTACACCTCATGAAGGAGAAGGATACCCAAGGGTATGCCTTGATAATGAAGCCTAAAGATGAATTAGGATAGCAAGACAAAAAGTAGAAAGAGATTCCACTAGAAGTGCAACAATTGTTGGATAAGTACCAGGACCTTGTGAGAGAGGATACTCCTAACTCCTTACCACCCATGAGAGATATACGTCATCAAATTGACTTGATCCCAGGTGCCACATTGCCCAATAAGGCTGCCTATAAACTGACACCACAACAAAATGAAGAGGTGAGTAGACAAATTCAAGAACTCTTAGAGAAAGGATTGATTAGGAAGAGTCTTAGTCCATGTGCAGTCCCTAGTGTACTTGCTCCAAAGAAAGATGGGAAGTGGAGACTATGTACAGACTCAAGGGCCATAAATAAGATCACAATAAGGTATAGATTCCCTATGCCAAGGATTGAGGATCTTTTGGACTATCTTGGAGGGTCATGTTATTATTCAAAGATTGATTTGAAATCTGGTTATCATCAGATCAGAATTAGGCAGAGAGATGAGTGGAAGACTGCCTTTAAGACAAATGAAGGTCTCTATGAGTGGCTTGTCATGCCATTTAGCCTTAGCAATGCTCCAAGCACATTCATGCATTTGATGAATGGGCTACTTGTTGAATTCATTGGCAAATTTATAATTATTTATCTTGATGACACACTTATTTTCAGTAGGACAAAAGAAGAACATGTGAAGCATCTTGGACAAGTGATGAAGAAGTTGCATGAGAGTAAGTTGATGATCAACTTGGATAAGTGTGATTTCATGAAAACTGAACTTGTGTACCTAGGTTTTGTGATTTCAAATGGTTGTTTGAAGATGGACCCCACTAAGGTTGAGGCTATTCTCAGTTGGCCTACTCCTAAGACAATGGGAGATGTTAGAAGTTTCCATGGCTTGGTAACTTTTTATAGGAAGTTTATTAGAGGATTCAGTCACATAAATGCTCCTATTCTCAACACCATCAAGGGTGGCATAAAGTGCAAATTTCAATGGACAAAGCAAGTAGATGATAGCTTTGAATTGTTAAAGAAGGAAGTGGCTGAATTACCTACATTGGTACTCCTAGATTTTGACAAAGTTTTTGTAGTGGAATGTGATGCAAGTCAGCAAGCAATAGGTGCTGTTCTTAGTCAAGATGGACATCCAGTGGCCTTTTTTTTAGAGAAGTTGAATGAGGCTAAACAAAGGTATTCTACCTATGACCTAGAGCTTTATGCAATGGTGTAAGCTCTCAAAAAGTGGAGACACTATTTGCTGCCAAAAGAGTTCATTGTTTTTACTGATAACCATGCTCTTAGCTTTTTGAATAGTCAAGAAAAGTTGAATCATAGGCATGTTAAGTGGATGGAACAATTGCAAGCCTATACCTTCACTATTAAGCATAAAAAAGGTGTTGCCAACAAAGTGGCTGATGCTTTAAGTAGAAGGATGCTGGTCATACAGGAAGTACAGATGGAAAGCATGGGCATAGATTGTTTGAAGGAGTTATACAAGGAGGATGTAGATTTCAAAACTGCTTATGAAGTTTGTGCTAGTTTGGCTAACACTTTTCATGGTGAATATTCAGATTTTGTGTTGCAGGAAGGTCTCTTATTCAAAGGCAGTTTGCTATGTGTTCCTAAATGTTCAATGAGGGATAACATCATCAAAGAGAAGCACAATGGAACTTTAGGAGGACACTTTGGGTTGGACAAGACTTTGGAACAAGTCACTAGATTCTACTATTGGCCAAAAGTATAATCAGATGTCAAGAGATATGTTGCAGGTTGTACCATATGTCAAAAGGCCAAAGGTATGTCCTCTAATGCTGGTTTATACCAACCCCTTCCTATTCCCAACATGCCTTGGGAGAGCATTAGTATGGATTTTGTACTTGGTCTTCCTAAGATAGCAAGGGGTGTGGATAGTGTTTTTGTCATTGTGGACAAATTTAATAAGATGGCTCATTTTATGCCATGCAAATGCACAAATGATGCATCTCACATTGCTGGTCTTTTTTTCAGAGAAGTGGTTAGAATCCATGGTTTGCCCCTTTCAATTGTCACTGATAGAGACTCCAAGTTTGTTGGTCATTTTTGGAGGACCTTATGGAGAAAATTAGGAACACAATTGTCTTTCTCATCAGCCTACCATCCCCAAACTGATGGTCAGACTGAGGTTGTTAATAGGTCCTTAGGAAACCTTCTAAGATGCCTTACCAAGCAGCATGGGTTGGCATGGCACTTGGTGATCAGTCAAGCTGAGTATGCTTACAATGATTCAGCGAATAGAAGCATTGGGAAAAGTCCTTTTGAAATTGTTTATGGTTTCCATCCAAGAGGACCACTTGAACTCAAAGACCTACAAGGTTGGAATAAGAGGAGTGCTATAGGAGAAGATTTTGCTGCCACCATGAAGGCAATTCATGATCAAGTCAAAGTTCAGTTGGAGAAAATAGTCTCCAAATACAAGGACAGAGCAGATCTCAAAAGGAGAGATGTACAGTTCAAGGTGGGAGATTTGGTGATGGCCTATCTAAGGAAGGAAAGATTGCCTAAAGGACAACCAACCAAGCTTCTGATGAAGAAAATCAGACCGTGCAAGGTAGTGCATAAGTTTGGTCCAAATGCTTATGAAATAGAACTGTCATCTGGTCTTGGAATTTCTCCCATATTCAATGTTTCAGGCCTATTTCCATTTAGACCTCCATTGAATGTTGAAGATGGATCAGATGTTGTGATTGAAGATGAAGATTGGATTAGAGATCTACCTCCAAGTAAGCCTTTACAATTGGAATGCATCTTAGATTCCAAGGTTGTCAAAAAGACAAGGAAATGTGTGTACAAGGAGTACTTGGTCAAGTGGCAGGATCTTCTTGATTCAGAAGCTACTTGGATGAGTGAGGTAGACATTTTGAAGCATGGGAAGACACTCCAATAGTTAGCAACTCAAGGAACTTGAGTTTTTCCTACAGGGGGAGTATGGTGCAGGAGCACCTTCTCTATGGTACAGGAGTCATGTTTTGTTTTGTTTTCAATAAGGCTTTTTAAGCCCCATCATGTTTGTAATAAGGGTTTTTGTCAATTTGGTCACTAGACCTATGTAGACCATGTTTCGGTCAAGTTTGATGTAATCACACAATGAAAACATGTAGTTTTCTTGTGTTAGGAGAAAACCAATGGCTAACTGTCTTTCAAATCAGTTTGGCACGGTTGGAGGAATGTAACTGATGTCTCAAGCCTTCTATAGGCGAAGCATGATGTAACTTGAGACACAGAGGGGAATGAATGAATGAAGATCTAGATTTTTGGGTGTGTTGAAACATTGTCTTTTTCTGAGTAATTTACTGCAGTCATTCTGTATAGTTGTTCATTTGAAACTGGTTAGAGATGTTCAGGCATTGAAGTATTTCCATTTGATAGTAGCCTAGTGTCTAGAAGTGTTGTAGTTTGTGAGTTTTTTGTTCTTTTTGCATAGACTGTTCTGAAAACCTAGAAACTAGGGTTTGTTTGCAAGAGACACTATGAGGCTTCATGAGTGTTGTCATTGATGACAAAAAAGTCCATCCCACTCATCTGCAGCACATAGTATGTCTATACCACAAGTCAGATTGAAGAGTATTTTGGTCCAGTGAGTAAGAACAGAGTATGCAGCAAGGTCCGACAATCAGGTCCGGATCTCTCAGAGGAAGTATCTCAGTAAAGTGCAGACTTGGGGAAGTCAAAAGGAGTACCATGAGTGATACATTCTAGATATTGAGCCTCCGGTGATGAAAGAGTGAAAATATATGAACACCTAAGTGTTGGGTTCCTGTTTGGTAGAGTAGACTGAGGAAGAACTGACCGGCAGAGCATCAGACCTTAATTCAGATGAGATATTGATGGTGATCAATTTTCTTAAGGGATTATTCATGATTGGCTAACATGATTGATGACTTCTAAAATTATCTCTTTGATACGCATCTCTTGGTAAGCAAGGATTCAGCTGACAGACCAAAGTTTGGGAAAATATTGAGTATTCTGGATGCCGACTAGAAAGATGTTGAAATCCTTTGTGCGGATATATATACCAAATGGATCTCGATGTGAGGTGGTGTGTTGTGTGTTATGGTGTGTGCAAAGAAAGGTGGAGATAGGTGTGGAAGCAATAATACAAGTCTGGTATGTGACAGAACAACAACACTAAAGGAGTGGAAGAATGAAGTGCAATAGATCAGTTTATTGATCCTAACCGAAACTAAACCTCAGCATATGTGGATGCCTCTGATCAGTTCAAACACTTGGTTACCTTCTTTATACTTTGTAGACAGTGTCTCTCTTATAGGCAGTGGGCCTCTTGTGAGCAGTGTGCTCGGGCAGTGAGCCCTAATTGGCATGTGCCATTTTGTTCCTTCTATTCTTCTAACAAAGAATACAATCTTGGGTTAGTCACCTCGTGGTTTTTCCCTTAACAGGGTTTTCCACATCAAAAATATTGTGTTATGTGTGTTGAGTTTATTTCTGCATCCATGGTTATGTATACTTATATGTTTTGATATTGTACTAATTGTTAAAGAAGAAAAGAAAGTCAAATAATTAAGATAATTGATTCACTCCCCCCTCTCAGTTATCAATAGGCTTTTGGTGAACAAATGGACTGTATCTCCTCTGTCCACTGAAAGCAAGATTCTCATTTTTAGTGTGATGGAGGAATACAGTGTATAGTTTGTGTTTTTTGTTGTTTTGATCAAACACCCAGGGATCTAAGGAGTTTGGGCATGAGTGGACTAGGCATCTCTATGTGACTAGTCGCAAATGATAGGAAAAGTGTTGTTGTAGCGTGGCCAAATTGACGAGGTGATCAAGTGTTTGTGTAGACCCCTTTCATTCTGTTGAGTTTCTATTTCTATACATTTGTTTAGTGTCTGCATAGTTGTGGAAGCACGGGAGTCATCATCGGCGTATGGTTCATATTATTTCACCGAATGTACATTGCGAATGTATATCGCAAATGTATGTTGAGAATGCATATCGCAAATGTATCTTGAGATTGTATATTGAGAATGTATATTAAGATTATATGTTGAGAATATACATTCCTTCTGATACAAAAGGTGACCGGTAGTAACGGTGAAATAATATGTATGTTGGGAATGTGCTTTTCGTCGGTTGCAAACGGTGACCGGCCATAGCAGTGAAATCAGGGCAAAGATACTTTGGCCCACCAGTAATAGTAAGTCAAGTCTTGCATATACAAGTTAGTATATCGGCGTATCGGGAGGACATACAAGGAGGTCACCGATGGTCAAAGTCTGGCCGACAAGGTTGCAACTAACCGCCATGGTTTAGTCTAGTGGAAACGTAACTGCCATTGGGTATCGACAGGAGGTTAGAATACACCGCCAACAACAGAAGTCTCTCCAAAGACAAGGAAGTCGAGAGTCAGGGAGAGTTGGTAGATTGGGCAGAGAGTTTGCAAGGTGGCCGACGGGGTATGTTTGGCGACAAGGTTTGGTCACCAAGACATAAGCCACATCTCGCCGATCAAGTAAGTTGATCAATTGAACGCTTCCACTGTGTGCTCTGCATCACCAGCCTTCTCTGGAGGTTCTTTCCAACATAGGTGACCTACAGACCTGGAAAGATCCCATGTTTCTCTAGATTGCCAAGTTTTACAACTCAGCAAGGGTGCAAATTTGAGAGACAACAATTTTTGGCACGCTCGGTGGGACTGTGAAGTCCATTTTATACATTTTGTTACTGTTGTTTGGTGTGTACAACAGTAGTTTCAGCCTTTTAGAGGTATTTTCTTTACACATCTGGCGACTCTAGAGAAATTATCTACTAGTTTTAGCAGTTCAAGTGCTGGTATGATTTAGGTTTTAATCAAGAAAATGTACTCTATTATGATTTTCCAGCTTTTTGAGTGATAGGCATGTCAATGTTTCATGGGAATATGCCTTATCACCCTCCATTTTATGAGAATGTTGTTCATACCTCTTCTTATCAGCCATATCATGGTTTTGTCCAAAATAGCCCTGTAATTGCAAGTAGCTAGCAGATCCAACATGCTTACCACCCACCCATCCTTGCTCAGACTTCATTTCAGTCCATGCATGCTCAAAATCACCCTCAAGAAAATAACTTCATGCCAAACCAACACGCTTATCACCACAGTCCATCTCAAAATTTGGACAACTTGGGGATTGGTGATATCAAAAGCATATTGATGGACTGGACTCAGCAACTGGGTGAGATCAAGTGGCAACAATAGTTCAAGTTGCAGCAAGAGGAGTTGGCTTACCAGGCTACCCAGCGTCAACAAGAGCTGGAAATGCAAAAAAATCAATACGAGGAAAAGCTTGCACAAGAAGATCTTGCAGAAGAAGAGCAAAAGAGGCTTTTGTTGGCTCCATTTCAAAGGTTGGAAACTCAATCAGCTATTTCTTTTCCAAATCCATTCTTTGAGGAAGAGGTTTCCAAGTTCAGAATACCAAGCTTCAAGCAAGGTGAGTCTCCTAAGTCTCCTAAATTGAATAGTCCAAGTTTTAGAGGGTCTCATCAACTGAAAGAACCTATACTTGAACAAGAATAGCCTATATGTCTGCAAGAGACCAAGCCAATTCCTCAGGCTTCCTTGTCGAATCAGCCTTCCTGTCCTTTTACTATCCATCTTTGTCTAGGTGGACCTATTGTCTATCAAGATAGCTGGTTTAGTGGACAAAAGAATGAGTTTCTTGAGATAAAAGAAGAACCTGCTGTTCATGATCCTATATGTGATAAAAAGGAAGAAAAATTAGGCATCTTGCAACAAGAAAATGAGCATAATCAGTCAGGACAGCAGGTTGAGAAGCTTGAAAAGGGTATCAAAAGCAATGATTTCATGTTTTTATTCGATGAACTCCCTTCTTTTATCGAGCTGAATGAGTAGGAAAAGGTTAAACAATCTGATGAGTTGCTGACAGAAGACAATCGATGTAATAATCAAGTCTTGGAGTAGCTGAAAGATGAAAATGAACATGAGGAAAGGATGGTTCATGAGGTAAAAAGCACTCCTTTTTTATCAAAAGACCAAGAAAGATCTAATGAGGACTCATTTTGGAATGATCTTGAATCCTTTCTGTCAAACTTAGATGGCAGACAAGACCAGGTTGAACATGTTTTGGAAAAGGAAATAGATGTTGAATCTCAGGATTTAGTTGTTTTGTTCAATGAATTACCTGAATATGTAGATGAGAATAAAGATGGCATATGCGTACTAACATCAGTGCCTATTTTCGAGCAGCAGAATGACAAAGCTCATCTAGATTTAATGCAAAGTTATGAGTTAGATGAGAACATGTTTTCAGGGATCATTAAGGTTTTTTTCTCTAACATCAATGATAAGCTAGTGTCGTATGGGCCAACAGCATGCAATCAGCCTGTTTAGATCAAAGAGGCAGACATTCCTTCATTACATTCATGTGAACCAACTCTTCCACATCAGATTGAAATTGAGATAGAAGGTGAAACATCTTTGGAGGAAGGAAATCTTACATTGCAAATGGGGCATTCCAATCAGCAAGATGAGGAATCGGTAGTACATAAGCCAGAAGCTGACAAAGAGAGATTAAGGTTCGTTAGTTCAAACGGATGTCCTATTAGACATCTAGCTCAAATCAAGCCTAACAAGGTGTTTTCAGTCATGCTCGCACCTGAGGAGAAGGTTGAAACCAAGGAGCAACATGTCCAACTTGCTTATATGCCTCAAAACAACAGCAAGCATGATCAAAATTATGAGGTAGGTGGACTTGTTTTCTTTCTCCAAATCTCATTACAGCAGTTGGTTATACTTCTGTCAATTGTCCACCTCCGTGAGGCTACTCATGAGCACGTGATATATTGTAAATTGTTGAGGACGAGAAGCTATTTCAAAGAACCAGTAAATGGTCATGTTTGAGCAGCACCTCTGCTGGTTAGATGTAGGGTAGGTTAAGTTTTTTGATGTTAAATAAGTGCTGCTGCACACTAGATTAGAGGCAGTTTTCATTTCCCTAAGTGCGTTTTTGCATAGGTTAGTTAGTTGTTCCTGGGTCTGGTTGTGCAAGGTTTGAAACTACTGTAATGTACTACAGCTGTATGTGGTACAACCATCATATGAAACCGTGATTTTTATTCACTGTCACACATCATGCCTGTCCTCATAGGGCTATAATAAATCGTAGCAGTTTGCAAAGGAGGTATTCTTGTTGATTATCCCTTCTAACTCATCAAGTAGATGCCTATCATCAGTAACCATGATTTTTATTCACTGTCACCAACCATACCCATCCATTTGATGGATTAGAAAAGATAGCAGTCAGAAGTGATTTGTAGCAATGGAAAGAAGTTTTTCAACTTTTGTCATGTGTGACTCTATGCCCAATGGTTAAGCTTAAGGCAACTGGTCTGATGTTTAGCAGGCAAACATATAGCAGATGTCGCCAAAGAAGCCACATTTCCTCCACTCATAATGTAACCTGATGAATCAAACAGAAACATAGTTACGTTACACCTGTATCTGCACATGAAGCAAACAGGTTAAGAAAAACAAGGACTTGAAATCAATAGATTTGTCTTCTCAAAGGTCCCTATGACACTAACTGGTTTACTGCATCTAAAAAACAAATTGTATATTTATAGATATATATCATATGATGTATGATGCATCATCATTGCTCTAACATCAGTTTTCCAAAAAATTTTGCAGATAACTAGGGGTTAGCAAGGAGATAGCAGTTGGATGTGGGACACGAGACAATACAGGATGACACAAGACACGGCAATAGGATGAAGGCTCGTCATTCAGGCAATGACGAGTCACCCTATCTCATGTGCATATTTGTCTTTTAGTTCTTTTATAAATGTATAGTTTGTGTTTTCACTTGCAATGAAACAGTTAGTCTCATGGCTTGTGTGAGACCTTATACACTTATTTTTTCAATACAAGTTGCTAATCCTTTTAAAAGATTTGTACAATCTCTTAAGTTTGAAATGCATCTGAATGCAACAATACAATGTAAACTTAATTTGTACCAAATATGTACATGGATATAATGTAGCAGAAATAAGAATGTACCTTTCTCTCCTTCAAAAATTGAAAAGCTCTACTTGATTGAGCTAGTAGTGAAATTTAGGTAACAATAACTTAATAATGAGACTCTTTGTTTGATATGTCTCTCCTATTCTATTCCACAACTTATATGTAGTACTCTGACTAGAAACATTCAATAAAATGGAATTAGATAAACACAAACATATAGTACCACAAACTTTTTTATCACCTTTTACCCATTCTTGATTTCACATCTTTTCTAGTTTGTTCTCACTTTTTAGAGTAATCCACTTATCCCTTTCTTCCAAGAGATTTACCATCTTTATCTTCTAAAGCTCAAAACCTATACCATCAAAAAATTTGATCTCCAACTGAGATGAGATAGCCATGTTCTCTATCACCCAGAAGATGAAATTACAATAAAACACAACACACTCTCATTATAATAAAACACTCAATCACACACTCCAAGAAAGGTGTATCTCTCTCTCTAATCAAGTAAATCAGGGCTCTAATGCGAAATGTTGAAAACACAACATAACTAAAAAATGGGATATGTTGAACTTTAATGCAACCAAATAAAATAATAATGTTAGATCAAAAATGAAAATAACCATAAAGAAGATGCAAACCATAATACGATATTTACATGGAGAAACACTTGTGAGGAAAAACTTCACACCCAAAGAGCCTCAAGCTTATATTAATCCTTCAAAAGAGAGTTACATCATTACAACTTATCCCTTTGAATTTCGGTAACACTTCATTACCTATACAAGTTGCAAAGAAACCTATGCAACCTCCTACTCCAAGTTGCAATTTGTAGAAGAATTACAAAGTGAAACGATGGGATGGTTTTGGTAAACCATTTACAAGCCCAGAAAAGGTATGGCACTCAAATTGGTTGGACTCAAATCCCAACACCCTCCTTTGGTCTAAGATGCCCCCAACTATATTTAGCATATTCCTTACATGTCATATTTTCATAAGGTGGAATATTTGACTACCCAAGCTTGGGCATCCAATTTGTCTTCACTCTCCTATGCATTAGATGCTTCATGACAAGTGTCCAACTCTATCATAAGATTGGTCAATATTCCAATGTAACCTCTCTTACATGCTCTTACATGCATCATCAAAATCTATCATAAGCAACCCTCATGATGATGAGTCAAGATGCTTTTACACACTTTCCAAGATGTTGGCACGTGACCAAGAGAAAAGTAGGATGCCTACATTCTCACGTGACGACAAAATCCACTAAAAGATGAGATTAGTGCCACCTCTAAATGGGAAACCAACTTTCCCAAGTAGATACAAAAGGCACTAAAGATGAAATAGAAATATATACAAAATATTAAAGATGAACATTAGGATTTCAAGGTTGAGACACCTTATCCCAACATAGACCTAATATTTCACAACACCACTCTAGTTATTTTTGGAAGTTCTCTATTTGAGATTAGTTGCATGTTTGCTTGAAGCTTTGTTTTAGAAAAGTACATAGAGATTATATTTCAAAAAGTGTAGAGAGATTCAGTTTCAGAAAAGTGTAAGAAATTTAGAGGCTTATTTTTGGTAGAAAAAGGAAAGCGGTTTTTTTTGGTTTGTGCAGAATTTTACAACCTGCATGAAAAATTTCCATAGAAGCCAAAAAAAAAAGACAATTTTTTTTAACTTATTGGGAAATAGCACCATTGTGATTTTCTTATCGAGGCAATCATTTTTGCGTGTATCTCTATTTTTTAGAAAAAAAATCATATACAAAAAACTAGCTATTTTTTGCAATTCCAAAAAAAAATTAAGAAATTTATTTTTCTCATAGGTCAATTACACCATTGTGGTTTTTTAATTGAGGTGATCATTTTTATGCATATTTTGAAAAACATTTTTTTGAAAAAATTTCCATACAAATTAATCTATTTTTTACCAGCACCATATTTTTGTGCTACACCATAGTTGGAAAAAGGGTACTTCTCATAGGTTCAAACTACTTCGATTGGAAAGGGTACATCATTGATGTACTACTAATCAAGTGGGAAAACCATACTGACAAATTTAGGGACTCATAGGTCAATCAATTTCCCTTAAATTGAAGTTTCACATTTAGGGAAATGTGTTGTCTTGGGAAGTTTGGACAATCATGGAGGATATTTTTAGGAAGCACAATAAAATTAGTGCATGTGAGTTGGAAAATAATCTTGGAGCTTTTAAACTAGATGACTGCCCTCAGATTGAGGACTTCATCACTCAAGTCAAGCACTTGAGACGTCTTGTAGAAATTGGTGAAACAAGGTCTAATAAAAATCATTATGAATATTTTTTCAAAATTGGGTTGTCATTACTCAGTATTTGTTTCAAATCACTACATGCAACAAGATTCTTTGGATAGTACATATGTGACACCAACTTTTGATAAGTTATATGAGCAATTTAAGCAAAAATAGGAAAAACTAAATTTTATTAGTGAAATCCAACCTGAAGGAACTAAGCAATGGAAATTAATAGTTAATGACTCTAATGTGACATCACAATCTAACTTTGGCAAAGGCAAGCACCTTGCCAAAGAAAAAGATAAATCAAAACCTAAGCAGGGCGATAAATCAACTTTACAAGATTATTTCCCTTGTTAGGACAATGGCAAAGGGAAAATAAATGCAAAAGAAAACAAAGATAGTTGCACTTGGTGTAAGAGACTAGACCATCAAGAAATTTTGTGTTTCAATAAGATGGCATACTTGGAAGAAGAGATGACAAAAATGCAGCTTCCTCCCCCAACACAGGAGCTTTTATTTCCACTACAGCAATCAAATCACCTATATCTAAATGGATTATGGATTCAAGAGCCTCTCACCACATGGTGCATGATGGCTCATTGTTTTAAATCTTGACTAAATTCTCATAACAAAAAATTTTGTGGGCAACTATAGTCCTCTCACTATTAAGGGTGAAGGGTGTGTTGAATGGAGAATTACATCTTCAACAATGTTCTCCATGTACCAGACTTGTCTATGAACCTCCTATCCATTTATCAAATCACACAATCAAGTGAAGGAAAAACTATCAAGTTTACACATACAGATGTTATCAAAAATATCAAAGACTAGTCAGCTATTGCAACCACTAGAAAGGTTGGTCACCAAGCAAGGTTTTATGTAAAATTGACAACTTTGTGTTAAAACAACCTTCACATGTCATGATTGCACATGCAAATGACTTAAGTAAACTTTGGCATGAGCATTTTGGTTATCTCAACTTTTGCTCATTATAGTGCATTACTAAGCATAACATGGGCATTGGTTTGTATTGTCACTTGGATTTACACCATGTGTTGGAGAGGTTTAACGGTCTTCAACAATCTAGTGAAACATTGAGATGACCTCCAGGTGTGGGACCCTGCAAGGAGGCCAAATCTGCAGAGAGAGGCTGGTTCCTTCACTGAATAAGAGATTCATCTATTCCTAAGAATAAACCTAATCTATCCACCATTAAGGAAAAGAGGAAGAGGGATAAAACTACAAATTAATGGAGGTGATACACCAGGTTTGAATATAAAACTCTCATAGAACTAAAAATGCACAAAATAAAGAGATACGACCGATCATTCACACAAATCTAGCAAATCTTAGCAGAGGTAAAGAAAATAACTAGGTTGAGAGGAAATAAACATTCATAGATAACCAATTCTGAATCACACAGAGCTAAAACAATGTAGAAAAGGTAAAAACATAGTGTACATTTCAACAAAAGGCACGGTTACAGCAAAGGAGGGCTCTGTTTGGAATACAAAAGAATGAAAAGTATCCAACTATTTTCCAACTCTCATTACATCTTACAAATATGCATATATAGCAATTCAATGCATTGACCTCAGTCATTTCATCAATAAATTTTCCCCATGGGCCTGTTAGAAAATATCCCTTCCAGAAGGGATGTATGCCTACTAAAATTCAATCTAGAAAATATCTTGGATCATGGAGTAGCTAGGAGATATTTTGCCTCTTCAATGCAAGTAGTTGATTCATCACCTGCAATCATAAATGCAAAAATATCTAAAATGGAGTAGTTGAGCAGATCATACCTGCATTAATGGCAAATGAGGAAAATCAAATAAATTTTCCCTCCAAAATCCTCTTACACAGAGATTTTACAACACTTCAAATATCTACATTCAAACATTTAAAGTTTACAATACATTTTCAGGCTCTATTTTTTATTTCATACTTTTCTAGAAATTCTAGCGTGAATTCTGCCCTATCAGCAAAATCTATTTTGTACAAACCACCCAGTTCTACTCTCTGCATATTTTATCTTCAGTCGGCAAACTCTAAAATTTCAGAACTATGGCCTGTTGTTTCATTTTTGCTCACTTTTGCCTTATCGGCAAAAAGTCATTTTTCTGAACTATCTTTGCTTTGTCTCTTTCATATCACTTTTTCCTTGTCAACAAAACCATCCTTTCTCGAACTCTTTCTTGATCATCTTTTTCATCTCTATTTTGCCTTATCGGTAAAAATAATCTTTTCTGAACCTTTTACCTTGCCTTTTGCCTTATCAGAAAAAAGCCATTTTTGCGAACTTTGGTCCCTTTATCGACAAAAGTTCCTTTTGCCGAACCTTTGTCTTTTGCTCCATCCTTTGCCTTATCAGCAAAATATACCATCAGTGAACCAAAGGAACTTTGAACTCATCAAATGCCTTAGCCATTTTTCTTGTTTTGTCGGCCCATTCACCTTTTATTGAACTCCTCTCTCGGCCTTTTCTTTGTCGTCGAAATTCTCCATCGGAGAACCACAAAGATTTCAAACTTATGGAAAGTTCACGTCTTGTGAACTTTGCTGACAAAGACATTTCCTTTCCTTTCCTTTATTAGGAAATCATCCACTCGGCAAATTTTAGATTTTTCAAACTTTATGAAAGTTCGCGACTGGGCAAAAATGCCGATAAAGGCATTCGTTAACTCTTTCTTGCCTTAGACAATTTTGAAGAAGCCCACCCTTATGCCTCTTTATTGGAAAAATGTCGAGTTAGTGAACCTATGGAAAAATGAACCTTCCAAAAGTTTGTGGAAAGCAAACATTGTCGATAAAGAGGAAAGACTTCCCTTAGCTAATTTTTTGAACTTTCCTCCCGCCTTTGTTGGCGAATCGGCTAGTCAACTCATGAAATTTTGAACTTGGTGAAGAGTTTGGGTTTTTTGAAATTTGCTGACAAAGGGAAAGGGGAGCTTCATGCCTTAGCCATTTTTGCACTAGCATAGGAATTTGTAACTTTGCCGATAAAGGCCAAAAAGGGGGGCAATTATTAAGGCAAAAGCTTCAATTTTTTTAGGTTTTTTTAGGTTTTTCTAGGTTTTTTGCAAGGATTCCCCAGATGAGTTTTTAGGGATTTTATAAGGAAAACACTGAGATTTGAAGGATTTTAGACTTGCAGAGCTAGGTTTCAAGGAATTTCAATAGGCTTTTTAAGTTGGGCTATTTGACTCTGGGCAGAGGAAAATAGGTCAACTGTTTGTCAAAAGTTTCTTTCATAGATGGTGTTGTTCAAGTTGTGCACTTGGCAAACAACACAAGGATCCTTTTCCCAAAGGCAAATCTACAAGGGCAAGTGACAAATTATAGTTAGTTCATAGTTATTGTTGTCCTATTTTGCCTCCCAACTAAATAGCCCAAACCCATAAAAATCTCTAAGTGTTTTCCCCTTTAGAGATGCAAGGAAAAACATCCAAAATTGACTAAGTCCCAAAAAGCTTTGAGTTTCCTTGTGCTTTCTGGCTTTTCAGAGTTTTAGAGTTCAGGGTTCTACCCTTCGTCCTTCCATCCTACACCGTCTCTGAACTCTACCCTTTCCTTTGTAAAATATTCTAAGTATGGAATGCCTTTAGGACCTCAGAAGTCAAACCTTCTTTCTTCCTCCTTCCTTCTCTTTTGGAAGAAGAAAGGCGAAAAGTCCAAAGCTCAAGCTCTGATCCTTCCCCTTTAAAAAAATGACTAAGTGTTTTAAACTTTTCAGACTTTGGACTTGGGACCTTTCCTCTTCCCTCTTCCCTTTTGGAAGGCATAAGGTGGAAGGCTCGAAGCCCGACCCCCGACGAGTCTTAAATTTTCTAAGGCAATATTCTGCCATTTCGTGGAACCCTTTTGATGGACCCCATGGCAGGTTGGCAGAACCACATAATGTTGACACGTGGTTGTGACATCATCAAGGAAAGTAGAGGGTGAAAGGCCCAAAGTTTGACTTCCACTAAGTGATAAATTTTCTAAGGCATTCCGCCATTCCACAGAGAATATTTTAATAGAACAAAAGGTGATAGTGAAACTACGGAATGTTGCCACATGGACAAAGGGAAAGTGAAAGACAAAATGATCAGGGCTCGAGCTCTAACTCTTTCTTTGAAAATAATGCTAAGTGTTTTGGGCTTCAGGGATCAAACCTTCTTTCCTCTTCCTTCTCATTGAAGGCAAAGGACAGAATGCCTGAGCTCCAAACTCTGCTGAAACATTCAAAAGATCAGCTAAGTCTAACTTTCAGGGCTCGGACCTCCCATCTTCCTCCTTCTCTGTGAAGGCAGAAGATGAAAAGCCTGAGGCCCGAAGTTTGCCTGTAGTGTAATCTTTCTCTACAAAGCGGAGCTCGGGGAGAAGAATTTTCTTCTTTCTCCTTCCCTCCTGGAAGGTGAAACATTGAAGGCCCAAGGCCCAATCTCTGACGACTTCTAAGATCTTCAAAAATAAAGGAAAGGAAACTGAATCAAGGATCTTCCATGATTAATATCAATCAAATCTTTCTTCCAAGGCAGGAATCTAGTTCAGACGAAAGCCAAATATCCAACTCTAGCTGGAATATTGTGGTTGAGAATTTATGGTTCCAAAAGGTAGTTCAAAGTGCAGCTTTCCATCAAAGATATTTGCTCAACCACTTCTTGGAGATATTTTTTGCATTTATGTCAAGACAATTCAATTTTCTTCTGATATTCATTTGTCAAATATCTCTGACAGGCCCATGGGTGCATTCATTGTAGTAGGTAATGGTGCTTCATTGTAAATGTTATATAAGGCATAAAGTGTAATGCATTTAGGTTGGTCATTGATTGTAAAAAATCACGTCTTTTCAATTGTAACCATGCCTCTTTGAGAATAAGCAATCAAATTTTTACCTTTTCATGAATTATTCTTTGCTTTGTGTATTTTCTGTTTGATCTCCATCTGTGAATGCTTCTTTCCTCTTGGATTTCATTTAGTTTCCTTTACCTCTACAAGTAATTTGTGATTTGTGTATGCTGGTCTATTGTTTATTGTTATTTTGTGCATACATGGTTGTTTTGAGGGCCTACCAACATTCAAACCTGGTGTATCAACCCCTTTCATTTTCAGTTTATCCTCCTTCCCCTTTTCCTCAACGGTACATAGATTAGGTTTAGTCTTAGGAATAGATGAATCTCCCATTCAACAAAGGAACCAACCTCTCTCTAGAGATTTGGCCTCCTTGTAGGGTCCCACACCTAGAGTTCATCTCAATGTTTCATTGGATTGTTGAAGATCGTTAAACCTCTCTAACACAGGGTGCAAATCCAAGTGACAATAGTTTCTAGCATGCCCGGTGGGACTGTAAGTAATCTAAATCAAATAATCAAGCTAAGAATCTGGTGTTCTTCTCAGTACTCTACATCTTGGCAAGATTTTCATGCACCTGGCAACTCTACTAGTTTCTGATTCTGATCAGCACCATCTTTTATGTCTATGCAAACAAGGGCGTCTTCAAGAGGTAACTTTCAATTCACTGAATTATCTATTGTTGCTTTAAAGAAGGTCTAGGTTATCTAGGTCTCCTGTGAGAAGGAATAGAAACCTTGTTTTACCTCATCCAAGAGCTCAATCTACACCCCCTGATGTTAGGTTTCAATATACTAGAAGAATCTACACATTCCTAGACTAAATTTGAATATCCCTAGGATGGCAAGAAATTTGCCTTTTGTGACCTTTAATGGAGGTAGTCCTTTAGATTTGGCTACATACAATGGTATACCAGCTGCAGCCCTAAAGAGTGTTTCACCCTTTACGAGTGATGGTTCTATAACCCCTGTTGAGCACATCAAAGACATATCCAGCATGAAGATGTTGCAGTCAGACTCTTGGTCTCATCTTTCAAAGGGAGAGCTCTTCAATGGTTTAGGGGCTTGACCCCTGCTTCAATACATGACTGGGATGAGCTGGGATAGGCCCTCTACAAGTAGTGTAGAGAAAGGGAAGATAGTGTTTCATTGCTAGAACAATTGACAACAATCAAAAGAGCTCCAAGCGAGATGCTGGCAGATTTTAATTTCAAATTCCAGAGGATGTGGGAGAGAATTCTAGCTACCCTCATGCCATATCCACAAGGTGCTTTCTTGTACTTTTTAAGAGCTTTGAATTCTGATATTGCGGTAATGATGCAATCCATGGGTGTTGAAACCCTACCCACTGGTTATGAGACAACTTTAAAAGCTGAAAATTATCTAATACAAGATGGGAAAATTGCTCCCAGACCCCCTGTACCTCTTTTTCTAGAGTTGCCTTCATCATCCTAGTAGCCCATTATTTCTCCCATCCCAGAACCTAAAGCTTCAACTTCTTCTCCTTCTTAAGAAGAGAGTGATCTTAAAAACCTAGTGACCAACATGGCCAATAATATTAGCACTATAGCTATTCAAACTGCCCCTAAAACCCATCAGAATTAAAATTAGGGGTAGTCATCTAACCAAAATTAGAACCAAGGGTACAATTCCAATAGAAACCAAAACTGGAATCAAGGTTACCAACAAAACAAATATCAAAACCCTAACCCTACTCAGCCTTTGCAAACAGTCAGAGCTATCCAATAGATACTAACTGTTAATCTAGTTAGGGCTTTGGTCCCTACTCAAAATAATTTGGCCCAAGAGGCAGATTGGTGCTACCCCTGCAACCAACCTCACAATTAGTCCACTTGTGCTTTTGGAACACAAGACAGAGCTTTAATGGTGTAGAATTTTCATACCCAGCAGGCATCTTTAGCAGAGGTAGCAAATAGTAACCCTGAGGTATCAAATGAGGCTACCTATGATGCCAATATGATGCTATGGACTGTAGAGGAATTGTGTGTTGTCAATAAACCCATGGATAGTGTGATCATGCTTGTAAGTAGTATTGCAGACAATACTAGGTCCAAAAAGAGGCAGTCGGAGGTTAGCCCCATGCCTATTATGTTACAAACAGAGCCTATTTCAAAGACAAAGGAGGCCATGCCATAATTCAAATTTAGAGAAGCAAATCTATAGCTACAAAAGAAATTCCATCAGGCCCAAAAGTGCCTGAACAAGATACAGATCAATCAAAGAAGGGAGCATGGATTCCCTCAATGTATAAGGCAGTCACTATTCCACTAAATATTGTGGAACAAATGAAGAAAACAAATATCAATGTATTAATGAGGGAAGTAATGTCAATCCCTTCTCAAAGAGATTTGTTACAAGAAGCACTAGGCATTTTCCATCAGCTGAATTAGCAACAACTGACTCATCAGCAAAACAAAAGGAAAAGAGCCCTACCAATCTTGTGCAACCAAGGGAAGAACAAGTAAGTTCAGCTAAGAAGCCATCCCTTTTCTACTTGTCACTAATCATTGGCAAGTTTTTAGTACACAACTATATGATTGACTCAGGGGCTAGTGTTTCAGTCATACCCAAGAAGATAGTAGATGCATTAGGCATCAAGTATACCCTTGTTTCATCATGAGTATTAAAATTGGATGGCACCTCTGTAAACACTTTAGGAGTGATCAAGGGACTGGACTTGACTCTACATGCATGTTGAAACTTGACTTTTAGTCAAGACATTTCAGACATTGATCTTCCTCCCTTCTTTGTCATTTGCTTGTCAAAAGACTTCATAGCTAAGGTAGGTGGCTATCTTTCTTCTAACTGGTCTCACATGCTGTTGAGGACCAGATATGGCACAAGGTTCACCATCAAGGCTGAACCAATTTCAAATTACCATGTGGAAAACTATGACCATAGCCTGGTGAACCCACATGTTATGATCCAGGGTGACGAAATGTATGACTCGGACTCTATTGAGGAAGAATCTTCACCTCTTCCTACCCCTGATCTCTTTCTTGATGAGTGGGTAAGGGATCATTATAATTTTGATCCTTATGACACGACTGAGGCAACTAACTTGGGCAACTACATGATCCATGAAGGGGATTCTTTAGTCCCTTCTGTACTTAAGCCAGATGATGAGTCTAATGGGCCATGGAAATTGTTCTTTGATGGTGCAAAGAGAAGAAATGGAGTTGGTGTAGGGGTTTTACTAGTCTCTCTGACTAGTAAGAAATTGCATTTTGCTCATAGATTACATTTTTCTTGCACCAACAATGTAGCAGATTATGAGGCATTGGTTCATGGTTTGCTAATTGTTGAGAAGAAAAATATCAAGCATTTGGAGATTTTTCAGAACACCGAGCTGGTGGTCCACCAAGTTAGAGAAAGATGTGCAATGAAAAAAAAGATTCTAAGAGATTACAAACATAGCGTTTGGGCCTGTTTAAGAGTTTTGATTCTCTCAACCTACAGGGAATCCCAAGAAAAATAAATTCAGAGGATAATTAGTTAGAAATAGTGGGGGCCCCCAATTTTCTCCACCTACAGATTTGTTTCAAGGCCCTGATCAACATGTGAAAATAGTTGTTAGGCCCTCTATTCTCGACAATGATATACATTGGCAAATATTTGACAGTAATGAACAAATTGCAAGTTTCATCCAGAATGAAGCTGAGTTCTCATCAATGGCGCATCCCAAACTGCAAGAGAGATACGATGACCAAATCATTCAATTAAAAACCAATAAGCTACCCAAGGTTTTAGTCACTCTTGAGGCCATTTTTATTTGTGATGATGACTTTAGGGGGGAAAGAAAGAATATGACATTCCAAAAGGGAGATTACCAGAGGGTTACTGTCACCCAAGACAAAGAGTTATTGTTGGGAAAGGTTTGTGGTGATGCAGAGCAGCAAGAATTCATATGTCTTGCCTAGAAATACAATGATGTCTTGGCATGGGTGTATGAAGATTTGAAAGGCTTCAATCCAGACGTTGCTCAGCATGCTATTGATTTGGATCTAAATTGCAAGCCAGTTCACCAGAAGCAACGGCCCATAAACCCAAAAATTGAGCTGCTTATGAGACAAGAGCTTACTAAGCTCAAATAGGAAAGGATTATTTTTCCTATTAAATATTCTACTTGGGTTGCTAATCTAGTGCCTATGAGGAAGAAAACTAGTGAAATTAGGCTCTGTGTGGAATTCAAAGACCTGAATCGGGCCTCTCTGAAGGATCATTACCCTTTGCCCTCAATGGATCAAATTTTGCAAACTATTGCAAGGGCATAGAGGTTTTCATTATTGGATGGATTTTTTGGCTATAATCAAATCTGTCAAAGAGGAGGATAGATTTTAAATAGCATTTATGACCAAGTGGAGAACCTTGGCATATGCAAAAATGCCTTTTGGTCTATCTAATGTTGGTGCCACATTTCAGAGGGCAATGGATATTGCCTCCAAAGGATTTATAAACAAGTTCATCCTAATTTATCTAGATGACATTATAATCTTCTCCAAGAAGGGAGAAAATCATATGGAGCATTTGGAGAAAGTCTTCCAAAGATGCAGAGAATTTGGGGTGTCTCTAAACCCTAAAAAATGTATTTTTGTTGTTGCTCAAGGTAAGATTTTGGGCCATATAGTATCTAAAGATGGGATCTCCATTGATCCTAAAAGGACATTAGCTCTTCTTTCTCTTCTCCTGCCTGCTCACAAAAAAGCTTTACAGTCATTTCTGGGGCAAACCAACTTTGTCAGGAAGTTCATTACTAACTGTGTTGGCTTGGTGAAGCCTCTAACCCTTATGCTTAAGAAATATGCAATCTTCAGATGGACTAAGAAAGGGAAAGATGGCTTTGAAAATATCAAAGAAGAGATTGGCCAAGTACCTACTCTCATGAACCCAAATTATGAGGACTTCATCCTTTATGCACATGGAGGAAAGAACAACATTACTGCAGTTCTGATGCAGTAGAATGAACAAGGAATGGAGAAGCCCCTGGCCTTCTTCAGTCGGACCTTAAAGGATTATGAGGTTAGATACAACCCTATGGACAAATAGGTATTTTCCATTGTTAGAGCTTTGAAAAAATTCAGATATATGCTAGCAAATAACCATATAAAATTCTTAATTTCTCATCCTAGTGTGAGAGACTATATAATGGAACTGAGATTAGTGAAAAAAGAGCCAGCTAGGTCACCAAAATCTCGGAGTATGATGTGAACATCAAGGCCACTAAGTTGATTAGAGGTAGAGGATTGTGTGAATAGCTAGCCCAGACTTCTATAGATGAAGTGAGTTTATCTTACCATTTGAATGAGAAAGAACCTACAACTGAGTTTTCAGCTATGAGTTCTTGGATAGCAGATATGGCCAAATTCCTATCCACTGGTGAGTATCCCTATGGATTGGATAGAACCAAAAGAAGACATTTCAAGCTACAGTCTATCCCTTATTCTTTGGTGGATGGTGTTCTCTTCAAAAGGAATTTGGATGGAGCCTTATTGAGATGTATAGAAGAAGATCAAATTGATAGGCTTCTCAATGAGTTTCATATTGGTCCAACTAGTGGTCATTTCTCTGCTAGAGCTACAACAATGACAATAATGATGGTAGGTTACTTTTGGCCCACATTATTCAATGATGCCCACGTATGGGTAAGAAAGTGCAAAGAGTGTGCTCTCTTTACAGGAAAGAAAAGATTGGCAACACTCCCACTCCATGCTATTCAGGTTGATCAACCCTTCTCATAGTGGGGATTAGATTTCATTGGCATGATAAATCCCACTTCTAGTGTTGGTCACAAGTGGGTTTTGACTGCAACAGACTACTTCACTAGGTGGCTGAAGTAGTCCCACTCAAAGAGGCTACTAAGTCAGCAATCACAAATTTCTTGGAAGAAATCATGACAAGGTTTAGAGTTCCTCATACCATTATTTTTGACAATGCAAAAGCTTTCACTGGTTTTAGAATTGCTGATTGGGCTCTTAAATACAATGTGTTCTTAAAGACTTCATCCAACTATTACCCCCAAGGTAATGGTTTGGCTGAATCTACCAATAAAAACCTGATAAGGATCCTAAAAAGGGTCGTGGAAACAAACCAAAGACAATGGCATAATAAGATCAAATGAGCTCTTTGGGTTGATAGGATCACCTACAAAAGAGCCATTGGAAATTCTCCTTTTGTTCTTGTGTATGGAAGAGAGGCTAGATTGCATATATCTTTAGATCTTCCTGCATTAGAATTGGCTCAGCAATTAGAACTAGAAGGAGAAGATGCAAGGTCTGTCAGAATTCCTGAATTGACTGAACTAGAAGAACAAAGACAGTCAGCCATGAGTACATTGGAAGAGCATCAAAGGCAGACCAAAAAGTATTTTGATAAAAAGGCAAAGGTTCATACCTTCAAAGAGGGTGATCTTGTTTTGAAATGGGATGCTAACAAAGCCAAACCAGGAGGCCACACCAAGTTTGATGCACTTTGGAGTGGGCCATATATCATCATCAGCTACAAGCAAGCCAATGCTTTCATTCTTTCAAGGTTGGATGGTGAAGTTCTACCGATCTCAATCAATGGGATCTATCTCAAACCTTACCATTAAGGTTGGTCTGAGGTTCTGTACATATATTTTTAGTTTATTTATGTTTTAGGCTTTTGTTTCAGTAAGTGCTTTTGCACAGGCCGCATTGTCATTAGGAGAATGCATGCCTTGTTCCCTTTTTTTGGTGTTGTTTGAGAGGCAGGGTTTCAGTTGTTTTGACCTAATTTAGTCCTTTTAGACTCTATGCCCAATGAATGCTTAAGGCCACTGGTTCCCTTTTATTTAGTAGGAAAACACCCCTGAGAAGTCACTAAAATGTTGACCTATTTTGCCTCTCAGCCAAATATCCCAAACCCATAAAAATCTCTAAGTGTTTTCCCCTTTAGAGATGTAAGGAAAAACATCCAAAATTGACTAAGTCCTAAAAAGCTTTGAGTTTCCTTGTGTTTTCTGGGTTTTTAGAGTTTCAAAGTTTGGGGTTCTACCCTTCATCCTTCCATCCTACACCATCTCTGAACTTCGCCCTTTCCTTTGGAAAATATTCTAAGTATGGAATGCCTTTCAAACCTCGAAAGTTGGACCTTCTTTCTTCCTCCTTCCTTCCCTTTTGGAAGGAGAAAGGTAGAAAGTCTGAAGCTTGAGCTTCAATCCTTCCCCTTTGAAAAAATGACTAAGTGTTTTAAACTTTTTGAACTTCAGACTTCAGACCTTTCCTCTTCCCTCTTCCCTTTTGGAAGGCATAAGGCAGAAGGCTCGAAGCCCGACCCTTGATGAGTGTTAAATTTTCTAAGGCATTATGCCATTCCGCAAAACCCTTTTGATGGACCCAACGACAGGCTGGTGGAACCACAGAATGCAGACACGTGGCTATGATGTCATCAAGGAAAGCAAAGGGTGGAAGGCCCAAAGTCTGACTTCCGCCGAGTGATAAATTTTCTAAGGCATTCCACCATTCTATGGAGAATATTTTAATAGAACAAAAGGTGATAGCGAAACTACGAAATGCTGCCACGTGGACAAAGGGAAAGCGAAAGACAAAATGATTGGACCCTGAGATCCAACTCTTTCTTTGAAAATAATGCTAAGTGTTTTAGGTTTCGGGGATCAGACCTTCTTTCTTCTTCCTTCTCACTAAAGGTGAAGGACAGAAGGCCCGATTTCTAAACTTTTCTAAAACTTTCAAAAGATAGGCTAAGTCTTTGACTTTCGGGGCTCAGACCTCCCTTCTTCCTCCTTCTCTGCAAAGGCAGAAGACAGAAAGCCTGAGGGCCAAAGTTTGCTGATAGTGTAATATTTCTCTACAAAGTGGAGCTTAGGGAGCAGACTTTTCTCCTTTCTCCTTCCTCTTGGAAGGAAAAATGTCGAAGGCCGAGGCCCGATCTCCAACGACTTCTGCGATCTTCAGAAATAAAGGAAAGGAAGCCAAATCAGGGATCTATAATGATTAATATCGATCAAATCTTGCTTCCAAGGAAGGAATCAAGTTCAGATGAAAGTCAAATATTCAACTCTAGCTAGAATATTATGGTTGAGCATTTATGGTTCCAAAAGGCGGTTCAAAGCATGGCTTTCCATCAAAGATATTTGCTCAACCACTTCTTGGAGAAATTTTCCTGCATTTATGTCAAGACAATCAGATTTTCTTCTAATATTCATTTGTAAAATATCTCTGATAGGCCCATGGGTGCATTCATTGCAGTAGGTAATGGTGCTTCATTGTAAATGTTATATAAGGCATGAAGTGTAATGTATTAAGGTGGGTCATTGATTGTAAAGAATCACATCTCTTTTCAATTGTAACCATGCCTCTTTAAGAATAAGCAATCAGATTTTTGCCTTTTCATGAATTATTCTTTACTCTGGGTATTTTCTATTTGATCTCCATCTGTGAATGCTTCTTTCCTCTTGGATTTCATTTAGTTTCCTTTACCTCTACAAGTAATTCATGATTTGTGTATGTTGGTCTATTCTTTATTGTTATTCTGTGCATACATGGTTGTTTTGAGGGCCTACCAACATTCAAACTTGGTGTATCACCCCCTTTCATTTTTAGTTTATCCTCCTTCCCTTTTTCCTCAATATTGTATAGATTAGGTTTAGTCTTAGGAATAACTGAATCTCCCATTCAGCAAAGGAACCAACCTTTCTATGGAGATTTGGCCTCCTTGTAGTGTCCCACACCTAAAGAACATCTCAATGTTTCACTGGATTGTTGAAGACCGTTAAACCTCTCCAACACAGAGTGCAAATCCAAGTGACAACAATTATCTTATGTCCTTCCCAAATGTTTATTTTTAGAAACATAAATACGTGCTTATATTTATTGATAATTTCTCTCATAGAACTTGATTATACTTTTTGAAAAACAATAGTGAAGTTTTTGAGCACTTAAAAAGTTTTAAATCCCTTGTTGAAATCCTATCAGAGAGAAAGATCCAATGACTCATAACAAATAATGGAGGAGAGTTTGTCAATAATCAAATTATTACCTTTTATGAACAACTAGGCATTCAACTTCAACATGTTATACCCTACACTCCTCAACAGAATGGTGTAGTTGAGTGAAAAAATTACATGCTCAAAGAAATGGTGAATTGCATGGTACATTCTAAAGACTTCCTCAGTTTTAGGTTGAGGAAATTCAATGTGCAAATTACATTCAAAATTCTCACTCCCCACTCAGTAATGCAAGATTTTACTCTTGAAGAAAAATGGTTTGGTGTTAACCCTGATGTTTTATATTTTTTGATGTAATGCTTGGGCACATATCTCAGATCATATGTGCAAATAAATGGAAAGGAAGGGTCAATCTTGTATCTTTACCAATTACTATGAAGATATGAAGGAACATTGTCTTCTTGTTCCAAGCACCACAACGATACTTTACAAGTGAGATGTATTATTTAATGAATGATCCCAAGCTTATGAGCCAACATCAATTCCTCCTCCATTGGTTTCTATCAAGACAAATAAAACTTTAGATGTTTCTTGTGACGAACAAACCAACTTAGATGACTCTTATTCTAAGAGTCACTATAGTTTATATAATGAATGGTAGGGGGGACAACTGGCTCATTCATGACCAGTGCTAAACAACATTCAAAATGCACCTACTCAACAACTACAACCTCTTCCTCAATGGTTTTGCATAATACACAAAGAGGTTGGTGCATTGGCAAGGGATTTGAGTGAACCAAACAAGATGAGATCACAACTTCAATATGGTGTTGCACACCTGGCATAGCTAGTAACTTAACATAAGATCCTGAGACTTATCATCAAGCTTCTAAGCATCTTGAATGGTAGGAATCTATGGTAGAATAACTTCTTTCTTTAAAGAAAATAACACATGGGACTTGGTTTCGCTTTAGAAAGGGAGAAAAATAGTCAGGTGCAAGTGGGTGTATGAAACTATATATGCACTAGATGGGTTCATTAATAGACACAAAGCCCGAATTGTAGCATAAGTTTTTTATAGGTTGAAGGTGTTGATTACCATGAAATTTTTTCTCCAATAGCAAAGATGAATTCCATTAGGGTTGTACTCTCCTAAGTTGCAACATAGGGATGGGAACACCATCAAATGGATGTCAAAAGTGCCTTCTTGCATGGAGACTTGTAGGAAGAAATCTACATGTCCCAAATTGAAAAGTTCTTGTACAACTTGAAACAAACTCCTTGAGCTTGGTATGAAAAGATCAACATGTTTCGCATTAATCCTAGTTTTACATGAAGCCCCTATGACCCTACAATTTGCACTCACAAACTAGATGGGAAACTCTTGATTTTGGTCCTTGGTGTTGACAACTTAGTCATCATAGGAGCTTCCACCAAGAAAATGTTGGATTAGGTCTGGACAACTAAGAGGGGGGGGGGGGTGAATCCATTGTCAAGAATTCTGAACTTTTTCTATCTTGAATCTTCCTTCATGACTTATAATCAATTTAATGAAATAAAAACTTAAGAATCACATAAGAAAAAATAAGAACAACACACTTGACACCAAGATTTTGACGTGGAAACCCGGTTAAGGGAAAAACCACGGTGGGGGTTAACCTACAAAAATTAATACTGTGTTAAAAGTATTTTTACAAATGGGAATGCACATGCATTCAGGCTCATTGCCCAGAGCTCACTACTCAAAAGAAGGCTCACTACCTATGGAAAATATTTCAAGAGAACAACAGAGATTTGAACTAATTAATAGCATCTTCCCATGCATGAAATTCAGTTTCAGTTAAGTACATAAGCTGACTTGACACATTTCATCTTTACTCTGCTCTTCTTACTGATTTGCCTTCATTCGCACTTTGGAATCCTGTTCCTTTCAAACATACACCTTATTCGCACACACCACACTCACTAAATCATCTAATTTCATTGTCTATATATATCCGCAACATGATCTACAATCATTCAGTCAGTCAGCTTCAACAATACTTAGAACATTTAAGAATGCTCTGCTCTGTCGGCTAGATCTATGCATAACTTAAGGTGCGGACCAAAACTTGCTCTTGGAAATAATTACTCATGTCAGCCATAATCACTAAATGCCACCATTTGTCCAACAAGCATCTTCCATACATCTAGAATCAAGATCTTCTGCAAGGTCTGCTTGTTCTTCTTATGTTTGCTCTGTCAGACTGGAAGCCATTACTCAAATGCTAATATCATTTGATTCCTTCATCACCAGATGACAAAATTATAGATTTAGAGTGTATTTGTAATGCCATCAACTGCCTTAGATCTACAACATACCATGTCTTTCCATTGGAGAGATCCAGACCAAAATACCAGACCCTGTTACTGCTTTGTTCCTAATTACCCAGACTTATTGTGATTCTGACTTCCAGTTTGAACAACTTGTGTTATGCAGATGTCTAGGATGACCTTAGTTGCCATCAATGACAACACCTATCAACTTGAAGCAGTGTCTCTTGCCAACAATCTCCCCCTTTGGCATTGATGGCAACACTAAGTGTCTTAGAGCGACCCCCCCTTTGTTTGTACACTTATGTCCTTCACTTATTCCAATTCTCCCCCTTTGCTGAGCTCCTCATTTTTCACTGTTCTTCACTTCCCCTTTGACATCAATGGCAAAGGGTGGGGTCCGCAAGTCAGAATTCTTCAAAAAATCTATATATACTGCTGCGTATGTACAACAAATCATCAAATCTTATCTACATGAAGTTGAGGATGTCTGCAAAACTAGTTTTTAATTGCACAAGTTCAAAGGCCCAAGTGCTCTTCATTCCATCCAAGAGTGAGATGTGCCCACTCAACAAAAATGCATATGCTTCTGCCTTTGCCAGATCCAGAGGATCACTTGTTTGAAGTGCATTATGGGCTTCAGATAAGGTATTATGCATGGATTCCAACTTGGGGGCAATCAATCCCCGGAGTTCACACATCCTCTTCATTATATTTATTTTATCTTTCTCAAGTCCCTTTATTTCATATGTCAAGCTAATGACCTGACATTCCTGGCTTATAGGAGAGGCAGTTAGAGGATCAAAATTTTGAGATAGAACTGATATTTTATGTTCTTGTTCCTTTATCTTCTTCTCAATATCCTCATTGACTTTAGTCCATGATAGGAAAAACTTATATATATATCTCCTCCATCACTTAGAGAATTCTGAATGCTCTTTATGCTAATGCCTAGTATCAGCCTATCACTCCTTATCAGATTCATAACTTGATTGAATTTCTTATTCAAAAATTCTTTCTGAACTTTTGCCTCCGCAAACTTTTCAAAAGACTCAAAATGTGAGTTTACTAAACTTACAAGATTTTTTAAATGGACAGAGGGGGAATCATTTTGATTCTTCTGATTGGTTGGTATTAATTTCTCTAGAATTTTGGATGCAAGTCCCAGAAGCTCATTGTCCTCTCTGTGGAACTTCAACATCTTTTCTCTAGCCTTAACTTGGGTGAAGGATGCTATTTTCATCAGTTGAATTGGAGAGAGGGCATCCAGATTGGTTAGACCTTGAAGCAGTTCAGGTTCATCAAGCTCAATCACTTCTTTTTCAAGAAGACCTTTCACTGCATCGGCAGTGTCTCTTGCAACATTTGCACCATCTTCTTCTGAATTATTCTCAAGTTTCCCAGTATCTACTTTGTGTGTTTAAATATTTGCACCATCTTCTTTTGTTTTATCTACCTTTTCTCTTCCTTCTTCTTTCTCTTTATTATTCTCTGTGTTTTCTACAGAGGGATCCTGTTCTATTTGTTCATTACTTGCTATTTGATCTAGAGAGCTTTGAGAAGTGGAAATATTGTCTTCTTTTCCCATCTTGTTTGGTGGATAAAGATTATCTCTTGCATCAACTACTCTATCTATCATTTCAGTGTCTTCCTGATTTGCTTGTTCTTCTTCCAGAACAGAAGCTTCATCCAGCTCAGATTGCTATTCAAAATTATTCTCTTTTTCTCCATCCGGAATTTCTTTTGTGACTATGGGAAAATTATGCTTTTTCAATGCTTTCAGAAGAATTTCTAGAGTTTCTTCAACAATTTCACTTGTTTCTCCCATCATGAGCTTGTTCATTCTCTTTTTGCTTCCAAAGTCATTTTTTACTTCCTTAAATATCAAATTTATTTGATCAAGTGAAATTTGAGGACACAAAGTTATCAGCTCATGTTCCCTGATTTCCAAGTCCTTGCACTTAGCATTTTCTTTTCTCAACTCCAGAATATTAGCTAGACTTTGTGGTAACTCAGAAGTTATCTCAATTAGTGCCTTGTTATAGATGTTAAGATATTTGACTGTTGCTTCCTCCAACACCCTTTTATCCGCATCATTGTAATCATCATAGAATTCAATCATGGGTCTTAGATTACCATCCACAGTGACTGATTTTATCACATCCTCCAGTGAGAGTGTGGGTTTCTCAACATTTTCCTCATATGTTTCTGTCCTTTGTCTTTTGCTAGCTCTTTTGCTTCCAGAGATCTTCTCTTTGACTACTTTTGCAGCTTTAGTTCTAGTGGCCTTTAATCCTTTCACTTCAACATCAGAATCTATTTCTTCATTGTCAGATTTGGAGCTTTTGTAGGCTCTTGTGGCCTTGGTTTTCTTCCTTTTTCCTCCTTCTTAGGATGATTTTGCCTCAGTCTTAGAAGGAATAGGGTCAGCAACAGAGCTCCTAGTTGTTCTTGTTTTGGTAGAGATCTCTACCAGAGCACCTCCTTGAATCTTTTCTTGCTTTTCTTTCTCAATTTTCTCTATCCTTTCCCTGTTTGCCTTTACTTCTTCTTTAGTTATACCTATTCTCTCCGAATATGCTTCAACTTGCTTATTTACTTTTCTTTTTATTTCTGGTTCCCTGAGCTCAACATGAATCTTTATATTTAGTTCTTCAAAGGTGCAAAACCTTTCTACTTTAGTGTCCTTAGGTTGTTTCAACATATGCTGAGCATATAGTTTCAATACATCCTCCTCAACCTCATATCCCATAGGCATGATCCATACAGTCCTTGGTTCCACCGCCTCCATCAAACACTGATCTATGTCTACCATGAAATAGATTGTATCCTTATATTTCTCAACTATTATTTTGGAGATCCTTTCCCTAGAGTGCATCATGTTCTGAAAGTTCTTGAAATAGCCCCAGAGTGCAGTTCTTTAGGATTTTCCATCACCAAGGTTATACAAATAATCTCTAATTTGTATTGCAACCGATTTATCACTTGTCCAGACTAATCCTCTTGAATCTGGTAGTTCATTCATAAAATAGAAGAATAAGCATATGACCAACGTACCATATTTGAAAGAGTTCTTTTTATCTTTATTGACCTTTTGCAGATTCTCCATCAGTTGGTTCAGCAACAGCTCACACAAATCATAATCCACATTTTCTTTTAGCATTTGGTATACAGTGTAAATGGCAGTTTCAGAGACTGAATTCTCCCTACTGGAGTGGTAGATTTTGTAACTGATTACCATTAAGGCAAACTTGACATCTGGATCAGTGATGTCGTTGATGGTCATAGCTCTCTTGTCAAACTTTGATATGGTGATTTCAGACACAGTTTGATTCTTCATTGCCTTTAATAAAGGTAGTCCACCAATTGAGTGCAATCCAATCACAGTCCTAATGTCATCCTTGGTGATCTTGAAGGGTTTCATTAGCCATATAAAGTTATCATGTATTCTGCTCAGTACATACTAGACCCATTCATCCTCTTCAAAGGTTGGAAAATGAATGACGTGTGCAAGATGTTTATTTTCTAGGGTTTTGAACTCTGGTTTGATGTCATAATTCTCATCCCTCAGGTGGTTATCAAATATATCCAATAGTTTTGAGTTCCCAAATTCCTCAATGTTTGCGTGTATGTAAACCCTAATATCTTCCACATGTAGAACTCCGTACGGAACATCCGAAAAGGCACTCAACGGATCAACTTGTGTAGATTTGTATGGGTGTTTTTTGAATTTTGGACGTGGCCTCTTAGTAATATTCACAACTAGTGGAGTAGTCATCTTCAATAGTGAAATTTGAAAGCTTTGTGAGAAGAAATACCTCTTTTTCGGTCTAGGAATTCATCTTGGGTAGTCGGATGGGATTCTTGCTTGAATTTGATCTTCACTCCTCAGTTTTCGCAAGTTCTCTCTCAGTTCGCTCTTCTTCTTTGCTCTTAGATGTAAGGTGTTTGAAATGAAGAGTGAAAAACCTTTTATGTCTTCATAAAACCTAATTTGTCTTGTAATAAATGTGTTGCCCTAATACATTTGGTTACTTTGTTTGTTGAGCAGTTTCATATAAATTGCTCCGCAATTTTTCATATTCTCCTCTTTTCTTCTGGAAAACCTTCCAATTGTTATGATTCAACTTAAGATACCTTTTCTTTTTGTTACAGATCCAGGCACTCACTTACTGGTTGGGGGAATTTGATTTCCAATACTGCCCCCCCTGAGCCAAGGCTCTCAATTCAATTCCCAAAGGAATTTTCAGCACCGGATTCTGGTGCAGACCCATCACAATTGTTTATTGTATCTTTCTTTACCCAAGTCTTGTTCATTTCATTTCATATCTCATTCACATCAATATTTCTCTTGCCTTTGTCTTGTTTCTATTCATCCATTTTTATCTTACCGGACCTCTTCTTTCCTTACTTCTATTTCTACAGAATCTTACAATATGACCAGATTTATTGCAACTAAAACAAACCACATTCCTCTTCTGATGAGCTTGATTCCCTTTTGATCTACACTGATTTTCCATGTGTCCAAATCCATTGCAAGCAAAGCAGTAGCCATTGAAAGAATTACTATTCATTTTTATGCTTCTACATTCATTGAATTTGTGGCCATACCTTTTGCATTTGAAGCATTGACCGGAGAAGGATGGACCATTTTGATTTACTTTGCTTCTGCACTGAGTAGCTTTATGACCAAATTTATTGCAATTGAAACAATTTCCATTGAATGATGGATATCTTTGGGCATTATGTTGTCTTACCGGAGGCCTTCTGGTTCTGCCCCTTTTATTTCTTGGTTGAATATTTCTCTATTTGGGTCCGGAGCTTTCACCTTTCTCATCTCTAAGATCATGCTTGTCATCAACCTTTTTCTGTCCTTCAAGCAGTGCTTCAAGTTTTGCTGAGTTTATCTTGAACTTCTCTTTATATTCATTTGCAACTTCTAGGTCATGTCTGAGAATGACAATTTGCCTTTCAGGTTCTCTCTCATTGTCTCTACTTTCTTATAGATCAGATTCTAGATGTCTAGCTATCCTCTCTAATTTGTAACATTCTTTAGTTCTTTCTTTTAGTTTTTGATTCAACTCTTCTTCAATTTTCTTCCTGACTTCACTTTCTTTGGTTTGCCTCATTACCCCAGTTTCCATTTCTATTTTCAGAATAGTCACTTCTTTTGATAGCTTCTCACATTCTTTTGTCTTTTCTTCCAAAGCTTCATCCATGCCATTTTCTTCAGGTAATTTGGATAGCTGCAGAAGTAGCTCCTTTTTCCTTTGCAGAGATTTATTTAATTTGTCTTTTAGCATTTCAATAGTGTCATCAACATCTTTGAGTTCAACTTTCAGATTACTAATTTATGCTTTGGACTGAACAAGCTCTTCCAGGGCCGCCTAAAGTCGATCTTTGAATGAACCCATTTGAAACTTCTTCCAAGATCTTTTCCTCAAGCTATTAGGCTTTTTCAAAGGAACCTTGCTCTGATACCAATTGTTGGATTAGGTCCGGACAACTGAGAGGGGGGGTGAATTAGTTGTCAAGAATTTTGAACTTTTTCTAACTTGAATCTTCCTTCACGACTTATAATCAATTTAATGAAATAAACACTTAAGCATCACATAAGCAAAAATAAGAACAACACACTTGAAACCAAGATTTTGACGTGGAAACCCGGTTAAGGGAAAAACCACAGTGAGGGTTAACCCAGAAAAATTAATACACTGTTAAAAGTATTTTTACAAATGAGAATGCACATGCATTCGGGCTCACTGCCCAGAGCTCACTGCTCAAAAGAAGGCTCACTGCCTATGGAAAATATTACAAGAGAACAATAGAGATTTGAATTGATTAATAGCATCTGCCCATGCATGAAATTCAGTTTCAGTTAAGTACCTAAACTGACTTGACACATTTCATCTTTACTCTGCTCTTCTTACTGATCTGCCTTCATTCACACTTTGGAATCTTGCTCCTTTCACACATACACCTTATTCGCACACACCACACTCACTAAATCATCTAATTTCATCGACTCTATATATCCGCAACATGATCTACAATCATTCTGTCAGTCGGCTTCAACAATACTTAGAACATTTAAGAATGCTCTGCTCTGTTAGCTAGATCTATGCATAACTTAAGGTGCATACCAAAACTTGCTCTTGGAAATCATTACTCATGTCAGCTATAATCACTGAATGCCACCATTTGTCCAACAAGCATCTTCCATACATCCGAAATCAAGATCTTCTGCAAGGTCTGCCTGTTCTTCTTATGTCTGCTCTATCAGACTGGAACCCGTTACTTAGATGCTAATATCATTTGATTCCTTCATCACCGGATGACAAAATTTTGGATTTAGAGTGTATTTTCAATGTTGTCAACTGCCTTAGATCCACAGCATACCATGCCTTTCCACCGGAGAGATCTGGACCAAAATATCAGACCCTGTTACTGCTCTGTTCCTAACTGCCCGGACTTAGACAAATTGTGATTCTGACTTCCAGTTTGAACAACTTGTGTTATGCAGATGTTTAGGATGATCTTAGTTGCCATCAATGACAACATCTATCAACTCGAAGTAGTGTCTCTTGCCAACAAAAAAATTCATGATTTGAAAACATGCTTAATGAAGTATTTTGAGATGATTAACTTGGGTTTGTTACATTTTTTCCTCGGTCTATAAATTTCACCATTTGCAAATGGAATTTTTGTTCATCAATCCAAATATTGTCAAGACATTCTTTGACGCTTCAACATGGAATCCTGCAAGTCCTCACCGAATCCTTATCAATTTAGATTCAATATTTCTGCCAAGTGTTCTTCTTTAGTTGATGGTAAACTCTACAAGAAGTTGGTGGGAAGTCTTTTGTAGTTGACTCATACACATCCTAATCTCTCTTTTGTTGTGAATCTTATATCATGCTTTTGACAAGAGCCTCATGATAGCCATTGGCAAGCTACAAAATACATTCTATGATATCTTCATGGTAATGTTGACCTATTTTCTTCTACCCATAATCAAATAACCCAACTTAAAAATCTTTTTGAAATCCCTTGGGACTTAGCTCTGCAAGCCTAAAAAACCTTCAAATCTCAGTGTTCACCTTGTAAAACTCCCTGAAAATTCATCTGGGGAATCCTTGCAGAAAACCTAGAAAAATCCAAAAAATTTGAAGCTTTTGCCTTAGTTTTTGACCCATTTTGAGCCTTAGTCAGCAAAACTTCATGTTTATGAACTAACAAAAAATGGTTGAGGCATGGAGTAGCTCTTTCCCCTTTATTGGAAAAATTCAAGTTATATGAACTCTTCAAGAGTTTAATTTTTTACAAGTTCGCCGCTTGGGTGATTTGTCGATTGAAGGAAAAGGAGCTAGCTTCTTCAAACAATTGTCTAAGAGAGAGATAGGGAAGGCCTTTGTTGGCTAAGTTCACAAAATTCAAACTTTTCATAAGTTCTAAGTCTCTGCAGTGCACCAACGAAGTATTTTGCCAACAAGGCAAAAAAGCTAAAGGGGATGCCGAGAGACAAAGTTCAAGAAAGAGTCAAGTGGGCCAATCGAAGAAAAATGACTAAGGCATGGTGAGTTCAAAGTTCCTTTGTTTCATCGACGAAGCATTTTACCGATAAGGCAAAAGAGGCAGAATGAAGAAGCGACGAAGAGGAAGGTTCGACAAAAGGGTTTTTTGTTGATAAAGAGGCCCAGGCTCACAAAAAGTGACTTTTGCCGATTAGGCAAAAAACAAAGCATAAATGGTTCGGCAAAATAGTATTTTGTTGATAAAGAGAAAAGGCAAGGCCAAAAGGCAAAGTTTGTGAAAGCAAACTTTTTTTGATAAAGGAGCGAAAGTTGGCCAACAAGCTTAGTTCAGGAAAAAGGCTTTTTGCCGATAAGGTAGAAAAGATGATACTTGGAGAAGTTTGAAAAAGAAGAATTCACCAATAAAGGAAGGTAAAAGTAGAGGAAAAAGAGATAAAGCAAGAAGATTTCAAAGAAATGGATTTTTTCTAATAAGGGCAAAAATGAAGAAAGAAGCCAAAGTTCAAAAACAGACAAAGGTGCCGACTGAAGATAGAAAGATGTAGAGGGTAGATATGAATGGTTTGTAATAAGAAGATTTTTCCAATAGGGCAAAATATAGGCTAGAAATATGAAAAAATGAAAAACATAAAATTGTAAAGTATTGTAAACTTTAAATATCTAAATGTAGATATCTAAAGTGTTGTAAAAGCTCAATGAAAAGGGATTTTTGGAGGGAAAATTCATTTGATTTTCTTCATCAGCCATTAATGTAGAATTTGATCTACTCAACTACCTCATTGCTAGATATTTTTCATTAATTGTTGCAAGTTGATGAATCAACTGGTGCATTGAAGAGGCAAAATATCTCCTAGCTACTCCATGATCCAAGATATTTTCTACATTGAATTCTCGCAGACAGACACTCCTTTTGCAAGGATATTTTTTGACAGGCCCATGGGGTGAATTTATTGATGAAATGACTAAGGTCAATGTAATGAATTGCTATATATGCATGTAAAAAAGATGTAATGAGGGTTGAAAGATAGTTAAATTTCTTTGATTCTTCTATATTTTCAAATAAAGCCCTCTGTTGTAACCATGCCTTCTGTTGAAATACACATTGTGTTTTTACCTTTTTTTATTGTTTTAGCTTTGTGTAATTCAGAACTGGTTGTCTGTAAATGTTTATTTCCTCTCGACCTAGTTCTTTTCTTTACCTCTACTAAGAATTTGTTAGATTTGTGTGAATGATCAGCTATATCTCTTTATTTTTATGCATTTTCAGTTATGTGAGAGCTTTTATATTTAAACTTGGTGTATCACCTCAATTAATTTATAGTTTTATCCCTCTTGTGTATAGGAAAAATCAAGAGGTTGAATGATAAGATCAAAAGTAAGGATAATAACAACTCAATTACCCATAACATCAAAAGATCTATCTAAGAAATAACCAAATCAATGAATAAATCAAATTATGAACAAAGAAGCTATCACCTAGATTGTTTGGATCTCTTGGTCGAATGTAGATTGCTCCATAAATTGTGAAACCATGTTTGCAACAAGCGGATGTAGATTGTGTTTGTGCTCAAAAGGTAGAAGTGTGCTCAACGATGCGATGTATGCTCAATGCGCTGTATGGATGCCTGTGAATAAATGATCAAAGAGGATTTGTTAAGGAGATGAGGGGGGTTTATATAGGTTTCAATGAAGATCGATCAGCAGTCCAAAAAATTCAATGGAATCAAAGGATGAGATAAATCTAGGATTCATGATGAATGTGCACCTGACATGTGTCACATAAAAAGGTATTTTTGTTTGAGTTAATTGTTTTTTGATAAAGATAGGATTTGATTTCATAAATTATGATTGCTTTTTTTTTCTAATTTAAGAGTTGTTGATAAAAACAAGATTGATTAAGTCAATTAACTCAACTTGTAATTTTTTTTGCATGATTTGAGATAAATTAAATAATAAATTATTTAATTTTGTGTGCATGATGAACAAGATTTATTTTTAGAGGAATTGGAAGATATTTGAGGCAAATTAAATAAATAAATTTATTTAATTATTTGTGCATGATAGAAGATAAAATAAAATATTTGATTTATATTTTATTTTTAGAGATTGAGATAATTTAAATAAATTTGCATGATTTATTTAAATTTGGAAGAACAAGTGATTTAATTAAATAATGAAAATTATTTAATTGTAGATAAGAGGATTTTGAAGAGATAAATTAATTAAATAATGAATTTATTCAATTGATGTGGATTTGAATTTTGAAAGATGATAATGATTTAATTAAATAATTAAAATTATTTAATTTTGGAAGAATAAAGTTGACTTTGATTTAAATTAATTAAATAAATATAATTTATTCAATTAATATCAAATTTAGGAGATTTGGAAGAATTTGATGATTTTGATGAAATTAATTAAATAATTAGATTATTTCATTAACATTGAAATGCAGGTGATTTGATGAAATGCATGTGATGCGAAGACATGGTCATTTTAGGGTGTCTACAGTTTGCCTCTCTTTGATGCAATGCAGTTTACAACATTGCTTCAAAGAAAATGATTGTTGAAGACATGATACAATTTTGATGCCCCAATGTAGCTAGCTCCGGACTTTAGTCCAGCTCCGGAGATGACTCACCCCCTTATCTCAAAATCTTTCCAATCATATTAGAAAATATTGGAGACAGGTGTAGTATCCTTATGTCAGCTCCAGAGATTATTAGGACCACCTCCGGAGATGACCAAAATTGTCTTTGCCCAAACACCTGCACCTGTTGATTCCAAAAGAGAAGATTCCTGCATATTTCCATTAATTCAATGCACATTAGTCCCTCAATCAGAAATCATGATTTTAAGTAATTCATCTGTCATTAATCATAATTAGAACAATCTTGTTAATCTACTTTGGTACAGTCATCAGGACAATGGAATAAGAAAGAAGGAAAAAGAGGGGTAAAAAGGTGTATTTCATGGGTGCTACCTGGCACTCATCAACTGCCATGACATGTGACTCTCTCTAGGATCTACTTGAAATCTTGCCACAAGACAGACCGCATGCATGATATCTGGTCTGGTAACAGTTAGGTATAGTAGTCCTCCAATCATTGATCTATATTTGCTCTTATCAGCCTTAGGGGATTCATCATTCTTGCTCAGCTTGCAACCAGTTGTCATGGGGGTACAAACTGGTTTAGAATCTTCTATTCCAAACTTCTTCAACAGTTCTTTGACATACTTTGATTATGAAATGAAAATGCCCTTATTTGTCTGATTGATTTGCAACCCAAAGAAAGAAGTTTATCTCTCCACACATTCACATCTCAAATTCTTTTTGCATTTCATTTGCAAAGTCCTTACACATACTTTCATTCCCACCAAAGATTATGGCATCCATATAGACCTCAACAATCAGGATTTGATCTTTTCTTACCTTGATGTACAAATTACTGTCTATAGACCCTTTATTGAATCGCTTTTGCAACAAATACCTGTCTAACCTTGCATGTCAAGCTCTGGGAGCTTGCTTTAATCCATACAATGCCTTCTTCAATCTGCATACCATATATGGTTTATCTGACAACTAAAATCCATCTGGTTGTTCTATGCAGACTTCTTCCAACTCACCATTCAAAAAAGAAGACTTCACATCCATCTGATATACCTTGAAATCCTTATGTGCTGCAAGAGCCAAAAATAGTCTAATAGCCTCCATTTTTGCCACCGGAGCAAAGGTTTCCTCATAGTCTATTCGTTCCAATTGTGAGTACCCCTTACACACAAGTCTTGCCTTGTTCCTTACCACTTCTCCATTCTGATTCAACTTGTTCCTGTATACCCACTTAGTTCCAATCACATTCTTATTCTTTGGTCTTGGGACAAGTTCCCAAGTCTAATTCTTCTCAATATGCATTAGTTCTTCCTCCATATCTTTGACCCAATTTACTCATCCTTGCATGCCTCAACTATCGTTTTAGGTTCAACTTTAGAAAGTAAGCATAAATTTACCTAATCTTCAGCAACTCTGCTTCTTGTCAGTACACCTTTGCTCTTGTCACCAATGATCTGATCTTCAGTGTGATGCCTCTGCACATATTTGGGAGTTTGAGGAGCTTTTTTTGGAGCTTCTTGTTCTTCAACTTGTACTTCCATTTCTGGAGTTTCTTGAGCTTCAACCTGCACTGCCTTCTCTTTGGTCTTTTCTTCTTCTTCGTAAGAGGACTCATCTGATTCATATCCATTAATATCTAAAAACTTTTGTATATCTTCATCAACCTTAACATTAGCACTTTCAACAATCTTTCTTAGCCTCTTATTATAGCACCGGTAAGCTTTTCTTTGTTAGAGTTGTAGATTAGAAATGCAAATAAGGTGGAAATACTAAACAAAATGCAATAAACACCAAGTTATACCTTACAAGCAAATCCAATCCCATCAAGGGAGGAAGGAGCCTTTGCACCCAAAACAAGCTCCTTGACAAAGATTACCCTAGACAATGGATTTAAATGTGAAATGCTACTTAAAGTTGCAACTCACTATTTTAGCTCAAGAGTTATTTTGGCATTATAACTTTGCATAAACTTGGATGATGAAAATGGATGGAGAGAGGTTCTATTTATAGATTTTTGGAAGGGATTTTGATCCAAGGGTGGAGATTGATTTGGAAGATCAATAGTGGAGGATAAAAGTGATGTGGAGGGCCTAGATTCAATCTTGAATGAATGAAGAGCTAAGAATAAAAGTGAATCTTTTATTCATTTTGGGAAAATAGGTATTAAATGAGTATGGGTGAGGAAGGATTATTTTTGAATTAAAGATTCATATGGGGGAATGTAAATGAATTAAATTCATTTGGGGAAGAGAGGAAATAAATGAGCATGGGGTTGTAAGGAGAAATAAATGTGATGTGGGATGTTTTTAAATAAAAAATTGACTTATGTGGATTTAATTCAAATTTTTATTTGGAGGATGTGGGGAAGGGTGTTAAACCAGGTTTGACCACCCAAATGAAGGTGTTAGGATTAATTAAACAGAGGTTTCATTTAATTAATCCTAGGGCTAGGTTGAGATAGGCTAGGGTAGGCAATTAAATAATAGCTATTTAATTGTCTAGGGTAGGGATAGGTTAATTATAGGCTGAATTAATTAGTTAACATGGTTTTAACTAATTAATTGGATTTAGTTGAAAAGGGGGAAATTGATTTAATAAATATTGCATATTTATTAAATCAATTGGCTAAGGTTTGGACTATTGAATTAATGAAATTAATTCAATTTTGGGGATAAAATGGTGTGAATTTAGAAAGTGAAAGGAGTAATTAATTAAATAAAAATTTAATTAATTGGTTAGAAGGGAAATTGATGAGTTTAGGGTTGTCAGGAGTCAGTTTGATGGTAGGAGACATTTTTAGGTGTCTACATTTGCCCCTCTTTGACGTGGCATCCAGACCTAGGAGGGAAGTGGCATCAGGTCAAAGAAAAGTATGCCCCAGCTGTCGGGAAAGTATGAGATGGATAAGGGATGCCCCCTCGAGAGGTCGGCGGGAAAATAAAAATTTTCCAGGTGAGTTCTCGAAAATGATGCGACGGGAGTGAAAATCGGATAGGGGATGAGGAAAGAGGATGACGGGAAGAAAAACGGAGGAAAAAGGCTGAGATCTGCACCTTGGAGGGAAAAGCAGGAGGTGGAAGGATGACATGGCCCACTATATTAGGCAAAGTGGGCCCTTAGAGTGCCACATTTGCACACTTTTGACTTTGGAGGAGAAAAGACAAAGGAGAGATGGCTGACCGTAACCCCCAGTTCCTTTGACTTCGACATATCTCAAAGTGGTTCCAAGATTTTGGCCAGGCACTGGACGCTGGACCCTCGGTAGGGCCTAACCCTGACTTTGTGAATTTTTCGTGTTACGTGCATTTTTTTGGGGTTTGGGATTATGGGGTTGGAGCGCGTAGCGCCAACGGCAAGGCAGATTAGTGCCATCTTCTGGATTGGCGCTATCTGCCAGGGTAGGGGCAGGGCAGTTTGTCACCAGTAGGTAGGTATTTTGGCGCTATCGTCTGGTTTAGCGCGATTTGTAGAAGAAATAGGATCTTGGCATTTTGGCGCCAAGAGGGGGTTAAAGTGGCGCTATTATCGGGAATAGCGCCATCCTTGGTAATAGCGTGATTTTTATTTGTAGTGCTATTTGGGGAATTATCGCTATTAACTGCATTAGCACAATTGGATAAATCGGCGCTATTGGTCTAATTAACACCAAAAGGTATAGTGACGCCATTTTGAAAAATCGCGCCATCGATAGCGAGCAGTAGCGCTATTGTTTGGATTGGCGCAAAGATTTATGCATAGTGGCGCTATTTTCTGTATTAGCGCCATTTAGAGGAAATTTTAGCGCCATTTTTTTTTTTTGGACTTTTTGACTTGGGGTATCGGATGGGTTATGCATAGAATTTCTTGAGATGTAGAATGTTCATCGGCTCATCCAGAGGCTGCCCCTCAGGTGTTGTAAGTTGGTAGGCTCCTGATCCATAGTTGGCTGTGACGACATAAGGTCCTAGCCAGTTGGGTTCAAACTTTCCTTGCTTAGGACGTTCTTGCAGGTTCTTCTGATTTTCCATAAGGACAAGGTCACCTACTTCAAATTTTTGGGTTCTGATCCTCTTGTTGTAGCTTCTTCGGAGACGGTTTTGATATGCCTGCAGGTGGTTCAATGCATTCAGGCATTTCTCATCCAGTAGTTCCAGTTGATGCAACCTTGCGACTCTGTAGTCCTCATCAGAGATTATGTTTTGCAGGGATACTCGTAGTGATGGGAGCTCGACCTCAATAGGTAAAATGGCTTCAGATCCAAATACTAGGGAAAATGGGGTGGCTCCTATGGGAGTGCGGATGCTTGTGCGGTAGGCCCATAGGGCAGGGTTGAGTTGGAGGTGCCAGTCACGGCCAGCTTTGTTGACTATCTTTTTGAGAATGCGGAGGATAGTTTTATTAGAAGCCTCTGCTTGAACGTTTCCTTGGGGGTAATACGGCGTGGAGAAATGGTGTTTGATGTCAAATTCTTGGTTCTTGAATGGCTTTCCATTGTCAGTGACAATGGAATGGGGGATACCATAGCGGCAGATAATGTAGTGGAGGATGAATTTGGAGATTTGGGTGCCAGTGGTGAAGGTGAGTGGTATTGCTTCCACCCACTTTGTGAAGTATTTGGTAGCAGTGATTATAAACTTATGGCCATTGGAGGATGGGGGATGTATTTTCCCTACAAGGTCGAGTCCCCATTGTGAAAAAGGCCACGGTGTTGTGATGGGTTGCAGCTCCTATGTTGGTGTGTGGATAAGATCGCCATGCTGTTGACATGGGAGGCATTTCTTGATAAACCGGTAGGAGTCTCTGTCCATTGTTGGCCAATAATATTCGATCCTGAGGATCTTTTTAGACAATTCGGGTCCACTTGAATGTGCCCCACAGATACCGGCATGTTAACTAATTAATTGGATTTAGTTGAAAAGGGGGAAATTGATTTAATAAATATTGCATATTTATTAAATCAATTGGCTAAGGTTTGGACTATTGAATTAATGAAATTAATTCAATTTTGGGGATAAAATGGTGTGAATTTGGAAAGTGAAAGGGGTAATTAATTAAATAAAATTTTAATTAATTGGTTAGAAAGGAAATTGATGAGTTTAGGGTTGTCGGGAGTCAGTTTGATGGTAGGAGACATTTTTAGGTGTCTACAAGAGTATCCAAGGAAAATACCGTCATCACTTCTTGCATCAAACTTTCCTAGACGTTCTTCATCTCTTCTTATATAACATTTTCTTCCAAAGGCTTTGAAATATTTAACAGTGGGAATCCTTCCATACCATATCTCATAGGGAGTCTTTGTATTATTTTCTTTCACTTGTACTCTGTCTTTTATGTAGACAACAGTATGAATTTCTTCTCTCCAGTAGACTTCTAGTAGGTTTGCTTCATTTATCATTGTTCTTGTAGCTTCTTGAACAGTCTTGTTCTTCCTTTCAACCACTCCATTCTGCTAAGGAGTTCTAGGAGCAGATAACCATTGCTTTAAAAGATTTAAACTTATCTAGGGCTTCTTATTTTTTCTTAAGAAAAGTGACCCAAGTCATTCTAGAGCAATAATCAATAAATAACATGAAATACCTGTCACCTTGAAAACTCCTTACTCTGGTAGGACTACATAGGTTTGTATGCACCAAATCCAACAATCTGGTAGATGACTAATCCTTGCTTTTGAAGCTTCTTCTAGTTTGCTTTCCAAACTAACATTCCTTACAAACAACAGTAATAGGCTTTGTTAACTTTGGTAGATCTCTCATAGCTTGAATTGAACTTATCCTTACCAGGCTATCACAATTGATGTGATAGAATCTCCTATGCCATAGCCAACTCTTACTTATCTAAGATGTAAGACAATAAATAATGCCACCTTTGAGATGATAAACATTTCCACCTATCTTCTTTCTAGCAACAATTATTGTTCTAGAGCCTTTTCTGATCTTGTACACCCATCATCCTAAAACATAAGATTGTACCCTTTGCTACACATCTATCCAACACTTAAGAGATTATGCTTTAAATCTTTGACATAAAGAACATCGTCAGTGTTATGCTTTCCATCAAAACTAATTGAACCTTTTCTACAAATCTTAGCAGCTTCATCACCACCAAACCTAACTAATCCACCATCAAATTTTTCAAGTTTAATAAACTTACTCTTATCACCTGTCATATGATTTGAGCATCCATTGTCAATGACCCAGTCATCCTTTTCACTCCTAGCATGAAAAGCAGATATTACAGTGCCTTTAGGGTTAGCACATGCTTCCGAACTCCTTTCCTTCACACATCTTCCAGAGTTAATAGAACCAGTTTCATCTCTTATGGCAATAAATAAGCATTCATCATCAATATCATCTTCAAAACTTGATTCATCATCAATAATGCTTGCATAGTAGTTTTTCTTGACCAACCTTCCTCTATTTTTCTCATTCTTAATTCTCAGAGCTCTATCTGGACATCTTGAAGCATAGTGACCTATTTTTTCACAACTGAAACATTTAAAAGGTAACTTACTAGTACCCTTTTTTATTCTTCTCACAAAGTTAGCTTCTACTTCATCAAAGTCTTTCGGATATGATTCAACAGTCTTCTCTGTTTTGCTAGCTTTAAAGGCAGTCTCATCTTTTGCAGTTCCACTACTTGTACCAAACTTTCTTATTTCAAAAGCAGTTAGAGTGCCAAGCAACTGTTCTTTGGTAAACTGATTCAAATTTTGTAATTCTTCAATAGTTGAAACCTTATGACTAAATCTTTTCGAAGAGTTCTAAGTACCTTCAATATTAGTTCTTGATCATCTATCTTCCCACCAAGTCCTTTTATGCCACTGACAACTTCTTCCACTATCTGCAAGTAGCTTGTAATGTTTTCATCGTTAGACATTCACATGGTCTCATAAGTGTGTTGATAACTGAGAGGGGGGGGGTGAATCAGTTATCCTAATTATTTCCCTTATTGAACTTTCCTTTTAATTGATGCAGCATAGAATCAAACACAAAAACATTAATCATGAAATAAGAAACACATGACACAGTATTTTTGACGTGGAAACCCTGTTAAGGGAGAAAACCACGGGGTGATTAACCCAAAATTATTCTCTGTTAGAAGAATAGGAAATTACAAAAATGGCACTTGCCAATTAGGGCTCACTGCCCGAGCACACTGCTCACAAGAGGCCCACTGCCTACAAGAAGACACACTGTCTACAAAGTGATGAGAATCACAGTCTTGAACTGATTGGAAGCATCTGCATATGCTGGAGTTCAGTTCCGGTTAGGCTCAGTACACTGATCTGCTGCACTTCATCTTTCCTCTGTTCTTTATTCTGCTATCTTTCACATACCGGATCCTTTTTGCTACCTTTGCTCTTATCTGGACTTATTCGCATGTATCTCCACATCATCACACCCTTCACAACTAAATCCATCCTCTATATATATCCGCATAAGTAATTTCATCACTTTTCTAGTCAGCATCCGGAACAGTCTAGTTTCTTACAAACTCTCATTCTGTCGGCTGAATCCTTCCTCACCAAGCAATGCGGATCAAGCATATACTTGTAGATATCATTAATCATGTTGGCCAAACATGATTCATGCCTTCACAACCTCTGTCATCAACAGTAACACATCCGAAAAGCAGTCTGATACTCTGCCAGTCAGTTCTTCCTCTGTTTTCACTGTCTCTCAGGAATCCGGTACTCAACCATTCATATCTTTTTCCTTGTCCATCACCGGAGGCTAAATCCTTGGAATATACCACTCAAGGTAGTCCTCTTGACTTCCCCAAATCCGCACTGCACCAAGACACTTCCTCTGAGAGATCCGGACCAATCTGTCGGACCTTGCCACATGCTCTGTTCTTCTTCACCGGACCACAACATTCTTTATTCTGACTTCCGGTAGAGACACATCATGACTTGCGGATATGTGGGATGACCTTTGTTGCCATCAATGACAACAACCATGAATCCATATAGTGTCTCTTGCCAACAATCTCCCCCTTTGGCATTGATGGCAACACTTAGTGAAAAATGACTAAGTGTTTTCACTATGCTCCCCCTTTGCTGATGCTCTGTCTTTATATACAATTTCCGGAACTCCCCCTTAGTTGGATTCCTCATTTTTCACTGCTCCTCACTCCCCCTTTGACATCAATGGCAAAGGGTAGGGTCCGCACACCAAAATTTTCAAAAAATTTCTATATATAGCCGCATATTTACATACTCACATGTACTGAAGAATGTCTGCAAAGGATGTCTGCAATTGGATCATTTCTGTAGCCCAACTTTGCTTCATTCTATCCAAAATTGAAATGTGACCACTTAACAAAAATGCAAAAGCTTCTGCCCGCTTGAGATCTGTCAGATCTTTTGTTTGGGCAGTGGTCTGAGCATCACTGATGGCCTCATGCATAGTTTCCAACTTAGGGATTATAATCCTTCTAAGTTCTCCCATCCGGTTAGTGATGTTCTTTCTTTCCTTCTCAAGATTCTTTATTTCATTCAAGACTGCAATAGTCTGACATTCTTGATTTATTATAGAGGAAGAGAGAGGATCCAAACTTTGAGATAAGCTTTGTAGCTTATCCTGTTCCTCTTTTATTTTCTTGTCAAATGCTGCTGTTGCCTTTGACCAGGATATACAAAATTTATAGATGTCACCGCCATCCTTAAGAGCATTCTCTAAGCTCTTTATTCCAATGCTTACAATCTTCCTATCTTTAGAGATTAATTCTAATATTTCTGAAAATCTCTTATCCAAAAATTCCTTCCGGACCTTTTCTTCAGCTGATTTTTCTAGAGAATCAAAATGTGTATCAACACTGCTGACTAAGGTTTTTAGATTACCGGAAGTGGAGGCTGTCGGATCTATTTGGATTGATGGCATAATCTTTACAAGTACTCTGGAAGCAGCCTCTATCAACTCACAGTCTTCCATATGAGACTTCAGGAGCTTTTCATTTGCCTTGGCATTTGCAAATGAAGCTATCTTCATTGTTTGTACCGGAGAGAGAGAGTCAAAGTCGAATGGGCCTTTTAGAAGCTCCGGTTCATCAATCTCTAAAGTTTCTTTGCTCAAAAATTGTTGAATAGTTTGTGCAGTGTCTCTTGCCGGAGACAGATGTTTCTTTTCTTCTGCAGTCTTGGAGCTGTCAACCTCTTTGTCTTTCACCACTGCTTCCTTCTCCTGTAATTGCTCTTCTTCTTTGGATCCGGAGACTGTAGGGGAAACCGGAGGAGAGATGCTAGCTTGTTCATGGGCCACTTCTTCTGGAGCAGAGGGTCCCAAGTCCTCAGCTGTTTCTGTACCTAAGTCCTCTATAACAGGAAGATTGAACCTTTTGAAGGCCTTCCGGAGGATCTCTTCTGTTTCTTGGGCCACTTTGTCAGTCTCACCAAGCATGAGTTGATTCATCCTGGCTTTGCTTCTGAACTCATCTTTGCAGTCCTTGAAGATAATGTTCATTGTCTTGGGATCAATTTGAGGATATAGCTGAATAGCTATCTGCTCCCGGATCTCAAGATCTTTAGCATGAGCATTATTCTTTCTTACTTCCAATTCCTTTTCTAGGCTTTTAGGAATAAGAGATATGATTTCAATGAAAGCCTTATTATATATGTTAAGATATTTGACTGTGGCCTCCTGCAGAGTCTTTTGGTCGGCCTCACTGAAGTCATCATAAGATTCAGTCATTGGTTGAAGGTTTCCATCCACCGTGACCGACTTGATTATGCTCTCTAGAGACAGAGTGGGCTTTTCAACAGATACCTCTGCCATTTCATCCTTGTCTTGGCCTGTGGAGGGCTTACCGGATCCTTTCTTCTTCTGTTTCTTTATTTCTTTTACTCCCTCATCTGACTCTGTTTCCTCTTCATCCTTTTGGCTTCCATAAGCCCTTGTGGCTTTTGTCTTGGATCTCTTACCGGATGCCTGGACTTCTGGTTTTGAACTTTTGGTTGTGGGAGGTGCAGATCTCTTTGATGATCTGGTCCGGGTGGGAGCTTCAACCGGAGCACTTTCTTTACTTTTCTCTTCTTCCTCGGCCTTCCTCCTCTTTTCCCGGCTGGCATCAAGTGCCTCCTTTGAGATGCCTAGGCCTTGAGCAATGTGCTCTACTTCTTTTCTCACCTTTCTTTTAATCTCAGGTTCCCTGAGTTCTACATGTATTTTTACACTCAGCTCCTCAAAGGTTCCAAACCTTTCTGCCTTAGGATCTTTGGGCTGACTTAGCATGTGTTGAACATGCAGCTCCACTATCTGTTCATCCACTTCATACCCCATGGGCATGATCCAGACAGTCCTTGGCTCTACTGCCTCCATTAGGCACTGATCAGTGTCAACCATAAAGCACACTGAGTCTTTGTATTTTTCAACAAGAGACTGGGGAATTCTCTCTCTTGCTTGCATCATGCTCTGAAAGTTTTTGAAGTATCCCCATAGAGCTGTATTTCTCGCTTTTGCATCCCCAAGTCCATGCAAATAGTCTCTTATCTGGACTGCAACAGGTTTGTCATTCTGCCATACCCATCTACTTGTTCCGGGTAGCTCATTCATGAAGTAGAAGAATAGACATACAATAAGAGTACCATACTTAAAGGAATTCTTCTTATCCTTCTTGATTTTCTGTATATTTTCCATTAATTGGCTTAGCAGTAGTTCGCAGAGATCATATTCTGCATTCTTTCTTAGCATTTCATAGGCAGTGTATACTGCAGTTCCGGATACAGAATTCTCCCTGCTGGAGTGATAGATCTTGTATCCTATTATCATTGATGCATATTTGATATCCGGATCCGAAATATCTTCAATGGTCATTGCCCTCTTATCAAATTTTGATCCGGTGGCCTCAGTTACAATGTTGTTCTTGACAGATTTGAGGATAGGTACCCCTCCGGAAGAGTATAGACCAGTTACTGCTCTAATTGCCTCTTTTGTGATCTTGCAGGGTCTATCTAGCCATAGAAAGTTGTCATGCATCCTGCTCAGTACATACCGGACCCATTCATCTTCTTCAAAGCAGGGGAAATGAATAAATTGCTCAAATTGTTTCTTCTGGATATCCTTATACTCTGGTTTAAGCTCAAAAGCATTGTCTATCAGTTGCTTGTGATAGAGGTCTCTTAATTTGAATTCCCCAAATTCCTCAATGCTTGCATGTATGTAAACCCTAATGTCTTCGGTATGTAAAACTCCGTGAGGAACACTAGAGAAGGCTCCTAGTGGATCTACCTCCAATGATTTGTAGGGATGTTTCTTGAATGAGGGGCGAGGTCTATCAGAGATCTTAACTATGTTTGGAGTAGCCATTCTTCAAAGATTTGCAGTGAGGTAATGAAAAACAGAGAATACCTTATGCGCCTTCGGTTTGCACGGAGTGGTTGGATTGATTTCTTTATGCAATAACTTCGGCAGGAGATCCTTGGTGTGCTTGATGAACCTTGTTGCAGAGCTCCACTTTTCGCTTCTTTTCAAGTGCAGAATGAGCAAATGACCTTTGAGAAATCCCTTAAATTGCTCCGCGAACCCTAATATCTGTCTGCAATAAATGCTTCACCTACATCATTCCGGTTTGCCTTGTCTGGATAGCTTGGAGTATCCCGGATTAGTCCTGATCTGTGGATATCATCCGGATCTTTCAATCATGAATAAATCGAGGTAACATATTACAAGAACATCCCAAACACTCTGTCCAATCCGCAGAACAAGATAGTGCATTTCTGGATCTTTCCGGACCTTTTTGTAATCCTTTATCATACCGGAGCATCTCCCTGAACAGGTCTTATTTGATCGATCACAGCTTCTTCATAACTCCATGCGGACCTCTGAAAACTTGACTGAAGTATCTCAAGACTCATATCTACAAACCCTTTGATCTGCATCTTGTGCCACATCCGGCACCACTTGTTTGGCTGGGGGAATAAGATTTTCTTTGAGTCTCCCCCTGAGCCTGAGCTCACTTTTTAATTTCCGGAAGAAATATCAGCACCAGAGTCTGGTGCGGATCCAACCTCTACATTCTCTGAACTTTTCTTCACCCAAATCTTGCTCATCTGATTCCTAACCTCATCCGCATTCATCTTTTATTTACCCTTGTCTTGATTCTGATTATACACTGGACCTCTTTTGTCCTGATTCTTGTTTCTGCAGACTTTAGCATTATGACCGGACCTATTGCAGATTTGGCAAATAACATTTCTTTGCATATTTGACTGATATCCTCTTGATCTGCATTGATTAGCCATATGACCTACTCTATTGCATGTGAAGCATCTACCTTTGAATGATTTGTTTACTTGCATAATTCTGCATTCATGGGATTTGTGTCCATACCTTTTGCAGTTGAAGCACTGTCCGGAGAAGGATGAATTAATCTGATTCATTCTCATTCTGCACTGATTAGCTTTGTGACCAAAGTGGTTGCAGCTGTGGCAGTATCCATTGAAGGATGGATATCTTTGAGCATTTGGCTGTCTTACCGGAGGTCTTCTAGGCCTGCTCCTTGGATTTTCTGATCCAAGATTCTTCTGACCGGATCCGGAGCTTTCTCCTTTCTCATATCCCAAACCATACTTGTCATCTGTCCTCTTTTGACTTCCAAGAAGAACTTCAAGTTGAGCAGAACTTATCTTGAATTTCTCTTTATATTCATTTGCTGTTTGAAGGTCTCTTTTGAGAGAGGCAATTTGATCCTCAAGTTTTCCTTCATTATCTTTGGCATCTTCAAGATCAGATTCAAGATGTCTGATAATCCTGTCCATCTGGTGGCATTCTTCTGATTTTTCTTTAAGAGATTGTCTTAGATTGTCTTCAGCCTTTCTTTTTTCTTCAATCTCTTGAGTAAACTTTATAGTTCCTAATTCCATTTCATGTCTTAACATAATGACTTCTTTTGATAACTTTTCACATAACTTGGTTTGCTCAGTCAATTCTTCATTTGTATTGCTTTCTTCACTTTGTCTTGCCAACTGTTGAAGCAGCTCCTTTCTCTTTTTCATAGAGAGACTTAATTTGTCTTTTAATTCTCTCATGAATTCATCAGCCTGTTTGAGTCTTTCCTTTAATTCACTGACTTTAGAATTTGACTGTTCAAGATCCTCAAGAGCAGTCTTAAGTTGCTCCCTTAAACCATATGCATCCATTTGAAATCCCAGATCTTCCTCAAGCTGTTAGGCTCTATTAGGAGGAACTTAGCTCTGATACCAATTGTTGATAACTGAGAGGGGGGGGGGTGAATCAGTTATCCTAATTATTTCCCTTATTGAACTTTCCTTTTAATTGATGCAGCATAGAATCAAACACAAAAACATTAATCATGAAATAAGAAACACATGACATAGTATTTTTGACGTGGAAACCCTGTTAAGGGAGAAAACCACGGGGTGATTAACCCAAAATTATTCTCTGTTAGAAGAATAGGAAATTACAAAAATGGCACTTGCCAATTAGGGCTCACTGCCCGAGCACACTGCTCACAAGAGGCCCACTGCCTACAAGAAGACACACTGTCTACAAAGTGATGAGAATCACAGTCTTGAACTGATTGGAAGCATCTGCATATGCTGGAGTTCAGTTCCGGTTAGGCTCAGTACACTGATCTGCTGCACTTCATCTTTCCTCTGTTCTTTATTCTGCTATCTTTCACATACCGGATCCTTTTTGCTACCTTTGCTCTTATCTGGACTTATTCGCATGTATCTCCACATCATCACACCCTTCACAACTAAATCCATCCTCTATATATATCCGCATAAGTAATTTCATCACTTTTCTAGTCGGCATCCGGAACAGTCTAGTTTCTTACAAACTCTCATTCTGTCGGCTGAATCCTTCCTCACCAAGCAATGCGGATCAAGCATATACTTGTAGATATCATTAATCATGTCAGCCAAACATGATTCATGCCTTCACAACCTCTGTCATCAACAGTAACACATCCGGAAAGCAGTCTGATACTCTGCTAGTCAGTTCTTCCTCTGTTTTCACTGTCTCTCAGGAATCCGGTACTCAACCATTCATATCTTTTTCCTTGTCCATCACCGGAGGCTAAATCCTTGGAATATACCACTCAAGGTAGTCCTCTTGACTTCCCCAAATCCGCACTGCACCAAGACACTTCCTCTGAGAGATCCGGACCAATCTGTCGGACCTTGCCACATGCTCTGTTCTTCTTCACCGGACCACAACATTCTTTATTCTGACTTCCGGTAGAGACACATCATGACTTGCGGATATGTGGGATGACCTTTGTTGCCATCAATGACAACAACCATGAATCCATATAGTGTCTCTTGCCAACAAAGTGAGCTTAAAAGTCTGCAATTTAGCCTCTCCTTCATAAACACTTTCCAACCTTTTCCAAATCTCATTAACAGTTTTCAAATCCACAACTTTCACCAATTCAGAATTAGTAAGTTCACTTAAGAGAGAATGTTTTGCCTTACCATCTATTTCTGCAGCTTTGATTTCATTTTCAGTATTTATACCTTTCTCAAGTATAGTGTAGACTTGATGCATGTCCAGACCTCATAACCAAGAGAAATTAGAAAGGCTTCCATCCTTACCTTCCAGAGTGCATAGTCTGATCCATCAAACAAGGGAATATCCTTCTTGTGCACCATCCCGGATCTACCTCAAACTGTTAAGCTTTTTTAAAGGAACTTAGCTCTGATACCAATTGTTGAAGGCACAAGACAACTGAGAGGGGGGGTGAATCAGTTGTATCAAAAATTTTAAACCCTCATAAGCATAATCACATCCACATTAGTTTACTTAAACCCTTAATTTGTTATGAAGATTAAACATGGAAATCAAATAACAGAAACTTAAACACATCAACACCATGCACAAGAGAACACCATATTTTTACGTGGAAAACCCTATAAGGGAAAAACCACGGTGAGGATTAGCTCACAATATAAAGTAGTAGCAACACCAAATTAAAAGAGGCTCACTGCCATACAAAGAATGCTCACTGTAGGGGGCTCATTGTCCAAGTGGACTCACTGCCCACTGAAAAAGAAAGAAGAAAGAAGAAAGAAGAAGAGGTTCATTGATATAATTGCATCTAACACATGCATGGGTTCAGTTCCAATGAAGCACAACAATCATCACCTTCGCATCTATACCGAAATATAGTAGACACCTTCTGCTCACTGTATTTAGTCGTCTAACTCATGAAAGCTCTTACTGCCCTTTTATCACTTTCACATCACAAACTTCATCTCTATCATTCGTGCCCATTCACACACGAACTCTTGACACTTATTTTTATCACCATCAACCTTGAAACAATCTTCAAGGTCAGCAACACAATCTTCAATCCTTGAAACAGTCTCCAAGGTCGACAAACACACAAAATGTGAATTAGGTCTGGACATAAACATTCCACGACGCAAGGGAATGAAGAAAAACCACTCTAAGCCTTAGCTTGGACCAAATCTTTCCAAGCACGCTACACAACACTCACATAATCATCAAATCAACTCCACAATCAACACAAACTTTTAGGTCGGCCAACCGGTGCAAACATAGGGGATTCTTCATCACACGCTTTCACAATCACAACCATAACTTGCATACCATGCCCAAAGCTTTAACACATTCTGGAAACATCCATGAACAACTTTAGGTCACCTGGAAATCAACAAATTCATCCACAACAACTTTCACCTGAAGAAGGCTCACTGTCTACTCACGACCAACACTGTCGAACTCTGCTTCACAAGAACTTACTTTCCGGAGCATCATACCACAAACCTTTTGGATAGAAAGTAGATAAGGACCTTATAGGATTAAATCCAGAACCGCAACACTTGAAACCACTCTGCAAAGAAATGTGGAGCAAAATACTATCTCCCAGACACCTCTGCACAAATCAAAAACACTGTCAAATCCTATTCTCAAACTGGTGAACATAGCTTTCACTTCACAGCGATTTGGAGCACCAAATTCTGGATCTAGCATCTTACACCACTTCTCAACAACATATCCAAACTGCACACTTAAATCTCCAACACAGAAGAAATGCGGAGCAAAAACTCGAGCAGTATACTGTAAGCTAGAAGACTCCTTCAACACACTATTTTCAGTATTATTCAAATTTTCTCAAAAACACTTGGAAACCCAACTACATGGGCATATTCTCAACACCTTTAGCATCTATACAAAGCATCCAAACCACCTTTTAGCAAAGAAACTAAATCAAACAACACTAAACAACACTAACTTCATCAGAAGACACAGTTGACACCAATGACAACACAAACATTTTGACATTAATGACAACATCGATTAGCACATACTTGCAACACTTATCACTTGGAGAGCACATGTCTTTGACATCTATAAACTTGTCCTCAAAACCGCATAGCAAAATATCCATCTGTGGTGGAATGCGGAGCATTCCAATAGACCACTAATAATGTCATTACATTGTCATTACATTGTCATTACAGAGTCTGATACTCTGTCAACTCTATCTTTCATTGCGAAGGGTTTCAAGACCTGAAACTTTGGATTTAGACTCCTTTAATATGCACCAAAAATATCTTACAACCGCATAACAAGATTCTTCATAGCAGAGCAATGCAGACTAAAATATTGTGATCCTATCTTAGGTTCTATACTGCAAATGCCTTAGGAAAAACTTCAGCAATTTGTGTCTGAGTGTGAAACACCAAAATGGAAGGATATCAATGTAGTCATACAGAGATTTCATGATACACTTAGATATATCATGCTTAGGTGTATTCTCTTCCACATCACACTCAGCAACTTCTCTGGACCAACACAATTGTATCTTTATACTTTGTTGCCATCAATGACAACACTACTCACTGTCATGCTCATCAGTCTCTTCATCATCATGCTTATGTTGCCAACATATTTCACTGATTCCTTTCTCCTTCCCTTCATCGAAGCACATCTTAAGGGGGGATGTTAGTGTATTTAATTAATCATACACTATTGTATGGTTTAAGATGTACTTGTATATTCATTGTAATATAATTAATGGATAATCATTGTAATAATTCATGGATGTATTAATTGATGCTCACTTATCCACATACTATTTATATTAGTAGTAAAGTTCTATCTTAGGTAGATATGTTTTATTAGTTAACTACTCTTAAGGAGTTGCATTTTACTAGTTAACTATCTGTAAAGTAGACTCATTCTTTTAGATAGCTACTCTCCAAATCTTATCCCTAACAGCTTCCTTACGTATGTAAGAGCATAGAGAGCTAGTGGTTGAGGTATCACTATGAAAGAGAGTTATTGTTATTTTAGTGAATTTATGCTAGAGATTTCTAATAAAAAGGCAGTAGTAATTCTACCCACATTCTAAAATATGTGTTATGTTATTAACTTTCATTGATTTATTGTATTGTTATATGTATGTGGTGGAATGTCTTATAGCAGCTACAATGGTTCTGAGGACAACAAACTTTAATAATTAGTAAAACATAAATTACATCGTAAAAACTAGAAATAAAAACTAAAGGTGAAATTAAAACATCCAATCAATTTTTTTATTACCATTAAGGCAACACTTGTTTTTGTCCAACCATATTTTGTATTTGAATCTAGCAATGTTAATGTAACATGTGATACAAGTAACCTACATGGGCTAATGGTGTTCTAGCATCTTCATTTAGGGACTCATATGTCTTGTCATCAAACTTGAATTCATCCCCATTAATTTCTTCTTCATCGGCATAACTTTCCCTAACATTGTAGCTATCAAAATCAGTGTTATTGATTAAGGACTTAATCATAGATTCTCACTAAGTAGTAAACTTATCTCTTAATGTGTTTTCAACTACTTCACTTAACACTCATTGAATTAGAATATAACTAATAAGAGAATTACCCTTGTGATTTTATTATATTCACTCCACCACTTCAAACCCTTTACTTTAAAAAGTTTCTCCTACCAACATCTTTTAACCTTGTGTGCATGTCATTAATTAGTGGGGTGAGCTCGTTGTATTCAAGTCCAACATATCCATAGTTTTGAACATTCTAAACCAATGAGACATACAATCGTACATTAAGCTAATACAATTCAAGATTGATAGTTTAGTGCATTTTAATCATAACATCATATAACTGTGCATACATATCAACTTTAATATATTAGTACAATATAATTTTCAATATGTTGGATTGTGATTGATTTAATCTGGCATCATGGTTATTTATCTCATCAATATATGTTACCAATGAAATTGGTTGGCATCCACCATTGCTTCTTTCTCTCATTGTGCCTCTTCATTCAACTCTTGACCTCCATACGACCCTCTCCCACCTCTACTTCCTTCTCTATGCTTACAAGAAGTTGGCAATGGTTGCATCCATGTAGTACATACAACAATTACATTCAATTTCTCTTGGAAAAACAAAGTTTAAATTATTATAGATAAACTTAAACATTGATAAACATACCACTATGTTAGGGTTTGCAAATATTCAATTTGGACTACCAAAGATTTTAAAAGAATGGACATCTTTTCATATAAATTCAATTTTTTTATCAATGGATTGAAATTTAAAATTTATACAAAAGTCTTTTAACAAATCTAATATATTTCCAATCAAAACAAATCTCATTCAATATTTAATATAAATTGTGATCAATAATTTAATAATGTTAATAAAAATAATAAAAATAAGAAAAATACTACTTGCCTCTCAATCAATTAAACCTTTTCTAATTATACTCTCTTCCTCAAATAAAATTTAGACAGACCCTATTCATACAATCATATTTAGTTGAACTCTCTTCAATCACAATCTAGAGAAATTGATAGTTTTTTAATCAAAATGCCCTATCTTTTTGTCATTTGTAAACTTCAGGGTGAATAAGTAAAAAAAGCAATGAAATATAGAAAGTTAAAAGCGATCCAACTTGAATTTTGACACAATCACATAAAAAGCAATGCCAATTACCAAAATAGACGATCGTGACGTAGGGTTGATGCAAAGTCTAACATAATATCCAACATAGTTCTAAAGTAGCATGATGCAAGATTGACATAGTGTACATAAAACTCTATTTTCTCAAAAAAATTGTGATTTTGCCAAAGAACCCGATACAAATTTAATGCCATCTATCATTGAATCTTGGCGCTTTCTACATTAGAGGTCAAAAAAATAAAACCTTGGCATTGCTCTTTATGCTAATCAATCAAAAAGTAGTAGTTTTGCTAGAGCTACAACTCTCAAATTCATCCAAATTAAAGACTAATGCATTTTGGTTGTTGACCCCAAAATGCTTTGGAGGGCTCTAAAATTAACAAATTACAAAAATGTAGAAACCATTGAATTTTCATAAAAGTGAGTTCTTTCATTACGATGAGTTCTGAGTCACAAGAAGTCTTCTCAACTTTTTAGGGACACTTGTTACATGGATTTTCAAATTTCAAGTTGAATCACTTCATTCTCTATTTTTAAATAGTTTATTTTGTACTAAAATAGCTCTAAATAAATGATCATGCAAATGGAAAAATCATAATCATTTAACTTAACTCTTCTAAGAGACTATTACCCTTATTCTAACATGCAATGCATAATGTGAAGAATTGAGTGAAATTGCTGCACATCTCTTGTCAAAGATCAATACTTTCTTTTTGTACTAGAACAAGAGAAATCACTTACCTCTCATATCAATAAACCAATAAATTCTTTTATTCAAATTTTTTTCTTTGTATGCGCTCTTATTTTCATTTATTCAAATCATTTATCTACAATTCTACAATTATTTAACTATGCTACAATTGTTGTAATTAACAGCTTCTGCTTATAACACATTGAGTTTCCACAATTTAGTGTATTGTCAACCAAATTCTTGATTTGATTCAAATGATGAATTTGACAAATGATATGTGTGAATCAATCATAGATTCTTGCATGATAGTTTACTTGGATGACATTCTAGCTCTCAACAATATTATGAAGAAAACCTATACATTTGACACGTGTTGTAAGAGTTGAACATGTTAAATTATAAGTGTGAATTTACAAGAGAGCCTTGATGTATCTAGGACATGATTGGAGGAGAAGAGTCAACAATTGATCTAGAATATATTGAGGTCATTCTCAATAAGTCTCAACCTTCCAATCTGAGTAAACAAAAGAGTTTTGTAAATATTTAAGGAACCTCACATCATTCTTTTCAATGCAGCTCCTTTGCATGCCACCACTATATGAGACAAGTGTTTTTCATGGTGTGGAAATCGACAATATGATTTTGATGAATTGAAGCATAAGATTAGCAATGCACCCATGTTAAAACTAACTTGTAACGATGTTTTGAGGTGGAGACAAATGCAAGAAACCATGCCATGGGACTAGTTTTAATGCGAGGAAGGAAGCTAGAAGATTTTTGAGATGCAGTCCTACACCATCTTACATAAGTAAAAGTTGCATGATCTTGCCCAAACAATCAAGAGGTAAAGATATTCAAGAGTTTTATGCGAGATTGTCCAAACCATCAACCTCTCCAATTTCACAAGCACAAACAAAACTACTACAAGCACACCATTATAAATAGGTGGCTTTTCTTCATAATTTTCATCGAGTCATTAACTAAAAGAAAAGTGTTACTAGCAAGTCACTAATATATTGTCAATACTACCTGTAATTGCATCTAAATTTGTACTATATTTTAGCCATATTCATTCATGCACAAGGTCTACAAGATGCAGATTTTGGGCAGGCATATCAGTAGTTGCAAGGAGCAAACATGATTGATTCTGATCCCAAGGAAGACTACCACCTATATGACTAGTCTACAAGCTCAACAAATTGTGGTGCCTAAAGATGTAAGAACAAAGATCATGAGAGAAGCTTGTCTCAAAAATTGCTGGTCATTTTGGAGTGGCTAAGACCTTATCAAATCTGCAATTGTATGTTTATTGGTCTAAGAAACAAGATGATGTATCAAAGTTCATAACATATCGTGTTGTGTATCACTAGTAAGAGAAACAATAGAAAGTTGGGGTTGTTCATGTCACTATTGATTCCTTAGGCCATGGGGTGTGTCAATGGATTTTGTGAAGAGATTCCCTATCTCAAATAAAGAGCATGACTACTTGTTTCTTGTAGTTCACCAATTCAACAAAATGTGCATTCTAATTACATGTTAGAAAACCATCAAGGGGCAAGAAATAATTGGGCTTTTCTTTAGCAATACTTTGGTGCATTCTTATTTGTCTGACTCCATTGTTTAAGATAAAGATGCAAGGTTTTTGGGTAGATTTTGGATCACTTTATGGGAGAAGATAGAAATTAAGTTGAAGAGGTTTATAGTGTTCCATCCACAAACCAATGGTAAAACTCAAGAGGTAAATACGACATTGGTTCAGCTTCTGAGAAGTTATAATATGAAGCTTCCTAAGATAAGGGATGAAAATTCGGCATATATTCAACATTCCTATAACAAGGTTGTGCATACACCAAACTGTAAGTCTCCTTTTGAAAATATGTTTTGGGTTTTCTCCTTGATCCTTTTGATGTTGGCATGGGGTATCCAAATGGATTAGAAGGGTCAGAATTGGAAGTGCTAAAAGCTTCAAGGTTTATTTAAAAAATTGAGAAAAATCACTTACAAGGGCAAGGTAAGCTCAAACAATCACAAGCAAGGTACAAGGCTGGACATAATATAGGACTATCACAATCAAAGTATAGTTGTACTTGAGCAAAGATAAGCTCCAAAGGAAAGCAAGAAAGCTTCATACCTTTAAGGTATGGTTCTTTTGAGATATAAGTAACAGAATGCTTTGAGATTAGACCAGCCTCCATATGGTTCCTTTGAGATATGAGTGACAGAATGCTTTGAGATTAGACCAGCCTCCATTGATGAGAATGTATATAGTAGTAAATGTGGATAACTTAGGTTTGTTTGAGCCTGGAATGTTGGACAAGGAAGAAACAAGTCCTACACTATACAACTTGACACTTACTGCTCAATAAGAGTTGCAAGAAGGAATCATGCTAGAGTAGAAAGTGAGGAAAACGAGGAAAGGCCAATGAATATTGGCAAGTTGGACAGAAGAATCAATTATGAAGCAAAGCCAAGTGGTACTCCAAGAACAAAATGGGGAGTTGTTTCCTTGCCTCGTCAAAATGTAAGCCTTTGGAGATCAAAAACCTCCTAATTGGAAGGTGTGATCTTAATGGGATCAGTTGCAATGTAAAATAATTAGCTTCTCCATCCCCTTTTTTCAAAGGATGCAATAATAAATCTTAATGCCTCAGACAACAAACATTCCTATGAAGCTACACCAAAGAAAGAAAAATGACAAAACAGTTCTTACATGCTGCTGTCATAATAGTAATACAATCTCCTAAACTTGTGTCGCTTGAAAACAATATCTGAATATAATTGCCACTGCCAAAACATGCACTTTTGAAATATCTTAGGGAACCCTATTATTATCATCCCAATTAATTTGGTTTATTGAGACATGGTTCTCACTTATCCTAATTGCCTCTCCCCTTTGGTACATCCTATTACTTTTCTTTTTCATAGCCATGACCATCTCCCTTTCATACTGAAAACTGAAAAGTTAATACTTGAAGGTACCATTTTTTTGGCCAAGATGCTCTTATATGTCCAATATCTCTTTTCTGTTTCCAGATTGGGAAAATTTACATGCAAGTGCATGTCCACACACTTGTTCTTCAACCTAGAATAAACAGTGGTCTATGCAAAACTTATATGATAGAAATAATAAAAGATACACACCAAGGAACAGATCTTTTGATTTTGGCCTTTTTTCACATTATTTCTGTTGAGCTTCTAGTTTTTATAGAAACTTTTCTTCACTTCAGTAACATTTTCTACTATTTTTCCCAGCAATTGTTCAACAATTTATAAGAGAACGATGACAAATGTTTGAAGGATATAACCATCTCTGAGGTGCTGTATTCAAGTTTAATCCAACACTAGTTCATTGCATTCAGCAAATTTGTGGCATTCCGATGTAATTTTTAAATCAGCCTCGAACCCATTCACGAGGCTTGCAAAGAATCTCTAGCATTTCAGCTTCTGGGGATCCAGCAATTGGTGTTACATTATACTTCCAGGACACAAGAGGAGGTGCTGCAACCAATGTTTACAACTATCAGTTGGGGTCTAGTTCTGCTTTTGCAGTAGCTTCATAGAAATGGTTTAAATATAGTCCTCGAATGAACATACTTTCTTATTTAATTTTTTCCTATCAATCCATTTTACTTGTCATCTTTCCTTTACATATTTATTATTTTCTCACATTTGATCTACAAGGATTGAGGATCATATACCTGAAACCATAATGGATTCAATTCTTCCACCATTTCCTTTACATATTTATTATTTTCTCACATTTGATCTACAAGGATTGAGGATCATATACCTGAAACCATAATGGATTCAATTCTTCCACCATCAAGACCAAACTTGATGCCACGGTCATAAAGAAGATTAAATTCCAAATATCTTCCACGTTGAAGAAGCTGCCACTCTTTCTGTCTCTTGTCAAAGTTCCGAATCCTGGATTTATTAGCAATGGGCAAAAAACTTGATGTAAACCCATCTGCTAACTCCTTTATGAACTTAAAAGCTTTCTCCCTCCCGCTTATTGTAGTATTATCCTGAATACTAGCTTCCTTTATATCCGTATCCAATAACGATTTATTCCCAGCACCACTTTGCTCCTTGAAATATTCCAAGTCATCAAAAAATATCCCCCCAATACCACGGTGCTGCTTTCTCACAGGAATATAAAAGTAAGCGTCACATTTGGATTTGCACTGTGAATAAAAGGATGGATCATATTTATCACAAATTTGCTTGAGGAAATGGTGGAAGTATTCTGCATCCTCAATATCAAGGTCTGCAAAACAAAATATCACCATGAATTTATCAGAACATATTCATTGTTTTATACATTTTTTTGCTGATATTAAACGCATTTAGCGGAAATCAAATCACAGACGAAATTTCATTTTTCTTTTTAATACGATAATTCAGAAACCATGTAAGGTGCCAACAACCAGAAACTCAGTAAAGATTTCTAAGTAACTATTCTATTAAAAAATTGCATGAGGCCTGTTACATACAAATCCTAGTTCTGGGGTTGTTTATTCAAATAAAATTGTCCAAAATATTTCTCAATCATATTCTGTTCTATGGAAACCTTTAAAAGGCTTAATTTATCACAAACACAATGTGGTCACAGAAGCCTTACAATTCTATAGTCAGTCTAGGCAGTGAAACCAATAGAAACGCACAAAAAAATGTGCAAATTGCTGTTTCATTTCAGATCTAAAAACGGAGAGCTTTGTTATGTAAATTACTAATGAAAATACTTTTTAAGAAATATTTCAATAATTAGAGAAATTCTATAAAATGAATCTTCAAATGCTTGCCTGTTGAAACCCACAAATCAAATACTTACAACAAGGGGTCAGATCAGCGCCACCACCAAACCAACCAGAGCCTCCATCTATCTGCACATTGTTCAATGTCCACATAGACTGGATGAACAGAAACCAAAAACTATACATAACACAGTTACAAAAGATTTATTTGTAGAATTGTGCATACAACCTCGAAATATCGCACATCTGCTCGAAATGTTGGCACATAAGGATTTTGGGGGTGAAAAACAAGGGAAAGTGCCCCAGCAAAATAATGACTACCAGCTTCAATCTGTCGCCGACCACTCATAGCCTGCACAGGTTGAACTCAATTTTTTAGTCATCAACGGCATTTGCATGGGCTCTGCACTGCTAATGATTGCTGTTTTCATGGATGTTCAATTCATTCATATCCTAATATTCCAGTTATTGACATATTGTTGTTTCATGTGTGCATCTGTCTCGTACTATTTTAGTTTGTGTAAAATGATTTTCATATTCTTGGTTACTAAACTATTATGGAGTACTTATATATTTCCAATATCATTAATAGAATCTTGTTTGAATGGGAGACTGTCCTTGGAATTTTTCTTTAAGGCTGTTCATTGTCTTAAAGTTTCATAGAACGGTAAATGGGTGATTCCAAATTGTGAAGTAGTAATTTAGTTCCATATTGTTGTTATATGTTTCAACTAGGTCCTAAGCGGTCATCATTGTCAATCCTTCTTTTCTCCTTTTCCATGTCATAGGTGGTTCTTGGTGGGGTTCCTTTTCCTTTTTGTGCTTGGTTCGAAATTTCTCTTCATAGTGTGTAATGCAGCAGATTTGTAGCATATTGTAGCAATAGTTCTTTTGATGGTTGAGTTTCATCTTCCATTATTAAGAGTTTGAATATTTGTAATCGTACTTTCCTCTTAGAGTGAGTTTATCTAGGACATTGAGTATATTTCTATAGGTCTAGTTATTATGCTTGTGTGAGGAGAAAAGAGACTCTCTTGATAAGATATCTATGCAGGTGTCTTCGGTTAATGATGGCGTTTCCTTTATTATTTTTGAATTTTTTGGCTGTCAAATATTTTTTTAGGAGTCACAAGATCCCAATTTTATTTTGAATTTAGTTTATTTTAATTCTTTTTGTGATAATCACAACTAACATAAAAACTTTGAATGATAACTCGGATATAGACAGTTCACTAATACCTTTCAATTAAGGTGCTCTTGTAACAATTCTAGGGAGTGGTTGAGGACAAGGACGTCCTCTGACATATGGGGTCTGATATATGGGCTCCAAGCTGTGGGCCTCAATATTAGGCACATATTAAGAGAGTGCAGATCATCTTGCTATAGCATATAATCCACTGCAAGCAGACGATCCCTCGGGAGATTGTCCAAACTAAGTTTTCTATCCAGCCTCTTCTTTTGGAGAGTGTATTTAAGCTGATTTTCTACCTCCATAGACTTAGATTCATGGGAAACGTTGACTTGGACCAAGAGAGCTATATGTTTTTAGCCCTTGTTCTTTAGAGATGATTGCTTCCTTAACTCCCCATGCACGATGAAAGTGTTGGTACTTGTTACAGTGATTCAATCCCAGAGATAAGAAAACTACAACAGCACAAACCTGTTGCACATTTGGTCCTCGAAATAAGAAACCATCTAAAACCACCAAAAGTACTCAAACAGTAGTTGCATCTCTAATCTGTCAGAATCTCCATAGATTGGCTCACTGCCTTCAAGTACTTTTTAAATGCCCATCCTCATCTCCCACGAAAAAAGAGGGTGACCAATAAAGCTGTCAGGAAAGACAAATATCAGCTATATATTCAAGTCACTTGGATCTCTTCCCCTCAGCCACTCAATCTAGTGAAGGATTTGAATGCCGAGCATTTCCTTTAGATTGCTGATAGCAAATTATCTATCCTGAATATATTCAATGCCATTGGACTCTTGGCCTTAGGATTCCACTTGTGTCCTTAATTATTTCCTCTCACTATTTGTGTCTTAAGAGTCAAGACTAACTGCCACATTGATCGAGGACATTGCTTAAGGGGGTAAGATCAGTCACCTTTGCACTCTCCATGAGGTGGAGATGTAGGAGCACTTTAATTTTATATGTCTATTCACTATACAAACCTAGAAAAATATTAATTCTTGTGTAGAGATTTAAAGATTGCTTGCTATGTTCTTGTAACATGCATTCTCATATTACTCAGAATTACACACACAATTTACTAGGAAAGTAAATAACATGATATACACGAGTGAAATATATATTTTTTAAAAATATTTGCTAAACTTCAAAAAAATAAAAGTAAATCTTTTCTAAATATTTTTCAACCTGAAAATCTGATATATTCAAAAATAACTTAAAGTGATAACATTTCACTTTACATTTACAAATACATTGCTCTCGGCAAGATTAGTTTTACATCAAATCAAAACATGAAATTTTACATAAAAAGTACTGTCTCTAGAATCTTGATATCTGTTGTTCAAATTTTTGGCGAGTCTTTTGCTATAGAGGGAGAGCATCATCCGAGTGTTTTACCTCCAACCACAAACCGGCAGTCCCCCGCACACCTTCCTTCCTGGAAGTGGCCTTACCCTTCACAAAAAGTATAGACATGTGCACCTAACAAGTTGCCATCTGAGTCCTAGTGTTGTGTCCTACGTAACTCAGTCGACCATACAACTCTAGACAATCTTCTAGCTAAGTATGATCATACTGACCAATTACGTCATCTAGACACTATGAATCGACTAATGAATGCATAGACAAATGCATCACTTTGGCCAAAGTTTCTATATAAATGAACGTTTGCAATAAACGTAGTCATGTGTTCACACACCTCTAACTCAACTTGAAGACTATCTCATCCTATAGTTTGACTTGTATGGCTAGTATCTCTAGTCATAATTGTTTAAACTATACTCAATCTCTAGTTCATCTGACTAAGAAATATTCCATATCTAGGATATACATACAATATGCAAATTTAGATATTTTTATTTTTTCCGAGAGTCCCTTATTACATACCGCAATTTATCAAGGTCTATGACATTCTATCATTTTACTCTCTCTCTACTCAATAATAACCATAGTTGGTTTATATAACTAATATTGTCTTTCTAACAACAAGTGCTTATAGTCTCTTAATAATGACTTGATCTATGGTTTCACAACCCTTTTTTCTATCGACCAAAGTACACAACAGACTAAATCAGTATCATAATTGTCTTTAAGTTTTCTAAATTCTATGGGTTAAAATCTAGGGTTCTCTACATACCCTTATCCAATACTTTGCAATATCAATATAACCTTAAAAACTAGTAAGTTGTATCCAAAACATAACGTGAAATAAGATAACCTCTAGTCAAGTCTTGACTACTTGGTCATTGATCTATTTCACCTTTTCTCGAAAAACATAAAACATAAGGTTATCCTCCTCTATGCCAAGTCTTAATAGAAACTAACAAAAGCATAAAACTTCTTGACTAAAATCAATTTATTAATCCAATAAAGGATATAAGTCTAGATAGATAAAAGTAATGATGTCTTTGACCTAATGGTCACCTTTTGTTCACTGATATAGAAAGATTAAAAATGATAGAACATCATCTTAGCATAATGGAAATACATACTTTACTAGTAGAAAACATGTATGCTAATATATAATTATATAACATAACTTCAAGTGCTTGTAACGATATCCAAATCATTTCTATACACTTTTAGAATAAGAGAAAGGGTTCCCACAAGAAGTTGGGTCCACATATAGGGGAAGTCGCGGGTAAAGGAAAAATTCCGACAGAAACGGGTACCTGTTTTAAAAGAAACGAGTACCCGTTTAGGAACGGGTGCCCGAGCCTAAACGGGTACCCGCTTAGGAACGGGTGCCCGTTTCTAAATAGGCATTTGAATTTAAAAAAAGACTTGCGCACATTTTTTTCCCACACAAAAGGAATGGGTACCCGTTCCTAAAATCTAGTCTAGGGAAAGGCATGGTAAGCCAACCCCTTGCCTTAGACCTGCAAGTACAAATCCATGTTTAAAGCAAGAGAAAAGACCAACTTTACCATTATGGCTGACGATGTTTTTTTCTAAATTTTTTTACGAAATTAAAACCCATTAAAGATGACGATGTGTAGTTTTCAAATATGTAATTTTTTTTATTTGACTTGTTTTTCTATTTATTAATTAATTTATGAGCAAATTGGTCCAAAAACTTGAAATGACAGGTGTTTGCATTTTTTTAATAACTTTTTTATTTTTAAAGTTTTTTTTTTAAAATTATGTCATCAATCTACATATCATTCTTTACACAATGAAAAAAAAATCATTTTGTGATTATTTTTGCTCAAATTATGTTGGCCGTATACGATGGGTTTTCAGAAACAACAATTAGGGCCAATTAAAAATTAATAGAAAAAAATATTTGGAAAAAAATTATTAAAAAAAAATCCTCATCAAACTTCACTGTACTACACATCTTTCCCCAAAAGGATTTAGAAAAATACTTTTATTTAGGTCAAATTATGTTGGCCGTACACATGCATGGTATGGTAAAAAAAAATGACTTTTAAATAGTGGTTTTTAGAAATTCCTATTGAAAATCAATTTGTATCATTTGGGTATTAAATAAAATTTACATATTTGGAAACTAGACTCCAAGTACTACATTTCATATTACTGACTTTTTTTAAGATTCAATGTTTAAGTGCTTCAAATTTTTAGGTCAAATGTGACAAATTCTGAAAATCAGGGAAAACACTTCCACTTTTTGGCCAAAAAGTGGACCCAACTTCTTCAACTGACCCGAAAACCTTTCTCGAAGTCTTAGATTGAAAACAATAAAACTAAAAAGAGTTTAACAGATAAAAGAAACTTCTTTATCAAAACTTCTAGTCTCAACTTCTAAGACTCAAAACAAAAGATTTCGAGAGGCTCAATGATCTCGAAGGGCTTAGATTACCATCAAAAGATAGATTCAAGAAGAAATAAAACATTATTTGTATTCTTCACTATCTTGAGTGCAAGATAACTAAAGGCAACAATTCACTCTAGTAATTCTAAGTATAATCATTAACTGATCAATACAAAGACTCTGTCTACAAGTTTAATCATGACAGGGATTCTTCATTCTTAGGCTAAAACACACTAATGCTCATAGAGATTGTTTTCTCAACTACTAAAGTTAACTGACTGTATCTATAACATACCTACTGTGACCATAGCATTTCGGCCTGCTCAGGTAAAGTATTACAACCTAATAGTTTGCACACATACATGCTATACTTATAAGGTAAAGAGACAACACAGAAAGTTCTAGTTTTCCAAATGTAAGAGTTTTAACTATACTGGTTCCATCCAAAATAAGTAAAATGAATGGTCGTTCGGCCTCAAACATTCTCCGAATAGTTAACATAAACATCCTGATTTACACAAGGTTCTGCTAGTTAAAGACTACACACAAATACATAGAGATAACCAAGCCATCGACTTCTCATTTCTCAAAGGAAATATAAATGAATAAACCATGCTATCAATTACTCCTATCGCAGTGATAACTAAATTCTTAACTATTTAGAACATAGAGACATACGAGCTATCATTCTTAAAGATCAAAACGATATAACAAGCTCTCGGCTTTATCCACTGATAGAGTTGTGCTAAACTCTATAATTTTAAATCACTGAGATAATAAAAAGTTGTTGGCTTCACTAAACATAGTCAAATAGATAGCTTCCAGTTTCACAAAACACAGTCATATGGATAGCTTACAGTTTCACTAAACACAGTCAAATGAATATAATCTATCGACTGGTTAAAACATAGTAAAAGGTATTATGTTATCTATGGCTCAAAACACAAAGATAACTATCTTCAATGCCGATGACAAACAAAGAAATTTCAGCTCAAATAACGTTTAGATAAAGCAAAGAACCTGTGAGTTTGATGTGCAACAAGGCTCTCCTAGATCTTTTCTGACATTGTTCCTCCACAACAAACTTCCAATGTAGTTCTTTGTGCTTTTTGTGCTCCTGTCTCCGTATACACATATGCGTATCCAAAGAACTTCTCCCTTTGGTAATAAATAGAGCACTCCTCTATATTCACGTCCCACTACTTTTATTAATGCCTGTCATGATTCCCATGAAGGCATGCTAACAAAAGGAGATAATGGTCATCAAAGACCACTAAAACAAACTCAGTCAAAAGCATCCTCCACTCTCCTAATTAGTTGAGATTAAGAAGGGGGTCAAACAATCATGCTCTAAAAAGCAACATAAAATAAAATCTTAACCTCTTTCTCAAAGAAGTTATCGACCTTAACACAAAAGGTCTCACTTAAATATCAAACTTAATATATATGAATATATGAATATATATATATATATATATATATAATATTGTAAAGAAAGCATACACAACGTATATCTTACGTTGTTTCCAAACACTTGATGAAATACGAGAATGGGGTTGAAGTACTCTCCCCCTTTCTGTCTCACGTATTTAGCAAAAAAGACAAAAACATTAACTTGATAGGATACAATATAGGAATTTCAATCGGAAATTACCAAAGAAGAGATAGTTAACCACTATCTTATATATATATCATAGTTCCGAGACTCGGACTCAGCGCAAACTCGGCGAGGGTCACTCGGCTCGAGACTCGGGACTTAGCGCCCAGACTCGGCAAGGTGAAAAACCCAAAAAATTTAGAGATTTTTAAGGATTTAAAACTTGTTTCATGCACCCTTTATTAAATAAACCTTAAAGACACAATAACATCATCAAATAGAAGCTAATTGGATCACATACACAAGTATACATCGATCACATAAGTATAAATGCAAATTGTAGCTGAGCTGCTGAAGGAAATAGCACACTTAGATATATAAATATAGTCAAATGTATACAAAACTCATGGAATATGAAATCCATGACATCAAATGTTCCAAACAAATATGAGGTATCAAAACAATAACTAGAAGTCTATGGCTTAGAGGAGCCTGCATCCTTCACCTTCGTACGAAGACATAAATGGTAGGTCTTCAATGGTGCAGCAGCCATAATCTCTGCCTGTGACTCCATGCCACCCTCACCAACATCAGATATGCCTGTGTTTGCTTGTGCTCTATCCTCCTCTGCCATGGCTACAGCCTTAGCCTCTTTATCTACTTGGTCAACCCAATCAAGCTGTAGCCTCAGTGATCCACTCAGATTGTGGATTGACCTCCTCTAGTGTGATTGGGGTGGAGTCATGGTCAAAAATCTGTGTCTAAGGTGAAGGTTGTAATGAACATACACTAGGTCATTCAACCTCTCCACAAATAATCTATTGCACCTCTTGGAGTGTATGTGCTCAAACATACTCCAATTGCACTCACAACCTGAAGCACTGCATGGCTGGCTCAATACGCGAATGGCTATCCTCTGAAGCTTTGGTGTTTTAGCACCAAACATTTGCCACCATACATCTGAGATGAGAAAAAGAAAAAAAAATCAATCTCATTTCCAATTTTAAGTCTCAAGTTTCAACAATTAATAATAATATAAAAAGAGGAAAATTATGCCTTTAAATATATTTTTACCTGGCTGCAATGTTGTCCTACTCTCTTTGCACATTAGACAAGAAAAGAGGTCTCCTTGTGCACTAGTAAAGGCCTCTATCTCATGGACTATTGGTCTAGTAACTGCAAGCGCCATCCGCTCTATCACTGAGTAGAGCCCACCAAGAACCTCATCATCTGCCTTGAAATCAGGGCGGAATTGGAATGCCGGATTTAGGAAATAAGCTACTGCATGGAGGGGCTTGTGAAGCTGGTGTTGCCATCTCCTATCAATGATCTCCCAAATGGGATGATACTTACCCTAAACTCCCCATAGATGGATCTAATGGCCTCCTTGGCCCTATCCATGCCCTCATATATGTAGCCCATTGCGGGCTTCTCCCCATCAGCAACTCGTAGGAGAACTACCAAGGGCTCGGTGAACTGCAAATATTGTGAAACATTAACTTAAGTGTGAATAAAAATAAACTATAAAGTTAAACAAATAAAAGAAAAATATGAATAAAAATTAAAAGTAAAACATAATGTAGAATACTAGAATTAAATTTTACAGTTACCTTCACAATCTCTGCAGCAGGTGTCCAAAAGCCTGGCTCATCATAAATGTAACTTGCCACTTCAATCCCTACGGTGGAAGTAGCATAGGATGAGGAAGTCCACTCCTCAGCAACAAACATACGTCTCAAACCTCCCTTTGACCGAATCAAGGATTGTAGTGTGATGAAATTTGTAGCAAATCTAGTGATGCTAGGACGAGTCAACTCCCTCACCCCTGTGTATTGCCTCATTAGGCTAAGGACCCATGTGTGATTGTATATAAACTTGCAAATATTTTTGGCGATATCCACACATGTTTTGATCCATGGAAGCTCGCCAAAATCCTCCAATATGAGGTCAAGACAATGTGCGGCACATGGAGTCCAAAATAATGTTGGGTGCCTCTCCATCAGTAGTCTACCTGCAACAACATAATGTGTTGCATTATCGGTCACTACTTGAACCACATTCTCCTCACCCACCTCAAATATGACTTCCTCTATAGCCTCACAAAGGTATGTGGCATTTTTTACATGTGTTGAAGCATCAATTGACTTGATGAACACGGTGCCACCTGAAAAAAGAAGCAAAATCAATGGTTCAATAAAACATAAATTAAAAATATTAATCGTTAAATCAACTTCAAAATTCAAATTATTCAATGCATTGAGGGAAGTACAATTACTTGAAGAGGAAACAAGAAAATTTAGCAACGTCCTATTTTTTCTGTCGGTCCAACCATTGGTCATGATGGTGCAACCCTTCTTGCTCCATACCAAGCGCTGCTCCTCTATTTCAGCTTTTACATCAGCCACCTTTTGTGTCAAAAGTGGGCCCCTTAAGTCATCTTCAGTAGGGCCTTTGAACCCCGCCCCACAAATAGTTATGGCATCAACCATATTTTGCCAAAAAGGAGACCTAGCACATATAAAAAGGAGAGTTTAACTTTAAATTTGAATTCAACATACATCTAAAATTTAAATATAAAAATTCATGACATAAAGAATCAAACTATAATAGTATAAGTTTTAAAACAATAAAATAAAAAGAATTACCTGGCTGCATGGAATGGAATGGTGCAATAGTACCAAAAGTCACCAATTGCTCATCTAGCTGCATCATGTGCCTCCTTGTTCCAACCCGTGCTCTCAAGCGACGGTTGGGAACTAGGAGTAGTGTGTGGCACAAAAAATGAATCCAACCTAGATTTACGAACTCTAGGACCAATGCTAATACTCCCACTAGCAGTAGCACTAGCGGCAGCACTAGCACCAATAGTAGCAGAAGCACTAGCACTAGGACGAAATGGAGGCTTGGAAGAAGCCTCTCCAACACCACCAATGCACGCCAACTCCTTCCTTTGCCTCTTTTTCACTTCTTTTTTCATTTCAAATGTTTCTAATTGTACTTGCACCTCACGAACAACCTCAACAGGTGCATCTTTGCATCCCAAAGCATCATGGACAGGTATGCGTGCAAGATGGTATTTCAATCTATTAATGCTTCCATGAAAAATTGTTTTGCAATAGAAACATTTTGTCTGTCCTTTTTTTTGCCCTACAAAATTTTCAGCATGTTTCCAAGCTGGGTCCTTTCGAATTAGGTTTGAAGAGTTAGACATTGTGAAAAATATAATTTGAACTTGAAATCAAGGCTACTGAATAAGACATAAATACAAAAAAAAATGAACATTTGTTAATTCATTTATAATTATTAAACTAATGCAAAAAAAAATGTAGGGTTTGTTGATTGTTCCAAAACAAAAGGTAGGGTTTTTTTATTTGTTGAATGTTCAAACAAAATAAGTAGGGTTTGTAACTTTGTTCCAAAAAAAATTTGAAATTTTACAAAACAATGCAATTTTTGCTAAAAAACACAAAAAAAACCAAACAAAATCAAGCTTACCTCTCTAATGAAACTTGAAATGAAATGCAAACTCCTTCCAATCGCTGGTAGAGAGCTTTCAATGCACCAACTCTAAGTATGAAGCTGCTCGAATGTGATTTGTTGATTGATTTTTCGTTCTACCTCCTTGCTGTTTGCCCTTCAATGCACTCTTATTTTTCCTCACAACTCTGTTGTCTCTTCCTATTTTGCAACAAAAAGAAATGAAGTTACTTTTAGTGTAATAGAGGCAATATAAGTCCAAAAAAAATCAACTTTTGACTTGAGTTTTTATGTTTTTTTTTTCACTTTTTAGTCATGCCTGCGCCGGCCGAGTTTCAGGCTCGGGACTCGCGAGTTTCCGGCGAGTTTCTGGCCGGGTCCGAGTCCGAGTCCCTAGGACTCGCCATGGCATGCTCGGCTCGCGACTCGCCGAGTTTCGGCAAGTTTCAGAACTATGATATAAATATACATATATATATTCTCTAGAATATAAACTATATTCTCATCAAATAAATAAAAATAACTATTGACTTCATCTAGTGAATGGTCGTACCATCCCTCCTTGGTTTTATGACAAAACCTATACCAAAAGGAGTTTGATGTCCAATCAACTATTGTCAAATCGAAATCCAAGTTAGACCAATAAAGTCAAACTTAACTTACCAAACTCGACGGGGTTTACAAAACTGTGCAACACTAGACTTAGATAGCAACAACTTGTTCTTTCCATACGTCTATTCACTTCTCTCCTATGATGCTCTCCCTCTCTTTCTTGGAGGGTGGAAAGTCTATTTCCCGAATACAACTTGCAATCACCAAACTGGGATTAGTGTATCATTAGTTAACCCATATACATCATGAATAGATAATCACGATAACTTATAATCACATGTCTAAATTCTATGATATATAAACTCAAACTCATAAAATCATTGATTTATCCTAACATTTTCACCTAACGTCAAATCATTAAATCATGCAAAATTATCTACTGATTACATATAAGTGAAAAGTAAAACATAGTCAAAATTAGGGATGTGACCTATCTCCCCTGACGCAGTCGAGATTGAAGAGCCTTATTAGGCCGTCAATCAAGCAGCAAAATCACACAAACATACAACTTTCAATAGAAAACAATTTTCCATTTATTGCAATCAAAAGAGTACATATTACAATCAAAGATCAATTACAAAGTATTTCTCAGAGACTCCAATTTGACTTTTCCATCAACAGCCTTTTCCCCCCAATTCCTCCTTCAGATCAATCCCTTTCGATTAGAAATTTCCCTTCTGAACATCAACACTTTCCCTCTCATCACATTCCTCTGTTTTTACCTTCCCCTGTTCTCTAGAAAAAAAAAAAAAACAGTTTGTTTCCACTTCCCCGTCGAACGGTCTTCCAACGGTTAACTGCCGAAGACCCAAAACTGAACTATCGAACCACTAGGTGTTCAACAGCATTCCATCGGGACATCGAAGAGACGGTAGAAAGACTCACTCTGACAAAAGGTCCCATCGATGGAGCATGTAGTACCATACATCACACTGCCGAATAGAACTCCCTATCGGATCATCAAAGAGACTGAGATCATGGTCCTGCCCACATTCATTCTCCCACCGATGAGAGTCAAGCCTTGTGTCGGAATATCGAAGAGACTAGATTTAGAGTCCCGCCGACATAGATCTTCCTGCCGTTGCACAACGCTCATACCCACCATTGGGTTGTCGAAGGGACACCACCAAGAGTCTCACCGAACGGACAAGGTCATACCAATGAAGAAAGACACCCACCAACGGGCTAGGGTTTAACAAAACTGAACTTCAATGTATCTGCCTCACACAACAAAATTGAAAAACAAAATTTTGCCTATGTACATATTGATGTGGATAGCTTGAGAGCCCGAGATGCTCCTGCATCAAACACCCCAAGAAGGAGAAATGTTCCATGAGTGGAGACTCAGGTACATTAAGGCCAATCTAGAATCGACATTCCAAACTGAGCCAACTCATGTGCCTTCAACCAAGATGCTTCATCCATTGATTTTCCCTTCCAACAAACCAGGTACTCCATGTACTCTTTACCACGTGTTTTTTTTGCAACCCTGGAATCAATGATCTCGTCTATTTCTTCAGTTTGCTTCTCAGGTAGCTGCTTTACCCAATATGTATTATCCATGATATTTGCAGACAAATGTGGCTGAGTACTTGTCTCCCCTTCAAAATGTTTGTACAAATCACTAACATTGAAGATAGAAGATATATCTATATGCTATGGAATTTCAACTTCATAAGCATTGGCTGAAAACTTACATAGGATCCTGCAAGGACCTATTTTCTTCCATTTTAACTTGTTACAAGTTCCCTGTGGAAACCTTTCCTTCCTCAAATGAACCCAAACTAGTTCCCCAATCTAAAATTCCTGCTCTCTTCTGTGACGATCAACAGATTGCTTATACTTGGTTGTACTCTTATCCAATTTTTCTTTCACCTCTTTATGCAAATCTCTGATATATTCTGCAAAATCCTCCGCCACAGCACTTGTTCTCACCAGGTCTGCACTATCTCTAAGTTCATCTACACCCCTAGGGCTGAAACCATACACCACATTGAATGGACTTTTCCCAATACTCCTGTTAACTGAATTGTTATAGGCAAACTCTGCCTGTGACAATAGCAAGTCCCACTGTTTTGGTTTGTCCCCAATCAAACATCGAAGGAGATTACACAAACTCCTGTTCACAACTTCAGTTTGACCATCTGTTTGTAGATGGTAGGCTGAACTGAAACCCAAATGTGTGCCTAATTTCTTCCACAATGTGTGCTAGAAATGGCCAACAAACTTTGTATCCCGGTCAGATATGATACTTTTTGGCAAACCATGCAATCGAACTATTTCTTTGAAAAACAAATTTGCTATATGGGAAGCATCACTAGTTTTCTGACATGGAATAAAATGAGCCATTTTCGAAAATCTATCAACAATCACAAAAACTGAATCATTACCTCTTTGAGTTCAAGGCAGTCCCAGAACAAAATCTATGCATATGTGTTCCCATGGTCTCTCTGGAATCGGCAATGGCTGATACAGTCCGGTATTTTGCTTCATACCGTTTGCATGCTGACAAATTCTGCATCCTTGTACCATTTTCTTGACATCAATGCTCATTCCTGGCCAATGATAACTCTCATTCAGCAGAGCTATTGTTTTATCTACTCCAAAATATCCACCCAATCCGCCACTATGCTTTTCTCTGATTAGATTCTCCCTCATGGAGCCTCTAGGAATACATAATTTCTTTCCTTTGAACAGCAGGTCTCTTGAATAAAATACTCCAGCCATGGAGTTCGATCCAATTCCACTGGATTCTTGCATGCTAACCATGCCTCTTTGAAATCTGGGTCTTGTTCATACAACTCACCCAAAGCATCAAAACCAACAACATTCACTTTCATCTCATTCAACAACAAAGTTCTACTCAATGCATCAGCAACTCGATTGGATTTACCACTCCTATGTTTTAACACAAAAGAATAACTTTGTAAAAACTCAATCCACTTCATATGCCTCTGGTTCAACTTACCTTGACTGTTTATGAACTGCAGGGCATGATTGTCTGTATACAGCACAAATTCTTTTGGTAACAAATAATGTCTCCACTTTTTGAGCGCTTGCACAATTGCATAGAACTCCTGGTCATACACAGAATACTTCCTCTTAGCTTCATTCAACTTCTCGCTTAAGTATGCTATTGGTCTTCCTTCTTGGCTGAGAACTCCCCCTATTGCTGTTCCACTTGCATCACAATCCACCTGGAAAACTTTTCCAAAGTCTAGCAGTGCCAATACCAGCTGCTCTGTCACCTTATTCTTCAGCAACTGAAATTTTTTCTCTGTTGCAACCATCCACTTGAACTCTCTTCTAGTTCCCTTCATCGTCTCTGTAATGGGAGCACATATCCCACTAAAATTTCTTATGAACTTCCTATAGAAGCTCGCCAACCCATGAAAACTACGAGCTTCAAAAGTACTCCTTGGTGATGGCCATTCAACAATAGCCTTTACCTTCTCAGGGTCCATTTTCAACCCTTCTTCCGAAACTACAAATCCCAAATACACTAACTCCTTCATGAAAGTACACTTTTTCAGATTCACCATTAGTTTTTCTTCTTTCAATCTTTGCAAAAATACACTAACTCCTTCATGAAAGTACACTTTTTCAGATTCACCATTAGTTTTTCTTCTTTCAATCTTTGCAAGACGGCCCTAATATGTTTTAGATGTTCTTTTGTTTTACTAAAAATTAAATATCATCAAGGTAAACTATGACGAACTTACCAAGATAGGGCTTCAGCACTTGATTCATCAACCTCATGAATGTACTGGGTGCATTTGTCAATCCAAACGGCATGACCAACCACTCATACAATCTGTCCTTCATCTTGAACGCTATCTTCCACTCATCCCCTTCACGGATTCTAATTTGATGATACCCACTTTTTAAATCAATCTTCGTGAAGTACCTTGCTCCACTCAAACAGTCCTTTAAATCATCCATTCTGGGCAGTGGGAATCTATATTTGATGGTGATCTTATTAATTGCATGGGAGTCTATACACATCCTCCATTCACCTCCCTTCTTAGGCGCTAATACTGCAGGTACAATGCATGGACTAAGACTCTCCCTAATCATCCCTTTGTCCAACAGCTCCTGGACTTGTCTATTTATCTCATCATTCTCTTGAGGTGTCATCCTATATGGTGCCTTCTTTGGTAAACTTGCACCTGGGATTAAATCCATACAGTGACTTATTTCTCTCACTGGTGGTAGTCCATCCGGCAACTCCTCCATCATTATATCAGCATATTCATCAACCAATTCCTGAATCTCTACTGGCAGCTTCTCTTCTTTTTTTGCGATCATGTTTTGAAACGGTTGGGCAACGAATGCATAACAAACACCATCTTTCTTCAAATCCTTTAGGAATTTCTTTCCTGAGACAAGACCCACCCTAGAAATACCTTTTGCATCTTCATCTTTATCCTTCATATGATTCAGAATAAATTCCTGTCCATCCTTCTTCATGGTATATGTATTACTCTTACTATCATGAACAACTTGTCTATCAAATTGCCATGGCCTTCCCAGTAAGATATGACAGGCATCCATTGGCATTACATCACAAAGTATTTCATCTTTGTAATTACCAATTTGAAAATTAACCAAGCATTGTTCTCTTACCACTAATTGGTGCTCCTTCTGCAACCACGAGACCTTATATGGGCTGGGATGCTTCATTCTTTTAAGCTTCAACTTCGTCACCATTTCTTCAGACACAATATTGTCTGTCCTGCCACTGTCTACAATCATTTTACAGCACTTGCCGCCTGACTTGCATTTGGTTCTGAACAAATTTCTTCTCTGTATTGGTTCTGTTTCTGCCTTCTTAGGACTTAACAAAAATTTTCTTATCATTAAAGACTCTCCATCCTCTAGGTCTTCACCATGCTTCGAAGTTTCTACCACTTCATCTTCTGCTTGGGCCACATGAACTTTGGCCTCTTTTCCTTTACCTCCACCTTGAATTTGTGAACATTCAAAGGACCTATGCCCGATCTCACCACATTGGTAGCATGTACCAGTGAAACCTCTGCCTTTTCCTCTTCCAAAATTACCTCTTCCTCTAAAAGAGTCTCCTTTTCCTCGGAAGTTTCCTCTTCTTCCCATTTCCTAAGTCAGAGAGGTACCATCTTCATCTTGTTTGGCAGAATATCCTCTTCCACCACTGCTCTGCCCTCTGCCACGAGCATTTCTGCCTCTACCCCTATTATTATTTTGTTGTTTCCTATTCAGCTTCTCTTCGGCCACCAATGCACATTGGTAGGCTTCTTCCACACTCTGCAATCTAAACAATCTAATCTCATCTTGTATGGACACCCGTAAGCCATTTAAATGCCTTACAACTTGCTCAATCTCATTCTCTGTATGGTCTGCTTGAATGCTCAATCGGTAAAATTCTTCTATATATTCCTTGACACGAGATTCTCTTTGCTTCAAGTTTTGCAATTTTCTGAACAAATTTATCTAATAGTCTACAGGTATAAATTTCGTCTTCAATTTATTTACCATTCGGTCCCATGACCTTATCTTCTCCTTGCCTCTTCTTTGTCTATTAGTCTACAAATGATCCCACCACAGGGATGCTTGCCCTTTCAACTTTGTACATGCATATTTCACCTTCTTGTCTTCTTCTGTACCTTCAAAGTCAAAGTATTTTCCCATCTCTGTGATGCAATCCAACAATTCATCTAAATTTAGGTTACCACTATAGTTTGGAGGGTTAAAACGGGGTCTGGTATTTATTTTGGTTAGGGCTCGAATGTACCTCTCTTCTCCTTGATCAAGTTCAGGTTGGTTTTCTTCTCCTCCAACTTCAACATGCTCCTCTTCATCGTCACTCACGTCTTTGACATGATGACCTCTTCATTGTGCAGTTTCAACAGCATCCAGTCTGGCTGTGATACCCCTCAACATCTCCATCAAGATAGGGTCTGCATCTCTTCGCGCCCCTCTTCCTCTGCCACATCCTCTCTGTGCCATTTTACGCAAGTCCTCTACAGTTGCAGGTCTTCTTTCTTTTGCTCACTTACCCACAACAAACTCCCTTCAGGACTTCGTAATCTCTGACACTTTCTCCAAGAGCAAACCTACTCTGATACCACTTGACGTAGTCGAGATTGAAGAGCCTTATCAGGCTGTCAATCAAGCAGCAAAATCACACAAACATACAACTTTCAACAAAAAACAATTCTCCATTTATTGCAATCAAAAGAGTACAGATTACAATCAAAGATCAATTACAAATTATTTCTCAGAGACCCCAATTTGACTTTTCCATCAACAGCCTTTTCCCCCCAATTCCTCCTTCAAATCAATCCCCTCCGATCATAAATTTCCCTTTTGAATATCAACACTTTCCCGCTCGTCACATTCCTCTGTTTTTACCTTCCCCTATTTTGCAAAAAAAAAAGGTTCATTTCGACTTCCTCGTTGAACGGTCTTCCAACGGTTAATTGCCGAAGACCCAAAACTGAACTGTCGAACCACAAGGCGTTCAACAGCATTCCATCGAGATATCGAAGAGATGGCAGAAAGACTCACTCCGACAAAAGAAGGTCCCATTGATGGAGCATGTAGTACCATACATCAAACCGCCAAATAGAACTCCCTATCAGGTCGTCGAAGAGACCGAGATCATGGTCCTGCCGACATTCATTCTCCCACCGACGAGAGTCAAGCCTTGTATCGAAATATCGAAGGGACTAGATTTAGAGTCCTGCCGAAACAACTCCCGCCGATATAGATCTTCCTTCCGTTGCACAGCGCTCATACCCACCATCGGGTTGTCGAAGGGACACCACCAAGAGTCTCACCGAACGGACAAGGTCATACCGATGAAGAAAGACACCCACCAACGGGCTAGGGTTTAACAAAACTGAACTTCAATGTATCTGCCTCACACAACAAAATTGAAAAACAAAATTTTGCCTATGTACATATTAATGCGGATAGCTTGAGAGCCCGAGATGCTCCTGCATCATCCCCCCATAAGATTCATCATCCTTGATCATCCAATGTATCCAAAAATAATAACATAATAAAGTTTTTGCTCATCTTTGAAAAGCATAAAACAAATGAGGAAATCTCTGATGAAAATCACGATAATCTTCCCATGTAGCACTATCCTCTGCATACTGGTCCCACTGGACCTTACATTGAGTAACCTCTCTGTTACGCAAGTGGAGCTTGCAAACTTCGATTACTTTGAGAGGCTCAATCATGACAACTTTTGGGTCCTGCACCTGTAAAGCATTCCAATTAAGAATATGATTAACACCTGTTATATACTTCTTCAAATATGAAACATGAAAAACATTATGCATCCTGGCAAGAGCTGGTGGTAGAGCGATTTTGTAGGCAACCAGATTGATCACTTCAAGAATTTCGAAGGGTCCTACATATCTAGGAGCTAGTTTGGAAGACTTTCCAAACTTTATGGAACTTTTCTGAGGCTTAACCCTCAAAAGAACTTTTTCTCCAACTAAGAATTGCCTTGGTGTACATTTGGCATCAGCGTAGCTTTTCTATCTATCATTTGCTTCCGCTAATCTTTTTCTGATCATCTTAACCTGTTCTTCCATTTCTGTCAACATTTTTGAACCAATGCTTATCCTATCTTCTAGCTTATCCCAGCTTATAGGAGTTCGACATCTTCTTCCATACAATGCTTCAAATGGAGACATCTTAATAGCAGAATTGTAGGAGTTGTTATAAGCAAACTCCACAAGCAGTAGATACTCTTCCCACTTGTATTGTTGATCCATACAATACATTTGCAACAAATCTCAAGAACTTGGTTTACCCTTTTTGTTTGACCATCTGTCTCAGGGTGATAAGCCGAGCTTATATTGAGTTGAGTTCCTAGCGCTGAAAACAAAGTTTGCCAAAATTTTGACGTCATGCGTGCATCTCTATCTGAGATAATCTTCTCAGGAACTCCATGCAATCTGAACACTTCCTGCACAAACTTGGGAGCTATGACTGGTGCTCCATCTATTAAATTTCCAAGTATAAAGTGAGCTACCTTGGTGAGTTTGTCTACTACTACTAAAATAGCATCATGTCTATTTCGCGACATTGGAAGACCTTGCACAAAATCCATGCTAATAACCTGCCACTTCCATTCTGGAATATCGTGCAGATACAAAAGTCCTGCTGGATGCTGATGCTCAGCCTTGACTCTCTAGCACTCTAGGCAACTGGCTACAAATCTTGTAGCATCATTCTTCATTCCTTTCCAGAAATAAAGAGGTTTCACATCGGCTAGGAATTTAGTCACTCCTGGATGACCTGAATATGGTGTGGAATGAACTTCCTTCCATACAAGGTTTCTTAATTTTGTCGAATCTGGAACATACATTCTTCCTTTGTATCTTAGAAGCCCATCTAGTTCAAAATAGAACCGATCATACCTTGAATCTTGAGGATTTACAGAGAGAGTCTGCTTAACTTGCTCAAAAAATTCATCACCTGTAGAATTTTGCAATACCAAATTCTTGAAGTTGGAGTGGATAGAAACAATCGACGAGATATGTCTCCGTCGACTCGGAGCATCCGCTACTCGATTCTCTTTGCCCTTGATATAATTTATCTCAAAATCATAGTTAGATATCAATTCCAACCATCTTCTTTGTCAAGCATTCAGATGGGGTTGGGAAAATATGTACTTAAGACCATGATGATCTGACTTCAACTCAAAAGGTTTTCCTACCAAGTAGTGTCGCCACACTTGCAAAGCATGCACAACTGCTACTAATTCTAAATCATGAGGAGCATAATTTTGCTCATATGCTCTCAGCTTCCTGGATTCATAGGCTACAACTTGCCCGTTCTGCATAAGCACTCCTCCCAAACCTTCTCCTGAGGCATCAGTAATGACAACAAATTGACTTTCCGGATCAGGAACTTTCAATATTGGTGCAGTTGTCAACCTTTCTTTCAACTAGTCAAATGCCTCTTAACATTCACCTGTCTAGTCAAAACACTTTCCTTTTCTCTAAAGTGAAGTGATTGGGCTTGCAATCTTAAAAAAGTTCAAAACAAACTTCCTATAATATCCTGCTAACCCCATGAAACTGTGCACTTCATACATGTATTCTTAAGCACAGGCCACTCAAGTATAGCTTTTATCTTTGCAGGGTCTACAGATATTCCTTTCACTGAAATAATATGCCCTAAGTATTGTATCTCTTTCTGAAAGAAAGTACACTTAGAAAGCTTCTCAAACAATTTATGCTCTCTCAGCCGTTGCAAAACTATCTGTAGATGTTGCAAGTGCTCTTCCTCATTCTTAGAGTAAATAAGAATGTCATCTAGAAACACTAGAACAAATTTATCCAAGCAATCTTGGAAAATATTGTTCATCAAATTCATGAATGCGGCAGGGGCATTCATAAGTCCAAAAGGTAAAATCGTGAACTCATAATGCCCATATATGGTTCTGAAAGCTGTCTTGTGAATGTCATCATCTTTTATTCTTAGCTAATGGTATCCAGATCGCAAATCAATCTTAGAAAACACTGAGGTGCCATGCATCTGATCAAAAAGATCATCAATACGCGGTAAAGGATACTTATTCTTTATCATTGCTTTGTTAAGCATACGATAGTCTATACATAGACGCAAAGTTCCATCCTTCTTGAAAAAGATCACTGGTGCTCCCCAAGGAGAAACACTGGGTCTAATCAATCCTTTAGCCAACAATTCTTGAAGCTGGGCTTTCAATTCCATCAACTCCGTAGTAGTCATACAATACGACACCTTTGAAATCGGCTCAGATCCAGGTATATTATCAATTGAGAAATCGAAAGCTCTCTTTGGAGGTAATCCTAGAAGTTCTTCTGGGAAAACATCCTGAAAATCTCTAAGGAAAAGATAGTTCTCCAAAGATACACTTTGTTTTACTAGGATCTTCTTCTACTTGCTCCATTTTGACTGCAAAGAGTTTACAACCTTTTCACCTAGCTCTCTTCAGTTGCATAGCAGAGATTGGTCTGATCTTGACTTTTCTCTGAGTACCTTGCAAAAAAACTTTGTTTCCTACATCGTCTAGACACTCCACTGTTTTTGCAAAACAGTTGACATTGGCTCTATGCCTGCACAACCAATTTATTCCTAGGATAACATCATAGGAACCTAGGGGGGCTACAAACAAATTCACCTTAGTCGAGAAACTAGGAAGATCAATCTTAGCTTCAAACAGACATTGCTCTACCTGAGCTCTAGTCTGGTTAGCATATTCTATTGACCAAGGTTTAGACATATAACCAGCTCTTCTAGGAAACTTAATACTCTTGGAGAAATAAACTAAGTTATCGGGAGCGGCCCTGGGGGGTCCGGGTCTCGTGCCGACTGGGAGTGGATCCTGGAGCGGCGATGGGAGTGCCCTCGGCACGGCCCTGCCGCTCCCGATTATAATTATAATGTTTTAGACTTTAATTTTTAGTTTTATTTTTTTATTATATTATAATGTTATAATATATATTATATTATTATATTTATTATTATAATATATTATATTATTATATTATAATATATATTATATATATTCTATAATAATATATTATAACTATATTATTATACTACATTATATTATATAATTATAATATATTATTATTATTATAATATACTATATTATATTTAATATATTAGATTATATTATATATTAATATTATAATGTTATATTATTATAATATATATTAAATTATATATATAGTACAGCCGTACCCAGAGCAAAAAAAAAAATCGCCGTACCAGAACCCCTCTCCCGTACTCGTACCCATACCAGAACCGGCAACTTAGGAAATAAAACTTTCAGTTGCTTCAGTATCAATCAAAATAGAAATAGGAACTCCAAACAAAGTACCTGTTGTCTCAATGGGAGTAATCTGGGACTCCGCTTGGCGGTTATCCAAAGCCGCATGGATCCTCTATTGAAAAGTTGCTTGCTGAGTGGGTAAAGCATTACGACACTGTTGAACTCCCTGGTTCTTAGTTGGGCATTGATTTTCATAGTGATCTCCACCACAAGTGAAACATCCTCCAGGAGGTCCTCACTTCTCAACTGGTTTACCTGAATTATTATCATTCCTTCGAACATTGCCACTGTTCTTCTTCTCATTCCTGGGTCCACTCTTGTTATTTCTAGAACCCTTGTCGCTTTTCTTAACCACATCTTGCTTGTCGTTCCTTTTCTTGAAAGGCTGAGAAGTTTGTGTCTTATTAAACCTCTTGTGATTCTTCTCGCGATATGCATAAATCGACTTCAATTTTTGTTCTTGCTTGATTGCTTTCTCCAAAACTTGGTCCATAGTAGAAGGGCCATGAACATCCACTTCTCCACCTATCTGGGCATTTAGACCCATGATAAATTTCTTGATCCTGAACCTTTCATCTTTCTATTATTGAGGCACATATTTCAGAAGACGGGTGAACTTTTCCCAATATTTAACCGCTTACATATCCCTTGTCTCAGATTCTGAAAATCTGTTAGCTTTTGGTCAAAGAAAAGTTGTGGTAACCACCTTTGGCGAAATAAGACCACAAATTGTTCCCAGGTTAAGCTCAAAGAACTAAACCCCGGTTCCATCTTCTTGTTCATCCACCACGTGGATGCATCTCCTGCTAGTTGAAAGGCACCCCATACTGCCTCGGTTATCTTAGAGTAATTTCGGATCTCGAAATATTTTTCCATCTCTATCAACCAAGCTTCAGCAGCATCACCACTTTCGGTTCCATCAAACTTGGATGACGTGATTTTCTTCATATCTCTAGATAACTTAGAGGCAAGTCTACTTTTCTTCTCTTCCTGAGACTTAGTCTTATCAACATTCTCCCTTTGATCACTATGAATATTGGATTCATGGACATATTCATCATCTCCTTGATGTGAATCCTCATGTCTTGCTTCTGATTTACCTTGACCCCTAACCTCTTGTTCCAAGTTTCCAAGCCTCTCCTTGGTTTCATTCAACATGGTCAATATCTGTATCATGTCCCTATAATTGAATCGATTATGAATCTATTATTATATCTATAAACCGAAAATTGAATATATTTAAATATGTTTACATAATAGAAATTAAATATATTAAATAGAATATACTTAATTTGATTATTACAAATCAAATATATTTGATATATTCAATTGGATTTAATATTATAAATTCTATAAACTAAATAATATAAACTAGTTATTATAAATATTATAAATTAATTATTATAGATTAATTATTACAAATTAATTAATATAAAATTATTTAAGGGGGCCTAACTTCATGTAATAAGGGGCCGACTTCATACATTAAGTAGCCGACGCCAAGGAATGGCCAACCCCGTGAACGCCTTAGTAAAGGCAATTATTATTAATACTTGCTTCTTGCATCCAAACTTAAAGACCAACAGATGATGGGACCCACGCAAGGATTAACTCATAACAAATCTGTATGCAAAATATAAAATAAAGGCAGCGCTGGATAGAATAAAGGGATGCGTTGAAAAGATATGTATAGAAAGGACATAACCCTTGACCAAAACCATATCTTTTGGAAAAGTATAAGAAGGAAGAATGGAAAGCAATTGAAGGCATCAAGCAAGCAATATTTAGCATTGGAGAAATACACAGCAGGAGCAAGCAATAAAGGCAGCCAGGTATGTATATAACAGCAGTGGTATACATAATTATAAAGGTAACAGCAGAATGGTAATGTAATCTACCCCTTTGAATAATTGTAGTTATGCTTATTTAATGAATAAATATATTCAAATGCACTTATAATTATACCAATTAAAAGCATTAATAATTGATGCCAATACTATTGATGTTATGGATAATAACAATTTGATTCTAGCAATGATTGGTCAAGGAGGGTTGAGGCAGGACTGCAAGGAGGGGGAACGGCGAACGATTCCTCACTAGGCATGCCACCTCATGATGATGGTTAAGGACCATCGATTAGGGACCACATGAGGCCAACGGAGGATAAGATCTTGCTGTTGGGCCTAGGGTTGAGGATCTAGGACACCCTATTACAGCCTCCTGGACTATGCCCACTTGAATCAATTATTGAAATAAATGAAAAGGAGGATCTTCAATCATAAGAGCAAGGGATGGTGTGATGGAGGGGAACGGCGTAAATCCCTCACTAGGTACGCCACCTCATGATGATGGTTAAGGACCATCTATTAAGGACCACATGAAGCCAACGAAGGATAAGGTCTTGTTGTTGGGCCTAGGGTAGAGGAAACTTGGGACACCTCATCACGTTCCACTCCCCCCTCTTTATGGTTGAACCCACATTGTCCTTGAGACTTGTTACATTGTTACATATGATCTTTCTTAGATAATTCAAAGGAACCAATCATAGAGAAAAGGAAAAGGAAATGACAAGATGAGGGGGAACGGGATAACGGATGCCTCATTAGGTACCTCATATGGATGGCATGCGCCACATGAGGCCAAGGGGGATGGTATATCCGCTCTTGGGCTTAGGGTAGAGGATTCGAGACACCCCATCGAAGTCACGCTTCTCAACCCTCTTATGGTTGAGTCTACTAGATAGTTAGGTTTAGTTGGATTAATAATGCCATTATGAGTTGTTAATCTTGTTAACTTGATTGTGAGAAATATTATTATAAGTATTTTCTAACTTGTTTGCAGGAATTAAATCAAGTCAAGGTACTCTCTAAATCTTTGTTTGTTTAGAAATTGATAATTTAGGGTAAAATTAGTATTGTTCCGAAAAGGGACATTACAATCTGATCCAGCTTAGCCATAGGGTTTTCAGAAGGATTTGACTCTCCTTGACTATCTTCAAGAGTTGTTCAAGTTCGAACCATGATGATATTCTATATCACACCTAATATTTGTATCAAACTATAAATTAGAATTCAGAATAATGCATCTCATTAATTCAAAATTCAAAATTTGTCAATAAAATCCATTCACAAAACTCAAATGGCAAACAATCTCATCTTTATTATAGTTTATTCTAGGTATAATTAATCCTTATTTAGATAATTAATGTGACAAGACATGTCACTATTGGTTAAAGGATATTCCTCAGGTTCCTCTTCCCCCTCAAAATCCAATAAAATAAACTTAGAGGGTGGATGTACACGCAGGTACTCCTCCATCACCTCTTTTCCTATAACAGGAGCGTCATGACCACATCCAAATGGTATGTCACGTTTTGCAGAAGGTTTACTTGGTTTAACTACACAAATAGGAACAATAGGATTCTTGACCACTTTAATACGTTGTTTTCTCTCTAGTTGTATACGCTTAAGGGTGTCAGCCAAAGTTTCTGAATCCTCCAGCCATGCACCCTCAGCATAATTAATATGCTCCTTGAGTTCAACCTCCTCGGTAAGTTCTTTCTTAACTACCAACTTAGGCAAACACTGGGGAACAGACTTTCTGGCGGTTTTCTTAGTTCTTCTCCACGCCATTCTAGCATAAAACCAATTTCAAACATTAGCTATCTGCTTAATGTTGACTAATTTTCTCCTAGTGAGCTTCTAGGTCCATGTGTTGAACCCGGTTATCTCTGATACCATATGTAACATGCCTTCTCATATTACTCAGAATTACACACAATTTACTAGAAAACTAAATAAAATGATATATACATGAGTGAAATATTTATTTTTTAAATATTTGCTAAACTTCAAAGAAATAAAAGTAAATCATTTTCTGAATATTTTTCAACTTGAAAATTCGATATATTCAAAGATAGCTTAAAGTGATAACATTTCACTTTACATTTACAAATACATTGCTCTCGGCAAGAATAGTTCTACATCAAATCAAAACATGAAATTTTACATAAAAAGTATTGTTTCCGGAATCTTGATATTTGTCATTCAAATATTTGGCAAGTCTTCTGCTATAGAGGGAGAGCATCATCCGAGTGCTTTACCTCCAACCATAGACCGACGGTCCCCTGCACACCTTCCTTCCTGCAAGTGGCCCTACCCTTCACGAAGAGTATAGACATGTGGATCTAACAAGTTGCCATCTGAGTCCTAGTGTTGTGTCCTACGTAACTCAATCGACCATACAACTCTAGACAATCTTCTAGCTAAGTATGATCATACTGACCGGTTACGTCATCTAAACACTCTGAACCGACTAATGCATGCAGAGACAAATGCATCACTTTGGCCAAAATTTCTATATAAATGAACGTTTGCAATAAACGTAGTCATGTGTTCACACACCTCTAACTCGACTTGAAGACTATCTCATCCTACAGTTTGACTTGTATGGCTAGTATCACTAGTCATAATTGTTTAAACTATACTCAATCTCTAGTTCATCTGACTAAGAAATATTCCATATCGAGGATATACATACAATATGCAAATTTAGATATTTTTATCTTTTCCGAGAGTCCCTTATTGCATACCGCAATTTATCAAGGTCTATGACATTCTGTCATTTTATTCTCTCTACTCAATAATAACCACACTTGGTTTATATAACTAATATTGTCTTTCTAACAAGTGCTTATAGTCTCCTAATAATGACTTGATCTATGGTTTCACGACCCTTTTGTCTATTGACCAAAGTACACAACAGGCTAAATCAATATCATAATTGTCTTAAAGTTTTCTAAACTCTTCGGGTTAAAATCTGGGGTTCTCTACATACCCTTATCCAATACTTTGCAATATCAATATACCCTTAAAAACTAATAAGTTATATCCAAAATATAAAGTGAAATACTTGATAACCTCTAGTCAAGTCTTGACCACTTGGTCATTGATCTATTTCACCTTGTCTCAAAAAATATAAAACATAAGGTTATCCTTCTCTATGCCAAGTCTTAATAGAAACTAACAAAAGCATAAGACCTCTTGACTAAAATCAATCTATTAATCCAATAAAGGATATAAGTCTAGATAGATAAAAGTAATGATGTCTTTAACCTAATGGTCACCTTTCGTTCACTAATATAGAAAGATTAAGAACGATAGAATATCATCATCTTAGCATAATGAAATACATACTTTACTAGTAGAAAACATGTATGCTAATATATAATTATATAACATAACTTCAAGTGCTTGTAACGATATCCAAATCATTTCTATACACTTTTAGAATAAGAGAAAACCTTTGTCAAAGTCTTAGATTGAAAACAATAAAACTAAAAAGAGTTTAAGTGATAAAAGAAACTTCTTTATCAAAACTTCTAGTCTCAACTTCTAATACTCAAAACAAAAGATTTCGAGAGGCTCATTGATCTCAAAGGGATCAGATTACCATCAAAAGATCGATTCAATAAGAAATAAAACATCATTTGTATTCTTCACTATTCTGAGTGCAAGATAACTAAAGGCAACAGTTCACTCTAGTAATTCTGAGTATAATCATTAACTGAACAATACACAAACTCTGTCTACAAGTTTAATCATGACAGGGATTCTTCATTCTTAGCATAAAACACACTAATGCTCATAGAGATTGTCTTCTCAACTACTAAAGTTAACTGACTGTATCGATAACATACCTACTGTGACCATAGCATTACAGCCTGCTCAGGTAAAGTATTACAACCTAACAGTCTGCACACATACATGCTATACTTATAAGGTAAAGAGATAACACAAAAAGTTCTAGTTTTTTGAACATAAGAGTTTTAACTGTACTTGTTCCATCCAAAATAAGTAAAGTAAATGGCCGTTCGGCCTCAAACATCTCTCCGAATAGTAAAAATAAACAACCTAGTTTACACAGGGTTCTGCAAGTTAAAGACTACACTCAAATACACAGAGATAACCGAGCCATCGGCTTCTCATTTCTCAAAGGAAATATATATGAATAAACCATGCTATCGGTTACTCCTATCGCAATGATAACTAAGTTCTTAACTATTTAGAACATAGAGACATACAAACTATTATTCTCACAGATCACAAGGATATAAAAAGCTCTCGGCTTTATCCACTCACAGAGTTATTCTAAACTCTATAATTTGAAATCACTGAGATAATAAAAATTTGTCGGCTTCACTAAACACAATCAAATAGATAGCTTCTAGTTTCACAAAACACAGTCATATGGATAGCTTACGGTTTCACTAACACAGTCAAATGGATATAATCTATCGACTGGTCAAAACACAGTAAAAGGTGTTATGTTATCTATGGCTCAAAACACAGAGATAACTATCTTCAGTGCCGATGACAAACAAAGAAATTTCAGCTCAAATAACGTTTACATAAAGCAAAGAAGAACCTGTGAGTTCGACATGCAACAAGGTTGTCCTAGATATTTTATGACGTTGTTCCTCCACAACAAACTTCCAATGTAGTTCTCTGTTCTTTTTGTGCTCCTGTCTCCATATACACATATGCGTGTCCAAAGAACTTTTCCTTGCGGTAATGAATAGAGTACTCCTCTATATCCGCATCCCACTACTTTTATTAATGCCTATCATGATTCCCACGATGGCATGCTAACAAAAGGAGATAATGGTCTTCAAAGACCACTAAAAAAACTCGGTCAAAAGCATCCTCCACTCTCCTAATCAGTTGAGATTAAGAAGGGGGTCAAACAATCATGCTCTAAAAAGCAACTAACATAAAATAAAATCTTAGCCTCTTTGTCAAAGAAGTTATCGACCTTAACACAAAATGTCTCATTTAAATATTAAACTTAATATATATGCGAATATATATATATATATGTAATATCGTAAAGAAAGCATACACAATGTATATCTTACGTTGTTTCCAAACACTTGACGAGATACGAGAATGGGGTTGAGGTATTCCCCCCCTCTCTGTCTCGCGTATTTAGCAAAAAAGACAAACACATTAACCTGATAGGATACAATATAGGAATTTCAATCGGAAATTACCAAAGAAGAGATAGTTAACCACTATCTTCAATATATATATATATATATATATATATATATATATATATATATTCCCCTGAATATAAACTATATTCTCATCAAATAAATAAAAATAACGACTATCGACTTCATCTGGTCAATGGTCATACCATCCCTCCTTGGTTTTACAACAAAACCTATACCAAAATGAATTTGATGTCCAATTGACTATTGTCAAATCGAAATCTAACTTAGACCAATAAAGTCGAACTTAACTTACCAAACTCGATGGGGTTCACAAAACTATGCAACACTAGACTTAGATGGCAACAACTTGTTCTTTTCATACGTCTATTCACTTCTCTCCGATGATTCTCTCCCTCTCTTTCTTGGAGGGTGGAAAACTTGTTTCCTAAATATAACTTGCAATCACCAAACTAGGATTAGTGTATCATTACTTAACCCATATACATCATGAATAAATAATCACGATAACTTATAATCACATGTCTAAATTCTATGAATATAAACTCAAACTCATGAAGTCATTGATTTATCCTAACATTTTCACCTAACGTCAAATCATTAAATCATGCAAAATTATCTACTGATTACATACAAGTAAAAAGTAAAACATAGTCAAAATTAGGGATGTGACAGTTCTTCCACTCTTGGTGAATAAAGTTCCTTGGCCTTGTACCTCTAAGAAATTACAATGTCCCTTTTTTCGGAGTAAACCCCTAGTGGAGATGGCTAGCCTATTTTCACTTTTGTAGGCTAGGCTGGAGGGCTCAGGGAGTGTCCTACATGGCGAATTCTCACACTTGGCAAATTTTGTAGGGCAATTTGAGTTTGGGAGATAATTGTGTTGAAATATTGTCATTGATGTCAAAGGAATCTGTTGAAGTGATGTTATTAAAGTGTCTATGGCAGAAGAGAAGTGTAAAGAAGCAAAAGTTTCTACGGCAAAAGGAAAGAAAAAAGACACTAAGGCTTTAGGCGGCAAAAAGTTTGGGTCGCAAACTCGCAAGTTCACCGGTTTCGGAATTCGCTGATTTGCCAGTTTCAAAATTTGCCAATTTGCCGACAGAAGAGAAAGAGGAAGTGTTTTCGATGAAGACTTAGAAGAAAGAAAAAGTTAAGTCTCGGCAAGGTTTAGTTCGTGAGTTTCCAAATTTGCCAGTTCGCTGATTTTCCGATTCACCAACAAAGGTGTTGAAAAAGAAAGCTTGAAGGATAAAGGCTCAGTTATCGGCAAAGTTCTTATTTTGTGAACTAGTTCGTGAGTTCACCATTTCGCCGATTCGTCGACAAAGAGTGACAAAGGCACACAAGTCAAAGTTCGTGATTTGACTGTTTCGCCGACTAAGGAGATTTTGAAGACAAGGTTTGTAAAAGTATAAGTTTATGGCAAAGAATAAGTTGAAAATTCTATGTTATCGAAGAAACTTATGTTTTGCAAATCAAGTGTGCGAGTTCGCTATTTCCCCGATTCACCGACTAGGCAACAAAGAGAGTGTTTTTGGCTAAGTTTAAGAAAAGGAAGTTTTCACCAATAAAAGGGACATAGGCCGTGGTTTGTGGAATGTGATATTTGCTGACAAAGGCATCAATGAACAAGTTCGTCAAAACGAGAATTTGCCGATAAAGAAGACAAAGGGTAAAGTTTGTCAGAATGAGTTTTCGCCAACAAAGGGCAAAGTTCGTAAACAGTAATATTCGCCAATAAAGGGCTAAAGGTCGAAGTTCAAAAATTGATTATTTTGTTGATAAAGGAGTTGAAAGCTAAGGTTAGTAAAATGATGTTTTTGCCGATAGAGAAGGAAGATCGATGGATCAGATTTGAAAAGTATAAACGACTATTTTTGGCACATAAACTGGATATCTAATTAACTGTTAAGGACTAACAGTGGATGCATGGTGATGTCAGTGAGAACAACGCATAAAAGCATATTTGTTGCATGTGCGAAGATATATATAGAACTATGACTATAACGATGGATAAATAGCAAAGCCACATGCAAAGTTGATTTTCTGTACATGCAAAGTGATTTTCTGTACATGTAAATGAGCGGGAGTATAGGCATGCAAATAAACTGGAGTGCAGACATGCAAAAGAGCGTATATATGAAAGCAATTGTAACAGAATAAAAAAGATATGTATGCGTGAAAAGAATTCTGTGCAGAAAGAGTCTGGGTGAGTAGAGTGAGAGGAGAAGACTGTGTATGAATTGAATAGGTGCATTTGAGGTTTGTGAAGAACAAATGGCTGCATACTTGAATATGTAAAGATTCAGTGAGGTTGGTGCCTCCTTTGGACTGAGTTGGTGCTCAAATCAGGGGATTGTAGTCTCCTTAGAGTTGGTGCTCTTAAATTAGGGGTTTGGTGACTCCTTAGAGTTGGTGCTCTTAAACATTGTAATCAATGGTTTCATTTGTGAGGCTGGATTAGGACGATAGATCCTAGCAGCATTTTCTCACCATGGTTTTCCCATATTGGGTTTTCCATGTATATCTGGTGTTCATGTGTGCATGCTTTCTTGTTGTTGTTGTTAATGCATTGAAAATTAATTTGATCTGCATTCCAGAGGCTTGAAGTTTTAAGTTTTATTGATCTATTGATTCACCCCCCTTGTCAGTAGATTGCTTGTGTTCTAACAAATTGGATATATTTTTGTCATAATTTTGAGATAATCATCAAGGATGAAATAAATTGCCCTCATGGAGAGAGCGACCCACTTGGAGATTGGAAAGTGGGAAGTTAAGCATAAAATAATAAAATAAAACAATGATGATATGGGCGCTCATGAGGAGGTCGACATCAAGGAAAATGGGAAATAAAATTCATATCTTTAATTTGTAATTTTGGGCGCCTAACTTGCTTGTTAGTGGTTGGCCATCTTGGAGAGAAGAAAATAATAAAAAATGAAAGGAAATTCAAATTATGCCTAGGTTGCCCAGCTTGAAAAGTGTTGTACCCATACGAAATTTTTTTCATCTATGCATACAATCATCCCAATGTGATATCAAACCCCCTCTCAAGCATTGTGTCGCCTTGTTATTTTCTTCTAACCCCGCAGGTTCAAGATATGTCGAATTAGATCGAGGGAAGACAAGATCAAATTGAAGTTTCCAAGAAGCCAAGATGGCTAGGAGCCTAGGACTATGAAAGGTCATCGAAAGGCAAAGGTCAGAATCATCAAGTTGAAGACAGAAGCATTGCTAAAGAACGGCGAAAGCACAGAGGAAAGGCCAAACAAACCCAAGATCAAAAATGAAAAATTCGTCAAAAGTCAAAAATTTCAAAAAATTTTCTAAGGCAAAAGCGCGCCTAGCTCATGGCGCGCACACCTAGATGAAAGTTGAGAAAACCCAAGTCAAGGAAAATCAAGGCGAAAAGCGCACATCTCATGAGCAAAACGCACCAAATTTCAAGCAAGATGGATCCAAGATGAGAAAAAAAGGCATAGTGAAGAAAGAGGAGGCACGTTTAGAAGTTTCGCTTCCACCAAAAGGTAAAAACAAACTTCAAGTCTTTTATAGGAAAGAGGAAGCGCACCCAAGACTTTTCGCCTCCACCAAAGCGCATTCAAATTCTCCCAAATGCGCTTAAAGAAGAAGTCTAAAATTGTCAAAAGCAAATCAAAAATCTCAAGGATAAAATGCCTAAGGCACATAAAGAGAAAGCGCGCCTTTGAAGTTCCGTTTTCGCCATCAAAGGAAGAAGTTCAAGGCAAGGCAAAGTTTTAAATGGAGTCGACGCATAAGGGAAAGGCGCATAGCTCCATTGGCGCGCGTGCCTAAGGAGCGCGTCCACCAAAGAAGAAACGCGCCTTTGGCACCATTTAACTTTGTTTTAAAACAAAACAAAATTCTATTTAAAGATTTGGCCGACCAGCTTCTAGAAGGATGCCACACTTGGAGTTGGCATTGATTTTTGCTATAAATTTAGAAACAAAGTCCAAGTTAAACTCAAAGCTTTTTAATTTGCATAAGAGGCATATATAAAGCAGTCTAAATATAACAACAAGCACAATTGGAGGGCTTAGAAAGGCAGCGCTACCTTATATAAAGAGGTTTTTGGTCTTTATTGTTTCATTCCCAATATTGAGACTCAGAAATTTTGCAAGGAAGCAGCAGTTTGAAGACAATTTATTGTTTGCAACAGCACTATAAAGGCAGATTTATCTTTTTCCAACCATAGAGAAGTCAATATTGAAGCTATTTTCACAAGGACAACATTGTTTTATGCAGGCCCCGCGAGTTTAGAGCATCAAGAAGCCAATTTCAAAGAGATTTTTGAAGGAAATCCATCACAAAGTGCAAGGGAAGCATTCAAAAGGTCAAAAATCAGACTTTTTCTCCATTTTTGAGCAGTTCCAGCCACCTTCTAAGGCAAGATTTTGACCTAAAAGTGTCATTTTTAGTGTTTTTGTGCTTTCCAAACACCTATAAACACTTCAAATCGACATTTGCATCCATTTCTATGGGCAAAATTGAAAAAAAAACTTAGAAATTTTGCTTCCCAAGGGCATATTATTCATTTTTTCCAAAAATTCTGAGTTAGACAGCGAAGAAAAGGGTCTGAATTTTTGGGACAGCGATCTATAGGAGGTCTGATTTTGCACTTTTTAGTGCGGGACAGCGAAAAAGAATACTTCTCCAAGCCCCAAAGTCACCATGCAATACTCTTCTATCACCATGGAGGCCATTGGATCTCGCGAAGATAGTAGACGATGCAAACATCATCCTGCAGACAAAGACCGTGCATCTGGATTCTATCATTATCCCAGAAGAGGCTAAGGTTGATGAATTTGAGCAAAATCTCAATTCTCAGACTTAGCCATTTTTCAGTGTTTGCAGGAAAATCTATTTTGAGCAACTAGAGGGATTTCCAAAGCAGATTCTATTTTGAGAACTGACTTTGCTTTTCAAAGATATATTTATTTTTAGATCTGTTTGGAACTCCTTTTGTACTAACATGCAAGTTCAGTTAACTGAATTGCATGAGACTTATTTTATACTTTTAAATGCTAATAAGCTCGCATGCAGCATTAGGGTTAGGTTGAAGAGTATTAGTTTAACTCTTCTTTTCTCTTTCATGCACCTTTTGTTTTAGGGTATAAATAAGTGTATTCTACACACTTAATTGCTTAATGGTAAATGTTGAAGCTTTTATTGCTCTCATTTATTGTTCAAACTATGTTGTGCAATTTATCGCTTTGAAGATAGATGTATGCTTTAAATTTCTGTAAGCTTTGTGTTGTTGAGGTTAAAAGCGAATGTCTGTGATTTTATGCATAAACATTCGTCTTTGATCTTCCTTTGTTCTTTGTGTTTCCTTTAAAATCAGCTCGCCTATGTTCATGTGCCTTCTTCAATCTCTGGATTTAATTGAAGAAAGCATAAGTGTACATGTTTTAGATTAAGTTATTCTTTTGCAATACTTGAATAGTTCTCATAGGATTGCAAAAGAGCTTGAATTGCCTTGTGCTCGTGTCTCTGAGAAACAAAAAAGATAGGTTACTCGTATTGTCTTTTAAAATTTTTTGTCTGTGTGATGTCCCCATTTCCATAATGATGTGGGTATTTAGCCTTTTCACTATTCCCATGGGCTAAATCACATGCTAAGGGAATAATTGGTTGAAACAAGGAGTAAAAAGTAACTTAAGTGGTTCTATTTTTAACTTAACTTTATAAAGTGTTATAATTTTGAATTACTTTATAAAAGTATTTTTTAAAAGTCGCTTAAGTGGGTCCAAAAGCACTTTATGTCATAAAGTGACATTGTGTACATAAAAACCGTCATTTAATAAAGTTAAGTGATTGTGTACACAAAAAATTTCATTTAATAAAGTTCGGCCAGACCTATTTGGAGTGAGGGTTTTATAAGGAGCATTTGTAAATCATTTTTGATATGATTGAGTTATGTATTTTGACTTAAAGATGTTTTCTTTTTGGCTGCAACTTGTTTCAGCTTGAATTCAAGGAGATGATCCCTGGCAATTCCTAGTGGGTTGGACGAAAACCTAGCTTGCTTTGAGGAGACTTCATGACGGAAGTCTATTTGCACTTCATTGCATGAATTTGATATTTTAGTGGAGCTAGAAATTGAGTATATTTGTAGGCTACAGCTGCTAGGGTTTGAGTTTAGTTTCATTGAAGATTATTTGAGATTCATAGATTGATATTAGTTATTTGGTCGGAGACCTTTGTTGGAGATTTGAAGCTTGAAGGTCATTTGCATACTATTGAAGACTTTGAAGTCATTGCAGATCTGAGATTGTTGAAGACATGTTTGAAGACTTGAAGAGCAATTGTTACATCCCTTGACACCGGGCTCCATATCTTTGATTTGAGCGCACCATTTGAAGACTTCATCATAGCAGATCCGTTGGTATTTTTGAAGCATATTCAGTGCAGACAGTTGCAGATTTGTCATAACAGCACCCTCTTGTCATAGCTGCCGCCATCTTGAGAGTTAGACTCACCTTGGAGACAGCGATTTCCTGTTAAGGGAGTTCAGCTAGGTTTGGGACTGAATCAAAGGCAGCGTTTTCACTCTTGGAAGGGTTCGCTGGGACTTTATGCATCATCGCCCATCCTTGAAGGTTGGAGATACCCTTGAACAGGCCAGATTGCATATTCAGAGGCAGCGAACATAGAATCAGCTTGGAATATGATTTTGGTTGGTAAAATATTGTTGATTGTTATCATTTGAATGTACGCCATCAAGGAAGCATTGAGTGCCAGTTGTATGAGGAGAAACAAGCCTTGTTTGGAGCACAACATTGTATGAGGGTTTAGAAGATTTGTGGCATACACCTACAACGGATTCACATCAGACATCAGATTAGCTAGTGTTAACCCTAGCCATCGCCCATTTTGGTGATAGACATCTTTGCCTTGAAACGGCTACACTTTGGAGGAGGATCGCCATTGTTTAGAGACTGTTTTGATTGTTTGGCAACACTTCATCAACATTAAACATCATAAGGCAGCGATCAGCTTGTGGGAAAGAGCGCACAGCAGTAGAAAAGGTGCGATCAGCAGTTGGTGGTCTTTGTCATTGCCTACAAACATCATATGAAGGCCGAACTGCTAACAGCAGTCTTTGTCACCCTCATTGCATTGTAATGCGTCCTCAAATCGGGTATGTATCATCCCTGATTTGTGTAACAGCAGACTGTGTTTTTACTTTGGCTGTCATATAGTCAAGGACTGGATGTAATGAAACAATAGAGCAATCTGATTTCATGACAGCAAAATCTGTTTGAGTTTATCATTCTCTTGCTATCATTCTAGTATAAAAATCATGGTGTAATTCATAATGAAAGGCTGCCAAATCTATTTGTTCTATCATCGAATTTGCATTTGTCAGTTTGATTGTCAAAGACAATTTATAAAGGTGCAGTAATGAAGTCAATTTTCAGACCTAGGGTTTCATTGTAAGCATTGCAAGATTCAAAAAAATCATATCAGAGTTCATTTGGAAATTGGAATATTAGCAAATATCATAGAAGGGATATTTTAGTCTGAGGGAGCTTCCCCTCCTAATTCGAAGAAAAGTTTTACTATACACGCTGTTTCGTTTTGTGTTGCACTAAAAGGTGTAAATTAAAATGCTAACAAAAAGAAGGTGAAATCATGTATAAATAGAAGATCAATTGTGGTCATTTCATCATCATTCATCATATCTTTTCTTCATATATTTTGGCTGCAACTTTAGAGCAGCATATTCCAAGGGCGAAAACCCAATCTCATCTTGGAGGTGAATTCATACGGAGTTCACAATTGCACTTCATTGGAGATTTGTGGAGAAGAAGAGCAGATTTGCATGTTCAGATTTTAGATCAGCGTTGGAGGAGATTCTTCTAGTGGCTTGTGTTGTTTGGCACTAGGGTTTTAACCCTAAGTTGGAGCGCCACCCTTGAAGGATCGATTTCGTGGAATTTGTGTCCATTGGCATTAGGGTTTAATCCCTAGATTTGTGTGCCACACTTTGGAGGATTTGAGCAATCAAGACATTTCATTTTAGAGAAGCATTGGAACATCATTTTGGAGTACCATTGAAGATCTTTTTATAGCAGCATTGGAACATCATTTTGGAGCAGCATCTTGGGCAAGTTTGTTGATATTGACCTAGGACTTCACCCTAGAGAGGAGCGCCATCATTTGGAGAAGGGTGATTTGGTGTTTGAGGGCAGATTTCACCCTGTTAGGGTTTCATAAACCCTAAATTCGGAGCAGCAGCCTAGCGCCACCATTGTAGAGGTTTTTGGAGCATCTTTCTATTTTATTTTGGTATGTACAAACCTATCAAGAGGTCTGATTTATAACAGCAGAAATCTGAGTTGTAATTAGGCATGTTTGAGCCTATTCATTGGATGTAATTGCATGATCAGAATTTCTAATTTGTAGAAGCAGACTTCTATTCTAAAAATTAGATTTAGTTGTGGATTTTGGATGCCGTACATTGTGTATTTCATGGTGTAATTCATGCTTATGATGAATGTCAACTTGTAGTTTCATTTGCCATCATTTTTGCCATGTTTGGATGTGTTTTATGTTCACCGAAATTAATTGTTTAAGAGCATAAAAATCAGATAAAAAACTAGGATTTTCAGCAGAAACTAAAAGTGCAGAAAATTAGGGCAGAAGTCTGAAAATAAAAAATCAGAATTTTAGGGCAGATCCCATTGGGGATATTGTAGAAATGGTCACCTTGAGGCTCAAACATTTCCAAGAAACTTTTAGGTCTATGAGACTAATTTCCTTTCTTCCAACCTATTACAATGGTTGGAGGTATTTAAAATTCTTCAAATGCTTTAGCTATCCATGCAGAAGGTGTTTGATCCAAAAGAGTATGCCTCCCTAAAGGAGCAATTCCCAAGGTACCTCCTTCCTTTTGTGTTGGTTGTGATGGATCCATTCCTCAGCATAAGGGGTTTGCTACTCCTTACCTACATTGTAAGATTTCTAGTCAAACATATATTAAAAGCTTCCTCTCTGTTGCTAGAGGACCATTATTCATGTATGTTAGGAGAGCTACTACAAGTCATTCTTTGTGCCCCCCCGAAGATCACCCAACCAGCTCCCCTTGGCCCAAGTCATTTTTTTCATGGACGTTATCAGATCTTGTGTTTGTCTCTTTCATGGTGGTTGATGGGGATGTCAGTCCTTCATTTGATACAAGATAGAACTAGCCTTCATCTCCCATCCAAGTCTTTATTAACTATATCTTCTAATTTGGCAATGGTTATTGCTCTCTCATAGTCATATGTAATGTTTGGAATACGTGAAAGTATATTTGTTGACACTTTCAGGTTTGATCATATTGGATCTAGCCACCCTACTTTGAATCTCTTTTGTGCTCTTAGCATGCTTGTAATATTTTCTCTTTTTGGGCGGGAAATCATTTTGGATCCCACATGCAGTTATAAAATTGATTATATTTTCTAGTCCCATTGACCTACTTTGCTTTGTAATATAGTTTGTTAATACCAATGTTGCAGAACTCTACGAGTACTTGTAAGACTTCTAAGTACTCCGCATCCAAACCCTAAACAAGTACACACTATTAATACTTGGCCACGAGTTTTAATGAAAAATCACCATGACTTTTCCACAAAAAATACATAACTCGCAAGAAAATCGCCCAGCTCAGGACTTACGAAAGAACTCAGCTAGTGGAAAAAAGGTGATAAAATTCATTTCAATGCAATTTTTGTTTTTTATTGGGATTTTTACTGTTTGATGGAATTTTATTGAGGTTGTTGGCCTGGTGTGAGGTAATGGGTCAGCATTTCATAGTGTTTAGGGCATGTGTGAGATCATTGATCTCCATTTCATCACAAAATTGTGTGGGTCTGGTGTTTATTTCTAATGGCAGCTGCATATTACCCTAAACTCTGCTCTTCTATCTACAACTACACTTTTCCATTTCAACTTTTGGGGCCGTATATTTATTTGCTAAATCAAGTATGTGCTAGGCTTCTATAGATTTGATTTTTAATTTTTTTAATTGTAGTGAAGATTTTTTGTCAGTGTCAATTGTCAAGAAGCTTCACATTTTCTCTTTTAAAACTTTAAATAAATGTCATGGGAACATTGTTTTTTTTTAATTTAGTTCTAGCCTGTAAGTTGCTAGGGTATTAATTATTTTTTTCTATTATTTCCCTTTTGTTAGGCTTTATTTCCATTTTCCCAAAAAGAATATGGCATCCACAGTTCTATAAATAGAACTAGCAAGCCTAAGGACTCTTTCTGGAAACATGGGAAAGAAGGTACAGAGAAAGGAATGGTTATTTACAACTATTGTACTAGGATATGAAAGGAGGCATAAATCATCTGAAGTATCACCTTGCACTAATCCATTGTCGAGATGTAGAGCCATGTATAGAAGCAAATCTAGAGGTTTAGAATGAGGTGAAAGCTCTCCTTTCAGCATTTGAGAAAAAGAAATTAGAGAAAAAGAGGAGAACAAAGGCAATGGGAGCCCCAGACCCATTTTTCAGTTCTATAGGGTCAAACACTAAGGGAAATATGGGGACCTCTTCTTCCATTAGGCCACAAATATAAGGATTATGTAGTGTGAGTAGACCTGGTTCTTTTTTTAATTCCTCCTAACACTCCTGGGGTGCAACCTTCATTGGAAGGTATTGTATGGAATAGGGAATTCGATCATGAGGCAAAGTTGGCATATGCCAAATTTTGGTACTACAACAACATTCCATTTAATGATTCTTTGAGTCCTTATTGGGAGCAGTTGGTTAGTGCATGTAGTTGGTAAAGGGTTCAAGGCCTCGAGCCATTATAACTTGAGCAACTCATTATTACAGGATGAGTTGCCAAAACACATATAAGCTAGTAGAGGAACAAAAATATAATTCGAAAAAGAAAGGCTACATCATTTTATTTAACAGGTCGACAAATGGTAGGATCAAGGCACTCGTGTAACAAACACAGCTCATATGTATGTAACAAACAAATACGCTGATCCTAAAAACATCATCTGTAAAAGAGACAATTGACAGCAAATATGGAGTAGAACAAGACAACTTTTTTTTTTTGAAACTTTATTTACTAGAAAGAAAATGTGCATTTACTATAAACAACTAGTCGATTCTTTTCTTTCACAAACAGTAACAAAACAGAAAAATAACAGAGGTAAGAAGATAACACCTTAATTATTGCCGAAGAGAAAAGAAGCTCAAGTCTTTTTAGTTTGTTCCATCTGTTTACTTTCTATCTCCTTGCAGGTTAGGGAGGAAAAATATCATCAGGGCGTTTATCCACCCATCCTCGGACTCCTAGCCCCCCGTGTCATTTCTACTGAAATGACCCGGCCCTCCGCAGAGAAGCAACATAAAGAGAAATCAATGCCATCTGAGACTGGTGATTGACCCTACTCTCTCCTAGTCTGTCACACACCATAGGTAACTCCTAACTAGTGTGACCATCTGACTGGAGATGTATCCGGGCAAGGAACTGACTGACACTACCTAATGCGGATAGCGCCACCTTGGCCAAGGTTTTAAATTGTGTACAACACGACACCACTGGTCATGTAGCTCAGTTGTCACCCTACTCGGCTTGAATTTCAATTCCGGTCTTGTTGTAGGTACTTAACCCTATTGAGCTACTGCTCACGAAAAAGAAGGGGATTGTACAATCGTTGAGAGAAGACAAGCTTCCTTAGCCTCGTGCAGAAATTAAGCTCGACTGGTCTTGTCTACAGTTTTTTTTGTGTGTTTAGATTTTCTTGAAGCTAATAACTCAGGAGAGAACAAAAAGGGTTTAAGGAGGAATTTAAAAATCTCTGGTGAGAGCAGATACACTTCTCATTTTTCTCGGGTTCTAAATGGAACGGAAGTTCTTGGTTCTATCAAGAAATTTGCAACTATCAAGAAAGTATTAGATAGTTCGCATAACCAAGCTGGCAACCTAGGCGGTCAAAATGAACATAACCCATGCAGGAATAGTTTGCATGCTGAGAATGAGCTTCGTTGAGTTCAGAGACTGACAGTAGTTATTCAACACAGCAAAAGATTGCACTTTAATTCCGACCGTATTTATTTAACACAGCAGGAGGTTGCATTTGCGTTTCGACAGTATTTATTTAACACAGCAGGAGGTTGCATTTGCATTTCGACAGTATTTATTTAACACAGCAGGAGGTTGCATTTTTATTTGCTTAACAAAGACCAAAATTACTTTAACTACTTCGGCAACACTTAAAGGAACTAAAGTCTAATTTTTATTTTGGAAGGTGCCCGAAAATGTTCTCTAATCGAATTTCTCTTCAATATTAAAGCTTACGAGCATAGAGAATTAAGAAGGAAAGATACGTGCCTTCTTGCTTCCGGCAGCTCCTTGGTCCTAAACTCTTACGGTCTGTGTGTTTCACCAGCTAGCTCGCAAGTCTTTCTACCGAGTTCATCCACGCCACCCTTCCCTTCCTGTAGAAAATGCGCGGAGTCTTGACGAATTGAAAACTCCCAAATTCGTTCCTGCGTCTTTCGTTTCTCTTAGTATTTGTATTCCTTCTCGCCCAGTCTCCCGTCCCTCCTCTCTGCCTCCGTTTTTTTTTTTTTTAAAAGTCGAAAACTCCCAAAAAGGGTCCCGAACTAGAAACGGTTTCCAGTTTTTAAGCTCGATTTCCTCCATGCCGCCTAATCCGTGAGCCCACTCTTCTTCGCAGTTAACGAATCTCTCCGCCCAGAGGAAAAGCTTGTGCTTGGTGTTAATTCGGCCCCCGAAGAGTTACGTCCCCCTTTAGTTTTCCATTAAAAAAAAAACATTTTAATTGCCTTACGGTTTTGGCGAGGAGGTGCCCGCGCCCAAGGAATTCCGTTTTTCACAAGAAATAATAAAAACTCTTTAAATGGAAAGAATAAGCTTCCACCGCTAAGATCTCCCTTAAATTAGACATTAATAAATTAACATGGGCATACATTGTGACCCTGCGGCCTCAAAAAAAACTTAATTAGAATTGAAATTATTTTAGTTAAAGGATTAAGCCCCCCTTTTTTTAAATTTGGTTAATGTTCTCATTAAACAAAAGATTTGATGATAAGTGACCCGAAATGGGATTAGGTCAAATTGTAGACGTCGGCTTGACGCAATAACCGGTGGAGTGACGGAAAAACTACTATCAATTAAGGTCTCCGAAGACTTACCCTTAACGGCGACGTAAGGTTATCTAGACACTTGGTTACTAAAGTTCTCGGCCAAGGACTTTATTATAATAGTTCCAACTTACTGTTCAGATGGCATTGCGTTCTCTTCGCTACTCTCCATACCTGATGATATTTTTCCCCCTCTTCTTGGGAATGACGTTTCCTGCGTTTACTCACACAACGTAATAGTTAGCTGAAATCCATCACATATTGCCTCTATTTTACAATTAATCCAAAAGTCATCTTCCATATTTCAATTGATTCAACACATTCGACATATATATTTCTAATTGACATCTGCAACTAAATAAACCAAATATACATAATCAATTGATTCAACACATTAGAAATATATATATATCTGATTGACATCTGGGTAACAAAATAAACCAATATACATAATCAAGTGTAAAACATATCTACATAGTTGTTCCACATATCAAAGTAGTTAAACCACAAGTGGGATGTAACATACCTTCCCTCTTGTGATTCATCGTCCTCGATGATTTTAAGTATCAAAACAAAATACAACATAATTATATAGTTTATCTAAATGTTAAAGAAGTTCAGCTGTTATAAAGATTAAATAAATTTGGAAATTTTTTATGCATTTCAGTATAATCCTCCCAAGTAGCACTATCTTCTGAATACTGGTCCCACTGGACCTTACATTGGGCCACTTCTCTGTTACGTAAGCGACGCTTACGTACCTCGAGTACCTTGACTGGCTCGATCATTAGTACCCCTGGGTCCTGCACCTGTAATGAGTTCCAATCAATCATGTGTGCAAAATCTGATACATACTTTTTAAGGTAGGAAACATGAAAGACATTATGCAACCGAGCGAGGGCTGGTGGTAGAGCAATTTTATAGGCAACTGGGTTGACAACTTCCAGGACCTCAAATGGTCCAACATACCGGGGTGCAAGTTTAGTGGACTTCCCAAATTTTATGGCACTTTTGTGTGGTTTGACACGCAGAAGCACTCTTTCCCCTACTTCAAATTGTCTGGGGGTTCGTTTGGCATCTGCATAACTTTTCTGTCGATCGTTAGCTTCTGCTAACCTTTTCTTGATCAACTTTACTTGCTCTTCCATTTCGGAGAGCATTTCTGGACCGAGGGTTATCCTATCTTCTAGCTTATCCCAGCTGATAGGAGTTCTACACCTCCTTCCATACAGTGCCTCAAAGGGTGCCATTTTTATGGATGACTGGTAAGAATTATTGTATGCAAATTCAACTAAAGGAAGGTAATCTTCCCATTTGTACTGTTGATCCATACAGTACATCCGAAGAAGATCCTCTAAGATCTGATTAACTCTTTCCGTTTGGCCATCCGTCTCAGGATGGTAGGCGGAACTAATATTCAATTGCGTACCCAGGGCTGAAAATAATGTTTGCCAAAATCGGGATGTCATTCTAGCATCTCTATCATATATAATTTTCTCAGGAATTCCATGTAGCCGAAATATGTTTTGCACAAATTTATGAGCAACAGTGGTCGCACCATCCGTCAAATTCCCTGGTATAAAGTGTGCTACTTTGGTAAGCCTGTCTACCACTACCAGTATGGTGTTATGTTTATATCTGGACATGGGCAATCCTTGAATAAAGTCCATGCTAATTATCTGCCATTTCCAATCTGGAACTGTATGGGGTTGTAATAATCCCGCGGGGTGCTGGTGCTCTGCTTTGACCCTTTGACACTCCAAACAACTTGCCACAAATCTTGCCGCATCCTTCTTCATCCCTTTCCAAAAATATAGGGGTTTAACATCTGCCATAAGTTTAGTAATTCCAGGATGTCCAGAATATGGTGCGGAATGCACTTCTTTCCATATCAAGTTCCTAAGCTCGGTATTTTCAGGTATATACATTCTACCTTGATATCTTAACAATCCGTTACTTCCTATCTGAAATCCTTCATACCTTGAGTCTAATGGATTGAGCTGAAGAGCTTCGTTTACTTGCTGATAAAACTTATCGTCTTTCAATTGATGTAGTACCCGGTCTTTGAAATCAGAATATACTGAAGTTATTGCATTAACATGCCTCCGGCGACTTAAAGCATCTGCCACCCTGTTTTCCTTTCCTTTGATGTAATTGATCTCAAAGTCATAATCGGCAATCAATTCCAACCATCGCCTTTGTCTTGCATTCAGGTTTGGCTGAGTGAATATGTATTTCAGCCCTTGATGATCAGATCGAAGTTCAAATGGTTTTCCCAACAAATAGTGACGCCACATTTGAAGAGCATGAACAATAGTAGCCAATTCAAGATCATGGGGTGCGTAGTTCTGTTCATAATTTTTAAGTTTCCTGGACTCATATGCTATTACTTGACCATTTTGCATAAGTACTCCGCCTAATCCTTCCCCTGAAGCATCAGTGACAACTACAAAGGTTTCTTCAGGATCCGGTATTTTCAGCACAGGCGCTGAGACTAATTTTTCCTTAAGCATTTCAAATGCTCCTTGACATTTTTCTGACCATACAAATTTCCTGTCTTTTCTTTGCAATGAAGTGATTGGGTATGCTATTCGTGAAAAATCCTTTACAAACTTCCGATAATAGCCTGCCAAGCCCATAAAGCTTCGAGCTTCTTGTACGTTTTTGGGAATGGGCCACTCAGTTATCGCTTTAATCTTGGCAGGATCTACAGCAATACCCTTTTCTGTTATATTATGTCCCAAATATTGAACTTCTCTCTGGAAAAAGGTGCATTTAGACAACTTCCCATAAAGCTTGTTTTCACGAAGGCGCTGCAACACTAGCTAAAGATGCTTAAAATGTTCCTCCTCATTTTTTGAATAGATCAGAATATCATCAAGGAAGACTAAAACAAATTTATCTAAGCAGTCGTGAAACACACTATTCATTAAGTTCATAAATGCAGCTGGGGCATTGGTAAGCCCAAAAGGTAACACTGTGAATTCGTAATGCCCGTAGCGGGTTCTGAAAGCTATTTTATGAATATCTTCTTCCTTGAGTCTCAATTGATGGTATCCTGACCGAAGATCTATTTTAGAAAAGACTGAGGCTCCACGCATTTGGTCAAATAAGTCATCTATACGCGGTAGAGGATATTTATTTCTGATAGTCAACTTGTTTAACATTCTGTAATCTATGCATAGTCGTAAAGTGCTGTCTTTCTTTTTGACGAAGATCACTGGTGCACCCCACGGTGACACACTAGGTCTAATCAATCCTTTGCTTAGTAGTTCTTGCAGTTGAGCTTTCAACTCCATAAGCTCAACCGTGGTCATACGATATGGGGCCTTAGACACCGGTGCAGCTCCAGGTACTAGCTCTATAGAAAAATCAAATACTCTCCTAGGTGGTAAACCGGGTAGGTCTTCGGGAAAGACATCCTGATAGTTTTGGAGGTAAGGGTATTTTTCGGCAAAAGATTCCTGCAGTTGCTCATTCACCTTGTTACTATTTTCGTGAATTTCAGAATTTTTTTCCATTTTTACAGCAAATATATGACAACCCTTTCAACCACTCCTTTTTAATTGCATGGCAGAGAGTTGTCATAACTGGACTTTGTGCTGGATCCCTTGCACTTGCACTTTATTCCCCAAATCATCTTCACATTCAATCATCTTATCAAAACAATCTACTTTAGCCCTATGTTTTTCCAACCAATGCATGCCTAATATGACATCATACGAGCCTAAGGGTGCGACATACAGATTTACTTCTGAGACAAGACCTGGAAGTTCAACCTTGGCTTCGAATAAGCATTGCTCTACCCGGGCTCTCGATCGGTTAGCATACTCGACCGTCCAAGAATTAGCCATGTATCCAGCTCTTTTTGGAAATCTACTCAACAATTTAGGTGAAATGAAATTCTCTGTAGCCCCGGTATCTATGAGTATGGTAATTGGATTTCCGTAAAGCATACCTGGAATCTCTATAGGTGTAAACTGATATTCAGCTTGCCTATTATCCACTGCCGCATGGATCCTTTGTTGGAAAGCTGTTTGTTGTGATGGTAGAGGGTTCTTCTGTTGCTGTCCTCCTTGTCCTCTTGTGGGACATTGGTTTGCATAATGTTCCCCTCCACAAGTAAAACATCCTCCTAGGGGTCCCCTCCTCTCTGCACCTCTGTTGTTCTCGTCATAAAACCTCCTCGGTTTGCCAAAACTCCTATCCCTTGGTTGTTCTTGACGTCCGCTCTTATATCCTTTGGGGTCTCTGTTCCTATGGCTGAAATTACCTGCTTTCTTCTTAAAGGGCGGGTTTCCTTGTGTCCAATTCCTCCTCTTCCTATTTCTGTCCCTGATGGAGTCGTCCTTCTTAAGCTTCTGCTCTTGTCTCACAGCTTTTTCATAGGCTTCGTTCATGGTCGTGGGTGCCAAAACATCTACTGATCCACCTATACGGTTATTAAGTCCCATGATGAACTTCCTAATCTTATACTTCTCATCCTTCTGAAATTGAGGTACGTATTTCAATAAACGAGTGAACTTCTCCCAATAAGCATGTACTGAAAGCTTGCCCTGCCTCAAGTCCTGGAAATCCGTTAACTTTTGCTCAAAGAATAATTGAGGTAGCCATCGCTGTCTAAAAACTTCCACAAATTGATCCCATGAAATATTGGCGGATATCCAACCCAGTTCTGCCTTCTTATTCTCCCACCAACCTGCAGCTTCTCCAGTTAACTGATAGGCTCCCCACACAGCCTTCATGTTTTCTGTATAATCTCTTATTTCAAAATATTTTTCCATACCTGTCAGCCAGGCCTCGGCGGCATCACCTACCTCAGATCCATCGTACTGCGGGGGTTTGATTTTCTTCATGTCCTCAGAGATAATACCCAGTATTGTTCTTTCTTTTCCAGGTTGGGTTATAGTGTGTTCCTCATTTCCAGTTGGATGGGTATGAGCATTCTCAGAGTTTCGATCCTTATTTCCTGACTCATGTTCCTCATCTTGATTTCTGATGTCTCTATTCCCTTTCTGTTCCAATTGCTGGAGCCTGGCTTGAGTATCCTGCATCATCTGTAAGAGCTTGTCTAACTTCGCAGCAGATGTCTCTGGGGTTTCGATCCAACCCCTACCCTCAGACAAGTGAGCCATCGGTTCTCCCCTTCCTAAACCTGTTAAAGTAATCATACCTTTAGACTTTATACATTTTTTTTTTTTGAACATATAAGCATATCGATGTTACACACAACAAAATTTTTTTTTTTCTATTATTGCTCACAACAAAATTTGGTTACAATATATATATATATTTACAAAGTTTCAGTTTAGAGCCCTAGATTTAAGAGCTTTCATCACTACCAGTTATGGGCTCTTCTTGCCCTTCATAATCTGAGTAAGGAATTAATCGATAACCCGGGGTGGGTACACGAGGTTCCTTTAAAGTAAAAGACATGGTGTTATTTTCCAAAGACATTACAGTTTTGCTGACGGATTTTTGTTTATTACGCCCTAAGGTAGAGTTTACCACTACTTTTCTTCTTGAGCTTGCTTGGATCTGTTTTTCTCGTTTAAGTCGTTTGATAGCATCAGCTAATGTTTCACTATCAGAAGGTATGGTACAACTTTGTTGATCACTCTTCGCAGTTGCTAGTTTCCAACGCGGAAGATTACCTGGTTCTCGAGTTCTCTTACGTTTTGCTGTATAGACCCGCATCCTGGCAAAACCAAAATGCTTTGTTTTAGTTCTAGGATTCCTAAGTTTTCGCTGATGGATGAGCCCAAGGTTCAGTGTCGAACCCGGTGCTCTGATACCATATGTAACAAACACAGCTCATATGTATGTAACAAACAAATACGCTGATCCTAAAAACATCATCTGTAAAAGAGACAATTGACAGCAAATATGGAGTAGAACAAGACAACTTTTTTTTTTTGAAACTTTATTTACTAGAAAGAAAATGTGCATTTACTATAAACAACTAGTCGATTCTTTTCTTTCACAAACAGTAACAAAACAGAAAAATAACAGAGGTAAGAAGATAACACCTTAATTATTGCCGAAGAGAAAAGAAGCTCAAGTCTTTTTAGTTTGTTCCATCTGTTTACTTTCTATCTCCTTGCAGGTTAGGGAGGAAAAATATCATCAGGGCGTTTATCCACCCATCCTCGGACTCCTAGCCCCCCGTGTCATTTCTACTGAAATGACCCGGCCCTCCGCAGAGAAGCAACATAAAGAGAAATCAATGCCATCTGAGACTGGTGATTGACCCTACTCTCTCCTAGTCTGTCACACACCATAGGTAACTCCTAACTAGTGTGACCATCTGACTGGAGATGTATCCGGGCAAGGAACTGACTGACACTACCTAATGCGGATAGCGCCACCTTGGCCAAGGTTTTAAATTGTGTACAACACGACACCACTGGTCATGTAGCTCAGTTGTCACCCTACTCGGCTTGAATTTCAATTCCGGTCTTGTTGTAGGTACTTAACCCTATTGAGCTACTGCTCACGAAAAAGAAGGGGATTGTACAATCGTTGAGAGAAGACAAGCTTCCTTAGCCTCGTGCAGAAATTAAGCTCGACTGGTCTTGTCTACAGTTTTTTTTGTGTGTTTAGATTTTCTTGAAGCTAATAACTCAGGAGAGAACAAAAAGGGTTTAAGGAGGAATTTAAAAATCTCTGGTGAGAGCAGATACACTTCTCATTTTTCTCGGGTTCTAAATGGAACGGAAGTTCTTGGTTCTATCAAGAAATTTGCAACTATCAAGAAAGTATTAGATAGTTCGCATAACCAAGCTGGCAACCTAGGCGGTCAAAATGAACATAACCCATGCAGGAATAGTTTGCATGCTGAGAATGAGCTTCGTTGAGTTCAGAGACTGACAGTAGTTATTCAACACAGCAAAAGATTGCACTTTAATTCCGACCGTATTTATTTAACACAGCAGGAGGTTGCATTTGCGTTTCGACAGTATTTATTTAACACAGCAGGAGGTTGCATTTGCATTTCGACAGTATTTATTTAACACAGCAGGAGGTTGCATTTTTATTTGCTTAACAAAGACCAAAATTACTTTAACTACTTCGGCAACACTTAAAGGAACTAAAGTCTAATTTTTATTTTGGAAGGTGCCCGAAAATGTTCTCTAATCGAATTTCTCTTCAATATTAAAGCTTACGAGCATAGAGAATTAAGAAGGAAAGATACGTGCCTTCTTGCTTCCGGCAGCTCCTTGGTCCTAAACTCTTACGGTCTGTGTGTTTCACCAGCTAGCTCGCAAGTCTTTCTACCGAGTTCATCCACGCCACCCTTCCCTTCCTGTAGAAAATGCGCGGAGTCTTGACGAACTGAAAACTCCCAAATTCGTTCCTGCGTCTTTCGTTTCTCTTAGTATTTGTATTCCTTCTCGCCCAGTCTCCCGTCCCTCCTCTCTGCCTCCGTTTTTTTTTTTTTTAAAAGTCGAAAACTCCCAAAAAGGGTCCCGAACTAGAAACGGTTTCCAGTTTTTAAGCTCGATTTCCTCCATGCCGCCTAATCCGTGAGCCCACTCTTCTTCGCAGTTAACGAATCTCTCCGCCCAGAGGAAAAGCTTGTGCTTGGTGTTAATTCGGCCCCCGAAGAGTTACGTCCCCCTTTAGTTTTCCATTAAAAAAAAAACATTTTAATTGCCTTACGGTTTTGGCGAGGAGGTGCCCGCGCCCAAGGAATTCCGTTTTTCACAAGAAATAATAAAAACTCTTTAAATGGAAAGAATAAGCTTCCACCGCTAAGATCTCCCTTAAATTTAGACATTAATAAATTAACATGGGCATACATTGTGACCCTGCGGCCTCAAAAAAAACTTAATTAGAATTGAAATTATTTTAGTTAAAGGATTAAGCCCCCCTTTTTTTAAATTTGGTTAATGTTCTCATTAAACAAAAGATTTGATGATAAGTGACCCGAAATGGGATTAGGTCAAATTGTAGACGTCGGCTTGACGCAATAACCGATGGAGTGACGGAAAAACTACTATCAATTAAGGTCTCCGAAGACTTACCCTTAACGGCGACGTAAGGTTATCTAGACACTTGGTTACTAAAGTTCTCGGCCAAGGACTTTATTATAATAGTTCCAACTTACTGTTCAGATGGCATTGCGTTCTCTTCGCTACTCTCCATACCTGATGATATTTTTCCCCCTCTTCTTGGGAATGACGTTTCCTGCGTTTACTCACACAACGTAATAGTTAGCTGAAATCCATCACATATTGCCTCTATTTTACAATTAATCCAAAAGTCATCTTCCATATTTCAATTGATTCAACACATTCGACATATATATTTCTAATTGACATCTGCAACTAAATAAACCAAATATACATAATCAATTGATTCAACACATTAGAAATATATATATATCTGATTGACATCTGGGTAACAAAATAAACCAATATACATAATCAAGTGTAAAACATATCTACATAGTTGTTCCACATATCAAAGTAGTTAAACCACAAGTGGGATGTAACAACTCGTTAATTTTTTATACTTAGTTTTAAGAGGGTAATATGTCTTTTTGAAGTCAATTGATGCCTCCAATGAAAAATGTTGAGACCTTGTGTAGCTTGTTGGATGAGGTAGTGATGGAGGTGGGAGTGGAAAATGCTACCCAAATAGTGATGAACAATGCATCTATGTATGTGTCAATTGGCAGACTTCTAGAGGTGAGACACCCTACATTGTTTTGGAGCCCTTGTGCTACCCACTGCCTTGACGTTCTCCTTGAGGACATAGGGAAACTAAGTTGGGTGAAAAATGTGGCGGAAGATGCAAGGAATGTCACCAAATACATCTACAATCACACATGGGTCCTAAAACTTATGAGAGAGCACACTAATGGCAAGGAGTTTGTATATACAAAAGTCACACACTTTGCCACTAATTTCCTCATGTCATAGAGTATAGCAACTATATTGCCCAACCTTAAGCACATGTTTGCGAGCAAAAGATGGTTGGAGAATCTTTACTACAAGAAGGTTGAAGTGAAGAGGGTTGTGAAAACCATTTTTGATGATACATTTGCCAAGAGCATCGAGATCATCAACATAAGTTTTTGATCAAAATCCAAAATATTCATGTTACCTACTATTTGAACCCCAAGTTTTTCTTCTCCCTTTCATTCAGAGTAGATGAGGCTATGCTTGGCCTCAACACGTGTATTGAGAGGTTGGTCCCCAATTAGAACCTTTAAGACACCATATACGATGAGTAAAAGGTTTATAAGTGGGTGGAGGGAAGATTATTTTCGTTATCTCTATGCATTTGTAAGAGAGCTACCCTGTAGCCAGGTAAAAAACATATATGTTTAATTTTAGTTTACTATTTATTTTAAGTATACTAAAATCCTTACAAAGTTATAAATGTTGTCTTTGTAGATTTGTGGTGGGAAGATTTTGGTGCCACAATGCTTAATCTTCAAATACTTGCTATATGCATTTTACCCCATCCTTGTAGTGCTTCTAGTTGTGATCGCAAATGGAGTGTTTTTTAGGCCATTCACATAAGAAGTGCAACAGGTTGCACAAAAGTGCTTGAATGACCTTGTCTTTGTGTGGTAAAACCTTTGGTTGCATAAAAATAAGGTTAACAATCTTGCCACACATCATGTGCTTGACCATCAATGACATTGATCCATATTTGGATTGGGTTTTTGAAGATGTAAATTCATTGTTTACTGCTGATGAGATGGCTGATTTGGAGAGGGACAAAGCTGAATGGAAAGCGGGTATGGCAACATATGAGGAGGCAAAAGGCAAGGTTGGCAAGCAATTTGGGGTAGGTTCACTACCTACACATCTTGATCCTATTCCTAAGGCTCTTGTTGAGGATACTATAGCTATACCATCTAGTTCCACAGCACCCACATAGTGGTAGCAGTCTTTTTTGAGCTTTAATCATAGAAGATATTTATGATTTGAATTTTTATTAATATTGAAACTTGAAGTTTATATGTATTGAAAATTTGAACTTGTTTTTGGTCTATGATGCATATTGAACTCTAATTTTGATCTATATATGAAGGAAATTAATAATGTCCTATAAATTCAGTAATATGTGTGTTTTTGAAGAATACTTTGAAAAAATTAAATGTATTTTAATGTTTGATAAATTTGCCGAGTTATTGCCAAGATTTTCCCCAAGTTTTTGTTGAGTCCTAAGTTTTTAAAATTTTTGAGTCAACTGAGTAATCCAAGTTTTCCAACTATGGTTAATACTAAGGCTAACTTGTATTTTTGAATTGTCAGCTATGGGTAGTATGTTAATAAATAGCTATAAAGTAGTTACCCAACAGTTGTGATCTAAAAGACAACCATTGGCCCTTTAAGTAGAATTGCCGTAGTTAGGGAAGGATGGTGATTTGTGGACGGTCCTTGAAATTCATTGTAATGAAGCACTACTTTCAATAAAGCATCAATTGTGTTATTCTTATACAATCAAATATGGTATGAACTATTTTGTTTATTTGGTTACCTATTACATTTATGGTGTAGCAATAAAGTAGTTAACATTCTGGTGCCATTGCCTTTTGGGTCAAACTTCAAGAGAATCAAAGTCGATAATAACCATTAATGATGACACAATAAAATGAAAGAGTATGAGTAAATGGGCCAACAAATACAAGAATCATCCGACACACAAAAACAAAGAGAAAATCAACTAACCTAAGTCTTCAGGTACTTGTGGGAACTTTCAGTTCAAGAACATGTCAAAAAAGAATCAAACAAACACCAAGTGCTTGTAGATTCTATCTAGGGTAACTTGGCTGTGACTTGAGAAATTGATAGATTGTTGGATAATTTTCCTAGACTCCTAGCAAGGCACTATATAATTTTACAAGACCTTTGTGTTGAAAGAGACAATGAAGTAGATAGACAACAACTAATACAGCATTGTGAGAATCTGACTAGACTCCTAACAAGGCAATATATAATTTTAGAAGACCTTCATGCTGAAAGAGACTATGAAGCAAAGAAGCAACAAATAGTACAAGAATATGAGGAAAGGTGTTGTCAGGAGGAAGAAGAGAAAAGTGAAGACCAACATCATATCCCATGAAATTAATGCCATTGAGTGTGGACAAAGATAGGAGAAGACCATAGTGTGGTCAAGGCGTGGCCCGTGAAATTAGATGATCCCTCAAATTGGTGGAATAGCAAGAATGGAGGCTACAAGAGACAACAGACTCAAGAAATCCATCAATACAATTTTGGAGCTGAAGTAGAAATGTAAGTAAAAGCCACAATTGTGAACTAAGAAATCTAAACATCTAGTTGAATTTAAAGAATAGTCCACCACTCACAAAAGAAGAGTGGGTTGAGATTACTAGACAAATTCCCTTCTTAAAGAAGGAAGTCCTAATCTTACCAACCAAGTCAAGTTGAAGGCCCTGGCAAAAGAGTCAACCAAATCATTTAAGCTAACGAAGCCCCCTACAATCAAGGGAAGTCTTCATATTGAGACAGAATCAAAAGACTTCTTCATAGAAGCGAAGGGAGAGGCATATGAGAGAAATATTTGAGGCATCAAAGAATTGTTACTTGATGAGACTAAGCCAAAGACGCTAGGGCAAGGGATTGGATTGGAGAGAAGGGAGCTTGAAAACAACCATAGTAGTGTAAGGTCACCAAGATTTCAAGAAGGTTTGAGGATTCACACGTCTGACAATGTTAAGAGAGCAAAGGAACGTCCAAATCAGAACTTCTTGAGAAGAAGGTTCCGATCATTATAATTGCATCAAGAACACCGAACAATGGTTACTCCACCAACTAACCCAAGCTCAAAAAGGCAAAAAATGTCAAGATTCACTAGCAATGGATCCTAGGATCCAATAAGTCATTATAAAACCTATGAAACTATTTGGACAACTAATGGGTAAACTGATGAATGTCATTGGTTGTGTTCGTTTCCAGTGAACCTTAGGGGAGTCACAATTGATTGGTTTACAAATGTCTAGCAATTGATAGATGTTTGTCTAAGTTATTGGGTTCTTCTGTTTACCCTGTCGTATGCATATGGGTATGGTTTAGGTACGGGTGTAGGATGAGACGGTGGGCGGTTCACCCAAGGTCTACCCCGGGCACCCTGTGTTCTCTCCAAGGCACCCCAGGTGAACCCCAGGCTGTCCCGTCCAAGATCTGAGCGTATCTAGGTGAAAGTCAACAAAAAAACATCTAAAGGGTTTTGTTATCCAAGTGTTGAAAGCTCATATTTTCATAAATCGTCACTGTTTCTACATGAGAATTATTATTGCAGTTGAAGGTTGATGTATAATAAAACCTTATTCTGCCCTGATTCGTTTCAAATGATGGTGTCCATTTTGTGTGGTTTTTTTAACACAATAGTCGCTCGTAGCTTATTTTTCTTAAAGTTATACATTTCAACAGGTTACCTTTCATTTTGTATTGACATTCGACAAATCATTGAATTATGAATATTTTCTTTTTTTTAATTATGAAGTATTTAAATATTTTGTTTATTGACAATTATGTGTATTGCTATTTTTATAATGTTTAATATATATAAAATTATAAATTATAGTTATATATAAAATTGTAAATTATAATTATATATTATATAATTATAATTTATAATTTATTTATTCAATATAACTATAATTATAAATTATAAATTATAGTTATATCGAATATATAAATTATAAATTATAATTATATAATATATAGTTATAATTTATAAAATAATATATATATATATAATTTATAATATATATAATTATAATTTATAGTTATATTGAATATTACTCAATGTAACTATAATTATTATATATAACTGTAGCCATACCCAAGAAAAAAATATGTTGTACCAGCATACCCAAACCTCGAACCCATACTCATCCCTGTACCAGGATCGGCAACTTAGATGTTTGTAGAAGTTACGAAAAGCCTTTGAGAATGAATTCAAACTTTTTTGAGGGACAATGAAATTATCATGGAGATATTCAACAAGAAGCAAGGAAAGCATGAGAATGTGCAAGCATACAATCATAGGCTCAAAGAACTACTAGGGAAACTAGAAACAAAATTGGCGGATGTATTGAAGAAACATTGGTTCATCAAGGTCTAATACCCTCATTGTGGAGAAAGATGAAGGTCATGCCACCTTCATTGTACAATGAGGCATATAATAGATCGATGGACATTGAAGTGAAAATAAGATGTCCTCACGCTCTAGATAGAGAAATGAAGAAGATGACAACTCAAATGCAAGCAACAATAGCAAACCAAGATCGATTCAAGAACTATTAAAAGATATGTCCTAGATAATAAAGGAACTCAAAGGAGATTTTGGGAAAGGAATTAAGGGACGTATGGTGTATGAATTGCAAGATGGAGGGCTAGACGAAGGCTAATTGCATCAAAAGGATGTTTTGCGAGATTTGCCAACTGATAGGCCATATAACCAAAGATTGTTCATAAAACTTGAAGAATAAAAGTACACAAGTACTTTTTACCCAAGGAGAGTAGTCAGCCCCACCCACTAAACCTACAACGCCACAAAACAATAAAAGTGTTTTTAGATGGCTATCACAATCAGAGGAATAATAATGTTGATTACATGCTCCATAATGGACATTGATATAATTCTTTCTTTCTAAAAGTGGATTTAGGATGCAAGCATCTTATATATCCATTGACTCATGCCAATATTTATTCTAAAATTTTCAATATGCCAAAATCGGAGGGAGGGAAAAATATTGTATGATAGTAAATTCTTAAATGCATAAGCATTTTCTCACAATCTTAATAATGTATTTATCTTGGTAGGCAAGGGTTGACCTTTCTATTTTTTGGAAAATGCTTCCTATGTTACATCAAGAAAAATCTTGTCCTATAAAAGTGAAAAAAACTAATATTTTAGTGTAAACCTTAGAGGCAGACAATTCTTTATGAAAGCAAGGAACCATAGATTTGACAAGCATTGTCAAGTCTTGCTTAAATATTCCCAACTCCCCTATGCTAAGTTATAACTATATTCACAAAAAAGTAGCCTTACATCTTGTCCTCCATAGGAAACTAATGGTGGACAACTAAATTGAATGCCAAAAAAATTTGTAAACATCCCTAATCATCTAGGTGTCCCTAAAGAGAGGACCTTGTGGGCAAGCAAATTGTATGCCAAAAAGTTCCTCAAGCATCCCTAATCATTCAAGTGTTCCCAAAGAGAGAACTTGGTCTAGAAAGAGGGGAACAAATACATCTAAGCATGTAATGATGCCCAAAATATGTCCAACTTCTCTTTCCTTAATTAAATGCATAAGGAATCCATTATGCCAACATTGTATAGTCTCAATTTGATAGCCAAATCTTGGTTAGGCATTGGTCATTGCAAAACACTGTAATTGAAAGTAATGTAGGGGCATCTAAGTAAAGCGGTTAGCGCACATGGTCTCAACGCATGCAAGGATGGACACGGAGTGAAGGACCACATGATTCGCACATAAGTTGTAGTGGCTAGCCATTGGCAAGTTGACAACACATTTTGAACTAATGCATTTAATGCAGGAGCATAAGGTAATTGAATTTAGAATTGAAGCAAGAGGCATTTAATATGGTGGTTCAATCTTGGCACCAAAAAGTAAATTGTATATATTTGAGGAAATAGATAGGTTTAGGACTTTTGCTAAGAATAGATCATCGAGAATTTGTATATATAGAGTTATAACTATGTCCAGATCCCAATGTAGGACAACTGTAACTTTGCAATCTATCCTTAAAGATTAATGAAAAGTTGTTTTCTCACTTTCATGACTGAATTCTTTTTGTTTTAATGGATTTCTATTGTGCACTCTGAGGCTATGAGGTGAAAGCATCCCTTCATTGAGAACCCTTGGGCCTCGACTACATCATCTAGTATCAAAGTCAAAGGCTGTCATTCTTTATGAGTAATCTATCTTCCACAGTGGTAGTTGTGGGTAGAAGGCAATGTAGGCGTCTTCCAACACGAGTTTGTTGGGTAGAGGGCGTGAAAGGGAAGTGTGTTGCAAAGAATACTGGGGAAAGGAAATTGCAAATAAAAGGAGGGTATCATAACTAGAAGAGGTGGTAAGAGATCTCCAAGCGAGAATGGAGGAGATGGAGAACATTCTATAGAGAGGAGTAAATTTAGACTCAAGTGATGATGACACACCTGAGGTGCGTATGGATGGGGGTGACGAGTATCCAATGGAGATGAGGTTGCTGATAGCCATCTCCAAAGTCGCTAGCTCCTCACGCTCGAGCATATTGAGCCACATTGGGAGCCTATGTTTGGAGGAGTTGATCGACTAGATTGCAGAGTTGGAAAAGTACTTCAAGTACGAAGCTATTGAAGATCCTAGGAGGGTGTGATTTGCATGCACTAAGCTAAAGGGATATGCGTCACTATGGTGAGATCATGTCCAAAGAGACAAATGAGAAAAACAGAGGAATCATACATGGGGTAAGACGGACACCAAACTGAAAGTAAAATTTGTACCGAAGACTACAAGATGAGCCTATTTAGGAAGTTCCAAAACTTGAAACGAAGGGAGATGAACATCAAGGACTATATGGAGGAGTTCTATTGGTTGACCATTTGAGCAGATCACATGGAGGAGTGAGAAGAGAAAGTTGCCAAATACATGAATGGGCTGCAATTGAACATTCAAGACAAGTTTGGAATGGTGACCCCTAAGTCTATGGAGGACTATCAATGCGCATTGAAGGCTGAGGAAAGGTTGTCAAGGAGACAGCTAAGCGCTACACAAAACAAAGGTTAGCATGTGCAAGAAGCAACACAGTACAAGGTGACAAGGAAGGGTCCACACAAGCAAGGTGAGCACATTGCAAGGATGTGAAGACGTGCTAATGAGAAGAGGGTCATTCCAAAGGAAGAGGACAAGGACAAGAGAGAGGTTTCTCTAGAATATGCTTCTGATGTGGAGAAGGGCATCATGCATTCAAATGCTCACAAGCATAGTAGAGTAGCATTGGACAAAGAACTTAGACAAGCAATCATGTTGCTGAAGGAAGCTCAGGGAGCAGCACATCAATTAATGGCACAGAGAGACTTGAAGGAGAAGAAGTGCTTGTGCTGAAGCACATCTTGTTAAAACTAGCAAAGGAAAGGAGGGCACATATTCAGAAAAAGGATCTCTTCAAGACCATATATAAGTCAAGAGGCAAGTGCTGCAAAATTATCGTAGACGGTGGCAACATGGATAATCTCATTTTGGTTGATATGGTGGAAAAGTTAGACCTAAAAAGTGTTGTTCATCCTAACCCCTACAAAGTATCATGGTTATTAAAGAGACACCAACTCCTAGCGAATGAACAATACAAGGTAAGGTTCAAGATCGATAGGTATAAAGATGATATTCTGTGTCGTTATGCTATTGGATTGTTGCCATATCCTACTAGGATGATTAGGATGATAGGAAAGCACGAGACAATGGGCATGCAAACACATACATCTTGTGGAAGGATGGAAGTATAAGTTGGTGCCAGTCAAGGATCAAGGTGTAGAGGTAGAAAGCAGCCCGAGGGTGTTGCTGGTATCGGGGAAGCAATTCGTGGAGGTGAGGAGCACATATGTCTGGCATCCGTGCCAAAGCCTGTGCAAGAAGGAGACACAAAGGGCACAAGAGGCATAAATGACATAGAAGGAAAATGCTACAAAAGGTACGAGAGATATTAGGAGTGCATAAAGACATGTCTAAAGACATACTAGATGGCTTGCCACCTATGCATAGTATCAACCATGCAAGAGACTTGGTACTAGAGTCTAGCCTACCCAATAAGGTGGCCTATAAGACGATGTCGCAAGAGAGTGAGCAAGTAAGGAAACTAGTGGAAGATTGCTTGAGAATGGGCTAATCTAAGAGAGCTTAAGCCCATGCATCTAACATACTGGGCATCTAACATATTTGTAGGCCAAGATATAAAGCTTGCCATCATCGACTTACTAGAGACATTTGAGACCTCAAATCCCTAGCTTTACAAAGGTTTTGGGGATCTTCTAGTGGGTTAAAATAGTGTCTCAAGCCATTTTAAACCTAAGGATTAAACTAGAACACAACCATATGAACATGGACCTCATACTTCCATTCATAGGTAACACTTGCAATGTTTTTTTCTCTCATGGTAATGGATCTTAATGGACCCTTTGGCTCTTTCCATGGGCCTTGTAAAACCCTATATTGGGAGCATCAACCAATGAATGGATTGGCTCATCTATCTCCAACTATTATATTTTCCCATTAGTAAAATCTGCACAATTCCTCACTAATCTCTTGCCCAATTTTCATTAATTCAACTATGTTCAATTGCTTTGCTAGGAGATTAGACTTATTTCCATGTCTATTAAGAAAAGAAAACTACATTAAAGTACTTTTTGGCATCACAGACAAACATATTTCAATATTAGTGATTTTCGGTAAGAAAGATCTATTATGATTTACCAACAGAAAATGTGGAATATTTTAGCCATATTGCTAGTCAACTTCATCTTGAGCATTTGGAATTAAAATTTAAGATTTGATATGGTTGAATGGGAAGAGGACCTAAGCAATAGAAAGTCTTTTGGTAGAGCCAATATTCTTGAATCGTCAAGATTTAAGACCTCCACAAACAAATGGAATTGTAATATTGGGATTTTGGGCATATGTCCACCATTAGAATTGGGTGAAAGAGGAAAGGCAATAATTGTCCAAAGCAAAGGTAAAGGGAAAATTCAGGTAGGTGCTAATTTACTAAATTTAAAAATGGACAGAAAAAGATGTATCTATATCATAGTTCTGAAACTCGCCGAAACTCGCCAAAACTCGGCGAGTCGCGAGCCGAGCATGCCATGGCGAGTCCTGGGGACTCAGACTCGGACCCGGCCACAAACTCGCCAAAACTCGCCGGTTTTCGAAAACTTGCCAAACTTGCCGGAAACTCGCGAGTCCCGAGCATGAAACTCGGCTAGAAAAAAGTGAAAAAATCAGGAACACGGTGACAGTATATTTCTTATACTTTAAATATTTTGAAATATACTGTCAGGATGTTTGAGATAGGTTTCAGATCCATGGGATTTAACATGCAGATTCTAGATTTTGGAGGACCCATTAGATTTCAGACTTAACCAAATTTTCAGGGTTTCAGGGTTTCAGACTTAGTCAAATTCAAGGTTTCAGTTTCGCACAAAAAGAGTAGAGGACAAATCACTGGATCCTATTGACTTGGATGAATCATGAGACAGATCCTATTGATTTGCCGAGTTTTCTCCGAGTTTTTGTTGACTCGTCAATTTTGGCATGATTGAAGACCTACCATTTACGCCTTTGTAGGAAGGCGAAGGATGCAGGCTCCTCTGAGCCATAGACTTCTAGTTATTGTTTTGATATTTCATATTTGTTTGGAACATTTGATGTCATGGATTTCATATTCCATGAGTTTTGTATACATTTGACTATATTTATATATCTAAGTGTGCTATTTCCTTCAGCAGCTTAGCTACAATTTGCGTTTATACTTATCTGATCGATGTATACTTGAGTATGAGATCAAATTAGCTTCTATTTGATGATGTTATTGTGTCTTTAAGGTTTATTTTATAAAGGGTATGAAACAAGTTTTAAATCCTTAAAAATATCTAAATTTCTTGGGTTTTTCACTTTGCTGAGTCTGCGCCGAGTCTGGGTGCCGAGTCCCGAGTCCCGAGCCGAGTGACCCTCGTCGAGTCTGCGTCGAGTCCGAGTCTCAAAACTATTATCTATATCTTTAAAAACATCATGGATAGAACAAGGAGATCTATAGAGACAAAATGTTGTAAACTAAAGTGAAGAGATCAATAAATACGTGGTACTAAAAGTTACTTATAGTGCATGGAATCAATTCAGTAAAGCTTGTTATTTCTAAGTCAACTTTCATCTCTAACCATTTTATATGGATGACAACTTATAAACATAAGTAAATAACATTTACAATCCTATTAAATGAAAGCACACATACCTTGGCCCTTGCTTCTGAAAGTTGACCATGCACTATTGAGACATTAACAGCTCCTTTCTCCAACAGATTGCCATCTTCAATTACCCTTGTAATGCCATAACTGCATCACCCATCCATTTTAGTCAAGAAATATCAATATATGGTTCCATGTTCTAAAAAACAGTATACTTTGCATCCTAATGGTGAGAGAGAATGTATATAGTATGACAAAAGAATTCACATCATAAGAAGCATAGAGCACTCTTTATTTGGATTCAATAAACCAACCTAAGAAATATGTGAGAAGTATGGATATATATTCCAAGCTTGTGAAGATTTAGAACCAGTTGGCAACAAACTATTTCTAAAACCTACAAAGACATTTGCCTCCCACGAGAAAATGTCCAATTATATTTGAATTCATGGACGACAACTTTCCCCTAAGGGAAGGTAGGAAAGTCTGAAGTAAGAATGAGTCATATGTAAACATCGAAAATATGCATGCTTTCATGGAGTTGTCTTTTTTATGACTTTCTACATCTAAGCTTTTTAAGTGGAGGTAATTGATAGCAATGTTGATAAGATTTACCATAATGTTTGAGAGAATAGTATTTTTGTTTTTACCTGAATACAATCAATAAATGGGTGAATAGGTGGGCTGTTAGCTTACATTAATTCCCAAATACAAAACAAGAAAATGAAAAATTATGTGAAAACAAAATTCACACTAACCATGTCGACAAAAGACCTTGGAAGGAAAAAGGCAATAGTACCTCATCAAATTCAAGCTAGCTAATGAATGCCACTAGAAAACTTACCAATTGGAGAGTAAGCAAGAAAGGGCAAAGGTGTGGGCTGAATGGGAAGTTAACTAAAACATAAAGGCGCTCATAACCCAATTGAGGACCAGTTCATACCAGCTTGTGGGAAATAAGGAGATGGACAACACCTAAGGAGGATTCGGAAGAGAGGCTCAGTGTATTTTGTAAAGTAGGGGTATTGGAAAAAGATCTCAGCTTATAGTGACATATAAGCCAGATATGTTGACACATTAGAGGTTAACCTTAAGACAGAGTTAAATGAAGCATTGAGAATAGAAAAGGTAGGGGAACTCCTCATAAAGATCAACAATAGAAGAACCACCCTTAAAAAGGAGTGTTGAACTTTCTTTTTGTAAGAGTTGCCAATGGACTCAAAACCAGAGATTACCTTCTACAAGAGAAAAAAGCAAAGAGGATAAGTTTGCATGATAAGGATGCAATAATGATATTAGATTCAATAATTACATATGAGATCTTGCTTTTATATTTGCAAGATAAAAAACCCTAAGAGCTTTAAAAAGCCCTAAGTAAACTTAATAGTGTAATTAATTAAATAATTATTCCAACTCCCCCCCTTAAGTGCAACATAGGGAGATTGAGAAAATGCAAATAATGCAAAGATGGGTCTCAGCTAGAAGGCCATATTAGGTACCCATGTACAAAAGTCTCTCAGAAATGGAGAAAAGGAGAAAAATCCAATCGGTGAAAACTCTTCTCCAAAAGAGAGAAAACAACAAATATGTACAACCCCCATATTAAAGGATGTAGAGAGGTCTTGGCGACCACCTTAGGAGTGAGAAGGTGTCATGTCCCTATATTTACCATTGGATCAACTATATATTATTCATTCTTAATAAAGATTAAATATATTAAAATAATAAATTAAATCATAAACCAAATATTATAAATATTCTAATATCAATATAAATATAATGTATTATTATATAATAATATAAATATAATATAATATATTATTAAAAAATTTAATATTATTATAGACATTATTATTATATTATAATAAATATGTATTAAATAAACATTAGAGGATCGGCATCCTCTAAGAATAGTAACTAAGTCAAAAGATCTAAAACCACAAGCGCCTAAACTGATGCAAAGTCAGCGATCACTTACGAATCTCATATGGAGCAATCGGACTATGATTTAAGGAGGTTGCAAATTGGCATCGTTGATAGCATAAGCCATACTACGTGAGAGTAGGCCGAATATATGAATCGTCGCTACCTTATCAACAGCGATCAAACTCAAAGGTTATGACCATTGGTAAATCCCTTCCAATGGTAAGATTTAAAGGTATATAAGTCAAAAGGAATCGTGGAGAGCACTGGCATATCTTGGAATCATATCATCAGCCAGAAGAGATTTATCAACCAACAATACACATCATTCTCAGCATCAATACCGTAGAAAATATACTTCAAGTTATTATTCCATTGATTGGATTATTCATTCAACCAGCAGCAATCCTTGAACATAAAACATTAGAATATCATGGATAAGCAATGGATCAAGGCAGAAACAAATGCATTTGAAGGCAATCTTAATATGAATCAATCCAAGCAATATCCCAGCACATTATCATGAAAATTCAAGGCAGAGAATAAGGAATATTTCTGAGCCTTATATATATTATATATCAAACAATCTGATCATTTATTATTCATTGTCTCTCAAGACATCAATCATCATCAGAGCATTCAGCAACCATTGAATAATCCCATCCAATCAAACCGACTCAGTAATCATCTCTTCATCGATCGTCACAACATCATTCAGCGATCACTCATCTTCAGCATCATCGAACATCTCAAGTAAGAAGTATATCATTCAATATCAATCCAAGATACAAATCAATAACATATATATATATTTTTTCCTACAAATCTGCATCAGCTAGCGATCTCTGAAGTTTAATATCAGAACTATCTTCTTATCTCAATTGTCACATCAGTCTAAAATCAGATTCAGTTTTGTGTGATCAGCAAGACATCTAATTATATCAGCCATTGAGAACAGTCAGCCATCCTCTCATCTATTCAGATTACTCCTTCAATCAGCAATGATCAAACCAGCATAAATAAATGCAAGTTATATCAATATCAGAGAAGCATATCATATATCATGGAATTATCTCATCGAATCAGCAGTTTATATATCATCAAGCCATATCAGCAATATCTCCTCATTGATCAATCTGAGGAATAATCATATTCATCAGCAGGAGCAGCGAAGCTATTATACTATCAGCAGTTTAACACAAGGAATCATATATAACAGCAAAATATATACTATAAGTCAGATCGAATAACATGAAGAAGTGTTCAATCTATATTCATATAGTATATCAATCAGCCTGAAGATCTTGTCTTATTTATCCATATCAGGGCAACGAACATCCTCATCAGCGATCATTCCTAAGTATCGGTCAATCAGAATATATATACGTCTTTATATATCAGCATCATATATTCTATCATCAGCCATCGAATATTCTATCATCAGCCATCAACTATTCAGGTTATATTCTTCAAGGAGCAGCCATTATATCATTATTGCAAGGTATTTATATCAGCAAATCATTATATCAGTTATTCCAAGCAGCCTTCACAACAGCTTACAACGTATTCTATCAGCATTACTTACATGATCATATGATCCTTATTTTCAATCTGATCAAAGAATGAATTTATATCTATATCGAGATAAAGCTACTAAGGCATAGCATTGCCATATATATATATCCATCCGATAGTGATGGTGTGATATCTAGTTCCCATTGAAGGAACAATATGCATAAGAAAGTATTATTTAGTTCCCATTGATGGAACAATATTAATAAGAAGGCATTACCTTCGTGATCCATAGGATCATTAGATCGAGAAGGACGAGTTCCTTATTGGTATGATCTCTCTAACCTTACTCATGATATACTAGGGTCTAAGTGTCTCAAATTATAACGTTAATCTATCAACCACCCAGTGAGAGTATGGGTTAGACTAGGGAAGAGCAATAGTTTTTTATATATGTCTCACACGGTAGGTGACTCTCAAGTTTAGCGAGGGACCACCGGGCGTGTGGCAAAGCCTTTGGGCCTACAACAGTGGAGATAGGCTTTACTCAAGTGGGTGAGGGATCACCGGGCGTGTGAAGAAGCCCCTTGAGCCAAGTGGTGAGGGATCGCCGGGCGTGCGAAGAAACCCATGGGCCAAATGTTATTAACCTACGCCCTATATCTATACCCCATCTCCACTAGGGTTTATAAATGGATAAGATTAATGCATAGTGGACAACCCCAAGTATATCATGAGGTTCAAATGGAATGATTAAGATTTGAATTAAGAAAATGAATATTTGAATTATTGATTTATGATGATATTGATTATGTGGTTACTAACCCTAATTTGGATATTCTAATATGATTTATTGATCTTATTTATTACTAATGTTTCTTTTAAGAAGTTATTTCTGTGTGCAAGGTTAAAAATAAGAATCTTCTTATAAGGGACATTATAGAAGGATGAAACCCCATGTGAGAAGGATGAAACCCTAGAAGTGTTATTGTTTATCTCTAAGTTGTTGGTTCTAGTTTGGATTCTGTTTGGTCCATAGGTTTGATTCATGGATTTGGTAAAAAAAATTGGGGTTGGGTTCATATTAAGTTCATCCATACAAAAACATATAACAATCATAAATATATACATATTTACAACCTAAAAACAGAAATTAAATACAAAATTTATATATTAAATTTAATTAAATAATATTAAAATTTTAAACATATTATATTAAATAAAAAATATTGAAATTTAAATATAATTGTATTAATATAAAAATATTAAAGCTAAAATATATTATATTAATCTCAAAATATTTAAATTTAATATAATATATTAAATTTAAAATATTAAACTAAATAAAATATATCATTCCTCCTTTTTAATATTAGAATTGCCAAAAGTAGAGCAAATTTCCTATTAAACATATAGTACATGACTATATACATGCACTCCAAGCTCTATAGAACGAATCTGCACCTTACACATTTGGAAAGTTGACCCGGTTTAGTGAATGCCTAAATTATTTTTTTACCGACAACCTTTTTATTATTTTGTTCTGTCGTCTACCCGCCAAGCCCAACACCAGCTCAGGTAATGGAATTCTCACTATTGAACAAATCAAAACCAATATGAACTAAATAAACAATTCCAATTGAACAGATCGTGGTAGAACAAAACCAAAAAACATTAAGAAAACTCTAGGTTCACTGTAATATTAGAGAAAATGCATTATAGTTTGTTCTAGATTTGCCCAAGTTCATTCAAGATGAACCCACAATGATTTTGCCATCCCCTATATGATTCCCCAACCACACCGAACCAGATCCCAAACTAGGTTTAGATCAATGATCCATGATCCTGGGGGATGGGGGGACGCGAGGCTGCGGGGACGAGTCTTGAGGGCACGGGGACCAAGGGCCTAGATTTGGGGATGGTGGGGGGACGGCGACAGGGCAGCGGTAAGGGGGCAGTGCAAATATTATAGTACTTTAAAAAATAGTTATAAAAAAATCTACAAGTAATAAGATATGAAAATCTGAAAAACTCAAACATATTGCATAATTTCATTAAATAATGAAAATGTTGAATATCAATATATTTATATTATATTCAAAATTTCAAAATGATGATTACAGTCAAAATCCAAATACAATTGGCCAATGGCCTAGTGCCTCAAATGACAAATCAATGGATCATCATTCATCCTCAAAGTCCACTCCAAACTCCTCATCACTCGAACTACTAGACTCCTCAGTGTCAAGCTCATAGTTCCGAGACTCGGACTCGGCGCAGACTCGGCCAGGGTGACTCGGCTCGGGACTCGGGACTCGGCGCCTAGACTCGGCAAAAACTTGGCAAAGTGAAAAACCCAAGAAATTTAGAGATTTTTAAGGATTTAAAACTTGTTTCATGCACCCTTTATTAAATAAACCTTAAAGACACAATAACATCATCAAATAGAAGCTAATTGGATCACATACACAAGTATACATCGATCACATAAGTATAAATGCAAATTGTAGCTGAGCTGCTGAAGGAAATAGCACACTTAGATATATAAATATAGTCAAATGTATACAAAACTCATGGAATATGAAATCCATGACATCAAAATGATCAAATGTTCCAAGCAAATATGAAGTATCAAAACAATAACTAGAAGTCTATGGCTCAGAGGAGACTACATTCTTCGCCTTCCTACGAAGGCGTAAATGGTAGGTCTTCAATGATGCAGCAGCCATAATCTCTGCCTGTGACTCCATGCCACCCTCACCAACATCAGATGTGCCTGTGTCTGCTCGTGCTCTATCCACCTCCTCTGCCATGGCTACAGCCTCAGCCTCTCTATCTGCCTGGTCAACCCAATCAAAGTCCTCATCACTAAAGATAGGATCTGTAGCCTCAGTGATCCACTCAGATTGTGGATCGACCTCCTCTAGCCTGATTGGGGTGGAGTCATGGTCAAAAATCTGTTTGTGTCTAAGTCGAAGGTTGTAATGAACATACACTAGGTCATTCAACCTCTCCACGGACAATCTATTGCGCCTCTTGGAGTGTATGTGCTCAAACATACTCCAATTACGCTCACAACCTGAAGCACTGCATGGTTGGCTCAATATGCGAAAGGCAATCCTCTGAAGGTTTGGTGTTTTAGCACCAAACATTTGCCACCATACATCTGAGATGAGAAAAAGAAAAAAAAATCAATCTCATTTCCAATTTTAAGTCTCAAGTTTCAAGTTTCAACATTTAATAATAATATAAAAAGAGGAAAATTATGCCCTTAAATATATTTTTACCTGGCTGCAATGTTGTCCTACTCTCTTTGCACATTCGACGAGAAAAGAGCTCTCCTTGTGCACTAGTAAAGGCCTCTATCTCATGGACTATCGGCCTAGTAACTGCAGGCGCCATAGTTGAAAAACTCGGACTCGGCGCGGACTCGGCAGCCCAAAATAGGACTCGGACTCGGGACTCGGCAAAAAACTCGGCTAGGACTCGGCTAGGACTCGGCAAAGAAGCAAACCGTAGTTTTACAAAAAAAAAAAAAGAAATTAATGCATTTAGAGAACATAAGAGCCATAATTCAAACATTACACATGTCATATGATCTTCAAACACTCAATATTTGAAATTTCATCATTCATGAACCATAATCATACGATTCATACTCATAGTTTCAAACTTTCGAATGTATAACAAATAACAACATCATAAGTTTATAAATGTTTACATATAATGATGTCAAAATGAGAAAAACAACCAAATAAAATCTACATCTTCCTCTTTCCTCTCCTAATGTAACTCAATTTTTGAGGCCTCGAACTAGGTGCTACAGTTGTTTCTTGTTCTTCAAAATCAAAATTGTCTTCGTCATCCTCCATTTCATCCAATTCTGTTGCTTCTGTTGCTCCTCTCTCCAATTCTGCAAGATCTTCTTCAGTAAGGAGGACATCATCATCATTTTGTTCATTGGTAGTCCATTCACCATATGGATCAATATCATCTAAGTTGATGGACTCATGTGAAATGCCCTCCACCTTTCTAGTTCGAAGGCGAAGGTTGTACCGGACGAAGACAAGATCATTGAGCCGCTCTATTTCGATCTCCTTAGCTCGTAATCTTCTCTTCTCCAGCTTCTAATCCACTATGCAGACCTGTTGTGTGCCTCAAAGAGTGTTAAAATGAAGAAAAAAACCCAAAAAAAAACAATTTTAAGTGTTTATGGGTGTTCATTTGACAGGGCGAGAGTCCAGGGTCAGGACTCGGGAGTCCTACCCTGGGACTCGCGAGAGTCCTAGGATAGGACTCGCGAGTCCCAGGGTAGGACTCTTCAGGACTCGACTCGCGAGTCCGCGGCGAGTGGACTCGGCCAGCCTTAGGACTCGGGAGTCCGCCGAGTTTTGGCGAGTTTTGGAAGAGTTTTTAAACTATGGCAGGCGCCATTCACTCTATCACTAAGTAGAGCCCACCAAGAACCTCATCATCTGCCTTGAAATCAGGGCGGAATTGGAATGCCGGATTTAGGAAATAAGCTGCTGCATGGAGAGGCTTATGAAGCTGGTGCTGCCATCTCCTATCAATGATCTCCCAAATGGGACGATACTTACCCTCAACTCCCCCATAGATGGATCTAATGGCGTCCTTGGCCCTATCCATGCCCTCATATATGTAGCCCATTGCAGGCTTCTCCCCATCAGCAACTCGTAGGAGAACTACCAAGGGCTCGGTGAACTACAAATATTGTGAAACATTAACTTAAGTGTGAATAAAATAAAGTTAAACAAATAAAAGAAAAATATGAATAAAAATTAAAGAATACTAGAATTGAATTTTACAGTTACCTTCACAATCTTTGCAGCAGGTGTCCAAAAGCCTGGCTCATCAAAAATGTAACTTGCCACTTCAATCCCTGCGGTGGAAGTACCATAGGATGAGGAAGTCCACTCCTCAGCAACATACGTCTCAAAGGTCCCTTTGACCGAATCAAGGATTGTAGTGTGATGAAATTTGTAGCAAATCTGGTGATGCCAGGACGAGCCAACTCCCTTAACCCCATGTATTGCCTCATTAGGCTAAGGACACATGTGTGATTGTATATAAATTTGCAAATATTTTTGGCGATATCCACACATGTTTTGATCCATGGAAGCTTGTCTAAATCCTCCAATACGAGGTCAAGGCAATGTGCGGCACATGGAGTCCAAAATACTGTTGGATGCCTCTCCATCAGTAGTCTACTTGCAACAACATAATTTGCTGCATTATCGGTCACTACTTGAACCACATTCTCCTCACCCACCTCAAATAAGACTTCCTCTATAGCCTCACAAAGGTATGTGGCATTTTTTACATGTGTTGAAGCATCAATTGACTTGATGAACACGGTGCCACTTGAAAAAAGAAGCAAAATCAATGGTTCAATAAAACATAAATTAAAAATATTAATCGTTAAATCAAATTCAAAATTCAAATTATTCAATGCATTGAAGGAAGTACAATTACTTGAAGAGGAAACAAGAAAATTCAGCAGCGTCCTATTTTTTCTGTCGGTCCAACCATCGATCATGATGGTGCAACCCTTCTTACTCCATACCAAGCGTTGTTCCTCTATTTCAGCTTTTACATCAGCCACCTTTTGTGTCAAAAGTGGGCCCCTTAAGTCATCTTCAGTAGGGCCTTTGAACCCCGCCCCACAAACAGTTATGGCATCAAGCATATTTTGCCAATAAGGAGACCTAGCACATGTAAAAAGGAGAGTTTAACTTTAAATTTGAATTCAACATACATCTAAAATTTAAATATAAAAATTCATGAGACAAAGAATCAAACTATAATAATATAAATTTTAAAACAATCAAACAAAAAAGAATTACCTGGCTGCATGGAATGGAATGGTGCAATAGTACCAAAAGTCGCCAATTGCTCGTTTAGCTGCGTCATGTGCCTCCTTGTTCCAACCCGTGCTCTCAAGCGACAGTTGGGAACCAGGAGTAGTGCGTGGCACAAAAAATGAATCCAACCTAGATTTACGAATTCTAGGACCAATGCTAATACTACCACTACCACTAGTAGTAGCGGCAGCGGCAGCACTAGCAGTAGCGACAGCACTAGCAGTAGCACGGGCACCAACAGTAGCAGAAGTACTAGCACAAGCACTAGCACTAGGATGAAATGGAGGCTTGGAAGAAGCCTCTCCAACACCACCAATGCACGCTAACTCCTCCCTTTGCCTCTTCTTCACTGCTTTTTTCATTTCAAATGTTTCTAATTGTATTTGCACCTCACGAACAACCTCAACATGTGCATCTTTGCATCCCAAAGCATCATGGACGGCTATGCGTGCAAGATGGTATTTCAATCTATTAATGCCTCCATGAAAAATTGTTTTGCAATAGAAACATTTTGTTTGTCCTTTTTTTTGCCCTGGAAAATTTTCAGCGTGTTTCCAAGCTGGGTCCTTTCGAACTGGGTGTGAAGAGTTAGACATTGCGGAAAATACAATTTGAACTTGAAATCAAGGCTGCTGCAATAACACATAAATACAAAAAAAATGAACATTTGTTAATTCATTTATAATTATTAATTATTAAACTAATGCAAAAAAAAAGTAGGGTTTGTTTCAAAAATAGGTAGGGTTTGTTGATTGTTCCAAAACAAAAGGTAGGGTTTGTTTCAAAAATATGTAGGGTTTGTTGATTGTTGAAAACTTGAATGTAGGGGTTTTTAATTTGTTGAATGTTCACACTTTAAACTTCAAACAAAAGGTAGGGTTTTTTAATTTGTTGAATGTTCAAACTTCAAAGTTCAAACAAAATAAGTAGGGTTTGTAACTTTGTTCAAAATAATATTTGAAATTTTACAAAACAATGCAATTTGTGCTAAAAAACACAAAAAAAACCAAACAAAATCAAAGCTTACCTCTCTATTGAAACTTGAAATGAAATGCAAAGTTGCAAACTCCTTCCAATCGCTGGTAGAGAACTCTCAAGTTGCTCCAATGCGATTTAATGATGGATTTTTCGTTCTACGGTTCTACCTCCTTGCTATTTGCCCTACAATGCACACTCTTATTTTTGCTCACAACTCTCTTTTCTCCTCCAATTTTGCCAAGAAAATGAAATGAAGTTACTTTAAGTGTAATAGAGGCAATATAAGTCCCAAAAAAATCAATTTTTGACTTGAGTTTTTATGTTTTTTTTTAACTTTTTACTCATGCCTGCGCCGACCGAGTTTCACCATCGGGAATCGCCGAGTTTGCGCGAGTCTGGCGAGTTTGCTACAATCGGCGAGTTTCGGCGAGTTTGAAGACAGGTCCGAGTCCAAGTCTCCAGGACTCGCCACACCTTGCTCGGCTCACGACTCGCCGAGTTCTGGCGAGTTCGGGCGAGTCTCGGAACTATGGTCAAGCTCCTCCAAAGCAATACCAACCAACCCTATTTGTGTTGCATCTTCATCTGCTTGTGCTAGCTCCTCTAGCTCTACATCCCATCGAGTTGCTAGACTCTCCTTGTACATAAGCGTGTTGTGGCCAATGAGACACAAGACGTTATGTAGAACTACAAACTTCTTTGCCCTCCTAGAGGAAAGTCTATTCCTCTTAACAGAGTGGATGAAATTATAAGTAGACCAGTTCCTCTCAACAACAGAAGAACTAGAAACTTGGGACAGCAGACGAATGGCTAGTGTGGTCGTCAAATAATTAGGCCTAGGCAATCTCTCACTCTTATACCTTGCTATTGCAGCTTTCAACCTTGTTGAAATTTGGAAGTGATTTGGAATGAGGTTTAGATGCTTATTTATGAGTGTTTGAGGTGTGGGTTGGGCCCATAGAGGATTAGGGTTAGTGTTGGAGGCACACAAATAAAAAAAAATGTTTAAAAAAAAACACTTTTTTCATGTTGAATTCCTATAATGTCCCCTTTTTGAGCTAAAGTGACTTCAAGCTTGGAGAATGGAAAGTTGGCAAATAACTTAAAGCTTGGAGAATAGAAAGTTGGATTTTAGTAGCATCAACAATTTTTCCTTGGCAAAGTAAAGTCGACATTTGACTTGGAGTATTTTTATAATATTTTTTGAAAAGTCAAAATTAATTAAATAATTTGCCAAAGGGAAAAACATCCCACTTGGAGAAGTGGAAAAAAGGGAAAAAAGGAGAAAATGAGGAAAAGAAAACAAATGACAATAAATAATATTTTATTTATTAAAATATTATATTTTAAGCCAAAAGTGGCCACTCAAGGGTGAAAAGGAAAAATAATAAAATATTATTATTTTATTTGCCCAATTTGGCCGCCCAACTTGAGGAAATTAAAAAGAAAATTAAAATAAATATTTTATTTATGATGGTGGACTCCAAAGTGAATTAAAATACATTTGATTTGGTCGCCCAAGCGAGGAATTATAAAATATGGGCTTTGGTGGTCATTTTCATCATGTTATGTTATTGTCATTTGATATTTGGAGAGTTTCTCTTGGCTGCAACTTCGTTTCAGCAAGCTTCTAAGGACGAAAACCCTTAGAATTCGTGGTTTGGACAAAAACCCATACCACATTGAGAGATGAATCCATCTAGGGTTCATTTTTGAGCTTAATTGCAGGTTTACTACATTGTGAAGCTTCATATCAGCTAGGGTTTGAAGGATAATCATCATATCAACTAGGGTTTGAAGCTTTTATTTGCAGGTTGAGGACTAAATGATGCAAATCTGAAGGTTATTTTGGTATATTTTCATCATGGCATGTACGGCTAGGGTTTGGAGTTGAAGCGCCATACCTTGGAGGGATTTTTGCTGATTGTTGTTATACATTTGTGGGCAGATTTGATGTTTCAAACCTGATAAATCTATATCAGATTGGAGATCGGAGGTCTTTGAGGTGAAATTCCACATAATATTTGCATATTTTCTACCTAGGGTTTCATCGCTCCACCTAGGGTTTGATTGCTGCCTTTTTGGAGGTATTTTGTGGTGTGGAAAGGTGTTGTTCAGTTATCTAGGGTTTATATCAGACTGCTGCAGACTATTTCAGATTGGTGGTTGGCATATTAGCATCAAACTTTGTCATCTACAATCTCCCAGCATTGGCGGCTTGCCTAGGAATCCATCGCTTCACATTTGGTGGTGGTTTTTGGCATATTTCATCATTGTCTTCAGTCTAAAATTTCATATCAGCCACTCAGAATTTCATATCAGCAAGTTACAATCAGATCTGGGCAAAAATCAGACCTCTACACTTCATTATATGTCATCAAAATTGTACCAAAGTGTGGAAGGTTCAATCGGGTATGTTTGTAACTTTGAACAACAATTGGATGATGTAATCATTTCAAATCTTTAATTTGAATCATATATCTTGTTGTTCTGAGTGAAATCAGATCTTTGATTTATATTTTTCAGTCATTAGTTTGATGGTATTTCATTTCAATATGGTTTTATATTGTTATTGTTATATGGTAAATGCAACATTTCATTGAAAACTCACAAAACCACTCAAAACAAACAAGAAACCCTAATCAGAAATTCAGAACAGCATTGAGAAAAACATGACAGAATTAGTAAGGGTTCTTACAATTCCGTAGGGGTTGCGCAAAAGTCCTTGGGGCGGTCGGGAGACGTCTGGACGTCCCTTGGGCGTCTCGGGGACATCTGGGATCCCCAGAAAGTGCAAAAATAAAGGGGACATTTCCGGAAATGTCCCCTCTTTAAGGGGATCTCCTGGAAATGTCCCCGAAGCGTGGGCGGCGGTGGAGGGACAGCGGGGGGACGTTTCCCCCAAGTCCCCAAGTCCCCGATGCGGGAACGTGGGGAAGGGGGGGGGGGATGCATCCCCATGGTACATTGGTTCAAATCAAACCCATATCTAGGGCCTCTAGCTGACAAACCAACAACCTAGGTTGATCTAGATGACATATCGGTATTCAACAAGTCATATGAAGAGCACTTGTCTCATCTTGAAAAGGTGTTTGAGATCTTAAGGGTGAACAAATTGTTATTAAATTGTAAGAAGTGAGAGTATGATAAAACCTCTTTAGTGCACCTTGGTCACATGGTGGATGATGGAGAGATAAGGATAGATCCATTCAAGGTTGAGGCAATAGTTAATTGGCCAAAGCCCACTAACATAAGTGAGACACGAAGGCTTGTAGGTGTAGTCCAATGCCTTTGTAAATTCGTGAAAAACTTCTCATATATTGCTGCCCCGTTGCATAAAGTCATGGGCAAACTAAGAAAATTTTGTTGGGCAATAGACAACAATGTGCATTTGAGGAATTGAAGCAGAAGATAAGTACAGCACTGGTCCTTCTTACCTAATGTGCAAGCAACTTTTGAGTTAGAGATGAATGTATGCAATAGGTGAAGTCCTATGCAAGGAGGTAGGCCTATGTTATCATTCAAATACATTCAAAGGGCTCATGTTGAACTACAATTCCTATGGCAAAGAACTATATGCTTTGGTTTCCGTAGTGAAGAAGTGGAAACATTAGCTCATGGGGAAGGAGACTGTGATGCACACCAACCATAAGCCCTTGCAATACTTGCAAGCACAAACAAAATTGTAGCACTCTAGGCATTACAAATGGATGGGATTCCTTCAGGAGTTCCACCTCGATCAAGTATAAGCATAGTGTGACAAATAAGTTGTTGGACGTGTGTTGTATACTTTCCAAATTTAATAGTCGAATGGGGGTTGTATAATTTTTTGGGTGCTTTAATGGGTTTTCTATTTTCACCGATGCTTCCAAAAGAGTTTTAAAGCATTCATGCAAATTGTAAACCATTTTTGATGTACCTATTAATATCCACACATGCTTAAAGGTTCGGTAAGAGCTTTATTATTGTATTGTGAAGGTTCAGTTTTTATGCAATAGTGAACAAGGTTACTGTGTTGGGTTTGTTACCCAAAAGAGTTTTTCTAGTTGAAAATACTGCATATTGTGTGTTTTGTTTTTTATTTGCTTCAGATTTTGTATTCATTGCTTCTATTGTACAGATTTATCGAGCTTCTTTTCTTACATAAGGTGGCCCATATGCTGTCCAAACCACCTCTTTTGTCTACAATGAGTAGCTTGTCCAAGCTAGAGCCTTTCTTGGTGAAGTGTATGAGCAAGATGCAGATTTCAGCAAGGTATATCAGACTATATGTAGCAAGAAAAATGCAGAGTTTAAGCCTCATCAAGACAACTACCTTCAAGGAGGACTCCTATATAAAGCGGGTAAACTTTGTGTGCCAAAAGAGCAAAGGATTTTGTTGATGCGGGAGACACAAACATCACATATAGCTAGACATTTTGGTGTCAATAAGACTATAAGTAATCTCCAGTGTTTTGCTTACTAGCCATGTTTACAAGCTGATGTTGCAAGGTTTGTTCATAATCGTCAATTGTGCAGTGAGTAAGCCCAACAATTGAAAGTTGGGGCTGTACCAGCCGTTGCCTGTACCTAAGAGGTCTTGGAAGCATCTCCATGTATTTTGTTGGAGGTCTCCCAAGAACTAAGAGGGGCAATGATTATATCTTTGTAATTGTGGATTGTTTCAGCAAGATGTGTGTTGATTGCTTGCAAAAAGATACTGACAAGAAGTGACACTGCAGAGCTTTGTTTTAATCACGTGTGGATACATTTTGGTATCCCGAAAAGCATCATATCCAATAGGGATTCCAAGTTCTTGAGCAAGTTTTGGTGCACGTTGTGGGAACAAATGGATACAAAGCTCAAGCAGTCCACCACCTTTTAGGCTCAAACAAATGAACAAACAAAAGTTGTGAACAGAACGTTGGTGCAACTGTTGAGGGGCTATAATCAGAGGTATTCCAAGGGTTCGAATGAGCACTTGATGTATATTCCCCACTCATACAATAGCGCCAGTCATTCTTCAGCGAATTTTTTGCCTTTTGAGGCATGTTTTGGTTTTATGCCATCAAGTCCACTTGATATCTGCTTTGGACAGTAAGGGGTTGGAAAATAGTGACTCTTGAGGTTGATAAAGCTCACAGGTTCATGGAGAAGGTGAGATAGATACACCTCCAGGTACAAGAGAGACTGAAAGAATTTCAGCTTAAGTACAAGAAGTGTCATGATCAGCAAAGGACAAAAGTTAAAACATAGATTTCATGAGCTGGTGAGATGGTTTGGGACTACTTGGGCAAGGAGAGACAACAAGGGCCTTCATGGAAGCTGAAACCTTTGTGGTATGGTCCATTTCAAATAATATAGCAGGTAGGGCACAATGCTTTTCATTTGGAATTGTCGAAGTATATGACGATATTTTTAGTGAAGAAGAGTCGGAGGGTGTAGTTCTTCATTCATTAGATGATTTTGCACCAAAAGAGATAGATGAACTAGAGGAGTATGTCATTATTAATAAGAAGGCGAGGCATACCAATCAAGGAGAACAAGAGACATAGCTGATTGGTGAAAAAGGATAGTTCTCAAATAAGGCAAAGTAGATGTCTTGTGAAGGTGTGGGAAGGAAGTCCCACATTTAATTGTATTTTGAGCCTTTTGGGGACCAAACCTCCTTTAGGGAGGTGTGATCCAAAATTGGATTGGATGTTCAGATTGGGTTGCTTCTACAGTCAAACACATGCACTTACAGCAGAGAGGAGGTCACTTGAAGTGACTCTATGAGCATTTTGTATTGCTGCAAGATCACTTGAAACAAAAGAAAATATCTTTGATAGTGTTGCGGGTGTTTTAAAAGCTACTACAGATGAGTTGGCAACATGTTGTAGGTCATTGGAAAACAATCTTCTGTTGAGTTTGTTTTGTTTAATGAGCTATAGTATACTGCTTTCAGCAATATTTTGAATGCCATAAATGTGGATAGCAAATAGGTGTCTAGGGTTTGGGTCTAATGGTGTGTTGGTGGTGGCTCAGAACAGCCCATAGAGTCTTGGAGTCATTTATCCATACATGTGCTTGTTGTAGGTCGTTTTTGGCCGATTCAAATATGCCAAAGGGCAGCTAGAACAAGATGATTTTGGAGAGACAATTTTATCTCTTATTGACAGCCGGTTGACTTTGCTTTGGCCATGGTTTACCTTTCATGTGTCATGGTGATAGTTAGGTCAGTGTTCACTTGAGGCAAGTTGTTTCTCTTCATAGAGCCACAACCATCTGCATTATTTATGGCGAGCAACACTACATATTCTTTGCTAGCAGCCATTAGAGCTAAGAGGATAGAACCGTTTGCGAGGCAATGTGGATGAGTGGGCAATTGGACAGTTGCAAATGTGCAACCATTCCCATTCCAATACAATCGTCCATCTTTCCTTTTGTGCTATGTGGCCAGAGAAGGGACAAAAGACAAACACTGAGCCATTCTGAAGGTTCAACCGGTTCAAGTAGGGACTCTCATTACAAATTCATGGATAGAGATAAATTGTATCAGAGTTCTTGTAATAGCAAGAGCAAAGTGGAGTATAAGGGAGGCTGTAAATTTATTGTACAGATCTAAAAGACCATTAAAAGTGGCATTTTACTGTACGTACTGACATCAGAGGGTGATGGGATGCTGATAGCATTACCTTCTTGGAGTTTTTCACCCTTTTAGGTTTTCTCCATATGAAATCTTGTGTCTTGTGTTTTACTTCATTCATGTTTGTGCTCAAGTTAATTGTTTTTCCTTCTTGTTACATGAATTTCCATACTGCTGCATGTAGGTTAAAACAGTGGAGTAGGCAGTGGAGAGTTGTACTTAAGGAGTTAACTTAGGAATCCATAACTAATGCACCATAAGGGTTATCAACCCAGTGGTTTATGGATCAGTTTTTTGAGTTAATATTTACATAGGAGGGGCCTACATATATAAGTTACAAATCCTACAATGAAATTTGCTGTTTCTAATTGTCTACCTAACCTTTCCAATTGTTCTGAACTTCTTGGTGACTTTTAATTCATCTTGATTTGTCCTTTTATAGCTGTTCCAGCTGTCAACTACTTCATTTCTAGCTACCTTTACAATTGTTTTAATTACTTTTACTTTATTTCTATTAGCCCACTTGCATATTGACTAGAGTAATTTTCTTACTCATGGGACATCCTCATCATTTCCACCCTGCTTGGAGGAAATTGTCCCCAGTTTTTCAAATAAATAGAAACCACCCTATAGCCATAAAGATAAGTCATGAGAAAATGGAATCTGGCAGTTTGTAGAGTGTATGTAAACCACAAACAATAACGAGGGATTCCTCAAATAGATAGAATCCAATTGTTGAATGAGGGGAGTTGGAAGACTTGGGATTGAAATATCCAAGAAATTGAAATGCTTTGTTGATCGAAAGAAGATCCTAGTATGAAGATCCAAGGTCCAAAAATTGAGAATCTACAAGAAAGATTTTTGTACTAAGGAGACATTTTTGTAGTGGGGATAGTGTTGAATCCAAGGCATCAAACTCGATTGTAAGAGTTATCGAAAACAAAGTCAATCGGTATCTTCCCTGCTTAAGAGCAGAATGTATGGAAGGCAATGAAAACGAGGATAAGATGCCAACACTGAAGCTATAAAGAGCCCATCTTGGAGCTATGAGGAAGCTAGCTCAAGATCGAGACCCACTACCAATTAAGGAATGGGATGAGCAATATGGAGTTCATCATCGGTTTGTTGAAATGCAAATTGGTCGTGTTGATGATTGTTTTTGGACAAGTAAACAATTAGAGTGAAATACTGAGTATCTGACTCCCTCTTGAGCAAAGCCTCTCGAATGCTGAACGAAGTGATCAAACAAGATGACTCCAAGGTTCCTTTCTGATGATTATGTAAGAGACAGCTCAATGACTAAGTATGATTTTGCTGTTAAACACAAAGGGACTTACATTAGATCTTTCTTCTTTCATTCAGCTTATCTCTCCTTTAGTGTGGATGATATGTATACAAGATCTCAATAACAAAGAAATAGAAAAGGGTGAGGGTTTAGAAAGCTAATCTAAGGTCAATGAGGTAATGATGAGGTATTGAATAGACAAACTCCCTAATTAACCGAACTTCACTTCGCCAAGGGTGCCTACAACTACATGAAGCTGGTGCAATCTCCTAAGGTTACGCGAAAGGTTTTCAAATCATGAAGGTTCATATGAGCACCCATAAGACGGCGCAGCTCAAACAAGCATTCACAATCGAACTTATGTAAATATGGCTCAGACTAGCTTTACACAACAATTCACCAACGATGAATGTTAAAAGCATGAGCTAGGAGTTGATCAAATATCCAATACAACATACATTACAACAAAGAACTTCTAGTCTATTTTACTTTCTACTTGAAACATCTCTCCATCCCATTAAGATACAAGAAATCATGTTACTCCACAAGATAATACTTAACACCAAACAATGTCTTTGCATTAACTTTGAGAAATATTTACAACAATTTTCAGTCCTCTCAGACAATTTTGAGAGTTTCTCCTATCCTACTCTTAAAATCTACTCTCTACTACTACTAATGATCTACTGATCTTACAAATGAGGCAACAAAGCCTTTATATAGTGCCTAGAATACATTGAATGGCTAAGATCAATTTGATAGCCAAGGGCTCAGATCATGCCACCTCAGAGGTAGTTACAACAAATTGCTATTTTTAGCATAAAAGAGAGAGGCTGTAATGTCCCGTTTCCTAGATTGATCTTTTACAGTTGACCGTTGGCCTATTCCAGAGACCCGTAGGCTACTCAGAGGTTGAAATTGGGGTTTCATGTTTTGGTGCTTGCTTTTGTTCGTGGATTGTGGTTTGGTTGGCAGTTTCTTTCCGGGTTTGTTCTCCTTAGTCCCTGTTGGTTACGACTATTTTTAGTAAGATCAAGATTGGCACCAGAACGGGATTTTGAGAGTGGGGTTGGATTCGTCTTGTCAAGACCTTTCCAACGAGCTATAGATCATTGATTTCCGACATCATCTTGGCCTCCGTTTTAAAGTTCGTAAATTAAATATTATTATTTAATATTAATGTTGTTTTAAAAAGAGGGGACTTTAAGGTTGAGGTTGAAAAAGAATTGAAGAGTATTATATTATTTTCCCTCTCATGTTTTATCCCATATGCAAGAGGATTTTAGAGACTCCCAGTTGGAAAAGTATAAAAAGAGGAAGAGTGCTCTCATTTGGGGATTCGAAATCTTGATAATGTTATGCTGCCGGATTGGCCTTGGAATTTCTTCGAGGAATGTATGCCTCCTAGCTTGGCATTGCTTCTCGCTTGAAAGATAGCGACTAGTGGTGAACTAGTCTAGTTTGTGAGTTTGCATTGGGATTTGTGCATTGTAATCAGCTTTTGGCTTTAGTTCAGTTTTGCATATTAGAGTTTTTCCGGCATTGCATTTTTAGCTACAGCAGATTTGTGTTTTATTCATAAGTCAATAAACAACAAAAATATTGTTCTGGGTATTCTCTTATTCTCATTGTCTGGTCAAGGCGTCACTTTCCTCCAGTTTGCAGATTTTTTTGAGATAGCTATGATTTTTAAAAGGCAGATCGCCCTTTCTTGAAGGCCGTACCCTCTGCTGATGCATTGGAATCTATGCATAAATAATACATGGCATTTTGATCTGTTTTCAGTGTTCTATCCTAAGCATCATCATTCTTAGGGAATATTGCATTTTGTTTCAAGTGAGTTGGATGAGTTATGAGGGAGATATGAGCATATGAGTAAATTCATAGGTTGCTGGTTTTAATTTAAAGGCGAATGAGATTCATTTTGTAAACTGACAGTAGTACTGGCAGTAATTCTCAATCTTGTTCAATTCTGATTTGTAATGCTCAACTCTACTTCCAGTATTTGCTTTTGTATTTACTTTACCTCTGCCCTATGGTAGCTACTTTCCCATTCCGGGATAGAAAGCACATTCTGGGTGTTGAGTACTTTCAGCATTACAGTTATTTCTTTCAAGCATTGTAATTTATAATACTCCGCCATATGGTTGCCTCAACTCCATATTGGATTGGGTAGCACATACTTGGTGTCGAGTTCTCTTTCAGTACTTAGTGTAGAAGACCCTCTGACCATATGCTCACCATCATTGGCGCCATTCTTGGTTAGAGTTATTGCATAAGCATTTTGATTAAGATCCTCTGACCAATGCTCACACCTTGCCCACATCGGGATCCTGGTGTACATTCTGGTTAGAGTTGCTTCAGCAACGTTTTGGTTTAGCTGCTAACCTTAACGGGTGCATTGGTTTGTAATTTGTAATTTGAAAAAACAAAAAATTTGGCTTGGAATATTTCAGAGGCAATGAAGGCACGTTTTCCAATGTGATAAGGTAAGGCGAAAGCATTTAAAATATTCCTCCACATAGGAATCCCTTTGGCTTCTTTCATTAAATGATACATTTAATGCATTTAAAATAATGCGGCTAATCAAAATTGAATGATGTGTACTCGCCACATAGATGCCAACTCAGCATACTTTGAAAATTGTATCATCTTTGTGTGATGTATTCAATGCGATTGCTTGAACTTGTATGTTTAGGAATACATCTTGTAGATCTTGCCTTGCACATCTCCTTGCAACTGGATATATGATACTTGTAGCTCATTTGATTGACTTTGTAATTCTTTCTTCTTCTTGTAGGTAAGTTGATGATCTTCCTTGATACTTCTTCATGTGGAGTAGATGATGATGATAATGACGTGGCTTTCTTCATGTAGAGTAGAAGACTCTCTCAAACTTGAAGGTGAAAGGACTTGAAGTTTAGATGGATGAATGCCTCCGCTTGATGTAGAAGTTGATGAAGTGATCTTGCATGATGATCTTCGAAGTGACCCTTCGGAGTGTAGATGACTACACCTTCTCTGGACGTGGAGTAGATGACCTCTCAAGGATACTTGAAGCTTGATGATATGAGGTTTCATTGAAGTAAAGTGGATGTCTTAGAAAGTCTTGATGAAGATGATGTCCTTCGGATGGATGTCTTCTAGACAATCTTAACTTGATGCCACTTAATGAAGAATTCCAACACAAGGATGATGAAGGATACCCTTGAAACAGCTACATGATGCCTTGCTCTTTTCTCATTCCTTGCTTGTCAAAGGTTCTTATCACTTGATCTTTAGATGATTCCTCCTTTTTGCTGCAACACAAGTAAAGAAACAGCATCAATCCCCTTTCGATAACACATAATATATAAGAATCATTACAAGCATTTCTAATCTAAGCACGAGTTAAGGACTTTGATGTCTAACTTGAATGATATGAAAACTTTACTAAGATGGCGTGCTGGTTGAGATAAGTGAATTCCTCTTAGATTCCTCCTTGATAAGCCTCTAAAGTTTGCCTTCAACACTTGACTTTACTTCCCTTCATAAGGTAGCGCTTTAGACAAAGGTTTTAGTTTCTCCTAAAATTGATGCACTAGATAAGGCGCATTGGATGGAGTATTCAAAATCCTCTTCTAACTTGCTTTCAAAACTCAACTTTACTCTCACCTACAAGGTGGCGCAATGGATCAACGTTTTGACTTCCTCTAGAAATTTGCTCTGAGACTTGACTTTGTATTCCTTTTGAAGAGGTCGCATTGGTTTGAGATGTTAGGATTTTCTAAGATTTGTGCATTGGTTAAGGATTTGAAATCCTCTGGAAACATCAAAACTTACACCTTGACACCCAGCATTTTTCTTTCTCCTTAGCGCATTGGATGGAGGTATTGATTTCCTCTAGGATTGGCGCATCACTTCATCAATTGAAAATCCTCATACCTTGGCGCATTGGATAGGTAGTTTGAGATATCCAAAACAAACTTCATTCTTCCTTATGTGTTGCGCATTGGATACCACCTTGAAGTGGCGCATTGGATCACTATGTTGGAAGCTTCAAAACTTAGGTGCATTGGATGAACTTTACCTTTAGCGAATCATGCATGATGTTGGCGCTTGGGATAGAACTTTGAAATCCTCTAAACTTGCCTTGGAGACTTGACCTTGGATGTCTAGGACACTTCCGCTTTCCTCCTTGTATGGCGCACTGGATGAGGTATGGGGAATCCTCTGGAATTTCGCCTTTGATAAGGATCCTCTGAACTTTATATTGAAACCTCTTGGCGCACTAGATCATCACCTTAGAATCTCTTGAAAATTGACTTAAACCTTGTGATGCCTCTCCTTTGAAACGCCTGGAATCTCCCTTCATGAAGTCGCATTAGATGAGGCATTGGAAATCTTCTGGAATTCACCTTGGATGCTTGATTTAAGCGCTTAGGTTTAATGTTTGGAAGTCTTCCTTTTGCAAATATGATGTTTTCTAGATGGGCGCATTGGATGGGATAAAGAAGATCCTCTAGTTTTGGCGCTTTAGATGAGACTTTGAAATCCTCTAAACTAGAGCCTCCATAATTCCAACCTTAAGACTTCTCCTTTTCTCCAAGTGGCGCACTAGTTGAGCTTTTCAAATCTTCTAGTCTCTCTTCAAATTTTAGATTTCGGAATCCATCCTTCTATCCTAGCGCATTGGTTGAGGTAAAGAGGATCCTCTTGGATTGAAGCGCTTTGGTTAAGTGTTTTAAACTCTCTTGAATGTCTTTTTGAATTTGCCTTCACTTTCCCCTAGATGGCGCATTGGATAGGGATCTTGAAATTCTCCTGAATTTGCCTTTAAAACTTGAAAGGAATCATCTCATCCTTGGGCGCATTGGATCACAATTTTGAGATCCTCTAGAAATTGGCGCAATGGATCAAGATTTGAAATCCTCCTAATAGGAGCGCTTTGGATAAGGTTTTTGATTTCCTCTAGGATTGGCGCATCACTTCAAGGTTTCGAGTTCCTCTAGAATTTTCGCATTACTTCAAGGTTTCAAGTTCCTCTAGAATTTTCGCTTTGGTTCATGCATTCGAAATCATCATCTTCTTTTGTCTTTGAAAGCGCTTTTTTCATCATGATTTTGCGCCACTTAGATGCCCCGTCGCACTAGATGAGCTTTTTGAATCCTCTGGAAGAGTCAGGCGTTTTTTAGGGTTGCGAGGGTAAAGGTATATTGAAAAATATATTTAAGTATAAGTTGAATTTCTTATACTTTAAATATTTTTCAATATACCTTTCAGGATGTTTGAGATAGGTCCTGAATCCACCGGATTTAACATGCAAAATATAGAATTTGGAGGATTCACCAGATTTCAGACTTAGCCATTTTTCAGGATTTTCAGGATTTCAGGCTCCAGACTTAGTCTTTTCAGGATCTCAAACATACTTCAGGAAGGGTCTCATTGTTCATCACTTGGATGGAATTTAATCAAGATTCTTCATTTTCCAGATGAGACCTCCAATTATAAAACAAAAATCTCCTAGAAGAGGAACTCATTATTGGATTGGCAGAGGAAACGAACCTAAGGCATCATCTAAGATCTCATGCAAAACCAGGAGCTCAAAAAAAAGGGGGTCCCCATTTGCAATGGGGCGATGTGTGATTTGGTCACAACAGGTCCAACGTAGAAGATTGCAATGTAGTTGGAGTGATAGGAATAGGATCAACATGGTGTTGATAGCCCTATCCTATGGATGCAAACACTAGAAGATGTGGCAGGGTGGTGAGATGGTAGTCAAAATACTTGCTCAGAACTCAAACTTGTTGTAGAAGAGATGTAGTTTCCAAAAAAATATCTTCACCACAGGTCGTGAGGCCAACCATCTAAGAAGTGCATTGTGCCTTGTGGTTAGGATCGTGGGGATCTAGAAGAGATTGTGACAAAGGGAAACCATCCATTTCCTTGACAACGTTGGGAAATGAAAACGACAAGCATAGCTGTGTAGCTGAAGCCAAGTTGCTAGGTCAAACCATTATTGAGATGTATGGTTTTATGGGAGATCTGACAATGACTGAAGCATGCTCATCATCTGTTGCATAAGTTGGAATTAGAATGCCTCCTATTGTTGCCACTAGTGAAGTACCTCTTGGGTGAGCAACTGCACCAAGTCAAAGTTTAGATAGCAGTTGAGGACTTCTTCAATTATACATCAAATAAAATAAAAGGATACAAAGCAAAAAAAGTTTTTTGTGAAAAAGAATTGCAATAACAATATTATAATGTCTATAAGCAGCAAAAAAGTAATAGAATTGACACGACTGTCAAAAATTATGCAGCCGAATTTTGGCAGCAAAAAAAAGTCAGCAGAAAATTGTCAACAAAAAATTGACAGTAGATAATGAATCAACAATTAAACTGCAAACAATGAATAAGCAATTTTAGAAAATATTCAACGTCACTTGGATATAGACAAGAAGAAATCTAGGTGCCAAATACACGATAGTCAATAAGTGTTTTTGAGGCTGAATCAAAACCAATACCCAAAATCAATGAAGAGACTGCCCAAAAAAAACCAGAAAACGTAGAGGAGGCCTGATCATCAAGCTCTGATACTAACTGGTATAATTATGATGTTAATTGTATTTACATAGAAGGAGCCTCTATACACAGGCTAAAAATCTTTGAATGAAATTTTTTGTTTCTAGCTGTCCACCCAAGCCTTCCAATTGTTCCTTTTGTCCTCCTACTTTTAGTTCATTTCTATTTGTCCTTTTACAACTTTTCCAACTGTCAACTACTTTATTTCTAGCCAGGTTTACAATTGATTCACTTACTTTTATGTTGTTTCTATTGGCCCACTTTTATATTGTTGTACTTGTACCCATCCAAAATTTTCTTATGGTGGCTAAAACTAGACATGATTTTTTTCCAAATCTCGTATTGTTTGCACTAATCCTGCAGATCATAACACTCATAGAAGCACTTGAAAAGCAAGAAAAGATGTCTAAGACCGCACAAAAGCTTTTAAAGTTGGAAGGAGCGCCTGGAGCAACAAAGGCGCGCCTAGAGACAAGAAGACGGCCCTGGAGAAAGGGAGACATGTCAAGGGGCCTGTTGATGTGTTTTTCTTGCACATGCAAACTCAGAATAAAATACTAAGTATTCTATCCTCTCTTGAATAAAGTCTCTCGAATGCTAAACAATGTGATCAATCGAGACAACTCCAAGGTTCCTTATTCATGTTTTTGCTATGGATAGACTCAGTAGTTGATGTGATTTGCTGGTAATCACAAAGGGACTTACGCTGAATATGCTCCTTACTCCACTCAAATGTGTTACTTCTTCCTTATGAAATGGAACTTCTTCCAACTGGGTAAAAAAAAAATAAAATAAAATGCAAAAGACAAGGGTTAAGAAAGCTAATCTAAAGACAATGAAGTGATGGATGATGTTTCAATAGACAAACTCCTTGAACCAAGCCTCGCTTCGCCATGAGAGCAACAACTACACGAAGCTAGTGCAATCTTCAAAGGGAAATGAAGGATTTTCAAACTGCAAACATGCATCCAAATACCCACAGCTGGCGCAACTTGAATGAACATTCACAATCGAACTAAAGCACATGAAGGTTCAGACTAACTTTGCACTGTGAATTGCAAGCCACAAGTCACAAAAAGTATGAACATAGAGGAATTCATCAAATATCTCAACATAAATCCATCATATCAGTGAACTTCTAATCTAATTCTACTCTACTTGGAAACATCTCCCCATCGCATCCAAGAAATTAGAAACCATGTTAACATTCCGCAACCACACAAAATCACCATGAAACAACCAACAATGAGCTTGCATTGATCTTGGAAGTATTCTTACAACAATTTCAATGTCTCTTCAATGACTTTAAGAAGTCTCCTCTACTCTACTTGCTATTCTTCCTAATTCTAATATCCTAATGTCCCTTTACAAATGAGAGAAGTGAGCTTTATATAGAGCTCAAGAATTACAATGAATGGCTAGGATTGATTTGCAAATCAATGGCCCAGATTGAGACAACAAGATAGTTTGTTACAACAATTTGCTATTTTTAGACATGAAAGAGGGAACAAAGGCACGTTTCCCAATGTGATAAGTAACATGTCAAAATGTGATTGGCCTGATGATGTGTACATATGCCACCTCAGCCTTGGGTGAACCAGTTTGATTTTCTCCCTGTTCACATTGCTTGGAGCAACTTCCCAAATTGTATCATCTTTCATGGAATAGTCTTTGAACTTGGATTTTCACCTCTGGAACTTTGCATCTTTCGAACTTGCAAATTTGGGATTTTGGATTTCTTCTTGTTGTTGTCTTGACATTTTTTAGTTTGAATGTAATTCATAGATTTCTTGATAAACTTGCTCATTTCTCATCTTGTGACATTCTCATTCTTGTGCAGGATTTTAACCCTGGATGGTGCATGAAGTAGAAGATATTTTATGCGTGGATTCTTAGAGTAGACTTCATGATGGATGTAGATGGCTCATGGAATAGATAACTCTGGAGCTTAAAAATGCAAACGAATTTTTGGAAATGGATTTCTGGACGAATGTTCCTCTCATGATGCTGGATTCTTGAACATGCAGGTGGAATGATCTTCTGGATGCTTGGATGATGGCAAACTTGATGATGCAAGATTCTTCCTCCATTCTGGCGATGTCACCTTCTTTGGAGCAAGGTGAATCAGCTTGATGACACTTCGACCCTCTGGATGACTTGCCTCCACATAATTCGATCTTTCACTTGATCTCGCTCTCCTTCAACATTTGCCGCATACATTGCAAACCTACAAGCAAAATACCTCAAGTTACTACATCAACATGATACATGATATAAAGAAATTTTACCACTAAATTCACCTTCCTTACGAATGTGGGACAAATAAAACGATTTCCATATATTCATCAAACAATTTTCAATTTAAGCCAACTTATTCAATAATGCAAAGTGATTTTTCATGAAAACTTTCAAAAAGTGGAAATTGTTCTGGTCTATGGAATATGCACCCTTCTAGAGCGCAAAATGTAAGCTCTAGAACATTTTCCCATTTTGCAACTTCAATACTTAGAATTTTTCTTGTTCTCTACTTCAAGTTTCGCTTCTTCTTTGGTAAATTCTCCTTCAATTTTAATGATCTTACATTCAATTTTGCATTTGTAATGAGTGAAATTTTCCGACTTGGCAATCTTCCTTCAATACTTAGGCAATTTTGTAAACTTCCACCTTGTATCAACCTTTGACAAACCTTCACTTGGAGCTTCAAAACAAGACTGGAGTCTTCAAGATACTTCTCACTTAGTTCAACTTCTTCGTGACTATCTAGGCGGAAATTACATGGAGTAGAACAATTTCCTCCGTTGTAGGGCGGATTTTGCATGCTCTAGAACATTTTCCACCTTTTAACACTTCCACATTTAACACCCTTAGTAAATTTCTTCCAAGTTCCTTGCACTAAATCCTCATAAAATTGTATCAACTTGCAAGAATGGGATGTTTTTCCAAGTGCAAAGATCCTCCTCTAGAAGGGCGCAAATTGCATGAGGCAGAACAATTTGCATCTTGGGAGGGCGGATATTGCATTGAGTAGAACATTATGCACTCTAGGATGGGCGGATTTTGAAAGGGGTAGAACATTTTCCTCCATTTTCAACTCAATCATGACTTTCGCTTTGAATTTTCAAAACAAGGATGATTTCTTAAAATGTTTCATACTTAGTCAAATTTCCTTGTTCCTTCTAGGGCGGAAATTGCAAGAGGTAGAACATTTTCCACTATTTCCAAGTCTCCTAGCTAAAGCGCAAAATGCAAGGGGCAGAACATTTTCCCCATTTTGGTATTCTATCATGACCTTCACTTGAACTTTCAAAACAAGGTTGAACTTCCCAAGATGTTTCGTACTTAGCTAAATTTCCTTGTTACAAACTCCTAGGGCGGAAATTGCAAGAGGTAGAACATTTTCCATTATTTCCAAGTCTCCTTCTAGCTAAAGCGCAAAATGCAAGGGGCAAAACATTTTCCCCATTTTGCTACTTAGGTTTTTCCTTCAAATTTCAAATGTTGAGTGAATCTTCTACCTTGGACTTCCTTCATTGCCTTAAACATGGATTGAGTTTCAACATCCTTCGCACTTCATGCATTTATCATGAAATTCCTAGGGTGCATGTTGTAGGCTTGAGAACAATTTGCAACTAGGGAGGGCGAATTTTGAAGGGTGCAGAACATTTTCCTTCATTTTGGTACTTCAACAATTCATCAAATTCCATCTTTCTTCCAACTCCACAAAGCAAATTGTCATATTCTTTGCAAGTATTCTCGAGAATTTGTCTAAGGCAATCATGCATTCAAAAATGGAGACCTTCAACCTAGGGCGCATATTGCATGAGGCAGAACATTTTCCACCCTCAAACTCATCCTCTAGGGCGGATATTGCATGTGTGAGAACATTTTCCCCATTTGTCAACACTTAGCCAAATTTTCAAGTTTTGATCGCTTGAATTCTCATTGCTTTTGCTTGGGCGGATTTTGAAAGCTCTAGAACATTTTCCCCATTTCCCTGGGCGCATATTGCATGGTGTAGAACAATTTCCGCCCAAGGTCCAAGACTTCAACTTTTTTCTCCTGATTTTGACTTGTCCTGGATGGAAGTATATTTAAAAATATATTTAAGTATATTGAAATATACTTCCAGGATGTTTGAGATAGGTCTCAGATCCATGGGATTTAACATGCAGATTCTAAATTTTTGAGGATCCACCAGATTTCAGACTTAGTCAATTTCAGGATCTCAGAACATCAGGATTCTAGACTTAGTCAATTTCAGGGCTCAGAACATGCATCAGGATGAGAAGATACAAACTCTTTAGCCAAAATATATCGAGACTTGGGTAAAACAACACTACCAAAACCTTACAAACTCAAAGAAAACCTAAACCCTAAAGCAAAACAACGACAGAAAGCAAAAAAAAGAGGGGTTCCCCATTTGCAATGGGGCGATGTGTGATTACATCACAACAGGGCCAAATGAAATAAAATGCCAAGTTTAAAGGGAAAACACGCCAAGGAGTCAATAGGCACGCTAGAGACCCAAAAAAGTGCGCCAAGTCACGAAGAAGCACGCCTTGACTTCCTACAAAGCGCCATAAAAGGTAAAAAGCGTGCCAAGTCAAATTCTCACGCGCCTAAGGATAGAAGAGCGTGCCTAAGAGGAAGGAAACGCCTAAGGATAGAAGAGGACGCGCCAAGGAGAAGCAGGAATCACCATTTTTGAAGAAGGCACGTTTTGAACAAAGTAGGCGTGCTTGTTTATGAAGTAGGCGCGCTTACGGGGATAAAGGCACGCTTGTTTGTGAAGAAGCGAGTCTGATTTGCAAGTGATGCGCTTTACAAGATGAAGGAGCGCCAAAACAAGATTGGGCGCGTCTATTGAGAGCAAGCACGCCTAAAGGAGGGAAAGATGTCGGTCTTGAGAGGAAGTCACGCCTTGGAGAAAAGAACACACTCTAAAGTTGTCAATCTATCAAGAAAAACCAGAAGACACATCTACTATCTAAAAGGAATGCTTTATGTGAAGGCGCGTTCAAATTCTTCCATGCGCATTTAAAAAGTTGAGAACGCTCTAAACAATGAAGAAGCGCATCTAGGGAGATCGGAGTGTTTTCAAAATCAAACAAGGCGCTCCCAAGTTAGAGATGGCACATTCAATCAATGGAGGACGCGCTTCGTTAGTTGTGCGTCTGCTAAGGAGGAGGCACGCTTCGTAATTGGTGTGTCCACTCCAGCAATGGTGCACTCAAAAAGCAGGTCTAATTTAACTTTTTTTTTAAAACTCTAAATTTATCTCACAAAAAAAGTCCGACCTCATGCAAATGGTGTGCCTATTTCATGCAGACCTTCATAAATTTGAATCGACTTTTCAAATACTATTTATATTATCCAACTTCAGTTCAAACTCCTCTCCAAAATTGCATGCTCTAATCTTAGAAAACCCAGATTTGAAGGGATAAAAAAAGCAACGCTTCCTTTTATAAGAGGATTTTATTCTTCTTTTGCTTACACTCAGCATTAAGACTCAAAAATTTTGTGATTAGAGGCAGAAATTTGTCTTCTACAACAGGTCAAGGACTGATTTATTCATTTTTTTCTGCAATATAGAGGGCTGGAGGAGTGTATTTTTGCAAGGAAGCCATTATTTTATGCAGGTTCAGCCGTGACAAACTCAGAAAATCTCTTTTTGCAGCAATTGTTGAAGGCAAAATCAGAGGAAAAGTGCAGATATCTTGCTGGTACAAGTACAGCAGTGTTAGAAGCAGAAATTTTGATTTTCTTCATCAAGTAGCAGGTCTAAAACACATTGGAAGAAGAATTTGTTCAGATATTCTATTTTTCCCAATAGAAAATATCAATTTTTCTTGAATTTTCTGAGCGTACCAGCAAAGAAAGAGGTCTGATTTTTGGGTTAAAATTCAGAACACCAGCAAGCAAGTCTTCTACAACTTCAAATTTCAAAGATGCAATACTCGACAATCAACATGGAAGTTCAAACGGTGCTAATTCATAAATTTCCCAAGGTTAGAAAGACCAATTTATGTCAAGTTGCTCCTAAGGGTTTTGACTTGGACTCCATGATCAAAGGTGGAAGTAGCATAGCCAAAAACCTACTATATTTTGGGCTTGTCCAAGTTGGCTAATTTCCTATCTCAATCCAAAGCCTTGAGTTCATACTTGCTTGTATTAAGCATTATGATCCTGAGACAAGGGAAATTCGAGCGGTTGATGGGCAAGTTTTGTGTAGTCTCAAATCCGATGACATCGAGTTTGCATTCTCCATTCTGCCTTTTGAAGAATCCCTTGAGGTTGACCTTGAGGAGTGCAAAAAAGTATGGGATGATCACATAGAAAATTGTCTGAAGCAGATGGCAAAGAAATGGTTAAAGGAGAAAAGGATCGTACTTCCAAAGAATGTGGGTCGTGGTGAGTTCAAGGACGAAATTGCTATCATGATTACATTGCTTAACTGCATCAGAGGACAAGCTGAGGCAAGAAGTTTCAGGCCATGGATGTTCTATCTCATCAATAATATGAGCAATGGCAGTGAAAACTATGATTGGGCAGCCCTCATCAGTGATAACATCAACAAAAAATTATGGAGTTTCCCCAAGCTTGAGAGTTTAGGATGACTTCCCCTTTGGTTTATATGATGGCTCGTCATGGCAAGTTCATAGGGTTGAACTTAATCAGTTCAATTCAGCGTACAAGGATATATAGGTACTTCCCACAGCTGGAATTTCTGGAGTCACAAAGGCACTCAAGAGGGTTAATGATGCATTCTTAATGCATTCAATGCGTGACTTGGATAACCAGATGCATGTGCGTATTTCGGAGGAAGCTAGGGCTGTCATAGCAAATTGGGCTAATTGGTTTATCCAATTTCCCACCTTTTCTTATATCCAGATGTATGGCTTCGCTTCATATCCCTACATGCTTCCTAAGTACCCTTTGGATGAGGTTGTTTTCATGGAGTATCTTTGTCAAAGTTCCAAAGTTCACACCTTGCTGCGCAGTCAACATAAGCATGGAGTTGGGTTTCCGATCCAACTAGGCATTTTCAAATGCAAATCCGCCGCTGATGCCAAATCCATTGGAGAGGAGATGTCGAGGTTCAACTTCAAGACTTTCAAGGAGAGGCGTACCTATGATCCGAAAGATATGATGAAATCTAGAGTTGGCAGCAAGTTTGCTCATGTGCCCAAAATGGAGGATTATTGGGCTAACTACGAGGATGAGTATGAGGTACACTAGAGAATAAAGCTGATTCGCCTTGAACCAGATTGCAGAGTTCCTCGTTGAAGATGTGAAAGGCTTGTCAGATGATGATGGAGATGTTTTATCTCCTAAGTTTGTAAAAGAGAAGATTGATCAACAACCATTGTTGCAGGTTGATTGGTCAATAAAAGGAGTCTCCATTCAAGAAAGAACAGGCGAGGTTGTGAAACATAGCATGTTTGTCTTGAATTCGAAAAAGGCAATGAAAGTCAAAGCGCAAAAGGAGAAGACCCCGATTGCAAAGCCACCATCACAAGCAATGCTTCCTTCATCATCTTGATTAGTAACGAGGATGAGGTCAAAGGTAGTGATTGGAGGAGACAAGGAGGATAGTGTTCTTGAAAAGGGGCCCTTGTGGGCAATTCAAAAGGCCACGACCGGCATTGCATCACCTATTCAGCATGAGCAACCCACAACGATTGATCTAACATCCGTGGAGCCTTCTCCCAAGGACACTCCTTCAGCACCGAGAGAATCAAAACCTGAGTCTCCCGTACTTAATGCTTCTACACCATTGACTCATCAAGAGTCGAGAAAACCGAGGTTGAGACAGAAGTAGAGCCAGAAGGGGCTCCTCTTACTTGGCTGCATAAGGTGATAGGAGAGAAGAGGAAGAAGCCTTCCTATCAATTGGACTTTGGCACATTTGATAGCGTCTTCAAGGAGCCTGCGGTCAAGAAATTGAAAAAGCAAACAAGGATAATGAAGACTCCGGATCGAGATATGATTTTAGAGACTGCTATCCCTACATAGGATAAGACAATGCTAGATGTTGAGCCTGATGACTTCCAGATTGTCAAGGCAAATTTGGGTAGGAGCACAAGACATGTTGATGTCAACATGTTGGAGGTTGCAATTGAAAATTTGAAAGAACGAGTGATTAGGGATGGTGAGGATAAGGCAGCCCTCAAGGCTGAAGTGAAACAACTAAGGCAATACATTTCTCACTTGCTTCATTCTCCCACACAGCCAGCACTATTTTTGCCTTAGGTTCTTGAGTCATCAGATGACCAAAAACAACTAAATCAGCTAGTTGTTTATGGTAAGCACATGAAGGACTAGGTTGAAGATTTCATTAGCAAAGGCACCGACATCCTTGCTAGATTATTTGAGTCAGTGTCAAATTCCAAGAAGGTTATTCTAGGGATTGACAGTTTGATGGAGTGCATGACAAAGATGTCACCAGCATATGATAGAATTTCCATGAGATTGAAGACCATTGGAATGAGACCATTGATAGTTGAACAAAAATCTAAGGTCTTTTCATGGGGTGAACAATATTCTTTCATGATGGAGATCTCCAAAGACATAGCATCAGTTTTCACTCAATGGAAGGAAAAGCTTCTTGGAGTTGAGAAATTTGTTTTAGATTTTGTTCAACACATCCCTTGCAGGTACTTCATAGAAGATAGTCTAGTATGTCACTTGGATGGAGTGCAAAGCGAATTTCAGCAATTGATTAGAGAAAATATTTGTGGTGATCCCCAAGTTGACAAAATGTATCTGTTGGCAGAGATTACTGTGAAATTTGATAAGGCTGAGAGGGAGTATGTTGAGATCACAAAGATGGTGTAATGTCCCCTTCCTAGGCCAGCACTTGTGCATCAGGCTAGTCTACTACACGGGTTCCCGTAGACTAGTAAGGATGGTTAGGGGACCCACGGTGATGTGGCTCACCCAAGCTTAGTCCGCATTTACAGCGTGATGAGATGGATTCCTTTGGGCGGGATTTACCAGTTGGCACTTTCTGGAGTGAGTTTGAGCGATTTGGCCAAACTTACTATTTTTAGTAGGGGTTCACGAGACTCAGAGCGAGTCGATGCAACGGTCCCAAATCTTGTCGACGTTCCATTGGCCAACTCAGTGGTATTACGGAACGCTTGTGGAGACCGTTCGAGATATTATTTTAATAATAGATATATTTAAGTTAAATTGAAGATATAACTTAATATGTCTATTGTTAAAGTGACTTTATTTTATATTGGGGACTTAATGAAATATTTCTAAGTTAATAAAGTCACCTCTAAGTGGGCGCCCAAGGCATGAGGAAATAAAAGAAACATTAAAATATTAAAATCCCAAAAAGGGCGTTGGTAAAAGAGGGATGAATAAAAGTGAAATTGGAAGTCATTTCTCATTCATTCACTATTGCATTTTCTTCTATGTCTGAGCTTTGTTCTTGTGAGCAAGGGTTTGAACCAGCGGCTTTGGAGACGAAAACCTCCATAGTTTGAAGCATCTGCGGGGTTGAAAGACACTCCCAGGGTGTTGTTTGAGTGTCCTCATTTTAGGGGTTACCATTGAGCTTCATTGTGAGTAACCAGCTTTGTCGCGGAAGAGTTTTCATTGTTATATCTCCAGTTTTTTGGCATTGTAATTACAGGGGAAGATTGAGGAACACATTGCAAGCATTAGACGAGGATTTGAAGATGTTTTGAGGGCATTTGATCCCCTAGACAGGGCGTACCAGCTCTGTACCAAGTCGTACCATCCATAGAGGGATTTTGGGATTGTTTTGAAGCATCTCCATTGTTTCTTCATTCCACTTTATTGGAGTTAGTGTTGCAGCATTTTCAGAACATTGAGAGACAGAAAAAACAGTGATAAGGGGTACTTTCAAGTAAATGTATGATGTTGTGAGGGTCGTACAGTCCCAGGGAGGTCGTGGGTCAGCAAATGAAGTCTAGTGATTGAAGTTATAAGCTTTCCCCAGCCTTCTAGAGTGGCGTCCAGCCCTTATCTACCATTGTGCTTGCTGTGTATTGTAATAGATTTAAGTTTGATGAGATTCAAGGGTGTCTATGAGCTGCAATCTGCTGTAACAAGCCATTATCAGAATTGTATTCCTTGAACAGCAAGTGGGTATGTCCAATATTTGATTTTCTTTGCATATCATTATATGGGTATTGCTCAATATTGGTTTTGATGGCTTTTATTTAATATATAAGCATCTGGGTATCTCAATTTCTTGTTATTTTCAAATGTATGTGCATGCATGGTGTTATGTCAAAAATGCAAAAAAAACATAAAACTCACTAGGTGACAACTAAACCACAGAAAACAAAAAGGGGGTAGGACATTACAGGTGGTTGAAGAGGGTGACATTGTACTTCAGTGAAAGACCATTCACTTAGACTCAATAATTGTTCCAAGTGAGACGAAGGTTGAGGAATTTCGGCAAAGTTTGGATTCCCAGACTTAGTCATTTTTCAACATGTTTCAAAGAAGGCTATTTTCAGCAGAAGTTTCCAAGGATCTATTTTGAGAACTGATTGTGCACTCATGTATTATTTATTTTTGGATCCTTTGAATTCATGAAAAATTTTGGAACTATAATTGTAATAACATGCAACTTTCAGTTTAACTAAATTGCATGAACCATTTCTTTTAGTATTTTTATTTGTTTTTATTATGCAAACTCTAGATCTAGGTTGAAGAGTACCGGTTTAACTCTTCTTTTCCCTTTCATGCAATTCTTGTTTTAGGGTATAAATAATTGTCTTCTATACACTTATTTTTCTAATGGTAAATGTGCAAGCTTTTTGTGCTCTCAATTACTGTTCAATTCTTGTTGTGTGATCAAGTGCTTTTAGAGATTAGATAATTTCCTTGATTTTGGCAAACCTTGTGTTGCTAAGATTGGGAGTGAATGTGATTTTATTCATAATCATTTGTGTTTAATCCTTTGTCATTGGTTTTCATTCATGTTTTTCCTAATTCAATTCGCCTTTGTTCATTTGTTTCCTTCAATCTCTAAGTTTAATTGAAGGAAATAAACGTCATAGTTAGAGTAGTTAATATTTTTGCATTATTTGGAAAAAACTTCTCATTTATGTAGAAGAGCTGAATTGCCTTGTGCTCATATATGAGCAAACAAAAAGATAGGTTTTAGTTATTGTCTTTTTAAATTTCTGTTGGAGGGAGCTTCCCCTCCTGATTCTAAGAACAGTTCTACTGTACACGTTCCATTTTGTGTCGCATTGAAAGGTGCGAATTAAAACGCTAACATATATGGACTAAATATTAAAAATATATAGAAATACACAATATTTGCACAAAATGTACATAATTAAATATAGAATACATTTGATAATTGATAATTCAATGTCAACTATCAAACGTTAAAGATGAATCAAAACAATTAGTGCATATGCACATGTAAAATCAATAGAAATCATCATATTGCTCTTCATTGAGAGCATCGATGTCATCACCTAGTTTGTTGGAAGGAAAAGCAACGAGTCACATAAATGCTCTATCAAATTTTTGGGGAGTAGAATCATTTCGAACCGCAAAGAGATCTCACCCCAATAGATCATGGAAAGGCTAGCTATGAGATGGGCCTTGTCCATCCATCATTTTTAGTAACTTTTTACATCCCAAGGCTTAAGTTTTGAGGTTTGAGCTGGCATGACAATTAGGCCGCTCAATCAGGCTATAGATCCAAATCTGAACCAAGCCTATAGATCTGAATCTAAACCAAGTAGCAATAGTTCGCCCCAAATTTTCACTCTCCCTACCACCTATATATATGGGGGAGCATAAATGCCCTACAAATCAACTAAAATCAATGCTCCCCATAGATATATAGGGTCGATAACCCCTCAACCGGGTGACCTATACTCCATATAGATCAATGTTACAAGACTTGAACTGGGCTCATACTCGGCAAGCTAATTTTTGACCTGGACTCGGACTCGGCGCTCGAACTCGGCCAAGTCTTGGCAAAGACTCAACAAATTGAAAAAAACATGAAATATAGAGAATTTTAAGGATTTAAAACTTGTTTTATGCACCCTTTGATAAATAAACTTTAAAGACACAATAAATTAATCAAATAGAAGCTACTTTGATCACATACACAAGTATACATTGATCACAAGTATAAACACAGATTCTAGCTGAAAGAAACAACATTGTTAGATATATAAATTGTAAATATTGTCAAATGTATAGAAAACTCATGGATTATGAAATCCATGGCATCAAAACAAATATCAAAACTAAAACTATAAGTCTATGAATCAAAGGAGCCTGCATCATTTGTCCCAAGATCACGGCAAGTTCTGTGCAAGTGTCTAAGATAGGTCCGTGATGATGATGCAACCATGATATCTGCCTATCTCAATGCCATTGCCACCAACATCTAAGGGGTCTACTCATGTTCTATTCTCCTCCTCTGCATGGCTACCGCCTTTGCCTCTTTATCCACTTGATCAACCCATGCAAGGTCCTCATCGCTAAAGACGAGATCCTCAACCTCGGTGATCCAATCTAACTGTGAATCAACCTCCTCTAGAGTGATAGGGATAAGTTAGTGCCCAAAATTTGTTTGTGATAGAGGTGAAGGTTGTAGTGAACATAAACAAGATCATTCAACCTTTGCAATGACAACCTATTGTGCTTCTTGGAGTGTATGTGTTCAGACATACTCCAATTGTGCTTGCACCCTAAAGCACTGCATGGTTAGCTCAAGACGCAAACTGCAATCCTCTGAAGATTTGGCACCTTAGCACCAAGCCTTTCCCACCATGCATCTGAAATGAGAAGAATAAAAATCAATCTCATTGTTTAACTTTGAGTTTCCCTATTAATGTAAAAAAAGGGAAAAGTTTTAATTTTTAAACTTAAATTATGCCCTTTATAGATTTTTACCAAGCTGCAATGTCGCCCAAGTTGCCTTGCATATCTCTCGTGGAAAGAGATCTCCTTGTGCAAGTCTGAAGATCTCAATCTCAGTGATTATCTACACTCCAAGCTAAGAATCAGGTGTCATCCTCTCTATGACTATGTAGAGCCCACTTAGAACCTCCTCATCGACCTTGAAATCTGGGCAGAATTGGAATGTCGGATTCAAGAAATAGGTAGCTATATGTAAGGGCCTGTGAAGCTGAAGGTGCCATTATCGATTAATGATGTCCCATATGGGATGATATTTATGCTCAACCCCAGCATAAATGGATATAATGGCCTCCTTGGCCCTATCCATACCCTCATATATGTAGCCCATTATGGGCTTCTCCCCATTAGCAACTCATAGGAGAATAACTAAAAGCTCTATGAACTACAATTATTGTGAAACATTGACATAAGTCACTGTGAACAAAAATAAGCAAACAAAATGGAAATATGAACAAAAACAAACAAAAATATAATGGAGATTTACCTCTACGATCTCCTTGGCTGAAAGCCAAAAGCTATGCTCATCAAAAATCCAATCAACCACATCAACCCCTACATTGGTCTTAGCATATGATGATGAAGACCACTCCTTACTAACAAACATGTGCCACAAAGCTGCCTTTGACTGAAGCAAGGATTGCAATGTAATAAAATTTGTTGCAAAGCGGGTTATTCTAGGACGAGCCAACTCCTCTATGAATTTTCTCAATAGGTTGAGGACCCAAGTATGATTATATATGTATTTATAAATATTTTTAGCAAGCTCCACACATGCTTTGATCCATGGAATCTTTCCAAGATCCTCCAATATGAGGTCAAGGCAATGAGTAGCACAAGGAGTCTAGAATAAGGATAGGTGCCTATCCATGAGAAGTCTACCTACAACAACATAATTTGCTACATTATCTGTAACTATTTGCACCACATTCTCCTCACCCATCTCGGCCAAGACTCCCTCCAAAGCTTCACAAAGGAATTTAGCATTTTTTTACATCAATGGATTTCAAGAACACTGTGCCACCCCAGAAAAGAAACAAAATCAGTGATTCAGTAAAGTAGAAATTAGAAATCTTAATCACTAAATCAATGGATTTTAGGAAGTACAATCACCTGAGGAAGAAACAAGGAAATTCGACAATGTTTTATTTCTCCTATCGGTCCAACCAACAGTCATGATGGTGCAACCCTTCTTCCATATGTCACGTTGCTCGTCAATTCTAGCTTTCACATCAGCCACCTTTTGAGTCAAAAGGGAGCCCTTTATCTCCTCATCATTAGGGGCTTAAAACCCCGCCCCACAAACAATAATGGCATCTACCATGTTTTACAAATAAGGAGACCTAAAACAAATAAAATAAACAAAGTAAGTACTCTAAAATTGAGAGTTTAACTTTAAATTCTACATACCCCTCAATGCAAAAATTAAAGAGACAAAGAAATCAAACTATATATTTTAAAACAAAAAAAAATTAATTACTTGGTGTAACAAGCTACCCCCAATTTTTTTTCAAAATTTCATACAATGATATCAGTGTTAGCACCAAATTGCATCAACCAACTAAATGCCTCACACTTTCTGATCACCCAGATCCCAGGATGGGCAAGGTGAGAGCATACAGTGATTGGCTTACAATAGACAACTATGCAACAGGAAAATACAATTCATCCACTGCGGCGGGCATCCACTTATCGTGGGAATTCACCACTTTCTAGTGGGTATGAATTTAGCAAGCATGAAAAGATTACAAAACCATCCACTTATTCAGTGGGAATACTCAACTTATTCAGTGGGTGAGAACAATCAAGTAAGGTTCTTTTCTCCACACTGGCGGTATACCATCTAGGGGTACTTTAGTAAATTGCATTAACATTAAAATGAACCAAATATAGTGATATTCATTAATGCATGATTAGAACTTGAAGTTGCATTCCTTGTAGAATCAAGAAAAGATAGTCTATACCAAGCAAAATATCATCAAAGAATGTATGAAGTCATTGATGCTCCCAGATGATCTCACTGTCACTTCTGATCTATGACAAATCAGTCACCTTTGAGTCTGTACGACTGCCCTAGGCTGTAGAAACAAACACTTTCCCACAAGAAATATTGTTCCCTTCACACAATACCAACTACAATAATAGCAACCTGATTTAATGCCTCTACAATAGACAAAGATCAAGAGAAATAATGTCATCAGTTAAAACTCAAATTTTCTCCTCGTGGCTATACGGCCCTATCTAGTATGAATTCCTCTTGGCATCTCCAATATCCACTAAAACCACTGCAGAATACCTCCAATGAGGTCGCCCAAGCATGCTAAGATGTCAGCAAACAACAAAGAAGGCAGATAAACTGGTATTAAATTTCTGATCATAGACAACCATTCCCAGCCGTACGGCCATTGCCAGTACGGACATCATCATATCAGCTTTATACAACATCAATTCCACAGCAAAAAAAGATGGAGTCATTTTTAACACACAATGACATAGCAATATGCTTTGGTTTCAATAACCTCCCCATTTATTTCTAACATCCAACAAACCACTTCAACTAGTACGGCTATGCAAGGTACGGATGAGTTTGAAACAATTTCAAATCAAGTCTAATGTTTATCAAAATGACCCAAGATGATTATCTGAGCATACCAATCAATGTTCAAACAAGAAATAAGGCAATGAATTCAAGATTTAATTCCAAATCTGAATCGTACCACTCCACAACAGTACGACCATCTGCTGTACGAACACCATCAAACTCTTCATATTATACCTCAACTTAATACAAATAGTCTTGAAAGGAGCAGTTCAGACATGCAATGATATCATTTCAAGCGTAGAACTCAAGAAAGTCTTCATTAATTTCTTCCATCAAATCTTACATTTTCAACAGTACAGCCTTGCATTGTACGGCCATGCTAGAAAACACTATAAACACAATAAACTTTCAAAAAGATACACCAAAATGCATCAAAACTGATTACAACTATACAAAAATGGATTATAATGCAAATCACACAAAATCTAACAATCTCTGATCAGCTCCATTGGTTTCCTGAAGTAGAAACCGCCATCGCCAGCTAGGGTAGATATCACACTACCGAAACTGATCTTCTTCGAGTGGGTTTCCATCCACAAGAAGGGAGAAATGGAAGAACACACAGGTTCAATCCAACAGAATAACAATACAAATTCCAAGCATGCCCCTCCAAATGAGCTCTCCATCAGCTTATAAAGGCATCTGGGAGTTACAAACACCACTTTCTTGAAAATATAATCTTTTTTCTCCTCAACTTAATAAAGTTCTCATATTCCAAAGTGGTGCTCACTTTAATAATAAGTCCAGGATAAAATTATAAATATGTCCTCATCCCACACTTAAGTCACTTTATAAAATACAACATTATAACTTAAGTGCACCAAAAATATAAACAACCTGATTAATTATCAATTTTCCTCAAATTACCAAAATTGATAATTAAATATTTACTCCAAAGATTTGGAATGAGGATAAGTGGCTCCAGGACGACTAGGTTGAAAAATGGGAACATTACACTTGGCTACGTGAAATGGAAGGGTACAGTGGAACTAGAAGTTTCCAATTGCACTTTTTGTTGCATCATGTTTATCCTTGTTCCAACCCATGCTCTCAAATGATGGTTGGGCACCTAGAGTAGTGCGTGGTATAATATATGAATCTAAATTAGATCCACGAACTCTAGGCCCAATACTAACATTGCTACTACTCGAAGATCTAGGAAATGGAGGAATGGAAGAAAAAGAGTCTCCACCAATGGTTGCCACCTCTTCTCTTTGCCTCTTTCTTAGTTCTTTTTGTTGCTCAGAGGTCTCTAATTGGCTTTGCACTTCTCGTATAACTTCAGGAGGCATTTTTGGGCATTGTTTAACATCATGGCATGGTATTTGGGCAAGGTGATACTTCAATCGATTAATGCCTCCCCCAAGCAATTTTGTCTTTCAATGGAAACAAGTTACCTCCCCTTTATTTGACCTAGGGTTGGCATGTTTCCAACAAGGATCCTTTCTAACTGGGGTTGACATTGTGATTGGAAATTTGGAACAATTTATAAATGTAAACTTGAAGTACGCTGCAATAAGATATAAATAGAAAATAAAGTAACAAATTTTATAGTTTCTCATTATATTAAAATAAAAAATTAGAAAAAACTAAAAATAGTTAGGGTTTGCAACTATAATTTTTTTTTTAAATAACAAAAATAGGTAGGGTTTGATAGATAGGGTTTGTTGTTTGTTCCATTAACCTAAAGTGAAAAAAAAATGTAGAACACGAGAAATTTAAAAAACAAAAAAAACTTCAAAATACAAAAATAACTCATCAAATTTGCTCCAAATCAATGGTAGGCTGCTCCAAATGAACGGTGGGCTCTTTGAAATCCTCTGTAGGCTTCTTTAGATGAACCAAGGGCTGCTACAAACCTGCCCAAATGGTCTTCAATCACCATTTCTTGCTCAACCTGTGTGTTGTTTTTTCCTCCAATGGCATGTGTTTATTGCTCCAAAACTATTTTTCTCCTCCTACTTGTGCTTGGAAATAAAATGAATGTGCTTTTAGGGTGTGAGATTATTTTAAACCTTTTTGTTTTTTTTGTTTCTCTTTTTAGATACCACGGCCGAGTCTACATATCAAAACTCGCCCGGTTCGGTGAGTCTGATTAGACTCACTGGGTACCCAGTTCTTCAGTCCCCATGACTCGTTTTGGGTCGCCCACCTCAGGACTCTAGGCGAGTCTCTACAAGTCTTGTAACTATGATATAGATACAATCTTGGGATACAGCCCATACTCCCCTCCCCTCCTCTCTATTAGAATAAGGAATAGGAAATGAGGAATGCGAATGCAGTCCATACTATACTATACGTAGTGAAGGAGGACGAGTGCCCATATATAGATAAGATATGGCCATTGTGGAGGACGAGTGCCTCCTAGTTGGCTTGGGGTGGTTTTCTATCGCTAGTGGCACCCCAAATAGATATATATATAGGGCAATGGGCCTTGACCCCATATAGATTGGATAGAGGAGAGAGAGGGTTGAGAGCTTGCATAACTACTATCACTCATACCCCCATAGACATATAGGCTCCTCCGCCATTTCTCATAGACCTCCTCCTCCAACCCAGCTATATATGTATAGTATATAGATAGGCCTTCCATTAGCCCATCAGCCCACTGATTAAAGCCTATCATGACCCATCTTCTATATAGATATGGTGTACCATATTGTGTAGATGTGGCAAGGCTTCACTTCATGAAACAAAGATTTCTTCATCCCACTTGTTAGTGCCCAGATTCGTTGTGCCCAAATTTCCGAAAAACATCCCAAGTCTGGTGCCACTCCTATTGTAGTTGTCATGTATAGCCCATCACTAATATCTAATCAAATAAGTCTTCAATGGGTTATAACTCTGTAATATTTTCATCCTAGCATTGTTCTTTGGCCTCCCTACACACACTTCATATGTTAACATGATCAAAAATCTAAGTCTGGGGGGAATTCCTTTGTATTTTTGCTCCTCCCGGGTTTTCGGATTTTGCAAGGACTGTCGGATGTTCCAAGCCTGGGAATTTTCCCCACTTGTGGCCTTTTGGTCCTTTGGTCCCTAGTTCCTCTTGAACCTCGAAACTCGATGGTGCGTTCCTTCATAGTCCCTGTGTTAGTGGTGGTGACGTCAACATCAATATCCCTGAAAATTTCAAGTGTTGGGCCCTTTTTGTGCTTTTCTTTCCTTTGCAGGTTTTCGAGTTCCCAGGGGTCCTTGGCACCTTGGAACCTTGTCCTCATGTCCCTGAGTTCCTTGATTTCCCGATTTCAATGCAGGACTTCCTCTGTTTCTCGGTCTCCTTCCATTCCTCGATCCTCGGTCCCCAATTCTTCCCAAACCCCAGATCCCAGTCTTCTCCACGTCCTCGTTCATAGATCCCTAGTTCCCCCAGAACCTCGATCCTCGATCCTCAGTCCTTGCTCTCGTTCTCCTTCCTCAATCCCCGGTCCCAAAGTCCTCCTGGACCCCAAACTTCCGTCGTTCCCCTTCCTGATCCAGTGTCGCTCCCGGACCTCGGATCCTAGTCTTCCCCGCGTCCCCTATTCTCATGTTCCAAGTTCCTCCCAGTTCGCCAATTCATGTTTGACCCGAAAAGTCGAAAAAGAGAAAAGATAAAGAAAAGTTATATGTTTCGGCAAGTTCGTGAGTTCGCAAACTTGTCGAATCATCAAAAAGGAAGATGTGAGTGGCGAACGAAGAAGAAAAAGTGAAATGTTTCAATGAGTTAGTAGGTTCGCGAACTCGCCAAATCGCCGAAAAGGATAAGAAAGATGAATATGTTTCGGCAAGTTCATTGGTTTGTGAACTTGCCGAAACACCGAAAGAGTTCACCAATTTCCAAAATGTCTGAAATGCCGAAAGAGAAAAAGAAACAAAGAATGAGAAAGTGAAATGTTTCAACAAGTTCGTAAGTTTGCGAACTTGTCGAAACACTAAAAAGATTCTTAAGTTTCAAAATTGCTGATATACCAAAAAGGTTCGTGAGTTCGTCGAAGTGCCAAAAATCCGAAGGGGGGGATTAAGAGACGAGCATGAAATGGTTTTTAGCGATTTCAAAGGTTCATGAACCTCCAAAATTGCCGAAAGGTTTTAAAAAGTTCCAATTCCCCGACAAGGCATTTCTAAGTGCATATTACATGTTTTTTTGCGGGGTTCTCTAGTTCGAATGTCTGCCGCCTATGACTCAGAATGCCAATAACGCCCAGAACGAGTAGGTGGGAGGTAGGTATGGTTTAATGCGGCAAGTACAAAGGTAAGTGGGGTAGATGATTCCCGCCCATACTACAACAGTAGAACTGAAGTGCTATATATTCATGAAAGAAGATGTTATGGTGGTTGGTCACTGAGCCAATTTTCTGGTCTACAAGTGCTTCAGGTGATTTTAGGGCATCAAGCAAAGCCAGACAAAGTTGTAAATGGAGGAATGCATCTGGTAGATCGTAGGAAAGAATTGTAATGCACATTTTCATGCAGTGGTATATCTCCACGGGAGATTGTAACCATAGTTGGAAAACTCGGACTCGTCACGGACTCGACAGCCCAAAATAGGACTCAGGACTTGGCAAAAAACTCGGCTAGGACTCGGCAAAGAAGAAAACCGTAGTTTTACAAAAAAAACAAAAAGAAATTAATGCATTTAGAGAACATAAGAGCCATAATTCAAACATTACACGTGTCATATGATCTAGGGCATGTGTATACTCAGTGTTCTGGGTTGCATCCCTCATTTGTTTGTACATAGATCCTGAAAATGACTAAGTCTGGTATCCTGATATCCTGAAAATCCTGAAAAATTGATTAAGTCTGAAATCTGGTGGATCCTCGAAATTCTAGAATCTGCGTGTTAAATCCAGTGAATCTGAGACCTATCTTCCAACTTATACTTAAATATATTTTTCAATATACCGAACCTTGGGGACTTTCATTTCTGGGCACAAAAATGCTCTAGTTTGTTAGGCGCATTTCTCCACTGGGCGTTTAAGTGGCAGAATGAGAGTCTAGGGTTGAGACTTGAGTCCCAGGGTCGGACTCGCGAGTCCCAACCCTGGACTCTCCGAGACTCGACTCGCGAGTCCATGGTGAGTCAACTCGGCTCGCCATAGGACTCGCGAGTCCGCCAAGTTTTGGCGAGTCCTAGCAGAGTTTTCCAACTATGATTGTAACTATTCAGGGGGATGTTTGAATCCAGTTACTCATCCCCTCTTGCCACATTTGTTGGTACGATTGTAACTGAGGTTTGATGTATGTGTGATAGCATCTAATGCAATATAAATCTTTTATATTGGTCATTCCTTTGTTGCAAATGGATTGTTGCACCTCTGTTCTGGATTACTATGTATGTCCACTATATGAAATGTAATCTTTGATATGTATGTAAATGCACATCTGATTCTGTTAATGTTTTACTGGGTGCATCTTCTTCCTCTTTGTTGTTCATGACTTTGTTGCCCAATGGAGTAGGCATCGGTCCAGATTGGTGAAGGGCCAACACTCTCTTAATATCATCCTTTGTCCTGGGTAGTTGTAGAAGTAGATAAATTTCACATCCTGTTCATGATTATGTGTTACAACCAGGGATTAATCTTAAGCAACCTATAATTGTTGTTCAAATCATTTGTGAATCATGCTCTTGCATGCCTGCACCTTGCAAATTGTGTATGTGAAGTTAAGTAAATTCATCTTATGGGATATCATCTTGTTATTATTTGTGGGTGCATTTGCAAGGTGTAGTAATTAGCTTAATTAGAGGCCTTATGTAGCCAGTTTGTCTTGGCCTAGTGACAAATATAGGGGTCAAGCATGCATTGGGTATGGCTACTGTTGTATTGTTCATATTTCATCTCAAATGATCCAAAACCATGTTAAGGATACCTCTAGGAACACCCTCCTCAGTCTAGCTAAGCCTGAAGTGCAAGAGAGCATACCCACTCTCGTCAATTGGCCTTTAACCATCCTCAATTTGTTGATGACCCTATTTCCCCTTCTTGATGACATCCCCTAGCCTTGAAGGAGTTAACATGCTCTAGGATTTTGGACATGTGGTTTTGGGACCCAACACCACCTTCCACTACCTCCATCCCCAAATTCATTCATTCATATTCACCTTCATCGGCTAGCTCAATTTTAGTTTGTATTCTTCAGTATAGATGAGTTGTGGATAGAGGATATAGTATAGGTAGTGAGGCAATCAATAGGGCCGTATATCTACTCTATCCAATCTAGTATTGAAGTGAGAAGCAAGGTCTTGGATTGCCATATAGATATACAGGGGGTGAGGGTTGGGCAATCTATCCACCACCACTAGAGAATATGGGTCGGGCGGTCTATCCACTAGGGGATATTTGGGCAATCATTACACTATATGGGGTTGGACCCCTGACCCAGTGGTGGGGTTGGGTTGTTGACCTAAGGGATTGGGCCCTTGCCCTTGCCCTTGCCCACTAGGGTGGGGTTGGGCAATCATTAGAGATCATTATTATTTGGGGAGTTGGGCACTGTTGATGATTGTTTTTCGACAATTCAACAATTAGAGTAAAATACTGAGTATCTGACTCTCTCTTGAGCAAAGCCTCTCGGATGCTGAACTAAGTGATCAAACGAGATGACTCCAAGGTTCCTTCTGATGGTTTCGGTAAGAGACAGCTCAGCGATTAAGTATGATTTTGCTGTTTACACACAAAGGGACTTACACAATTGTTCAAGTAACTGATTGTTTCAATGATTATGGAAACGGATACTAGAGAGACTAAGTACTGCAATTGATGGCGTATGATTTAGCAATGGATGTTCTTTGGTCCTAATCCTAACTTAACGAAAAAAAGGCAAAAGATGTAAGGTTTAGAAACACTAATCTAATCCTAAATGCAAGGACGTTTACTACTTGGAGTGAAATCAAACCAAATCCTGTTTCGCCAAGATAAAACAACTACACAAGATAGGTGCAATCTTCAAAGGTGTACAAGATGTTTAAATCAATTAGGCTCATGAAAGATTCAACAAGCATAAAGATCAAATTGACGTTCAATTGTTCAGACTAACCATGCACTGCAATCCACAAGCCGTAGACTACAAATGGTATGAACTTATAGACTTCACCACAAAGCAATAACGAAACCTTTCATTGACTAACTTAAACTTAAAGAAACTTATAACTTAATGTTCGTTTGAAAATTGAAACCATGCAACACTCGGAAACATAAATAGAATCACCAAAGCAATGAATCTTTTATTATCTCAGAGAGCTCTTGCAACAATTTCAGAATTTCAACCTCTCAAATGAGAGCAATGGGAGTCCTTTTATAGACCTCAAAGGAAAGAAGGGTCAAGATCGATCGGCCGAATCAGCGGACCAGATCAAGCCACATCACAAGTAGTTGTAACAAACTCTCCTTTATTAAATGAAGGAGGCTCACTTTATTAAATGAAAAAAGCTATGAAGGAGGGAACAAAGGCACACTTTCCAAGAAGATAAGGAAGCCACATCATGTGCCCTCTATGTAGTAGTACTATGAGATACAATGAATCTAGACACAATTTGAACAATATCCTCCATTGGTACACTTGTCGCCGCATTAATGGATCCTTCTGCTACTGCCACATCTGACTCATAGACGCCAAGTGTCTTCTCCCAGTCATTTATCCAAGACTTATTTTCTCCAAGACGAAATGCAAGTGTGAATATACTATCCAGCTGGCCCTCATCAAGTCCATCATACTGAAAGTAGAATGCCTTAACTTGTTGCTTCATGTTTTCAATAGTAACATTTCCATAAGGATTACATATTGTTGTCAAAGCAGTGTATATATGATTCTCTGTTCTTAGAAGAACACTTCTTATTCTGGACATATCTACTTCAATTTTATCAACCAGTTGCCCTTTGTTGTGAAAGGAGAAATACCAAGTGATGAAGTCATGTGGAGTATTTCTATCAATCACCTTATCATGAATTAGATCCTCTAATGGAGCTTCCATTAAACTCTTGAGCTGTGGCATGTATTGCTCCTTGATTGGTTTGAACTCAGCACAATTTCTTAATAAAGCTTGGACTGATCTTTAAGCTTGATGACTCTATCATACACTTGCACAATTTCTTCAAGGTGAGTATATGCCTTCTCTTCTGTCTTTTCTATCCATCCTTTCATCATCTGAGATGAAGTTCTCATGTTTTCAACTTGGGATACTGTTTCTTGTGGAAGAATAGACGGAGGAATTGGAGTAGCTTCCTTCTGTTGAATAGGCTGCATGACTTGCTGAATGTAGTGCTTCAATGTATTAAAATCTTGTTCAACCTTTATCCTTGCTTCTCTTTCTTGTTTCAACATGCTTCTCACACTATTCACTGACTCTTGTAGTTCCTCCTCTACCTGTTCCCTTGTGATTGGACCCATGCCAATAGTAGTCATATTGTAATCCTCAGGTGCCATATTTTCTAACTCCTTGTCAATTCTAGGAACAGCTATATGTACCTCTCTATTTCCAGCAGAATCTTGAGTAATTTTGGAAAAGACTGTTGCTTTCTTCTTCTCATTACCCTTCTATGCATTTACAAGCAATTCCTCAACTGGAGCAGGCTGATAAGTTTCTACAATTGTACTTTCCTCAATCCTTTGTCTCAACCAAGGTGGGAAGGCGGAAAGATCTTGCTGTCTTTGAACTTGACTGTGTTGTACACGAGCTACTTCCTCATCAGATTCTGCTTGACCTACTTCATCTTGATCAAGATCATCATTTTCCTCCATTATGACAGTGGGACTTGACTGAATCTCCTCGGATGGAATCAAGGCAACTTCTTCTATAACTTCTATCTCTTGTATTGGATTCTGAATAACTGAAGCACCTTCTTGTGGATTAGATGAGGTAGATGGATTATTCTTCTTTTGAGGTCTCCAGCTTGATTCTCCTTGATCTTGACTAGGTCTTTTCCTCTTTCTAGCTGGATTATCACTTTGATCATTTCCACTGTGTTGTGGTTGGCTATGTATACTATGCTGTCCTAGTTCTCCTTCATCCATCTTATTGTAAGTAAGAACTCGGCCTTCATCATTCATCTCTTGCAATAGTTGATTTATACATACTTGTGTCATGGCTAAGACTGGCTTTATCAATTCTTCCTCGAACACATCCTTTTTTGACCAATCAACTGTATAAGGCAAATCCTTTATCTTATCAAATTCATCTATCAACATAGTATCATCTTCGGTGAACTGGTCTGGTATCCTGAATTCTTTGGAAGCTCTAACTAAGTCCCAGGTGAGTCTCGAACTTTGAAGTGTTCGGAGATCATCTTCATCTTGGGCACTGGCCCAGTGGTCTTCCAATTGCTTGACATGTTTAAATTCTCTGTTATATTTCCAGCAAACTTGAAAAGGATCAAAGTTAAGCCTCTTGGTGCCATGAGTTTGCAAATGATATGCCTGTAACTCTATCTCAGAATATTCAGCTGCTGACAAGGATGGACACTCCAGATTTTGTCCAAGAAGAAGTGGAAACTGGATCCCTCCTTTTTTCTTCAACTTCTGCAATTTGATGAGTTCCAGGAGTTGCCTTGTAACTTCTAACATCACCATCCTGTTAGTTGGATATCTTGGTAATCTGTATGGATATGATGTAAACCCTTGGATCCTTAGGTAAGTGTACCTTTCATGCTGAGTATACCAGTGTCCATATGCTGAAATGAACTCTCTCGCTGCATTAGACAACCTTTTATGAAATTCTCCTCTTAGTTTCTTCATTATGAACATAGCAAACGCATCATTGAATCTTGTATAATAATTGATACTCTTGAGGTGTAACTGAGGATAACACTGATGCGATAGGTACTTATTAGGCCCAATGCCGACTTCTCCTCTTTTGGTCAAACCTGAATAGACTTCATTTCTTGCGAGAAGGTATACCACATAGGAACTCATATAACAAGTCTTGGTCTTAGCAAAATTGATGAACTGCTCATGTATATTCTGACTGATAAGTCCAGCCCAATCAATCATCTTCCCTTTGAGAACTGACTTGATGAAAGAATACAGCCAAGGCTGAAAGCTAGCAGATTGCGGCATTCCTGTCATTCTATTTAGAAACATAATCAAGTATCCAATTTCAGGATGAAAATCTGACTTATGAAACTGTGGAGGATTATTCATATTGAACTTCATAGCTGGATTGGCCATCCATTCTCTCCTTATTTCTTGCAACTTTGTCTTTGAATCAACATCGTATTCCTGCTGACCTTGTTGTATCGAAATACTGATCATTCTTTCCCTAGTTGGAATGTTGAAAGTCTCTTCAACTGCCTCCTTTTGCAAATAAGCTAATATTGTTCCATCTTTGGCTGTAATTTGTCTTGTATCTACATCATATTTCTTAACACATTCAATGATCATCTCTGGACACGGCAAAGCTGGCGGAAAACAAGCAGCTTCAATAGCTCCACTCCTCATGATGGCTCGAGCAAGACTACCTCCGTTGGGTTCCTCAAGGACTGACTTGATATCTTCCAAGTTGTTGTTGCCCATATTCGTGTCTCCTACATTTGTCCACCTCGAGACGAGCTTTGATTCGGGAATTTTCCCCTTAGCATCCATCCGGATCTTCGCTTGTCGCTCTTTGGAAGTCATTGCCATGATCCTGCAAACTTGACGCGAATAAGTAATTGCAAACACAACCTGGACTCTATTTCAGCCACTTTAATGCATTAGATTTATGAAATTTTCCTTTATAATTATGAAATATTGCTATCTAGACTCAAGGAATCTATGAAAATGCACTTATCCTTCTTAAATTTTACCAATACTTGAACAATTTTAATGCATCTAAAGAAGAAAAAGAAGAAAATCAGATCAGAAAATATTCAGATCAGACTTACTTGATAAGCTGCCTTAAATTGATACCTTGAAATCAGATCCAACACTTGCTTGGATTGACAAAATCAAACTTGTACTTCTATAAAACCTTCTTGTTGCTGCTCCTTGAAGACAAATCTGCTCTTGCAAAACAAATCTGCTCTTTGAAAATGATAAAAATGAAAAGGAGATGAGGTATATATATAGAATTTGCTTTAAAACTTTACCTCTTACCTAGGCCGACCTCTTTAATATAGTGAAAAACATTTAATTTTGATTGATCTTCATTTAATATGATGCAATTTCCACATTTTTCAAGGTAAAAAATCATTAAATGTTTGTACTTTCCTTTGATTGGCGCATTAGATGGGGTCTCCACGATCTTCTTTTAGATTGAAATTTTGATACCTTCTTCCCCAAGCGCATTGGATGAAGAATTGAAATCCTCTTCTTTTTTAGATTTGATAACATCTTCGAGGTCCTCTTCGTATTCCTTGGACTCGTGTTTGACTTTCTTCTTGCATTTCGCATTGGATAGGTATATTGAAGTCTTCTTGAGGTAATTGAAATACCTTGATTTTTCTTCATAACCCTCTAGGCGCGTTGGATCAAGGACTGAATTCCTCTAGCATTTCACTTTAAGACTTAATTCTTTGATAGTCGCATTAGATCACATCTTCAAAATCCTCATGTGTGGCGCTTTGCATGAAGTTTTTGATTCCTTCTAGCATTTCGCATTGGATGAAGGATTAAAATCCTCTCAAGTTAGTGTTTGACTTAATATTCTACCCTCTTCCCTCTTTAGCGCATTAGATGGGTAACTTGAGTTCTTCTCCTATGTGGCGCACTAGATAGGTAGCTTGAGATCTTCAAAAACAAACCTCATTCTCTCTCATGTGTGGCGCACTAGATAGGTAGTTTGAAATCTCCAAAAACAAACTTCATTCTCCCTCATGTGTGGCACACTAGATACCACCTTTGATTTCTTCCTGTTGAGCATTTTGATAAAGGGTCTTGGAAGTGGCGCATCACTTCATTATGTTGAAATCTTCAAAACTTCGGTATATTAGATGGACTTTCCCTTTAGCGAATCATGCATGGGGTTGGCGCATTGGATGGGATAAAGAAGATCCTCTAGTTACAAATCTCATTCTTCCTTATATGTTGCGCATTGGAAAACCTTGAAGTGGGCGCATTGGATCACTGTGTTGGAAGCTTCAAAACTTAGGTGTATTCATGATGTTGGCGCATTGGATAAAGCTTTAAAATCCTCTAAACTAAAGCCTTGAAGACTTGACATTGGATGTCCACTTTCCTCCTTGTATGGCGCATTGGATGAGGCATGGAGAATCCTCTGGATTTCGCTTTAGATAAGGATCTTTCAAACTTTACACTGAAACTACTTTGGCGCACTAGATCACTACGTTGGAATCTCTTGAACATTGACTTAAACCTTGTGATATATCCCCTTTGGAGCGCCTGGAGTTTCCCTTCATGAAGTCGCATTAGATAAGGCATTGGAGATCCTCTAGATTTCGCCTTGGATGCTTGACTGGATAGGCGCATTAGATAAGGGATTGAAATCCTCAAGTTTCTGGCGCATTAGATAAGCTTTTCAAATCTTCTAGTTTCACATTGATGGATTGGTTTTAGCACTTGTGTTGAATATTTGGGAGTCGTCCTTTCCTTAACCATGATATTTACTAGATGGGCGCATTAGATGAGGGATAAAAATCCTCAAGTTTTTGGCGCATCAGTTGAACTTTTCAAATCCTCTAATCTCTTTTCAAAATTTTAGACTTCGGAGTCAATCCTTCTTCCTAGCGCATTGGTTGAGGTTTGGAAATCCTCTGACACTTATCATCTTTTAATTCTCTCCAAGATTCGTTCCAAGACTTGCCTTTTAATTTTCGCATTAGTTAAGTGTTTGAAGTCCTTATCTTTTCCTCAAAAGATGCTTTTAGTTTGGGCGCACTAGATGATTGATTGAAATCCTCATGTTATTTCGCATTAGATCAAGGCATTGAAACCCTCATGCTCTTGCGCATTAGATAGCATGTATAAATTCCTCTGGAATTCGCATCAAAAGGCATGAAAAATCTTCTAAAATCACTTCAAAACTTGAGATCTTTTAACATTTTCGCATTACTTCAAGGTTTTAGATGGGCGCATTAGATGATCAAGTGGAAATCCTCATCTTACCTTGCAATTGAGAGCGCTTTTTTCCTCGCGATTTTGCGCCATCTAAGTGCCCCGTCGCACTAGATCAGCTTTTTGAATCCTCTGGAAAAGTCAGGCGTTCTTCAGGGTCGCGAGGGTAAAGGTATATTGAAAAATATATTTAAGTATAAGTTGAGAGATTGAATTTCTTATACTTTAAATATTTTTCAATGTACCTTTCAGGATGTTTGAGATAGGTCCCGAATCCACCGGATTTAAGATGCAAAATATAGAATTTGGAGGATTCACCAGATTTCAGACTTAGCCATTTTTTCAGGATTTTCAGGATTTCAGGCTCCAGGCTTAGTCTTTCAGAATCTCAAACATACTTCAAGATTAATCTTCAATGTTCATCATCTAGATGGGATTTGATCATAATTCTTCATCACTGCAAGTTGCTCTGCCTCTTAATCTTGAACCAACGCTCATAGAAGAGGAAATTATTACCGGGTCGGCAGAGGAAGATGAGTCAGGTCATCACCAAAATCTCATTGAAAACTCATTGAAAGCACAGAGCTCAAAAAAGGGGGGTCCCTATTCCTAATGGGGTGATGTGTGATTTGGTCACAACAGGCACCTACTCCCAAATGTAGTTTGGTTCCTTTCTTCTCTCTAGTCTAGTTCTCTGTTTCCCAAGTAGATAGGGGAGTTCAAGAGAACCTCGAGAACTCATAAGGCTTTAGAGAATAGATAGACGGGGAGATGGGGAAGATCAATGGTTAGGAACTGAACCAATGGTGTTTTGACAAACTATCCACTCCACTCTATGAACAAGACTCGACTTCCTACTCCCCTTATCCTATATTGGGGGGTCCCCTTTCAATAGAGTTCAATAGGGAACTATAAAAGAGGGAGTGGTGAGGTGCGAAGGGCAAACCACCTCTACTCGAGTAGGCCCCAACCCAATCCTCCTATTGTATTAGGGCCCTTTCTATAGTAAGGTGTAATGTCCCCTGCTCAGGCGTGAGCATTCGGCAAAGACCCTTAGCCTATTTTAATTCCCGTAGGCTAATTGGGATTTTGGTAAGGGAATAATAAATTAATTAAGTTGTCTTAAATTATCCTTTTACAGGCAACTTATATTTAATTAATTATTTTATAAAGTTGAACATTTTATTATTATAAAGTGATTTATTCCGGGGTCCAAAGAGCAAATTAAAATTAAAAGTCACTTTATGGGGGAAATAAAATATAATTTCTCGAAAGTTCTAAAAGTGAGTATAAAAGGAGGTTGCAAAAAGAGAAATTCATATTCTTGGCATTTCATTTTCTAAAAACCCTAGTTGTGAAGATTGAGCATTTTGTTCAACTTTCAGCCCTAGGACAAAACCCCTACGGCAAAGATTAGTTTCGAGGACGGAATCCCTCCTAGCCAATTTGTGGTGGATTCATTCAGGATTCACAGGTGTACTTAATGTGTGGAATTTGTGAAGATTGTGTTGAAGACTTAAAGATCATTCCCAAGTTTGTCACAGATTAAAAAATTATTGAAAAGATTTGCATAGCAAATAATAATCAATATTTGAGTGTTTGCCCTGGTTTGACGTTAAGTGTTGAATAAACAAAATATTATTTTAATCCAAAATCCAATGTGAAGTCACCTATATATTCATTGAGAATATTTAACAAAAAAATTGAAAGAAGAAGAATGAATGTTTGCTTGTCCATTTCTTTCCAAAACCATCTGTACTATTTATTCCCTGCAAGCCATATATATACTAAAAAGGAAGTTGGTCGTATAGATTGAAATTGGGCGTGGGAACAAAGGAAGGGAGACATCATTTTTGGGGGTTATGTGAGCCCCAAAGACCCAGCCATACATTCTTGTGGGTTAAAAATTATTAAAAGGAGCTGGTCGCACCTTTCTAAAGTGTGTTGAAGTCTCGTGTTAGGCACTACCAATGGAAATTGCTGCTATTACTGTTGTATAGTTTCTATATGGGTTGTTATGATCTGAATTTAATGTTATCAGTCTAGAGCAAACTTTGTATATAGAATTTCATTAAAATACTGCATCTTCATCAATTAAAGGTTAGAATTTCTACAACCTTGTGCTCTGTTTTATGAAGTTATATATATATATACTTGCTTTTCAGCCCTTGTATTAAGATTCGTGTAGTTTCAGCTATACTATGGGATTGGAAAACTATTATGACTCTTTTTGGGTTATTGGTAAGTCCGGTGGTTCTTTATGGGTGTGAGATTTGGGCAAGCAGCATGTCGGAGTCCAAGTGGAAGCAGGTAGAGAGAATCCAAAAGCACATGATCATTAGCAAGTTCAGGATGAAAACTTCAACTCCATATGAGATTCTGCTAGCTGAAACAGGGGCTATGCCAATGGAAGCCACAGCTATGATGCGTCTCTTAAGATATCTCAAAAGAATTGAGCAAATGGATTCAAGCAGGGGGCCTAAGGTCGTCTTTAACGAGGTGATAAGGGAAAGAAAGAAATCATGGATGAAACAAAATAGCAAGTGGATGGAAAAGTGGAATAAATATTTCAATGCATGCCCTACGGATGGAAAAGAAATTAAAACTTTTGTCATAGAGAAATTCCGTAAATCTATGTGGGATGGTTCCCTAGGGAGAAAGAAGAGCTATTATCTTGAGATGTTTAATCCCACTCGTGATCATTTAGAAAAAGCGTACATTGGGGCAGATATCTCTTGGAGAGCTAAGATTTTGATCGGTCAGCTTAGGACTAACTCTCATCAGCTCCGTTGTGAAACGGGTAGGTGGAAGAGACCTAAAGAAACTTGGGAAGAGAGAGTGTGTACTTTCTGCACCTCTGGGGCTGTGGAATCAGAAAAACACTTTATTTTAGAATGTGATGCTTACACTGACATCAGAGCAAAGTATGCAAATATCCTGACAGCAGTTTCTTGGCATGATCTTTTTGTCAAGAGTGCCTTGGAGAAGATGGGAGAGCTAATGATATCTTTGCACAAAAGCAAAATTGAAAGACGAGCAAATTTGACGGGGTTGGCTGTCTCTTAGGCTATTTTTAGCCTCATGGACGTTAAAAGCTATTCTATTATATTCTATTCTATATAATCTATTTGATATGAATAATGCAACTGTATGCGGGGTATTTGAATAAATGTGAAATCAGCATTACATTGTTAGACAATTACCATTTCGTCAAACATTTGTCAAAATACACAAAAAAGTTAGGTGTGGGATGTTACGGTGGTATCAGAGTTGGTTTTCCTGCCACTTTGTTGGGAATTTATCAGCTTGATGCAAAAAAACAATTCATATGCAGCCTAGTGAAAGAGCTGACAGGTATTATCAAAAGAATCTGAGAAGAGGTCAATTTAATTTTCCGGAAAATCTAGAAGAATTTCCTTTTTCAAATTTATAGGTTGAAGAAGAGGTAGAACAAAGCATGGCTGATAGAGAAAGAAGGAATGAAGGTAATAGCATAGAGCAAATACTCAATGATCTTGCTTGGGGACAACAACAGTTGACCCAGTTGTTGACACAAATGTTACAAAATATGAACACTTCCAAGGCTAACCAGAATAACAATGGTAACAATGGTGAAACTAGTAACTCTGCAAATAATCGAACCAACAACAAAACTAGAACAATTATTGGATCAGCAGCAAGACCTTTGATGCCTACATTTTTAAACAGTCAGGAAGTTCCGGAAGGTAATGGGGGACAACAGAATGATGATGAGAGTTTTGTGGGCTACTTGCATGAGTACCAATCATTAGGTGATGAATTTCATGTTGCTATGTCATTGACTCGTTTTTTCCAACTTCAGTTGAGGAATAGACCCAAAAAAGACAAGGGTACACACAATCAGGACTTGCAGTGAAGGTTGGGCAAGTTGTCCATACCTACCTTTGATGGCTCCGACAAATGCACAACACGTTCATGGATCCAAAAACTTGACACATCATTGAATCCCATGTTTGAGAATTAAGCTATAAAATATGCCACATTGCACTTGGAGGGAGATGCTCATGAGTGGTGGTACCATGGGATAGTGACACAAAGGCATAGTCTCATTGACTTTTATGCAGATTTCAGCCAAAGACTCATTGATAGGTTTGATAAGAGGGATTCAGAACTGCATTTCAGGGAGTTATGTAAGATACCCAACTAGTTCTACTAAAATTGTTCTTACTTAGATAAATTTACTTGCACTTAACTCATCAACTACTCAATAACTTAACGACATACATCAAAGATAACAACTTGGATGAATCAATCTTGAAGCTGGGTACTTGTCTTATTACTTGATTCAATCTTATTGCAAAAGTCTTATTACAAAGATAATGCCTTCAATAGCATGATTATACAAACTTATTCAAATGGATTACAAAAGAGGCCTTGAAGCCTTGATGTTTACAATAACTTCCACGATTGATCAACTCTATTGAACTCAATGATGTCAACTATGTGTTCACACCTCACAATGCAACAAGGGAGCATCACCTTGTCAGTTGAGAGAGCATCACCTCAACACTTGAAACTCGCAGGCCTCAAGATTACAAGCTACAAGCTTTGCAGAGAGAAATTCACCAAAAGATTAGATACCAAATGAATGAGAGAGCTCCTCCTTTTATAGGCCTTTCAAGAGGGAATGAAGGCACGTTTTCCAAGGAACATATTTAGGGGAATATTCCTCTCGACAACTCATCCTGAGTTGGCAAACTTATCCAAAGACTTTGTCACGGATCCCAAAGTCATCCTGTCGACCAATGAGAGCTCAGGTAGTTACAACTACCTAATCTTCTGACTAGGCGCCAAGTGGAAGCAGTTTGAACATGGAATGGCGCCCAATGTGACCTAGGCACCCAATTGAGGTAGCAGAGGCATGGATATGCGCCTAACTTGGAAAGAACTTCCGAAAGTTGTCAGCTAGATCCAGAAGAGGGTCTTAATACTTTACTCATACAATCTTCCTGAGATGCTCATTGAAATTGATCAAGGTGTCATTTGAGATTAGGCGCTAGAATGATATTTCATGGGTACAAAAGTACGCCTAGTGTTACAATTGAACTCCCTTCAAAGCTAGGTGCTCAAACTGGGTAGCCAAAGAGTAGAAATGAAGATTGACAAGGTTTGATGCTACTTTCATGTCTTGGCACCCCTTTGAGATAGTCTCTTCATGAAACTGCGCCTCACTATTACTTGGCGCCAATTGAAGGTTTACAGAGACTCTAGAGTGCGCCTAAAGTCACTAGGCTTCATACTTGTTGCATTTCATTGTTTCAAACAATAGGAAGTACTCTGGAATGCAAGTTTTCATGTTCCTTTGCTAGGCGCCAAAACTAGGTTCCAGAGCCATGGGATTGCGCTTAACATTCTTACAATCCCCTAGGCGCCATTTCAAGTTTGCTCCATCATGATCTAGCGCCCCAAGCCTCAAGGTGCACAAATGAGTTTGTTTGATCAAGGATTAGCGCCTTGTATTTCTTAAACACCCTTTCATCTTGAAGTGACAACTTATCTTCAATTACTCAATGAGGCGCCAACCCAAAGTCACAGAGTCTTAACCTAGCGCCCTAGATAAACTAGGCGCTCATTCTGGTTTGCACAAAAAGGAATTTGCGCCTATACTTGAATGATCATCCTCCACACGTTTTGAACTTAGAACATCAACCCAAGTGGGCACCTTGTTTGAAAGAAGTAATTAGATGCCATTTCTCATTTTAGGCGCAAATCTGGGTGACTACCATTAGGCGCAAATCTGGGTGACTACCATTAGGCGCATACTATGGTTTTTTGCAAGGATCATGTTGTGCCTTGAGAAACTTGAAGGATTATCTTGTCAAGTCTTCAATTCTATGGCATTTGGAGTATCAAACAATCATGCCTGAGTAAGCGCCTTGACTCAAAGGGTCTTTCCACCTTGTTGTGAGCTTTCAACACCCTAGGCGCACATTAGGGTCATTTTGGATAGAGAAGGGCGCCTAGTATCCCTTAGTCATGTTCTCTGAAAATTTGCAACGTACAAGTCATTTTGAAGATCAAAACATTCTTTTCTTCCAAGGCGCCCTAGTTGAAATGATTGAAGTGCTTTATATCATGCTGTTTCTCTTCTAGGCGCCACTTGAGGTTAGAAAAGAGACAAAGTGCGCCCCAACCCAGACTTAGCCAAATTTGGATTTCTGACTTAGATCCTACAAAACAGTAAAGTTAAGTTAGTCAAAAACCAATTCATTCCCTTATATTTCAGAATTAGCCTCCGGGAATGAGGAATAGGCTAATCCATTCTTTACTTGATGATCAAGCTGGAAACGGGGACATGACAAGTTAGCACGAGTGAAGTAGTATGGTTTAGCTGATAGTTATGTGTCCAACTTTCAGAGGCTTTCCGTGATGGTTCTTGATGTTTCAGAGAGGAGGCTTGTGGTTATTTTTATTGAGGGTTTGACCAACCATTTAAAGGTTGGGTGAAGGCATTTGATCCACCTTCCTTATAGAATGCAATAAAAAGGGCAAGAAATATGGAGTTCTCCACACCCAAAAATAAATTCCAACCTAAGTCATTCCCACCAAATAAAGACAAGAAGCCTTTTCAAAAGGAGTGGCCTAAAAAGGCAAGCATGGATGAGGAGACAAAGAATGAGCTGCAAAGGAAAAATTTATGTTTTTCATGTAAAGAGCCATGGAAACCAAGTCACAGGTGCCTAGGAATAGGAAAGGTTCACTACATTGAGGCCATTTTTGATAATGAAGAGGAAAGGGAGGAGGCTGATTCAGGAAGTGAACATGAAGAGGAAAATGTTGAACCAGAGGAACAAGTAATTGGAGAAGTTTCAAGAGGGACCTTTTCTACTCTATCAGGTACACCCAGGTATAACCCATTCAAAGTTAGAAAAGTATTGTAAGGTCAACGGGTAACAGTTTTGATTATAGTGGAGCAACCCACAATTTCATTGATGAAAGCCTAGTAGCAAAAAGAGGCCTTGTGGTGGAGGATTTCGAAGGGTTTGATGTGATGGTTCGGATGGGTTTACTATGTCATGCACAAAGAATATATCACAGTTGAACATCATGTTAGGCAACCATAGAGTGACATGATTTTTATGTAGTAGGGATTGGAGAAACAGATGTGGTGTTAGGGATACAGTGGTTGCACTCTCTTGGGAAGTACTCCCAAAATTTTCAAACGATGGAATTGAAATTCAAAGTTGATGGGAAAAAGGTGGTACTTCGAGGTATGTCTAATGGAACACCTAAAGTAGTCACAACAAAGAAAATGGAGGTTGTTTTCAGGCATGGTGAGGTTGCATGGACAGCCCAACGCTTTGTGTCTACAAAAACTTCTTTGAAGGGTGAGAGAGCTTACCATGTTGACATTCAGTCATTGTTTTTTTTTTTTTTTTTGCTACGTAGACATTCAATCATTGTTGGACAAACATAATTTGATCTTTGGTGATATTCCTCTTGGCAGGCCACCAAACAGGGGCTTTGAGGATATCATCGAGTTACAGGAGGGGGCCAAGCCCATCATTACTACCCCTTATCGCCATCCAAAAAGGCATAGTGAGGAAATAGAGAAGGCCATCCGAGAGCTACTTGATATGGGGCATATCAGACCCAGTTCCGGTCCTTTCATTTCTTCAGTAGTTTTGGTTAAAAAGAAGGATGGAACCCATGAGGATGTGTATTGATTACAAGGCTCTCAATAAGAAAACAATTAAAAACTGAAATGTCCCACCCCAGGTGGACACTTGCTAACACAAATTTTCTGCCTTGTTTGGTTTGTTTTGATAAATGTTTGTGATATATTGGCAACATTTGATACAACAACTTAATGCGAAAAAGCAAGAGATATTGCAATAATAATTTTTAAACTCAAAACTGAAATTGTATTGGGAATACACAGCTGAAAATTCCAGATTTTTATACCATCTTAAATACTTAGTATTTTCACAATATAGTGGCAACCCAGTTCATAAAATAACCCCTATTATCTAAAACAACAATACCCAAAAAATCTAGGAGTTATGATTCATGAATTCACAGGTAAACATGCCTCGAAACCCTCTGAAAATGGATGCCAAAATAAAATATAAAGTTTGCAACAGTCATACGGCATAGAGAATAATCCTCACGCCACTGAAAATGGAGTCTTCAATCAGCTATTTAAAAACCCCTGCTAGTTCTGGAGATAAATACTCTAAATTTGCACCAATATGATTTCCACGTGCCAAATGAAGAAAGCTCTAACAGCTGGAAATGTAACTGCAACGTATATCTCAGTTCTTCAAATTAATAATCTTCAAACCCTTGTAAACTTCTGAAATCTCTTCTCCCATTAAGCACAAATTTGACCTCTGGATGAAGCCAACAGTTAAGCAATCCTTAAGAAGATCTTTCACCACCTCAAGAATGCAAAAAATCAAAGAGAGTTTCGTTCTCAATGACCAAATAGTGCAGAAACGCTAGCACTTCTCCTCACAGCCATCACACCAAAAGCATAAGTATCAAATGATTGAATGAATGCTTTTGTGCTTTTGATGAGCCAATATATACTTTGTCCAAGTAGGTCGATCCCCTCTAGAAGTCTCTTTTAAATCATTTAAATGATATTTAATATATTTCATGTGCACTTTATAACATTAGAATAAATCCTCATAAATGGGCCCCCCTTTTTAATGAATCATTAATTGTACTTTAAGTGACTTAATTGAGGGTCATGGCCCCATTGGTCATAAAGTGAACTTAAAAACTTTATAATATCCTTTTATAATATTTTATTATCATTAAAGTCACTTTAATGATAATAACTCCATAAATACTCATTAACTTGTCAAACCAACTGAACCCAGGGATCAACACTGCATCCATGATACATCCAGGTGCCATACTATAAATAGTAACACTGGACTCCACTGAAAAAGTGACTTACTATAAATAGTAAGTGTGTGAAACTGAGTCCTGAATCACCAAACAAAGGCCAATCCTGAACCAAACTGAGCTCTGGAGAAGAAAACACTCAGATAACTACCAAACAGGACCCTCTAACCATCTGCATTAGCCTACGAGGGCCAAATAATAGGCTAATCTACCAAAATAAAGAACAAGCCAAAAGGGGGACATTACAGTCCGCCCTCCTTGAAATTGCTTGTCCCCAAGCAATCCGAACTGCAAGAGAACACCTTTCCACCTGGATCCAAAAGGAAGTGTTGTGTAATGTCCCTCATATCATCAACCAACTCCTGTAACACCAACAATTGAACAACTGACGAAACATGATGAACCATGTCAACCTCAACATTAGGTGTCGCAGGAGTGTAAACCTGAAGAGGAAGCAACTCAGAATGCTAACAAAGTTTGCTTCCCATATATGCACAAGGTAAGATGTCATACAAACTGTCCAACACATGCGCATCAGAACTGTGCATCTGAAACAAATCATGTACATGAGAATCAAAAGTGAAACTACAAGCAATCCACATCATGTACACACAACAATACTCCCCAGTAAACCCTGACTGGAACATTGATGCACACAAAGGATTCCTCAGCACACTGAAGAGTGTCCAACAAATTTTTCCTACATCCCATAGCTAGAATGGAAGTCTGCCATACACATTACCCGCTGACTTCCCCTGCGCAACTCTGACATAACCTTCACCATGTTGAGAGTGGTGAAGTAATTCATTGGGATCCAACCACACTGTTGTGCCAAACTTGTCACTACCCAGATCCCAACACTGACAATCATCCCCATATAAATTGTGCACGAGAATCTCCATGGCATGCAACACAAATCTCTGAAGTAGAGCAGCTACACACTCTGCCACAAAACCATCGACATGATCGGATTGTGCTTCATTAAGTATGCCATGAATGCTCACCAACCCATACAAATATATCTCACTCGTGATCCCATCCATAAGTGTAGTAATGACACTAGTGGCTGATCCACTAAGTGTATAATCCACTTGTTCACCCAACTCTAGGACTTGAGCCTTAATTGGGCTCTCAACCAGAGGTATCTCATGAGATTCAAGATGAAAGCTAGGTATACCCATAGGATTTTCTGAATTACATCTCTTCTCCTGCTCATGCATAACTACGCTTTCTTCTTGCTCCTTTATCCCAAGACACTCCTCCTTTGCATGCTCAACTTCTACACACTCCTCCCTTGGTAGAATCAGAGATCTAAGGGGTGACTCACTCTGCTTCCTTGCTCGATCTAGCTGGTTGCAGCATTCCTTGACCTCTTGCAATCGCTGCTTTGCTTGGGCAGCCAACATCTTTGCCTTCTTAGCTCTTTGTAGCCACCCATCACACAAAACTTGTGTTTTGTTCACATCTTCCAAGGTCTGATATATGATATCAGACTGTTTGTGACTTGAATCCACAAAACATTCTTCATGTTCAACATGCAAAACTTCAATGCTAATGTTAGGAGATTCCATAATATGATCATCTCCATGTGATTTATCTGTCACTTTATGATTTTGTAGAGGTAATGGACTGGTGTTCATAAAATCAGAATTATTTGAACTTGTATTCTCTGCACATTCCTCATCTTTGACACTCCCAACTTGTGTGCCAACCTTTGTAGATCCTTCCTCAACATTTTCCACCTGTACCATCACATCCACATCATGATTATTCTCCATAGTTTGGTTGTTGTTACAAAATTCCGAATTGTTGTCATTCCTATCTACAGCATCATCAATGAATTCAACCAAAACTTCATTAATTTTTTCCTTATACACCCTCTTGAAATACTCTACCAATCTAATATTTTCAGGATGCAAAGTGACAATAAAGGTCAGGTAATCATTAAGTGAGTACTGTGCTTTGTAATCATCGGGCATACACTGATATCCCTCAAAGAGTTGAGGGGCTTCCCGTTCATAACTTTCCCTCATTTTGATGGCATCCTGTTCAACCTCTTCCTTGGATTTTCCTTCAATACTGTAGTAACCCATAACTGAAACTAATGAGTGCTCGTCACTCAAATGATGCAATGTGAGCTCTCTGAATATTTAATTCAAACTCCAAGAGGATGGCAGGAATCCGCTTTGATACCACTGAAGTGTCCCTTACCTTTTCTGCCCTGAAATTCTGAGTGTTATAGGTTTGACATTTCATCAAACACTTGGCAAGAGATCTGATTTTGTTTATTTCTGAGTTTTCTTATTTGGAACAGCAGATAGAAATGCATACAATGATGTCAAAATACCACTTCTAATGATAAGACATTATGTCAAACATTTGGCATACAACATAATAACTCCAATCTGCCTTTATTTGATCTAATTCAATGAAATGAAAACACCTAGGAGATTCCTATCCTCTAACATGCATGGTATTTTGTCAAACACTTTGCTTCTGGGTAGTTTAGATGTTATTTTCAATGTGCTTGGTACTAATGAGTTAATCATGCATATAGAAATATATTCCATCCAAATTTGCTCAATATTGAAAAAGGGAAATGAATAGACATTTTGTCAAACATATGCCATGCATAAGGAAATGAAATACCAAGAACAATTCTGACCTCAATAAGAAGCTCCCAAATATTTTTCATTCACCCAAGAAGAAGCTGTTACAAACAGAGGTTTAGATAGCTTGTGTACAATATGTGAGGGAGAATCTACTCCAAGGCACTGCAGTTACAAAGGATCAGATTACGGTAGCTGTCCAAATGATGCCTGTAGCTGCTTATAATCACCTCTGAACTGTTCAATACTCCTCCAACAGCAATGCTAATGACTGTAGACTCATGTAATTACCCCAATGAATATGGAACTGGAAGATATTCAAACTGATCCTGCTGTATACCTCTTTCTGTATGCTGCTACAGCAGTCCAAACTCTCAGAAAATGATACCTTACACTCACCTTTAAACCTTGCAAATGCTCACATGATGCTAGGAAGCCATCAGAAATCATTTAGAGTGCACATTGGTACGGTTAGGGTGTAAACCCTCTCATTAATAAATATCTTTTGTTTAATCTGAAAACACTTTCCCACAGTACCCTGCACAAACTCTTCAATAATAACTTCACATAAAATATAAATTTGTATTTGCAGAGCCAGTCCACAAATTTATCAAAAACACCTCCATGAATAAAAACTCATAACCTGCACGAAGATTTATCCTTTGCACCTCAAATAACTTTGAAATCTATTCCATTCACTGCAACTGCGAATCCTGTGTGAATCCACCAAGGATTGACAAAGTGGGTTTCCATCCACAAAGCCAAAATCCCAAGGGTTTCGTCCTAGGGTTTCCTGAATTTTGAAATCCAGAGCTCTCACACTTCCCAGAGAGAAATAATAAAAACCAAGTATGTCCAAATGAGCTTCAAATGAGCCCTTTTATAAAACTCCAAGGAAGCTTCCAGAAACCCATTAAAATTCCCTTTCTTTTTAACTTTCATATTTACTTACAAATGGGGATTTAAAATAAAGTGACCCTCTTATATTTATTAATTAATATAAAGTCACTTTAATAATTTCATGTTTCCATAAGTTGGCGTATGGCTTATAATCATTTAAAAATAATATTAAATGCCTTAACATTTAATACTCAACCTTATAAACCATTATAATAATAATAATTTAATACTATTAAAGCTTAACTTTAATAATCATTAAATTAATCATAAATCTTTTGATTAAAGCCATAATAATAACAATTTGACAATTTCGCCAATACCCCGGGGATGATCAATGTGCCCTCTATCCATCCAAAAGCCCTTTCCAAAAATAGAAAGGTATGGTCCCAATGCTCCAGTGACTTACTAAAAATAGTGAGTCTAAAAAAGCCTGAAATACTCTTTGGAAGACAAACCTCAAAAGAAACCAAGCTCTAGCCATGGGAAATCTGAAGAATGATACTCAAAGTGTCCCTGACGAACCAAGAATGGTCTCTACAACAACCAATTAGCCTACGGAGACCCAAGTGATAGGCTAATCCTCTCTAAAAATGGGGACATTACAGTCCACACTAAAATGTCCCACCCTAGGTGGACACTTGCTAACACAAATTTTCTGCCTTGTTTGGTTTGTTTTGATAAATGTTTGTGATATATTGGCAATGTTTGATACAACAATTTAATGGGGAAAAGCAGGAGATGTTGCAATAATAATTTTTAAACTCAAAACTGAAATTGCATTGGGAATACACAGCTGAAAATTCCAGATTTTTATACCATCTTAAATGCTCAGTATTTTCACAATATATTGACAACCCAATTCATAAAATAACCCCTATTATCTAAAACAACAATACCCAAAAAATCTAGGAGTTATGATTCATGAACTCACAGGTAAACATGCCTTGAAACCCTCTGAAAATGGATGCCAGAATAAAATATAAAGTTTGCAGCAGTCATACGGCAGAGAGAATAATCCTCATGCCACTGAAAATGGAGTCTTCAATCAACTATTTAAAAACCCCTGCTAGTTCTAGAGATAAATACTCTAAATCTGCACCAAGATGATTTCCACGTGCCAAATGAAGAAAGCTCTAACAGCTAGAAATGTAACTGCAACGTATATCTCAATTCTTCAAATGAATAATCTTCAAACCCTTGTAAACTTCTGAAATCTCTTCTCCCATTAAGCACAAACTTGACCTCTGGATGAAGCCAACAGTTAACCAATCCTTAAGAAGATCTTTCACCACCTCAGGAATGCAAAAAATCAAAGAGAGTTTCGTTCTCAATGACCAAATAGTGCAGAAACCCTAGCACTTCTCCTCACAGCCATCACACCAAAAGCATAAGTATCAAATGATTGAATGAATGCTTTTGTGCTTTTGATGAGCCAATATATACTTTTTCCAAGTAGGTCGATCCCCTCTAGAAGTCTCTTTTAAATCATTTAAATGATATTTAATATATTTCATGTGCACTTTATAACATTAAAATAAATTCTCATAAATGGGCCCCCCTTTTTAATGAATCATTAATTGTACTTTGAGTGACTTAATTGAGGGTCATGGCCCCATTGGTCATAAAGTGAACTTAAAAACTTTATAATATCCTTTTATAATATTTTATTATCATTAAAGTCACTTTAATGATAATAACTCCATAAATACTCATTAGCTTGTCAAACCAACTGAAGTCGGGGATCAACACTGCATCCATGATACGTCTAGGTGCCTTACTATAAATAGTAACACTGGACTCCACTAACAAAGTGACTTACTATAAATAGTAAGTGTGTGAAACTGAGTCCTAAATCACCAAACAAAGGCCAATCCTTAACCAAACTGAGCTCTGGAGAAGAAAACACTTAGATAACTGCCAAACAGGACCCTCTAACCATTTGCATTAGCCTACGAGAGCCAAATAATAGGCTAATCTACCAAAATCGAGAACAAGCCAAAAAGGGGACATTACAAAAACAGGTACCCTAACCCCAGGATCGACGAGTTGATTGATGAGTTGCATAGGGTAGTGTTGATGATGTTTTCTTGACAACAACAACATTAGAATAAAACACCAAGTGCCCTATCCTCTCTTGAACAAAGCGTCTTGAATGCTAAATTACGTGATCAAACAAGAACGCTCCAAGGTTCCTTGTACGTGATTTGCAACGGATAGCCTCGGTGGTGTGATGTGATTTGCTGGTAATCACAAAGGGACTTACGCTAAATATGCTCCTTACTTCATTCAACTATGTACTCTTTCCTTGTGAAATGGAACTTCTGATCAACTATGAAAAGAAAAGGCAAAAGGCAAGAGTTTAAGAAGCTACTCTAAGGACAATGAAGTGATGGATGATGTCAAGATAGACAAATTCCTCATATAACCCAACTCCGCTTCGCCATGAGGACCAACAACTACACAAAGTTCGGTGCAATCTTCTAAGGTACTTCAAAGATTTTCAAATTGCAAAGCATTCATCCAAACACCCATAGCTGGCGCAGCTTGAACAATCTTCACAACCGAACTAAAGCATGTAAAGGTTCAGGCTAACTTTGCAAAGTGAGTTGCCATCGACAATCCACAAGAAGTATGAACCATTAAGGAATTCATCAAATATCTTAACATATTGGCATCACATCAATAAACTTCTAATCTAACTCTACTTGGAAACATCTCTCCATCACATCCAAGAAATTAGAAACCATGTTAACATTCCGCAACCACACAAAATCACCATGCAACAACCAACAATGAGCTTGTATTGATCTTGGAAGTATTTTGACAACAATTTCAAAGTCTCTTTAATGACTTTAAGAAGTCTCCTCTACTCTACTCCTACAGAACTCTAATTCTAATCTCTGATCTCCCATCTATTGTTCTAATGATCTTCTAATTCTAATAATCCTCCTTTACAAATGAGAGAAGTGAGCCTTATATAGAGCTCAAGAATTACATGAAGGGCCATGATTGATTTGACAATCAACAGCCGAGATCGAGACAACAATGCAGTTTGTTACAAAATTTGCTATTTTTAGAACATGAAAGAGGCAATGAAGGCACGTTTCCCAATGTGATAAGCATCTTTGGAGCATCTTAATGGTGGGCCCTCTTACATGGCAAAATGCTATTGGCTTGATGATGTGTACGTGCCACCTCAGCATCTTTGAATGAACCATTGTGATTCACTTCATGTTCACTTTACTTAGAATATTTTCTTCTTGTTGTCTTGATGTAACTCATGGATCGCTTTGATGGTCATGCTCATCTCTCATCTTGTGATGTTGTTGTGCTTGTGTAGGATCATGCCTCTGGATAGTTGCATGGACTCACGGAGTAGACTAGTGCCTGATGAGAGTTCTTCTTGTCTGGCACATGATATATGAGCTTCTGGATGATTACCTCCTTCAAGATGTGCGTGGTGAAGTGACAACCTTCCACTGATCCTCACCTCGAATGAATGATGCTCTTGATGATGAACTACACTTGTAACCTTGATCATCTTAGACTAGCTCCCCTTCGCATCGCATTGATGTCTTCCTCATCCAGATATACGAAGTCTTTGAACTAGATGTTGGAGCTCTCCTCCATGTGGTGATGATGACAAACCTTAACAATTTTCCTCCATCTTCCAAAGCTTCTTATGCATGAGCTCGCGCCATTCACCTCCTTGGATCCTTCATTACCTACAAGAAGAAACACACCAAACAAATTACATTCACCTTATGTATATGGGATTAAAACAATGAATTTTAAGCAAAAATCAGAATTTTGGAAAATTTGATCTTGAAAGATACTTGAATCTTTAACTTTTTTTCCTTGAAGGCTGCTGCTGCTCCTTACTGCTCTGCTGTAAATCAGAATTAATTTTGGATTTGAATTTGATAAAAATGCAGTTTTAAACCTTCTTTTATACCAAACTTTACCTTTACCTAAAGCAGGTCGGCCTAGTGTGATGAGGTCGGCCTAGAAAAGGATAAAATCAAAGTTTTTAAAATATTTTCCATGCCTTCATGTGATGAACGCCCAACATGGGCGGGTTTAGAGGACATGTGTGGAGAATGTGTCATGGAAGGTGGCACTGTCCATGTGTGGGGTCCAAAGCCGCCTAGGAAGGGCGGGTTCAAGGGGGTTGTATGGATTTTTATCTAAACCTTCATTTGATGCTTCCCTTCCTCCTTTGAAGTTGAATGACACACTTAGAGTGTTGGGTGGATGAAGTGTTGTGTCTTGGTGAAGTCCACCTAGTAAGAGCGGCCTTGAAGATGTTGCATGGAGTGAATGATGTGAAAGAGATGAATGAAAGTGAGTCTCTTAACATGATAGTCTTGAGAGTGTATATGGATTACTTCATTTAGCTCATCCTCATGAAGACCTTCTTTCCAGAACCCTGGGCGGTTTTGAATGTGTTGTATGGAGAGATGCATGTGAGAACATGGTGTCCACGTGAATGATCTAAAGCCGCCTAGGGAGGGCGGGAGTAAGATACCCAACTAGTTCGATTAAAATTTTTCCTTACTTAAACAATTTTACTTGTTATCAATTCATCAACTACTCAACACATTAGAGATATACATCAAAGATAATCACTTGACTGAATCAACCTTAAAGATGGGTACTTGTCTTATTACTTAATTCAATCATCTTGCAATGTCTTATTACATGGATAATGCTTTCAATAGCATGAAGTTACAACCTTATTCAAATGGAATTACAAAAGGAGGCCTGAAAGCCTTGATGTCTACAATGACTTCTACACTTGATCAACTCAATCAAACTCAATGATGTTAGCTAAATGTCAACACCTCGCATTACAACTAGGGAGCATCACCTTGTCAATTGAGGGAGCATCACCCCAACGCTTGAAACTCGCAGGCCTCAAGATTACAAGCTTACAAGCTTTGCAGAGAGAAATTCGCCAAAGTATTAGATACCAAATGAATGAGAGAGCTCTTCCTTTTATAGGCCTTCCAAAGGCGATGAAGGCACGTTTTTCAATGCACAAAGAGGAACCAAGGCACGTTTCCCAAGGAGCATATCCAAGGGAATATTCCATCTGATGACTCATTCTGAGTTGGCAAACTTATCCAAAGACCTTGACACGGATCCAAATGCTATCCTTCTGACCAATGGGCATTCAGGTAGTTGTAACAACCTTAACCACTTCTTGAAACACTTAGGCGCAGTTTTAGGGTTCTTCTGACTGGGGCACCAGCTATGGAGGATCTCACCAGGAAGTGCGCCTAAGTCATAAATTCTCATCCTTGGATGATACTGTCTTAGGAAGTGAACTCCTCTTGATCCATACTTAAACATTTGAAGATTTGGAATGTTCAACTCATCACCTCACAGGGTAGGCGCATATTTGAAGGATTTACAGAGGTTTTGGTGCCTAGGTTCTAACTTGTCATCTTTTCAAGGAAATTTGTAGGCAATTTGACTTCAAATGAACATAACATTGCCCCCTGATGGAGCGCCTTGCATCTAAACTGGTCTTGGGGACTTGCATCCATCTTAGGCACACCTTTGAGGTAATTTTGACTGGTATCTGCGCCTAGCACCTTTATGAAGATGTTCTACACTATTCAAACTCTCAAACACTTGCAATCAAACCTTTTGAAGCTCCTTTTAATCTAGCGCCCTCATACAGAGCATTAACATCTTGTCTAAGTCTTCAACTTCACCTAGGCGCACTTATTGGTAGGAAAGAAACTAGATTGGCGCCTTACCTTGAAAGGCTTATCTTCTATGCAAATGCTCACTTCTAGAGTCTTGAAATTAAACAAAATACTTGCCTTACCAAGCGCCCTGACCTCTTGAGGAGTCTGGAGATCATATTCCTACTTAGGCGCATTTTCAAGGTCATTGAATCCTGTCTTGGCGCCTTAATGTTTTTAGGCGGACTTGGAGTGTTGCAAAGGGGCATCTAGGCGCCTAAGATCATATCCTTGTGCAAAGATCACTTCATCAAACAACTTGATCTTCATTGAAGATGAAACTCACTAGCTTCACTTGGAGGAGGAATGCAAGCTTCTAGGCGCAATAGGAACTACCCATAGGAAAGCGCAATTGGGATGTTAAAACTGATGTAGAGTGCGCCTTATTCACACTTATGATTTTTGCTTATCTACAATGACAATCCCTTGATGCAACTTGATCCTTAGATAGTACAAGTTAGCCCACTTGTCAAGGCGCTCTTTCAAGGTTGTCTGAGCAAGAGCTAACATCTCAACACCTAGGCGCACTTTTGATGATGCATTCTAACCCTTCAAACTATCATCTAACATAGGGCGCCATTCAAAGTTTGTCCTGTCATGATCTAGCGCCTAGGCGCCTCAGAGGATTACTGGAATCAAGAAATGGCGCCTTGATACTTAAGTGCATAATTGATGTAGAGGAGTGCTCAACTGGAGGTCCAACACCTTAGGCGCTCTTTGAATTCTGCCTTAACAAGTTAGGCGCTCTTTGAGGTTGCACAGGGGCCCAAGGGCGCCTAAGACAATTACTCAATTTGCTAAGTCAAAAATCATTTTGGAAGCCTCATCAATTTATTCCTGTCAAGGCGCCCAACTTAAGATGCTTGATGTGCTTCATAGGGTGATGTTTCAATGCTAGGCACTCATTTAGGAAGTCTGATGTGAAATTGGCGCCTAGATTCCAAGAGTCAACTTCCTGCTTATTTGGCTTCCAAACTTAGCCAAATTTCAAGTTTCTGACTTGGTTCCTGCAAAACAATAGAATTAAGTTAGTCAAAAACCAATTCATTCCCTCATTATTTAGAATTAGCCTCCGGGAATGAGGAATAGGCTAATCCATTTTACACTTGATGTTCAAGCCGGAAACGGGGACATGACAGCGGGATTCATGAACGTGTAAGGATTTCCATGAATTAAGCAATTCTTACTTGGTTTTGACAACTTCAAGACACCTTCACTTACTTCCTTGATTGGTTTAAACTCCTTGCATGCTATGTGAAACTCTTAAAAGTATGGGCGGATTTAGAGTGTTTGTATGGACAGATGTATGTGAAAACATGAATGAATCCAAGACCTCTTCTTGAGGCCGCCAAGGAAGGGCGGGTTTAAAGGAGGTATGTGGATTGTTATCATTTAATGTTCATTCCCCTCCTCACGAAGACCCTTATCTTGAACTTGCCTAAGACTTAGCCATCTTTAGATACTTGTGAAGTGAGAGGGCAAACATTAGGGTGTTGGGATATGATCTTGTCCACCTATCATAGTGAATACCGATTAGAGGTGTTGTTTGGATCTTACAACTTGGAACATTTTAAACCTCTCCATACATGATCACCTCATCAATAAAGTGCTTTGTTTCATTAGTTCATTGATCTCTCCTTGTAATTTCAATTGTCTTCTCCCCTGGACGGATTTGAAGGTAGTGCATGGAGGATTTCATGTGAAAGGTGACACTATCCACAGACACCCCTTGAGGCCGCTCCAGTAGGGCGGCTTTGGAAATACCCCTTGGATTTTCTTTCAAAATGTCCCAAAACGTTCAATCTTAGGCATTTTCATCCAATCTACATGATCTCCTTTGTACTTGAACTCAAAATATTTCAAAATTGATAAGTCTCCTCCTTGAGCGGATTTAACTGTGTTGCCTGGAGAGTGTGATATGTAGGAGATGATGTTTGTCCAAGCATGGAGCTCAAGGCCACTCATGTAGGGCGGGATTGAAGAAGATGTCTGGATTTTGTCACTTAAAGCCTTCTCCTCATGAAGATGTCTTGCTTCTTAAGATTTAGTGAACTTCTCAAAATGACTCTTTAGTATGTGAGGTAAGTTGCAATGTTTAGACACCGTAGCTTTAGGCTTACCTTTCTGGGATGATCCTCTCAAACATGTGAGGCATCATGATGTGTTAAGAAACCAAGATAGAATATTTGCCTTGTTTTCACATCAACATTCCAAGCTGACCTCTCTAGGCCGCCCAGATAGGGCGGGTTTGAGAGGTATGTGTGGATTTTCTCATTTCTTGCTCTTGACTATTTCCTTCCCTTGTGATATCATTTTGATCATCCTCATCAAACAACTTTGCACTTTACATTGTTCTTCATCTTAGGCGGGTTTTGAGTGAGTGGTCGGAGTGTATCATCTATCAAGTGACATAGTCCACAGGGTGCTCTTGAGGCCGCCCAGGTAGGGCGGGTTTAAGGGTGTAGTGTGGATTTTTATCACTTAGGAACTTTTCACCCTTGATCTTGACTATCTTACCTCTCCTTGGCATACCTTGATCAAACAAACTTAACAGTGTGTGTTACCCTTCATCCTGAGCGGCTCCGGAGAGAGTGCTTGGAGGATTTCATGTGTTTGGTGATGCAGTCCACAAAGACCCCTTGAGGCCGCCCAGGAAGGGCGGGTTTAAGGGTGACCTTTGGATTTTGTCTTGAAATTCATTTGAACCTTCATGTTTTCCATTCAAACTTCATGATATTCCAATGCTTTGTGTTTGAAAGACTTCAAAACTTAATACTTTCTCCTAGGGCGGGTTTGGAGACACTATTTGGAGAGTTTCATATGGAGGAGGCAAAGTTGTCCATAGGAACCTCTTGAGGCCGCCCAGGTAGGGCAGGTTTAAGGGTACCCCTTGGATTTTCATTCAAAATCCACTTCATCCTCCTAAACTTTCAAGTTTCGATTGAAATGTCTTCACCCTCCAATGCTTTATGCTTGAAAAGCCTTCAAAATTCTTCTCACCTAGGGCGGGTTTGAAGGCAGTGTCTGGAGAAATTGATGAGGTGATGAAGACATTGTCCATGTCTACATGCCAAAGCCGCCCAAGTAGGGCGGGTTGGAGAGTGACACTTGGAAAATTGCTTATTATCCACTTGACTTCACTCAAACTCAAAAAATCTTACTTACAGATCACCATACCTCAATGTTTTGCACATGAAAACCTCAACACTTAACCATTTTTTCTCTATAGGGCAGTTTTGGAAGCAGTGTGTGGAGAGATTGATATGCAAGAGACAGTGTCCATCAACACCCTGTGAAACCGCCCAGGAAGGGCGGGTTTGGACATGCCCCTTGGATTGAAGAAGCAAACTTTGCAAATCATGTCATCTATACCCCTTAAGCGGTCCTGGAGGTGTCATATGGAGAAATTCATGTGACAGGTGACATTGTCCAAGACCCCTTCCTAAGGCCGCCCAAGTAGGGCGGGTTTGGACATGAAGCATGGATTTGCACTTGAAACTATATTCAAACTTTTCCAAATGGACTCTCCTTATAATTTGATCATCATCCAAGCACTTGGAGCTCAAAACACTTAACAATTTATTCCTAGGGCGGATTTGGAGGTACTGTCTGGACAATGTCATCTAGAACAAGGCAAAGTCCATGAGTGCAACTTGAAACTGCCCAAGTTGGGCAGGTTTACAAGTGAGGCATGGATTCTTCTTTGAAATACACTTGATTCTATCTAACTTGCAAACTTCCATTGGAATTTCATCATATCCTAGTGTCTTGTGCAAGAAAACCTTGAAAACTTAACCATTTTTTGCTTGGGCGGATTTGAGGGTTCTGTCTGGACAAGTGCATGTGCATGACGTTGAATCCATGGCCTTGTGCCAAGGCCGCCCAGTCTGGGCGGGTTTGGACATGGAGTGAGGAATTTCTTGCCTTAGTCAAATTTTGGATTTCCTGAATGGAAGTATATTGAAAATATGTTTAAGTATGAGTTTCTTATACTTTAAATATTTATCAATATACTTCCAGGATGTTTGAGATAGGTCCTGGATCCATAGGATTTAGCATGCAAATTCTAGATTTCTGAGGATCGACCAGATTTCAGACTTAGTCATTTTTTCAGGATTTTCAGGATATCAGACTTAGTCATTTTCAGGGTCTCAGTGACATGCATCAGGATGAAGGCATATAGACCTCTTGGCAAGAAACTGTCGAGACATGGGCAAAACAACACTACCAAAACCCTACAAGCTCATAGAAAAACTAAACCTAAAGCAAAACAAAGTGAGAAAGCAAAAAAAAAAAGAGGGGGTCCCCATTTGCAATGGGGCGATGTGTGATTACATCACAACAGGTAGTCTACTTTTCGAAGATTAATCTTCGATCAGGATATCATCAGATCAGAGTCAGAGAAGAGGGCATTCACAAAACTACATTCAGATGCCACTATGGTCACTATGAGTTCTTGGTCATGTATTTTGGGTTGACAAATGCACCTGCTACATTTCAATCATGCATGAATCAGGTATTCAACAAGCAATTGCGAAAATTTGTACTTGTCTTCTTTGATGACATTCTGATATTTAGTAAAACATGGGAGGACCATCTCAAACATATTGAAGAGGTCTTAGGGATCATGGAGGCACAATCACTATATGCCAAAGCATCTAAGTGCGAATTTGGGATGACAAAGATTCGGTATTTGGGGCATGTGATCAGTGCAGAAGGGGTCAAAATAGACATGGATAAGTTTCGGGCCATCTTGGATTGGCCACCACCTAAGACATTGTCTCATCTGAGGGAATTCTTTGGGTTGTGTAGTTATTATAGGAGATTTGTTAAGGGTTTTTCACAGCTGACAACACCCTTAACAGACTTGACCAAGAAGGGGTCTTTCACTTGGACAAATGCAACACAACAGACCTTCGACAAACTCAAGGAGGTAATGAGTTTGTGTCCAATTTTAGCATTGCCAGACTTTTCCAAGCCCTTTGTGTTCGAGTGTGATGCTTTTGGTGAGGGCATTGGAGTTGTCCTAATGCAAAACAAACATCCTATTGCATTTGAGAATAGGAAGCTCAAAGAGATAGAAGATTTTCTATTTATGACAAGGAAATGTTAGCCACTATGCATGCATTGGCTAAATTCAAATAGTACCTGGTAGGGGGTAAATTTGTGGTAAGGACATATCATAATAGCTTGAAATACTTCCTTAACCAAAAGGATTTGAATGAAAGACAGCAAAAGTGGGTTAGCAAATTGCAAGCCTATGACTTTGACATAGAGTATGTTAAGGGAAAAAGGAATATAGTTGTTGATGCTCTATCCAGGAAGCCTGCCTTGTGCTCAATGTCTAAGATTTCAGAAGATTGGAAGGCTCATCTTTTGGTCGAGTATTCTAAGAATACTTTTACTTGTGATGTCATGGAGGGGAAGGTGCAGGATGATAGGTACAGGTTAATGGATGATCTTATTTTATACAAGGACAGAATCTACCTTGTTCTAGAATCCAAGATGAAGGAGAAGATATTGAGAGTTTTTCATGACACACCTCTAGCAGGACATCTTGGTTACTTTAAGACCTACAAATAGATCAGGGAGAGGTTCACATGGAAGGGACTCAAGGATGATGTCTTGAGGCATGTTAGGGAGTGTTTGACTTGTCAACAAAATAATTCAGAACATACTTTTCCAACAAGACTATTGCAGCCCCTACCTATTCCAAAGCAGAAATGGGAGAGCATATCTATGGATTTCATCACTAATCTTCCACGGGTGCAGGGTAAGGGTTGTATCCTTGTTGTGGTGGATAGGTTGACAAAGTATGTTTACTTCTACGCCATATCCTCTGAGTTTGAGGCACCTCAAGTTGCAGACTTGTTTTTCAAAGAGGTGTTTAGACTCCATGGTCTACCCAAGACCATTGTGAGTGATCGGGACAGCAGGTTTTTCAATATGTTTTTGGCAGGATCTTTTCAGATTGACAGGTACTGAGTTAACTCCGAGAACTAGCTATCATCCACAGATAGACGGGCAAACTGAGATTGTTAAAAAGTGGGTAGAAGGTTACCTGAGGAACTATGTAGCAGGGTCACAAAAGGCTTGGATCAAGTGGTTATATTGGGTGAGCACGGCTACAATACCACCCATCAAATGTCTATCAACATGACTCCTTTCGGAGCTTTGTATGGGTATGATGTTACATCATTTGTGGATTTAATCATTGTTGATAGCAAGGTTCCAAAGGCCAAGGACTGGGTCCAGGAGAGTCAAGATATTCTGAAATCACTGAAGGATGATCTCCAGCAGGCTCAAAACCAGCAGAAGATCTATGCAAATAACACAGATTGGAGAGATCTTTTGAGGTTGGTGACCTGGTTTTCTTGAGGTTGTAGCCCTTTCGGCAGTCTTCTTTGAAGAAGAGTGGAGCAGATAAGTTGAAGCCACAATTTTATGGACCATACAAGGTTGTAAGGAGGATAGGAGAGGTTGCCTATGAGTTAGAGCTACCAGAGCATAGCAAGATTCACAATGTTTTTCATGTTTCGTGCCTAAAAAAGGCACTTGGGCAGCATATTTCACCTTCTCCTAAGCTTCCACCTTTGGATGAAGAAGGTAAATTAATTTTGGTACCTGAGGCTATTCTGAATGTATGGGAGAGAAGAATAAGAAGCAAAAACATCAAAGAGTATTTGATTCATTGGAAGGATTTGCCTCCAGAAGATGCTATGTGGGAAGGAGAACAGGTACTTCAGCATCCAAATATGCAAATGCTTGAGGACAAGCAATTTCGGGAAAGGAGGACTATAATATCCCCTTCTTAGGCAAGAGCGTTCGGCGAAGACCCTTAGCCTATTTTAATTCACGTAGGCTAATTGGGATTTTGGTAAGGGAATAATTCATTAATTAAATTGTCTTAAATTATCCTTTTACAGGCAACTTATATTTAATTAATTATTTTAGTAAAGTTGAACATTTTATTACTAAAAAGTGACTTATTCCGAGGTCCAAAAAGCAAATTAAAATTAAAAGTCACTTTATGGGGGAAATAAAATATAATTTCTCGAAAGTTCTAAAAGTGAGTATTTAAGGAGGTTGCAAAAAGAGAAATTCATATTCTTGGCATTTCATTTTCTAAAAACCCCAGTTGTGGAGATTGAGCATTTTGTTCAACTTTCAGCCCTAGGACGAAACCCCTACGGCGAAGATTGGTTTCGAGGACAGAATCCCTCCTAGACAACTTGTGATGGATTCATTCAGGATTCACAGGTGTGCTTAATGTGTGGAATTTGTGACGATTGAGCTGAAGAGTTAAAGATCATTCCCAGGTTTGTCACAAATTGAAAAATTATTGAAAAGATTTGCATAGCAAATAATAATCGATATTTGAGTGTTTGCCTTGGTTTGGCATTAAGTGCTGAATAAATGAAATATTTTTTTATCCAAAATCCAGTGTGAAGTCACCTGTATATTCATTGAGAATATTTAACAAAAAAATTGAAAGAAGAAGAATGAATGTTTGTTGGTTCATTTCTTTCCAAAACCAGCCATACTATTTATTCCTAGCAAGTCATACCATATACTAAAGAAGAAGTTGGCCATACAAATTGAAGTTCGGCGTGAGAACAAAGGAAGGGGGACGCATCATTTTGGGGGGTTATGTGGGCCCCAAAGACCCATCCGTACATTCTTGTGGGTTAAAAATTATTAAAAGGAGCTGGTCGCACCTTTCTTGGGTGTGAGAACAAAGGAAGGGAGACACATCATTTTGGGGGGTTATGTGGGCCCCAAAGACCCAGCCGTACATTCTTGTGGGTTAAAAATTATTAGAAGGAGCTGGTCGCACCTTTCTAAAGTGTGCTGAAGTCTTGTGTTAGGCGCTGCTAATGGAAATTGCTGCTATTACTATCGTACAGTTTCTATATGGGTTGTTATGATCTGAATTTAATATTATCAGTCTGAAGAAAACTTTGTATATGGAATTTCATTAAAATACTGCATCTTCATCAATTAAAGGATAGAATTTCTACAACCTTGTGCTTTGTTTTGTGAAGTTATTGATTTATAGTATATATATACTTGCTTTTCAGCCCCAGTATTAAGATTAGTATAGTTTCAGCTATATAATCTATTTGATATGAAGAATGCAACTATATGTGGGGTATTTAAATAAATGTGAAATCAACATTGCATTGTTAGCCAATTGGCATTTCATCAAACATTTGTCAAAATACACAAAAAATTAGGTGTGGGATTTTACATAGGGGGGCCCCACCCTACCCTACCCTACCCTTTTAAATTGAGGGAGAGGGGGAAGGCGAGGGGCCCTCGCACCCCCCCTTTCTATTGTATATTAGGACCCTATTAAATGCCAAGAGGGAGGGGGAGGGGGAGGGGGAGGGGGAGGCAAGGAAAATCAATCGAGGACTCCCCTCAACCAATAGGGGGAGCAATGAAAGTGAGCAACAACAAACTGACAAAATCCAAGAAAAGCCTATCTATAGAAAAGCCTATCTATAGTAGGGGGCAGCCCCACCTTTCTATAATAGCTATAGATAGGGTGACCCAAAGTAGCAGACCAAATTACCGCGAACCTTGGGCGAACCTATGTAGGACCTGTACCAAGATCATAACCCAAATCAAACCAATTTGGGTTTGGCTAGGTTTCCTACAAAACCCGGTAACATGTGGACTATAATTAACTCTTACTACATGGAATGTCCTCATCATCATAATATCACTAAATGATTATTTCATTTACAGAATTAATAGATATCAAAAATATGATGGTTAAATTCCATCAAAATGTGGATGCAATCATTATCCACAATATTGCCTTGTTATCATCTTTTATCCTACATTCCCCAACACTAATTTTCACTAGATTCCTTTACTAAATTTTTTTTTTTTTTCTGTCATGCCTACTCTAAACAGCTACTTCACTTGGTCGTTGATGTGTGGTCTATTGGTAAGTTTGATAACATGTTACACAAATGACCCAACATTCAGCTCCCATCCAGCAAACTCCAAGCTTTAGCCTTAACTACAACCAGTAGGAGTATTGAATACCTTAAGTTTTAAAAGCGCAAAACTGCTGTGTCTCAGCAGCTAACTCTAGCAAGTAGGCAGTTTTGGTGAGAAATATTATACCCTTGATCATATCATCCTAGCTAAATGTGGAAACCAAAATCACAAAGGGAGGATAGTTCCAAATGAAAAAGATACAAGTTTTAACATGATAGACAACTACCATGCAAACATAACATCGAGTACTAATAAACATAATACAAAATTACAAATATATGACAATTATCTTTTACATTATTAGGATGAAACTCTCACCCATTTGACGGATCTTGTCCTCTTAACCATTTATCAGCACAAAAAGATCTACTACTTGCATCGGCAATAGTCACCTGCAAATTTTCAAAAAGACCAATTGTATTTGAATAACATTTGTAGAACCTAGAAAAGTTGAACTAATATTAGCTTATAAATACAACGCGTACATTGTTGGATTTTTGCTAATGATTTGTATATAACTACAGTTGTATAATAGCATAAGAAATAATTTTTGCAAATGACGCCTTTTCCGTTTCCTTGTTCTCATTCTTCAGGCATGGCTTATAAGAATTTGGTGCTTTAAAGTATAAATCTGGTTAAAAGAAACAATAAGCCACTCCAACTCGATATGGGTGATTGTCAATGATTATCACTCAAATTCACAACACTTCTCATCTTCATGAAATGAGAACCGAATTTGTATGTGTTAAGAGTCTAAAGAGCATCATACTTTGGTGAAAGTGCTGATAGATTACACGAACATGCATCAAAAATGAAGGGTTTCAACTCCAAATCAATTGTTTTAAGTTTTTAACCAATGCTGTGTCAAACAAGACAAATTATAAATCCAAAGGTCAACAAAATCATAGACAACCTACTTTCATCCTTGATAGCTCCTTGGAAATTGACGTGTGGTTCTATAGTTTTTCCAATGTTCTAACTTCTAGGTCATCTGGTCCTAGTTATTAAAAGAACCGAAGAGGAAGTTAACTAATTCTAGAAATATCATTCTTTTTTTGGATGACTAACTCAACCTTGCCTTCTTACTCTTTTCATACATGTAGACATGTAAAGTTATAATAGAGTTCAATAGCTAACGGATGCAGACAAGGATAGGCAGTCAAATTAATGAGAGCCTTGTCCTTGCAGCCATGTCCCAGATTCCATCAATGGACTGAAATCAACACAGAATAATTTCAATAAATTCAGATTTCTTTACTAACTACAGCAAAGCTAACCATGCTACAGGTAGATTTTACTACAATTGGTCTTTTCCCCAAAAGAGTTCTCCCTCTAAAAAGCCTTTTCTCCCTCCAAGAGCTCCACTTTCTCTCCAAAAGTCCCCCCTTTCTCATTATTGAAAACAAAACCAATTTAAAGATTAGTTTTGCAACACTTATTCTCTTGTCTCTTTGCATTCCGGCTAACTCTTCTCATTTGGCTAACTCTTTGCATTCTTCTACTTCTAGGATTGAAATTACTGTTAAATTTCTAAATCTAGCAATGATGATGTAACTGATGTATTTGTTGTCAGGTTACTGTCCCTAATAATGACACCCAAGTGCATCTTCCTTTTCTCTAAGCACTGAATCGGCAGATAATAAACAGTTTAGAAGATCTGCAACTGTTGCCACAAGTTCAAGACTGAGCCAGATTGACTATAATATCCAACTATTTATCGTTCATAGCCCTGATGGCATCCATCATCACCTACTAATAAAGCATTATCTTGGAAACAGTTATAGTCAACACACCATTTTCTATACCATTATTCACATGGAAGTCCTTACATTCCCTGCTCAGCTGTGAAATGCAGCCCTCTGGACTTTCACGTTCTACTTCATCAACTGGGCAAGTTGGATTTGAAGATGCTAGAGGTATCAGTTTTACATAGCTTGGGTACTTGAACCTCCAACATCAGCACTGTTAAAAGTGTGTCATTTGCTTTTTCCCAGCTCCTCATTATTGCAATAGCAACTTCTGCAGCAACTGGAATGACTTGCTGCAGCACTGGTTAACTATTGCAAATGAATTTCCAGCAACTGGGTGACTTCTGCAAATGACTTTCCACAGCAATTTTGTAACTATGGCAAATGACTTTTGGCAACAACTATGAGGCTGCTACCGAATGACTTTCTGTAGCAACAGTGACCGCTACAGAACAGCTTCACCCTTCCCCATCTTTACACAATACGTCATGGCATGAAACTCTCCCACCTTCCTCATTATGGCATCTTTAGAAGTCTTTGTTCGAGCTCAAAAGCTGCCAATGATCAAAGAGAAATCACTTTATTCCATCTACATATGCCTGAAAATCATGAATTCTTTTTGAGTGATGCAAGATTGCACTACCTCTGGCATTCTCCTACATCCATAATGTTTCATTTGCATTCATTTGTTCGCCATAGATCAATTATTTTTCAATTAAGACTAGAGAGTAATCAATATTTGACATCATTTAGGTCCACACAAGTCATGCAGGCACATCTTGTGTATATGTCTAAAAATCTATGCATTTGAGTAGGTTTCCTTACATCTTTGCATATATCTACTAATGTTGTGAATGCATGTACATGTATGTATGTATGCATCCATAGATAGAAAAAAGATAATGAGGACATATCAACTATAAAAGGCATAGTTCCACGGAATTTCGGGGACGGGGACGGGGGGGAACGCATTTCTGGGACAGGGGGGCGGGGGGCCTAAATTTGGGGATGGCGGGGGATGGCGGGGGGACAGCAGCGGGGGAGTGGTGCGCTGAAATACATATAATACTTGAAAAATTAGTTATAAAAAGATGTATAACTGTAGATGCATAGACAAGGCATGTGAACTGTTTGACAGAATGCCTCAAAGAAATATGTCTCCCATACAAGTTTCTTACAAAATTTTGGCCTGTTTGTGTTGTAGAGGCACTTCTGTGGTTAAGCTAATGCATAGAAATTGAGTCTTGACATATCAAATTTTTTGAAATGTTTTGCTCAAGAAGCTTTATGCAAACAAGTGTTAAGCTCACTTGAAAGTTGAAATGCATTCTAATTTCTGTCAAACATTCCGATTGAAGCATTCTATCAAACAGTTCACACTTCACAATGTGCCTTGTAAGTTGTCTATGCTTCCACATTTTGCATACATGTCTCATTGTCTAGTCTCATCTACAAAGACTCAAGAGTCCTAGGATATCCAATATGCACAAGCCACAAAACTTGAAACGAAATGTTAAAAATGCATATGATAAAGTTAGGTTTTTATTTTTGATGATTTAAAAAAAATTATTAAAAAATTAAATTCGGGGGACGTCAAGAAGTCTCCCCGACGGGAGACGTTTCAGAGGCGGCGGGGGGGGCGTTTCGGCGGCATCTCCCCATCCCCGGGACGTCCCCCCCTGGGAAACGGCTGACTTTTTGGGGGGATGCGTCCCCGTGGAACTGTGATAAAAGGCATCAAAACCCAAAAGTTGTATTTTTGGAAAGTATTGATTTATGGATTTTCAACATTAAGATATGCCCATGTTTGAAGTCAAACGGGATGTGCTCAAGTAGTTAGAATATTAGGGTTTCCATTTAATGGAACCCTGAAGTCAAATCCCAAGAGGCATGAAGTATTGAAACTTGGTAAAATACCACATCCAACTCACTCAGTGTCACATACCCCAATAAACAAGGACAAATGCAGTCCCAAATGAATTTGACAAAAGAGATACACTTTGGCCATGGATACCAAGCCAAAAGTTTACTCCAAAAAAGGTAAATTTACCTAATCAAAAAAACAAATTGTTTGTGTTCAAAGCTATTGAAAGAAAATTATCAGCTAAAAATGAATAGTTGGATAATGTTAAGGGCCCAACTTTTACTTTGCTGCATACACATATGGAGACAAGAGATATTTGCCTAAATTGTTATATATCATCTCCTTCCCAATGCCTATGCATAATAGCAAAATACAAAAGGCAGCTACAAACATTATAGATGTTGAGAGAAAGAAAACATATGGTGGTAGTGAAGTGGATAACAATGAACAAACTCATCGACAAGGAAGCATCCACTGATGCTCCTTGATGATCCCACATAGATACTAAGGATCATTAATTTACTACTCCAACCAACTTTTCACCCTCAACTATCATCAAACAATCAATAAAATAGTTGATGGTTGTCCCTAAAGTTGTTCCCAACTAGGGGGCTTTCCAAGTAAGGGGTAAAAATTGATCTAAAGTCCCTTCCCATTTAAGGGGCAAACCAAAGGGTTCTTCATAGCTAGGGGTGAATTGAAGGATCTTCCAACTTATGGGGTTTTAAATCCATTCAAGGCTCAAACTGTAGTAACATTACTTGAACTTAGGATTGATTCAGCAAACGAAAAGTATAAATGGAATTCAATTACTCCAAAAAAAATGACAAACTTGAAGCATTCATAAAAACAGAACAAAGAAAAAAAAATTGTTATCTAATTCCAAATAAAGTGTGTAGAGATAGATTTAACTATAAAATTACTGCTTTATGAGACCCATGTCTCCCTTTTTATTAGCTTCCAATTTTGCTCCCTATTTCTAGAAGGATTGAATCCTTTGAATTGCAAAAAAGCCAACAATAGGCATAATAAATGCTATAAGAAGAGAGAACTTTCTAACAAATTTAAAATCTACTAGCAAGAGAAAGCAAATGCCCTTCCCATTTCTCCAACTTGCCATTAATCTTATTGGACATCCATTGCCACATATCCTTACAGAGGGATTTAAGGGAAAGGGGATACCAAGATATTGGACAATCAAGACCTCCCCAGGCACATCACAAGTCAAACAACCAACCACTTTAGGGAAAACAAGGACCACCCTAACAATAAAGACTTGTGGAGGGCAATTTTGGAAACAAAAGCTAAACAATATATATCAATTCCATTGACAAGATTCTCAAAATTTTCCTTCTCTAAAACAAGGAAAAGGTAAGTATCATCAACAAATTGCATTTCAATTAAATTAAACTAGTCTATGATTGAGATACCTTTGACAAGGGACCCAAAAAGCATCCCTCAACAAATAGTGCATGGCTTTGACTACAACAATAAACAAGGAGGGGACTAAAGGAACAACCATGCTGTATGGATATTTGAAGAGAAAAAGGTTCAATGAGCTCTCCATTAAATTCAACTTGAGCAAAAGCATCTTGAAACAAAATATTGACCATTCTACATAAACTCTCCAGACCGAAGAGTTTTCATCATGAGAAGAACAATAAGCCATTCAATTCTGTCACATGCTTTTTCAAAATCAATAAGAGCCATGTGAACATTTTGTCCAATAGATTTAGCTACAGTCATACCTTCTCAATTGTTTATGAGATTATCCAAGATGAATGTACCTTCAACAAAACTAGCTTGAGTAACAAAAATGATCTTGGGAAGAAATTTTTATTCTCTTAAAGCAAGAATCTTGTCCAATATTTTTGTAAGAAACATTAAGTAGGATTATAGATCTCCAATTCTTTATCTGAGTCATGTCAACATCCTTAGGGATAAACTTAATCGCTGTCCTATTAATATATTTCCCCAGATTGTAAGGGCTCATTCTACACATTACAGGGTTTAGGAGCAATCCAATCATTACCGTCTTTATAAAACTCTGCCAAAAAATCATCAAACATGGGGACTACTCAACATCTAAAACATCAATGACATGGTTAATCTCATCAAGAGTGATGCTGTTATCTGAATAGGAGGCCTAGCATTGAGAATTTTTTTAAGCCACCACTAACACAAAACTTTCTACTCCTCACAACTTGTATTAAGGATAGAATCAAAAGAAAAGAGGCTCTTATAGAATGAAAAAGGCCTTCTAATCTCTAAGAGGTCAGAGGAGATACTTCCCCCAATATTAATGGCAGCCATCTTTTCTCTCAAATGCTTAGAATTAAGAATTTGAAAGAAATATCTAGCCCCCGTATCACCCTACTTTAGCCCAAGTAAGTCTGGATCTAGTTCTAGCCCCTTGAGCTGCATAGTTTTGTTGAATTTTGAAAACATGTTTGTTACTAACAAGTTGTTCTTGAAGAATAATATTCTTAGGTTGATCTTGCAATTTGAGTTCTTGCTCAATAAGTTTTCCCTAATTAAAACTAGTAATAAGTTTCCTCTTTCTAGCCTTCTCTCTACCATAACCTCTATTAAACTACTAAATGAATTGCATTTAGAAGTTCCATTTGACAATACTAATGCTGAAGGAGTTGCTAGCCTTGGATAGATTCCAAAGACTTTTGACTCCATCAAGACAATTGATGTCTTTCAAGTCAGAGACATTAAGTTTGTACGAACTTTTAAAGAAGTCCTTGGTTATAGGCCTAGTCAAAGCCAACTGAAACTCCATCTCAACAGGATGATGATTTGACATTGTAAAGGGGAGAACAATGACTGCATTTCCATCGACAAGTGGGACCAAAAACCAATCATTGTTAGGATAAAATCTATTAAGCCTATAGTACAACCTTTTATTACCACTTTGATTATTGCACCAAGTATATCAAATATCCTTATTGTATTTCCTTTCCTTTCCACAAGAGATCAAAGATACTTAACATTCTTTTTATTTTAGATCAAAATAAAAGAGCATTCCCTTTCCATTCAAATTTGAATTCCCCTAACTTATCATATTTATGCTCAACCATGTTAAGGTCTCCTCCCATCACCCAAGGAACCTTCGAAAGAGAGGAGGAAACACAATTCCACAAATCAGCCATTTCTTTGTAGTCATTTGAGGCATACACAAAGGAAAGACCAAAATGCATATCATTAAAGGAAACAACAAACCAAGCCAATCTATTACAAGGGGAAAAACCCTAGCAAACAACTTTTTCAGACCATTCCTTACTAGAAAGCACAACAAATCTCCCTCTTTCCTTTGGATGGAAGTACAAACCATAGATTAAAAAATCGGCGAGAACTCACCTAACTTGCAAGTACTCGCCATAAAAACCCTCGCATGAGTAACTGTTAGAAAGACTCATGGCTAAGTTAATGCATAAAATCGCCGATCTTTACCTTTAAAAATTGCAATCACCCTCCCAAACTCGCAAATTGCAACAACTCATCCAAAATCGGGTATAAGAGGTCTGGGGGACGTTTCATGATTTTATTTTTTCATTTTCGCATTTGGACAGCCGACAGACGAATCAACAAACCCTAGCTAGTGGATTTAACAATGATTTTCATGGTTTTTTGTTGTAGTGATTTAGGTAAGTTCGTGTGGGGTTTTTTTTTCTGCTGCACTTGCATAGACAGGCCACCATATGAATTTTAATGTAAATAATTTAGAGTATAAAGTTATAAACATTTATATGACTATTGAAGACAATCATGATTCATCAAAAAAAATTTAAACATAGCAGCAATAGACTTTGTTAAGCTTTAGTCGTAGAAGAAATTTATGAAATTCAGTTTTTGTTGATATTGAAACTAGAAGTTTATATGCATGGAAAATTTGAACTTGGTTTTGTGGTCTATGAAGTGTATTGGACTTTAATATTGATCTACATATGAAGGAAATCAGTAATATGGTTCATAAATTCAATAATATACATGTTTTTAAAGCATATTTTTTTAAATCAATGCATTTTTTAATGTTCAATAAATCTGTCGAGTTATTGCTGAGTTTTTCCTTGAGTTTTTGCCGAGTCCCAAGTTTTTAAAAATTTTAGGTCAGCCGAGTAATTGTCAAGCCTGAGTTTTTAAACTATGGTACAAACAACTACAACCCCAAGCTAAATATATTTGAGGTACATTCCAAGGTGAACCCCACAAATTTACTTCTTACAAAAGGAAAAAAGTCCAAGGCTTCTATAGAATTACAAAGCATTTTAACAACAGCCCTCCTATCTTAAGCTTCTAGCCCTTTCACATTCCAACTTAAAATCTTCATAATTATTTTTGAGGGGGTGAGATAGGAAGCTTGTACCCTATTTATACAAGCTCTCAAAACAGTTTGGGATTTTTTTAATCTTTTCCTTTTTAGAGATTCCACCCAAAAGATAGCATGCTCCACCAATTCTCTTTTTCTTCGAGTCTTCCACAAAGAAATTTAAAGTATTTGAGTTCAATGACCCCCCATCAAGGGGCAAGTCATCACAAACCATAGGTCTAGGACAATTATCATTTGAAATCAATTGAGAAGCATTATTTCCAGCCACCTTAATTCTTTTAGAGCTATCTTTAGTACCTATAGATACATATTGGATTCTTGCAACCATACTGTTAGGATTCCCCTTATCAAGGGTCACTATGTAAGCATGGTAGCAAATAACATTCTTAACACTAGGCAAAAGATGAGAGTCTTTAACAATGACCCCTTAACCAAACCTAGCATCAACTAGGTCCATCTTACTCACAACTGAATCATAACCAACATTATCACCAAGATCATGGCCAAATGGGTCATTGGAGGAAACCATGGATTCAACTAAGGCCAATATTATTCCATCCTACATAGAAGTAAAGGAATCTACCATCCTTAAAGGCTTAATCCCTAACTCCTCATTAGAAACTTCAAATGAGCTAGGGTCTTCCTAGTTTATTAACTTATCCCGTTCAAAAGACAAATTCCCTTTTTTGTAAGGCTCTTGGATTGCAACTTCAACACCCACCTTCTTCCTACCATTATTAGGGCAATCCTTACAAGGATTGTAATGTTCCACCCCTAGTTTTTTTTCTGATGTTTGTTGAACCTGATGCGTTTTATGTGTTTGAACATAACATTTGGTTTTTTGCATGCATTCATATATTTAGAAATAAAGCATTCTAAAACTACCTAGATGCTTATTTATGTGGGAAACATCCATACAACTAGAAATATCAAATACCCACATGAAGATTTGGTATTACAAGCAAATTTCTTACATACCCATTTGCTGGTTAATTTTCTGTAAGTCTGAAATAATGAAAACAGCAAGTTGTAGCTATCGATTCACCTCCAATGTCAGCGAACACTCTGTTCTCCACCTTGCAAATGATAAGCAGCGGCATAGGAGACCAAGATGCCTCAGATGAACCCCAAAAAGTACCAAAAAGCTAGGTGTTTTAACCTAGGATCCTCACATCTTGCCTATAGGGTTGTACAGCCTGTTATGGGGAGTGTGCAGCAGCAAACAACACTTAAATACCTTCAATCTCTGCTCCAAACTTCTCCAAAAACACCTGCAAACTGATCCTTCTACTCCACGCCCAAAAAAGAAGAAATATAACTCTCCAAAATACTCAAACCAGCAATATAAATGGTACGGTCTGGCCTTGCAATGGTACGGCCAGCAGCAAATTAAAAAAATCAGATTTCAATAACCTTTAAAACTTCTCCAAACTCAAAGCCTAAACACCTCAAATCTCCCTTTCACAACCACAACAATAATCTGCCATGAATCCCTACTCAAAATAATCAAAATCTGCAACATTGAAGGCTCCAACATAACTCCTGAATAGAATTATCAGCAAAGTACTCTTGGGTGATCTCTCACACCTGCAAATATTGTTCCTCTTGAGGGTTTTCGTCCCCAAAAAGCCAAGAACCAAGTTCAGTCTCCAACCTATAGAAGAAAATATTTTCCAAGCATATACAAATGAGCGTTCAACACACCTTTTATTTTCCTTCCAAACCCTATGCTCAAGTTGGGGATTAAATCCAATATTTTAATTCTTTTATTTTAATCCCTTATGACTCCATAAAGTGGGCACCCAACATTAAATAGTTATTTGACTTTATTTCTTTTGAATTATTTCCATTCTTTAAATAAAGTGACTTTATAAACTATTCTACTAAGTTAAATATTTAATTTAACTTAGGAAAATATCGCGCCATTAAAAATAGCTCAAACGGGCTACGGACACGGATTTCAAAGTGCCAACATGAAGGCAAATAAAGAACGAGTGAAGTCTAAGTCCATCGCACCGAATCGCATCAAATCCGAGACCACTGCTAAAAATAGTAAATGCGGCCCAAGAGTCCGAAAACGCTTCCGAAAGCTTCACCGCAAATCCCCTAACAACTCTAAGCTCAAAGAAACCCCTGTGATAGCCCAACGAATGAATTGCCAAGTCACCAAAACAGTGTCCAGACTGACACTTACTATAAATAGAAGTGTTCTTCAAGGACCAAAGAGAACAAACCTAGAAAAACCAAGAAAGATTGTCGTCATGCAAGCACTTACTATAAATAGTAAGTACGGACAAGTTGTCCGAAATCCCTCCAGAAAGTGTCATACAGCTCCACTAGAACACCTAAGCACACTGGTGATATCGAAATACTCCTCTGATCAGGCTGTCACAAACCTAGAAAGTCAACTCCAACTACGCTGCAAGAGAAACCGAAAATGGGGACATTACAAGGATGCCCATCCTTCTTACAAAAGAAGCAAAACTTTAATCCTCTAAGCCCTAAAATATCACATTGAAACAACTTGCCATGAATTAAAAAAGAAATACTCTCTAGAAACTCATCTATTAATTTTACCAGAAGTAAAACCCTAGCATTGAGATGAGGAAGAGTGATTCTTGAAGATTTTTAAAATAACACCAAAATATCTTTGTATTTTTCAGCCAAGAATAAAATTACTTGTTCAAAATCTATTTTTATTACAGCTGCAAATACAGAGGATATCTTTTGTTGCATAAAATGCTTTTTATAAAGCATATAATATAATCTCAGCATACGAATTTACATAAGAGCTTTAAAAATATAGTCCAAAAGAAAACACAACATTCAAATTAATCTAAACAGATATTTATACATAAAAAACACTATTAACAATAATGCAAGCATTGTCGTTAAAGGCATAGTGTGTTGGTTAAAACTTGGCATTGTTGATGTTGCCACCAAGGTTCAAACTATTGCTGAGCCATTGAGCTTGTAGGATTTGCGCCCCTACTGGACCATTGAACTCACAGGTTTGAACCATTCACGTTAAAGCAATTGACTCAACATTCCTAACCCTCAATGGGTCATTGTGTTTGCGGGCTTTGTGCCCTTGTCGAGCTGTTGTGCTTGTGAGTTTGGACTGTTCATGTTAATGCAATGCATTCATGCCAGGGGTGAGGACCCCCGTTTGTGGCCTCACGTGGCTCAGACCGAGCTAAAAATTCTCGAGGGACCAATCACAAAAAATCAATAATACAAGCATTTAAAACAGCCATGCATCCAAATACAGAGCAAAACCCTTTTAAATTACATGCCAAATACAACACGATAGCTTGGACAACCAAATGAGGGCTTTTTGACAGTTTTTTATTATGAGAAATAGAACTACCAACGTATGTTGTCCATATTGCAGTCAAATGTCCAAATACAACATGCCAAAAACTTTAATTCATCATAGGCGACTAACAACTATATTAATTAATAAAAAACAGCAGTCCTACACCTCATAAATAACTACAACAGGAGATAAAGCATCCAAATGTGGAGAAGCAAAGATAGGCAAAAATGTGCTTTACAACTAGCATTATAGTTAAGGCAACTGCATGCAATATGTTTGTCAAAATCCCTGTGACTTATAGGTGTAAACTTAGCTCTAAAAATCAGTTTTAAATATGAACAAGGAAATATTAAAATGTAGATTATTTAATCATTTATTTATTTTTATGGACAGTTCAACATCATTTTCCAATACCCCTTGATGCTGAGAGGGCAAACAAGCATGTTTCTAAATTTTAAAAATTGAAATTTCACAATACTTTTAGTAAAGATATCAGCCAACTATTCTTGAAAGTTAATATGTAAGATCCCCTATCCAGTCTGCCCTAAATTTCTGAGTTTGTTGTTTGTTTGAAATGTTTATTTATGCAAGCTCGGACTCACAAACATATTGCATTGCATAAGACCCTAGTTTTCTTCCATAGAAACGATATATATTCAAATTAAAGATTTGAATGAATACACTAATGTTGTAAATTCAAGAAAAACAGAGATAATGAATGTAATGTCCCCTTTTTAGCCCAAACAGACGGTTGAGGAGTTAGTCTATCATTGAGTTCCCGTAGACTAACCAGCCTGGTTAGGGAACCTTGGCAGTATTTTTTGGATGGGTTGGTCAATATTTTAGCGGAGGTTGGCTTGGTTTTGTATGATCTTCAGTTTGGTATTTTCTGAGGTGGTTTTGATGGCTTGGACCCGGACTTGCTATTTTTGGCAAATTAGGGTTTTGGTCCATTTCGGGATTTTCAATTTTGGAGATGAAGCATCTTGGCGAGACCTTTCCAACGGTCTATAGATCATTGAATTCCGAGTTCATTTGGGCATCCATTTTAAAGTCCGTAAATTAATATTATTATTTAATATTGGACTTTGGGGTTTAATGGTTAAGTGATAAAAAATAAAACATTTAAAAGACACTTAAGTCATTTTGTGGAGCGCTCACCTTGGGAAATATTAAAAGTGAACTTAAAAGAAATGTTACCTCCAAAAGTGAAACGACCCTCTCGTGGAGTTATAAAAAGGATGAAAAGTGAGTTCATTTCTCATGCTTGGATTATTATTCACTCACTTGATTTTTATGTTGTCGTGCATTCTTGAAGAGCTTCAAGGGTTTTGAACCAGACTTGCTGAAACGAAAACCTCTGCATAGTCACCTTTCTTCGTGTGTGAAAGATAACATCAGGAAAGGGTATTGGAGGCTTCACACAGGAGTTTCATTTGGGCTTTCATTTGATATATTTTGATGGTGATTTGAGGGAGACATTGAATAACATTAATGCAGATTCGTGAACAACAGAGAATGTATTTTCTAGTTGCAGATTTGAGCAGTTTGGAGGTGTGATTTGGGACTGTGTTTCTTTTGTTTGTTGGCCGCACATCTTGCAGGTTGGCCGTACTTCATTTAAGTGAAGTTTTGGAGCAGATTTTATTGTTTTCTTCACCCTAGCATGGTCGCCCTGTAGAGTTATCCAGCACAGAATAGAGATAATAGAGGTTGTTTGGAGTGAGTTATATGCTGATAATAGCTTCCAGCAAGGCCGTACAGTGCAACATTGGTTGTGGGTACTTTGTATGCTGATCGTCCTTCATTCTAGGGCACTTGTATCCTTCAATCTTGGCGTTCAAGGTCCTATTTGCCTCTGTAGCAGAGATTTGTGAGACTATCCTTCATTGTATGTGTTTTATGGTGATTTCTCATAGCTTGTAATGCTGGTGCAATTACGGCAATAAAGCAAAGTTGAAGATTTCAAAATGGGTATGTCACAGTAATTAGTTTTAGCCTATTTTATGATCTAGGTCATTGTCCGTTTATGCATATTCATTGTATATTTTCTGGGTTTTGTTTATATGCTTTATATTCCATATGTTCAATGCAAAAACCCTACATGCAAAACATGCACATGAAACCTTAAACAACAACATTCAAAAAACACAAAAAATTGATATAGGAACCCTAGTCGGAAAAGTGTATGTTACAGTGATATCAAAGCAGTGCATCCTGCCATCCTATGAGGTTAAACATGACATGCAAAAGGTGAACTGAGACATGCAGCCTGGTACACATCAGTATTATCTCAGACAAAACAGATCGCAACGAGGTATTCAGGTTCCCCATATCGATTCCTTTGCAGGTACAGATACAGTAGTGGCGAAGGAAATGGGTGATAAAGACCGGGAAGAGCTTAGTATCCAAGAGATGTTGAATAATTGGTGTAGGAGATAGAGATGCAACAAATTGCTAATCAGATGCAACAAAATCTTAATCAAGTGATACAGATGACGATCAATTATTTGCCCAGGAAACCTGCTATGTTCCCCGGGGACGCGTCCCCTACCTTTTTTTGGCCGTACCCATACTGGGGACGTCCCGGGGGCGGCCAGGAAACGTCCCCTGACCGTCCCCGTTTCCCCGAGGACATCCCCTTTTTTTAGGGGACTCAGGGGACGGCTAGCCGTCCCCGGTACGATCGAGACGTCCCCCGACTGTAACGGGGACAGCTAGCCGTCCCCTACGGCCCAGCAAACTCCCAACTCAAAATATTAAAAAAAAAAACATACTTTTGGCAGGAAACAAAGAAAAAGTTAGCAAGGCTGCACTGAATTGTTTTTGTATTCATTGATCATTGCCATATTTTATTTTTTCCTACTACAAATTTGTCAAATACTTGATGTACCGATCATTCCATCTCCTTCACTGTTAGTGATGTAATCTACATGGGAACCATTGCATCTACATTTCCTTCCTACGCAGCAATTTCTTGTCTAAGTTCTTTAGCTTGGATACACACAGTTCATCCATATGTTGTTCGTATGTGATTGATTAACTTGCGATTCTATTTTGCTAAAGCTCATATACTTTGAACTGGTCCAAGCCAATTCTCATGTGACAAGTTGAAAACTAAGTTCAAGTGTAATGTTATGGCTATGTATGCATGTTTTAATGTTCTATAATGTCTATAATGAATGCCTTATCAATGTTATCATCTAAATATTTGAAATTTTTTTATATTTTTAAAAAAAAACTTATTTTAGTAGCCGACCCCTGTCGTCCCCTAAAAAATGGCCAAAAAAAATGCCGTCCCCGAAACTTGTCCCCCCGTCCCCGCCGGTCCCCGTCCCCGGTACTTGGGGGAACATAGGAAACCTGGTATCAATAACAACAACAATGACAAAAACCTTGGAGATAGGAACATTGGTGATAGGTATAGATACAAGGATAATGATGACAGAAGAAAAACTGAAAAATTCAAACGACACAAATCCGAAGTTCCTGGGGGAGGAAAGGTAGAGGAAGAAGAACCATGCGATACATCCAAGAGTGTACATGAAGACTATCAGATTGGTTCACTTGAGTTTTCAGAAAAAGAACATGTTGAAATTATGAGAGACGATCCTACAGAGTTGTCCAATGAAGAAGAAGGTGTCATTAATCGAGAGGAATGTACGACGGAGCTTCAGAATGATTTATTTGAAGGAAATGCAGCTGTCAATGAAGAGTTTGGGCTCGTTGAAACTTGCAAAACAACAGCTAATGTAGAGCTTTTACATCACTGTGGTGATAATGAGTCAGAATTTGAGTGGGAACTCCCCATGCTAAAAAGGTTTCAAAATGACTTTAGGGCAGATTCTATTGAGATAGGTGGTCCTGATGATAGAGCTGATTATTGTTACAACTCCAGTTTGTTTGACTTAGATTTTTTTGAAGGTAATGTGTTGAAGAAACCAACTATTCATGGAGAGCTTGATGGGCCTATTAATTCAGGCCAAAATTAGAAATTCATGAGACCATGGGACCCGGGTGTTTTGACACCGAAATGCTTAGAGGAGCAAGCGATGGAACCTTTTGACAGTTCATTGCTTGAGAATATTACTGACAAGCCTTCCACTCAGGAATGTTGCATTGGGAAGGTCAGTGAGGAAGCTGATTTTGAAAATCATGCCAATGAAGACAAATCAGAAAAATTAAAGTTGGTTGACCAAAGTTTCTTTGTTGGATTCGATCAAGAGCCTAAAGAGCTACGAGTTTTGAAAAAGAAATTAGTGGTTTTAGAAGAGAAGATTGTGAAATCTTTATCAAGATTTGACAGCACACACAGTTTAATTGAAGAACTCTGTTGGAAGGCTCAGATTGAAGAGAGACAGAAGGGAGTTAACGATGGAGTCACTCTTTCGAATCTACAAACGATCAAAGAAGCAGTGGAATCAATGAAGATAGATTATTTGCAATTGCTCTCAGATAGAGATTGCACCATCAAGTTTGCAGAAATAACCTTGGATGCATTCCAAGAGAAGGAGAATGAGATTGATAGGCTTTGCCTTGAACTTAGCCTAGCTCACCACTCTCTTTATCTAGCTGAAAATCAGTCAACTATTGCAGCCCTGAACAAGGAGCAAGTAGCAGATGCAAGATTCAGGGAGATCAAGCAACAAGTTGAAGGCATTGATGACCTCCAAAAGGATTTTCACTTGGAGCCAAATTGTCCATCGAATTATGAAGGAGAATTCAGCAAGGATAAAGTATTGTATGATGATTGTAGCATACCACTTGTTGAAGATTTGAGTACATATCACAAGGAAGTGCCAAGCCTTGTGGTTGGTAATTCGCCAGGAAGACCCCCTGACAAGGAGTGTGAAACTTGGGTGGAAGATGAGGATAAGTTTGGTTGGAGGATGACAAAGAGTGGAGACATGGAGGTAAGGACTGATTTTATGTGTAACAACAGTCCCCTACCTTCACAATATCAGGACATAGAGGGATAGAGATCCAATTCAAATTGGAGGCAAGTGATTCTCAGTTAGAACCACCCCTTGGATCTGCACTTGTAGGAGAACGGGAAGCCAAGGAAGAGGATACGATTGAAGACCTAGAGGATGGCATGATAAGATGTGACAGCAGGTCTGATTTTCTGATTCATGACTGCAGTCCTATTCTTTCATTTATAACAGCCACTTCACATGAAGAGAATAGAGTAGAAGAATTTTCCAAAATTCGCACTTGTGATTTGGATGTGGAGCAATTAGGTTTGAAGTATGATTCTGAATTCTTTGTTTGTTCACATCAGCATTTGGTGGCACTTCTTTTGGAGAGCCATTTGAATAGTCGTATCATACATTTGGATGGCATTATGGAGCATACACTTTGTGGATCAGCCACTAGTGTTACGACTACATATGTAGATGGAGATATAGGTGATGCAGATTTGGTTTGGCCTTTGACCATTCATGAAGCACTTGAGTTAGCTTGTGATGGGTTTCATCTTGTTGATGACTCTTTGGTAGGGTATGTAGTTACTCTATTTCAGAGTCTTGTGACACATAGCATGGAGGCACTTGCATTTGAGGGGCATACTTTTAGGTGGCGGCTGGCTTTTGAGCCGGGGTATGGAGACATTACTATGACTGGTGATTTCGAGGCACTAATGTTTGCTTTGCGGCTGGACTATGGCGTTGAATGTAGAGGTGAGCATATTTGCATTGGTGTTCCAGCCCCAGTTTGTGAGAATCTCCTCCCTACATTGATAGGAGATGGCTGTTCTACTTTGTGGAGCATGGATTTCTTGCATAATTTTTGGAGCACAGCGACTGTTTGGGAGTTTGGAGGAGATTTGCATCATCTCCTCGCCTTTGGAGAGTGGCATAGGGTTGATACTCTATCATCCTATGGCCTTGGCTGTGTTAGGTGCATCCACATAGGTCTGATTTTGAGTCATGAGGTTGCTGTTCTGTCTCATATCAGCAACTTGGAAGAAGCTGCCATACACTTTCTTTGACCTATGATGGGTATTCTTCACATCCATGGGAGATCTACAAGAGTTGGAGATTGGTTTTGTGTTGTTAGCACTTTGGGATGCTTCCAACTCTACATGTTTTTCGGATGCGATGACAGGGTGATTTGGAATCCAAGTACAGTTACTAGGGGTGTGATGTTGATTCACCATTGGAGAGGTGGACATAACTCCGGAGTGGGTACCATTGTCTACTTTCCAATCAACCCACATAGGACCATGAATGATATCATGCAGTTGGATTAGCCAACACCTCCAGCCCAGCAGTGGAGTAATTCTCAGATGGTGTTGATTGGTAGAGGTAATGTGGTTATTGGTGGAGTTCCTATGGTCATACCAACATTCACATTTCCTATGTTTTCAGAGCTAATGAATTATGACCACTACTACCCTAGTGTTTCAGAGTTGATTATGACGACTTCAATTTATGAGCGGATGGACCTTGAGTTCTTACAGGCTTCCTGGCAACAGGTTGTGGGAGGATTTACAGAGTTAGAGCAATTATTTTTAGCTTCCACCAGTATGAGTGATGGTTACTACAATCAGTTCGAGATGTTGATCCCAATAGATATTACTATGATGATTGCAGTCAGTTGGATGAGTTGGTGTGCTCAATATGGGCATGTTGACACTTGGAGATTAGGTGTCAGTGAGGTGTTATCAGTCTGTGATCAGGATGGCATTGTCAGGATGTATGATTCCAGGGATGACACTACTGTTATCAGAGTCTGGTTAGGGACTAGTTGGTATCGCTTATGGGATAGTGTGAGGAGATATGATGAGGTTTTCCCTTTGGGGTTGAGCAGATTATGCTTTGTGTTGCCCAGGATCGAGTCTGGCAGGAAGATTGCAGCTTTGGGCTTCACTGAGTTGCCTTGGCGGGATATGTCATTTGGCGAGGATTTCAGTCCTTTTGGGTATTTCAGTAGGGGATTTAATGGTAAATACTTTTCAGGGGTCCAGAAGAGGACAATGCAGCATGGGCATGATGGTCAGACAGTTATGATTAGAGTGACGCAGCATCAGCGTGGTGACTCCTTTCAGAGATTAACTTGGAACGCTGGGATCATTCTTGATCCCAGTTTGGATCAGTCTATTGATCGGAGGTTGTATTAGCATTGCTTAAGGACAAGCAATCTTTGGGAAGGGCGGACTATAATGTCCCCTTTTTAGCCTAGACAGACGGTCGAGGAGTTAGTCTATCATTGAGTTCCCGTAGACTAACCAGCCTGGTTAGGGAACCTTGTTGGCAGTATTTTTTGGATGGGTTGGTCAATATTTTAGCGGAGGTTGGCTTGGTTTTGTATGATCTTCAATTTGGTATTTTCTGAGGTGGTTTTGATGGCTTGGACCCGGACTTGCTATTTTTGGCAAATTAGGGTTTCGGTCCATTTCGGGATTTTCAGTGTTGGAGATGAAGCGCCTTGGCGAGACCTTTCCAACAGTCTATAGATCACTGAATTCCGAGTTCAATTGTGCATCCGTCTTCAAGTTCGTAAATTAATATTATTATTTAATATTGGACTTTGGGGTTTAATGGTTAAGTGATAAAAAATAAAATATTTAAAAGACACTTAAGTCATTTTGTGGAGCGCACACCTTGGGAAATATTAAAAGTGAACTTAAAAGAAATGTTACCTCCAAAAGTGAAACGACCCTCTCGTGGAGTTATAAAAAGGATGAAAAGTGAGTTCATTTCTTATGCTTGGATTATTATTCACTCACTTGATTTTTATGTTGTCGTGCATTCTTGGAGCTTGGAGAGCTTTAAGGGTTTTAAACCAAACTTGCTGAGAAGAAAACCTCTACATAGTCACCTTTCTTCGTGTGTGAAAGATCACATCAGGAAAGGGTATTGGAGGCTTCACACAGGAGTTTCATTTGGGCTTTCATTTGATACATTTTGATGGTGATTTGAGGGAGACATTGAATAACTTTAATGCAGATTCGTGAACAGAAGAGAATGTATTTTCTAGTTGCAGATTTGAGTAGTTTGGAGGTGTGATTTGGGACTATGTTTCTTTTGTTTGCTGGCCGTACATCTTGCAGGTTGGTCGTACTTCATTTAAGTGAAGTTTTGGAGCAGATTTTATTGTTTTCTTCACCCTAGCATGGTCGCCCTGCAGAGTTATCCAACACAGAACAAAGATAATAGAGGTTGTTTGGAGTGAGTTATATGCTGATAATAGCTTCCAGCAAGGCCGTACAGTGCAACATTGGTTGTGGATACTTTGTATGCTGATCGTCCTTCATTCTGGGGCACTTATATCCTTTAATCTTGGCGTCCAAGGTCCTATTTGCCTCTGTAGCAGAGATTTGTGAGACTATCCTTCATTGTATGTGTTTTATGGTGATTTCCCATAGCTTGTAATGCTGGTGCAATTACGGCCATAAAGAAAAGTTGAAGATTTCAAAATGGGTATGTCACAGTAATTAGTTTTAGCCTATTTTATGATCTAAGTCATTGTCTGTTTATGCATATTCATTGTATATTTTCTGGGTTTTGTTTATATGCTTTATATTCCATATGTTCAATGCAAAAACCCTACATGCAAAACATGCACATGAAACCCTAAACAACAACATTCAGAAAACACAAAAAATTGATACAAGAACCCTAGCCGGAACAGTGTATGTTACAATGAATACCAAGATTGCTAACCTTTAATGATGGACTAGAAACGCTTGTTAATGATCTTATTAATAGAAATGAGTCTAAATACAAATCAGAACTTTTCCGTATCTGTTGTAGACCCTGTTATTTTCTCAGACAATGCTGATATAAATAATCACAAACCAAATGATGTCTATATGCTGCCACAGACACTTACAATCGCTGTACAGGATTGCATAGATGTAATAACTCTGAATCAATTCCAAGTCAATATATGTCTCTGATCCAATTGTTGCTGAAACTATTTCACCACCTCTCAAATCTTCCTGAGTGTTGTGCCTTGCCCAAACACCTCCTTAGAGGAAGTCGACTTCACCATACCACCTGTGCACCTTATTCTTATTCTTCTAAAGGGTGTGACTAAATTTAGAGGGTTGTGTTTAACAAGAGGAGCGCTTCTTTGGTTCCATGCATCTTCCTTACATATTTCATTCACTTTGTATTACAGATGCTGCGACTATCTCTTAGTATTGACCTCTTTTTATACTGTAAGAGACTCCTTTGATAAACGTCCCTCTATGCGTTCAATATTGGGCCCACATCCATACCGAGGGAGGGTATATATTTGTTGCGCTAAGCTATGAGGAAGATGCGTCCACGATTGAATTAGCTTCCAAGTTATTAAATCCCTTTTAAAATGATGCGGTAGATTCTAGGACCCACGATGACTTTTCAACAGCAAATTAACGTCTCCATATGTTGTGCCAGCTTAAAAGCTTACGGAAGGTATATATATCTTACAAATATGACTATTCCTTCCATTGGATAGCTGCGACTGATATTTGTTGAGTTGCGGCTAATACTTTGTCCTCAAAATCTTGGCGCTAACTCCGCACTCGCAAATATCAAGCGCTAGGTTTTAAACATAAGCCCATAAAGTGACAAATAAATCTTCAATGAATACTTGCAATTAGCCAATAAATCTCCACAACTCCAAATTTATATTTGCAAAATCACATAAATTTGTAAACAATATCTTTCCGCACAACCTTCCAAACCTGCAAAATATAATCTTCTTCAAATTCTGCACACCTGCAAGACTCCAAATAACCATACCAACACTACATAATCAAAGTGGCACAAATCGTTATGCTCAATTGTGAACCTTGAATTGAATTCACCTCCCAATCCTTGAACCAGCTATTCAAAGTTTTCCCACACTAGAAAATATCAAATCAAAAATAATCAACTGCCTCCCCAAACCTTCATCCAAGCCCTTTTTAAATATTTTCCTGGCTTCTTCTAGAAACCTCCTTTTTGCTGACAATGGGCTTTTATTATTTTTCCACCAAAAGTAACTTTATTTTTATTTTTATTTTATTTATTTTTTTGACTAAAGTTACTTTTTAATAAAATAATTAAATAAATATAAGTTGTTTTTTAAGATAATTCAAAACAACTTATTTATTTATTTAATTAATTAATTATTTTCTTGGGAGCAATAAGGGACATGTGATTGAGTGCTTCTGGATTTGACTGTGTTCAAGATTTTTCTCTCAACGTTTCGGATCACACTCCGTGATCCATCATCAGGAGAAAGATAAATTGCAGACCAAGACTAAATAAAAAGAGGGGTGAGGTGTGGCACGAGATCCAAGGGGTCACTTGGGAGAAGAGGCAAAGGTACCAAGGCTGAAGGATAGAGGAATAATAAAGAGAGAAGGATAGAAGAATAGAAGGAAAATAGTCATATGGGAAAAACCACAAAAAAATATATCTAAATATATATGCATATCTAAATAAATAACTAACAAAATCAACTAATTAAAGAACAAAAATAAAAAGAAGAAATATTAATGAAAAAATGAACAAATGCATATATGTAAATAATATATATGCGCATACCAAAATAATAAATAACAAAAATGAATAATAAAAATAAAATGAAGAGAAAGTTATCAAATAAATGCATATGCAAGAATATATATATATATATGAAAATTAAGGTAAAGAGACCAAAAAGATCTAGAAGATTTATTAAATATAGAGAGAGAGAGAGAGAGAGATAAAAGGGGAAAAAAGGGGATCAAACAAACCTAAAAAAGAGGAAAGACCCGCGAAAGAACCCCATACCACAAATGATTAAAAACTAAGGGACATTACAAATCCTCCCCACTCAAAGATTGCTTGTCCTAAGCAATCACAATTCAATCAACGGGAATCCTGCATGATCAACAATAATATACCTGGATCCCAAATCAATCTAGGACACCTGTATGGCTTCCCATTTGATGAGTTATGCTGCAACACACTTGCAAAGGAGACCTTATGCCATCTTCTCATCAAAAGAACAACAATCCTTCACAAATATTCAACAAGTTTCCCAAAATTATGAAATGTTCCACCATGTTTTTGTTGCTCCACTCTGATATAAACTGAAAAATCTACAAAGATACTCTTTGTTTGCATGTTGTAGCCTTGGAATCATGATAAAAGTTATGTGAAAACATGTCCAAATATGAGCCGCTAGAATCTTCACTCATATTGGAGAAATGAAACCTTTGCTCACCCAAAATTTCCATTCTTCTAGCTAAAACTTGATGTGATAGCTTGGCTGGAAGACCCTTCAATGTCACTTCTTTTCCTTCATGATAGAAGCTCAACTCCATTGTTTGAAAATCTTGGACAACTTTACCAAGTGAATGTAACCATTGTAGTCCCAAAACAACATCATACCCATTCATACTAAGGACATAGAAATCATCACAAAGAGTGTACTCACTAAAGAGAATGTTGAGTTTGTTGATTTTCTTCTTGCAAAGAATGGTAAAGCCATCAGCGATAACGACATCAAATCCTTTAAAATCCTCCGTGTGCATTCCTCTCTTGAATACCAATCCCTCATTAATGTAGTTATGAGTAGCTCCACTATCTAGCAATGCAACGACTCTATTCCCAATTAAAATACCTTGAAATCGGAATGGGTTATACCTTTGAACTCCAAAAAGAGACGCAAGTACACCTTCTTTGCGCTCACTATCTTCAACAATTTTATCTTACTCCTTTTCTGTACCTGCAGAAAACTTGGCTTCGTTCTCCTCATCCTCATCTAAGAAGACCTCAATGTAGTGGACCTTGTTTTCCTAGGCAACGATGTCCAGGCACCCAAGGCTCCCTACATGAAAAGCATAATTTCTTTTTCCTCAACTCGTCCCTAAGTTCATCTTGACTTGTTTAAGGTGACAAGTTCTTTTGAGGCTGAATTTGAAACTCTTCCTTTTGAAATGTTTTCTCATGGTCCTTTCTTGAGGAAGGAAAAGATTTGTATTGAAATTTATGTTTGGGTGGTGCTGAAAATTCCATGTTCCTAGCCCTCTTAATGGCATCCTGCAATGAATGTGGATCTAGGGCTTTCAACTAACCACGAAGAGGCTCCTCTAAACCCTCAATGAAAAGATAAGTCAATCTGTTCTCTGAAACATTCGGAACCAAGATTACAAGCCTTTGAAAATCAAATATATAGGCATCCACTGAATCCTTCCGTTTGAGTTGGGCCAACTCTCTGAAAAATTGTTCTGGATTTGTTTTATCAAACCTATCAATCAACCTTTGAGTGAAATCAGCATAAGTAGTGACAAGGCTATGTCCCTGTGTAACCATCCCATTATACCACCAATCATGTGCATTTCCCTCCAAGTGTAAAGTAGCAAACTGAATTGCCTCTCTCAAACATAGGGTTCAAAGTGAGATAGTTATCCATCTTCTGAATCCATGCACGTGCAATGCATTTGCCCAAACCATCAAAAGGAGTAATAGTTACCTTTCCCAATTTCCTCTGCAAATCATGGTTGTGTCCTCTCTCCGCTCTAGGTATGTTTCTATATTTCAATTGACAAAAATCCTATAGAGACATTGCAGCCTGAAACTCATCACCTAGTGATTGCCACTCCCGCATATAGTCATTAAAGCTCTCTCCTGCAACCTATTGTCCACCCTCTTGTGCTCCTTGCTGATCCAAGAAAGTAGGCATAAGAGGCCTAATTATGGAAGCTTGAGTGGTTCTAGTGTGAGTGTTGGTATTATTTTCAGAGTTGCTAGCCTCACCATTGTTTCCATTGTTTCCACCTCTATATTGATTGTCCCTGTTATTATTCTGATTTCCATTGTTGTATGTCATGCTATGCTGCACAAATTGGGTCAAAAGCTGCATTAAATCACGTTGTCCTTTAGCAATGTCATTGGGAATGTCCCTAGTGTTGGGATTCTCGCGATTCCTATCACCCATGATGTTCTCTTCTTCAAAATCTAAACCAATAAACTGCTGCCTTCTCCTGTATGTAATGATTCTCTATCCTCGGGATTTATAAATCAACCTGTATTAGATAAACCTGACATGCAAAACCCTCTAGGCTGGCAAGATCACTTGCTCTGATACCACTATAAGATCCCCTATCCAATCTGCCCTAAATTTCTGAGTTTGTTGTTTGTTTGAAATGTTTATTTATGCAAGCTCAGACTCACAAACATATTGCATTGCATAAGACAATAGTTTTCTTCCATAGAAACGATATATTCAATTAAAAGATTTGAATGAATACACTGCTTTTGTAAATTCAGGAAAAACAGAGATCATGAATACCAAGATTGCTAACCTTTAGTGATGGACTGGAAACACTTGTTGATGATTTTATTAATAGAAATGAGTCTAAATACAAATCAGAACTTTCCCATATCTACTGTAGACCATGTTATTTGCTTAGACAATGCTGATATAAATAATCACAAAACAAATGATGTCTATATACGGCCACAGACACTTACAATCGTTGTACAAGATTCCATAGAGGTAATAACTCTGAATCAGCTCCAAGTCAATATAAGTCTCTGATCCAATTGTTGTTGAAACTATTTCACCCCCTCTCATTCTTCCTGAGTGTTGTGCCTTGCCCAAACACCTCCTTAGAGGAAGTTGACTTCACCATACCACCTGCGCACCTTATTCTTATTCTTCTAAAGGCTACGACTGAATTTAAAGGGTTGCGTTTAACAAGAGGAGCGATTCTTTGGTTCCACGCATCTTCCTTACATATTTCATTCACTCTATATTACAGATGTTGCGACTATCTCTTAGTATCAACCTCTTTTTATACTGTAAGAGACTCCTTTGATAAGTGTCCCTCTATGCGTTCAATATTGGGCCCACATCCATACCAAGGGAGGGTATATATCTGCTCCGCTAAGCTATGAGGAAGATGCGCCCATGATTGAATTAGCTTCCAAGTTATTAAATCCCTTTTAAAATGATGTGGTAGATATTCTGGGACCCACAATGACTTTTCAGCAGCAAATTAACATCTCCATATGCTATGCCAGCTTAAAAGCAGTGATTTTTTTAGTGGCTAATAGTTGAAATTGGGGATTCAAAATTTGGCTAATAGTACAAGATGTAAGGCAACCCGAATCGCCACATTTTTACAAAAAAAAATTTAGTTCTGGTTAAATCACCAGAACATTTATTTTATTAAACTTTTAAACTCAAAAATTCGCCACAATATTTGATACCTAATTAGATCAGATTCGCCTAAATTTTATAAGTTATAGTATAAAATAAAATTGATTCGCCAATAATATTATATAATTATTGGTTACTTTAGGGCCATATGGCCAATATTTAATCACCACTATTGATTTTATTTATAATCTAATGGCTGGGGTTGTATTCCATGGGTTAAAATGTATCCAAGGAGCTCCAATGCCCATTGAGCTCGAAATTTTTTTTGTGTTGTTGATCTTAATTTATAATCTAATGGCTAGAGTTAAATTCCACGAGCCAAAATGTATCCACGAAGCTCCAACGCCCATGGGGCTCAAAATTACATTTGGGCCATTGATCTCAATTGAGATGAGTGACCCAAATGCAATTTTGGGCCCCATGGGCATTACATTTTGGCCCACGGAATAGGACCCAAACCATTAGATTATAAATAAAATCAATGGTGGTAAAAAAGAATTTAGGGCCAATTTAAAATATTCAATGTTTGATTTAAAATATTAAGGAATTAAGGAATTATAGACACGAGCACTACACCTTAAACTAGTCAATCACTACCACCCTCAGGCCCTTACTTTTCCATACGAATTTAATTTTTTTTAAAAGAAGGATTCACCATGGTAATTAATGCATTTACCTTATTTTCATCAAGATTCGCCAGGATTTTCTACAAATTTCTAATGATTTAAAAAAAATCGCCAATAAAATTAATAATTATTTCGAAAAAAAGGAAAGATTCGCCAATATAAATTAATATTTTTTTCTAAAAAACTTAAATATTCGCCAAGATTTTATATCTTTTTTTAGGGGGAGTTTCTTAAAGTTATCACTGCTTAAAAGCCTACAAAAGGTATATATATCTTACAAATATGACTATTCCTTCTATTGGATAGTTGCCGCTGATATTTGTTGAGCTGCGGCTAATACTTTGTCCTCAAAATCTTCACGCTAACTCCTCACTCGCAAATATCAAGCACTAGGTTTTAAACATAAGCCCATACCATGACAAATAAATCTTCAATGAATACCTACAATCAGCTAATAAATCTCCACAACTCCAAATTTATATTTGCAAAATCACATAAATTTGTAAACGATATCTTTCCGCACAACCTTCCAAACCTGCAAAATATAATCTTCTTCAAATTCCGCACACCTGCAAGACTTCAAATAACCATACCAACACTACATAATCAAAGTGGCACAAATCGTTATGCTCAATTGTGAACCCTGAATTGAATTCACCTCCCAATCCTTGAACCAGTTGTTCAAAGTTTTCCCACACTGGAAAATATCAAATCAGAAATAATCAACTGCCTCCCCAAACCTTCATCCAAGCCCTTTTTAAATATTTTCCTGGCTTCTTCTAGAAATCTCCTTTTTTTGGCTGGCAATGGGCTTTTATTATTTTTCCACCAAAAGTAACTTTATATATATATATATATATATATATATATATATATATATATATATATAATCAGAAATAATCAACTGCCTCCCCAAACCTTCATCCAAGCCCTTTTTAAATATTTTCCTAGCTTCTTCTAGAAATCTCCTTTTTTTGGCCGGCAATGGGCTTTTATTATTTTTCCACCAAAAGTAACTTTATATATATATTTGGACTAAAGTTACTTTTTAATAAAATAATTAAATTAATATAAGTTGCTTTTTAAAATAATTCAAAACAACTTATTTATTTATTTAATTAATTATTTATTTGCTTGGGAGCAATAAGGGACATTACACTATTTGGCAAATAAATCAAGTCTCAAGCCTATTGGAAAAGGAACCATTCGGCTCAAGTTGCCTAGCCTTCCAGATTTTGTACTTCATGATGTCTTGTATCTTCCTCAATTATAACGTAACTTGTTGTCACTAGTCCTAATTCGACAAAAAGGATACCCCATTTTGTTGGAAGATGGACAAGTGGTTGTCAAGAGGAAGTCAAATAATCAAGTTGTGTTTGCTGATTGTGAAGATGGCAAGTTATTAAAACTCCATGGCAAATCAGCCATTTCTAGGAGTTTTGCATATCTTACTAAATAATGTAATCTTTCTCCTAGTCTTTTATGGCATGCAAGATTTGAGCATGTTAATTATGACAGCATTCATATCATGCAAAAGAATGGTGTTGCACCTGTTTGCCCACTTTGCCTAAGAAAGTTGAAAAATGTGAAACTTATATTCTTGCAAAACAACATAGAGATTCTTTCCCTTGTTCCACTTGGCGAGCACATAGTGTTACATCCTGTTGATGATTGTTTTTACACATTCATAACAAAAGTTAAAATTCACAAAATAAACCTAACTGTCTTGAAAGATATGAAGAAATCAATGAAGATTACTTAATCCCAAGTTTCTGTATGGTCAGGTCTTGACCTTGTGGATAATTCAGTAGGTTAATGTGAAGCTATAATATGCAAGGGGCCTTACTTGATTCAAAGTGTTTTATGACTCACTGGACTCGAATTATGCAAACTATCACAAATATCAACATTTTCTTCATTCCTTTGCATAAATTTGTTACTGTATCACAAAGCTTTATATGATTTATATTAAAACAAGCTTTTCTTTTCAGGTATTATGAAAACTATCAAATATCAACTCAATTGTTCATGTTTCTTTCAAAATCAGACAATCTCCTTTAAATTTCTGCGTTTAAGCTAAGTATTTCAAATGGTTTGGGAAAAGTTAGAGAAATCTAAATTAAACTTCATTCTGCTACAGGATCTAAATGCTCTGTTATTCACGTTGTAAGCAATACAGTAAATCTGATCAAATCCACAGACTAAACCTTTAAATGTAAGCCCTGAGTATTTTCACGAACACACATTCAAGATTGCAAGCTTTAAGAGGTATTATTTCAAATACAAAGAAGAGCCAGAAGACACTCTGAATATAGATGCAGAATTCCAAATTCATTTGTATTCAAAACACACAGTCATATATGATTTACAATGTATGAATGACTCTTAGCTTCATTAATCAACTTCACAGAAAACTTACAAAACGTCTTACAGATACAGTAAGGAAGCTAGATGTTCCACGCATTCCTTATTGCAAACACAAGCGACCTCCTTCTATCCTAAACTAAATTGTTCTTCTATTCAAAATGTTAAGACAAATTACAACTTCTAGCTCTATTTTACAAATCCTTGTGTAACTCATTACAGAGTAAAGGGGCTCAATATATAGATTTGATTATCCCCAATACGGTTCCAAAACCCTAGTCAATCAACGGTCTATATCTCGAGTGCAGCAGCAACGGTGGAGAACAAATCCCGCCAAAAAAATCTCTGAGCAGCATACCCATACTGAGCGTAAAGATGCCCTTTGGAAACCCTAACAACCATCAAAATATCTTCACCATTAAAATATCTTCTGTTGCTTTGCCCATTTAATTATGCTTCTTTCCATCTGCATATCTCTTCTCACTGAAATCTTTTGCTTCTTTTGCGATCCAATCCGCCCTTTGTGATGTCATCACCATTAAAGCTTTGCCTTAATGTCTACCTGCATACCTGCCAACAGACATTAAAAAATGGATTTAAAATGCACGCTGACTTCGTCAATTTACACCTTTCCTGACAGTCACAACAAGTTAGATCGGCATTGATTACAGCAATCAATGCGCCAAAAGTTCGGCCTTCCATTGCAGTGTTTACGCTTTCAAACTTTCTTTGACCGTTAGTTTAATTCTGCATACATACCCTTTTCTTTGTATGCTCCTTTGTATGTTTTCTTTGTATATCCCCTTTGTATCTTTAAATATACGAGCATTTTATGCAAGAAATCAAACTAAAGTTCCCTCCCTTTTCCGCTTTTTCCGTACTTTGTATCTTTTGCTTTGTATATCACGTTTTGTATATTTCCTTGTATGAGCGCATATACAACACCTTATGCAAACCCCCCTTTACCTTTTATTTCTTTCGATGCCTTTTATTCTTTTGTATATCAGGTTATGTATATCATAAACATACAAGCATCCCGAACATACAAAAGCTTTCCTGTATTTAATTTCTTTTCGCATCCGATTTGTATCTTTAACCTGTATCTTTCGCTTTGCATATCGGCTTGTATATCAAAGATATACATTGTAATCATACAAACCTGATATGCAAACGGTGGGGTCCACATTACTTTCCCCCTTGTATCTTTGCGATGTATATAACACTTGTATCAAACCCTTAGATATAAGTCTGGATACATACAAACTCCTTTGTATGTCCTATCGGACTTCAACTTTCATAAACCACAATTTACTCATTTTCAGCTCTGCAACATGTATAAAGTGCAATGCATCTTTTAATATACGTTAAGTCATGATGCATCGCCTTAACCAAATTTTAACCTTTCTTCGGTTCCACATTGTATGTATATTAAAATGTATGTCTCTGAAACATACATACAAAGCGCGAAACATACAACAATAAAATCCTATTTCATGATCCTTTCGGTTCCGCGGCATGTATGTAGCTTTGCATATCCACTTTGTATGTTTTCCTTTTGCCAAACATACAAACATAAAATACATCCGACGGATTCAACCGATTATGCATTTAAACTTTGAAATCCGTCGGGTCCGACTTGTATGTATAGATAGGATATTACCGAAATGCATACAAGTATAATGACTTAAAAAAAAACCCGACAACTCCCTCATGCGACTCATACCACGACCCGATATACAAACGACCTTGTATATGAGTGATCCGATATACAAACGATCTTGTATATGCAACATACAAACCCCTTTATAGTGCATTTACCAAAAAACACACATAACTTACAAAATATTGTGAATTTTAACATGGTTCAAAAAGCAACCTGTTGTAACAAAATCACACATCGCCCCATTGCAAATGGGGACCCCCTTTTTTTTTTGAGCTCCGATGTTTTCCATGAAGTTTTGATGATGCCTTAGGTCCGTTTCCTCTGCCAATCCAATAATGAGTCTCTTCCCTAGAAGATTTTGCTCTATAACTGGAGGTCTCATCTGGTGCATAAACTTGTAGTAATGAAGAATCTTAATCAAATTGCATCCAAATCATGAATCTTGAGACCCATCCTGATGTATGTTTGAGACCTTGAAAAGACTAAGTCTGGTAGCCTAAAATCCTGAAATCCTGAAAAATTGACTAAGTCTGAAATCTGGGGAATCCTCCAAATTCTATATTTTGCATGTTAAATCCGGTGGATTCGAGACCTATCTCAAACATCCTGAAAGGTATATTGAAAAATATTTAAAGTATAAAAAATTCTTATACTTAAATATATTTTTCAATATACCTTTACCTTCAAGGACCCTGAAAAAACGACTAAGTACTGAGAGGGCGCAAATTTCCCATCTAGTGCGACAAAAGCTAGACGATCTCCAAACCTTGAACCGATGTGCCAATTTTAGAGGATCTTGAAAGCCTCAACCGATGCGCCAAAAGGAGAGAAGAAGATGAGGAATTCACTTACCTTAACCGCCGCACCAACATCAAGAGGATCTTCAACCCCTTAACCGCCGCGCCAACATCAAGAGGATTTCGAATACCCTATCCAACGCACCACTAAGAAGGAGATGATTTTAAAATGCTAAGTTTTTAGAGGATTTCGAAATCCTTAACCAAAGCACAAATGCTAGAGGATTCTAATATAGGCAACCGATGCGCCTAATCTAGTGAGGAAGATCTCTTACCCCTCAACCAATGCGCCAAGGCAGGTTTCAAGAAGAGGATTCAACACCCTTGAACCAATGCGCCAACGCTTAGATTGATCCAAGATGTATGTTTCAAGAAGTAATCAAAACTCTTATCCAATGCGCCAGCCCTAGAGGATTTCAAAATCCTCATCCAATGCGCCATATGAGGAAGGATTGCTAAGTGTTTTGAGGACTTTTTAGAAGATACAAAGTTCTGATCTCTTGCATTTGAACTAATGCGCAGCTATTGGGTGAAGTCTAGAACAAGTTTTGACACATTTTAAAGAGGATTTCAGATTCCTTATCCAATGCGCCATAAGGTAGGGTGAAGGGGGATAAAATAGGAGAGTTCAAAATAGCTATCTAAAGCGCTAACACCAAGAAGAACTCAATTCCTTGATCTATTGTGCCAATCCCATGAAAAAAACTTGGAAATCAGATCTGCTGCGCCCTTTCAAGACACTAGCCTCAAGGAAGATCCTAAAACCTCAATCCAATGCGCCATGATGGAGGGGCAGATTCTAAGTGTTAAAGTGCAAATCCTATGATGTTTCAAGAGGAATTCAAAACCCTCAAGCAATGCGCCAAAGGGTAATTCATGTAAAAGAAGAAGATCTTGACATAAAAAACCTGATCTAATGCGCCAAAGTGAAAGAAAGGTTTAGTTTATCAAGGGGAAATCAGAAGTCTTATCTAATGCGCTTCAAGTCTTGCAAAAAGGATAAGGATCTCAAACACATCATCTGCTGATCCAAACCCCCTATCTGCTGCGCCAAAAGGCTGATATGAGAAATTTCAAAGTAAAAGATCCTAAAACTCCAATCCAATGCGACAAATCAAGGAAGATCAGAAATTTTGAACTAGTGCGCCATCTTGGTGTGAAGTCTAGATAAAGTTTTCATATCATTTAAGTTAAAACATCAAAATCCTTAATTATAGGTGCATGAAATGATTCTTATGTATTGCAAAATCAAATGTTTATCAAGAAGATTGATGTTGTCTTTTTCCTTGTTGTAGGAACTTGGATGGAGCAAAGGAGTCATCAGAGGAGCAAATGTCTAGAACCACCTTCGTGCTAGGAGTGAAGTCAACAAGTTGCAGTGTGTAGAGAAGACATCAAGCAGCTGTTCTAAGAAGTCACTTCAAGGATACCCTATTTGACCACTTCAAGTATCAACTACTTCATCTTCATTAACCAAGACTTCCAAAGGCATTTCCAAAAGTTTCAAGTTCCTCCGATGCATTCAGAGTCTCTTTGGGAAGTCAGCTGCTCCATCATAAGGAAGGTGTTACCATCATTCCAAGGCTTTCATCCACTCTACTTCAAGTCTCCTTGGGAAGCTAGCTGCTCTCAAGGAAGCACTTCATCAACTACATCGTGATCATCAAGAGCAAGTGTTGGAATCACCTTCAAGTCGCAGAGGAAGCATCATTCCAAGAGATCTACATCAAGTTCAAGTATCCATCATCAAATGTTAGAAGCATTCATCCATCCAAGCTTCAAGTAAAGTTTTCCCAATCTTCAAAGATTCATCAAGCTTCAAGTATCCTTGAGAGGTCATCTATACTACATCCAAGAAGGGTATTATCATCAATATCTACACTCCAAGGGGTCACATCAAGGATCATCGTTCAAGATCACTTCATTAACTTCTACATCAAGCAAAGGCATTCATCCATTTTATTTCGAATTTCATTCGACTTTCAAGTCTAAGAGAGATCTCCCACTCTTCATGAGGGAAGCAACATCATCATCTCTTACTACTCTACTCTACATCAAGAAACATCGAAGAAGATCATTCACATCAACCTACAAGAAGAAGAAGAAACATTACAAAGTTAGTCAAGTGAAGCAACAAATATCATTCATCCAGTTTACAATTCAAGATCAAGGCAAGATCAACAAGATACATTCCCAGACATCTCAAGTATTCATCACCAAAAGCAATCACATTGAATCCATCATCACAAGAGGATACAATTTGGGAGCATGCTGAAGTGGCACCTAGGTGGCGAGTACTCTTCCTCATCCAGTCACAAGTTGCCACATCATTTCAACTGCATTCAATGTATCATTCAATAAAAGAAGCCAAGGAGATTCCTATGTGGAGAATGTTTTAAATGTTTTCACCTTATCCTTATCACATTGGAAAACGTGCCGTCATTGCCTCTCTCTTTGTACTAAAAATAGAAAGTTGTTGTAACTACCTCTGAGGTGGCATAATCTGAGCCCTTGGCTATCGAATTGATCTAAGTCATTCATTGTAATTTGGAGCACTATATAAAGGCCTTGTTGCCTCATTTGTAATAGAGTAGTTCATAGATAGATATATAGAATAGACAGAGTAGTTCATAGACTAGAGAATATAGTTTTGTAGGAGTAGAATAGGAGACTCTCGAAATTCTCTGAGAGAACTTGAAATTGTTGTAAATATTTTCAAGATTAATGCAAAAACATTGGAGCTTATTTGGTGTTAAGTGTTGTCTTGTGGAGTAACATGGCTTCTTGTATCTTGAATTGAATGAAGAGATGTTTCAATTAGATTAGAAGTAGATTAGAAGCTCTTTGTTGTAATGAATGTTGTAATTGAATATTTGATCAACTCCTAGCTCATGCTTTTAACGCTCATCGCCGGTGAAGTGTTGTGTAAAGCTAGTCTGAGCCTTATTTGTATAAGTTCGATTGTGGATGTTCGTTTGAGCTGCGCCGTCTAATGGGTGTTCATATGAGCCTTCATGATTTGAAAACCATTCGCGTAACCTTAGGAGATTGCACCAACTTCATGTAGTTGTAGGCATCCTTGGCGAAGTGGAGTTAGGTTAATTCAAGAGTTTGTCTATTCAAGCATCATCATTACTTCATTGACCTTAGATTAGTTTTCTGAACCTTTATCTTTTTCTATTTCTTTATGACTGAGACCTTGTACATAAATCATCCACACTGAAAGGAGACATATGTTGAACGAATGATGAAGAAGTCTAATATAAGTCCCTTTGTGATTATCAGCAAGATCACATGTAATCACTGAGTTAACCCATCACGAATCATAAAAGGAACCTTGGAGTTACTTCACTAGATCACATAGTTCAACCTTTGAAGAGCTTTATTCAAGAGAGAGTGGGATACTCTAGTGTTTTACTCTATTGTTGACTTGTCTAAAAACAATCATCAACACAACCCTCACTCATTTTTGACAAGGAATTCACCCATATTCAGCTCTGGTACTCAATGTTATTTTTCTTTATTTTCAACAAGGTTTGTAACTGTCACTTCCTTTTCCCTTTTACCACCAAACAGACCCACACACAAAAGCAAAAGCAAAGCCACAGCAGGGGTCCTCATTTTGCTAAGGAGTAAAATGGGGCGTGTTGTGAGCATCACAACACATCCCTTTTTGTTTGAACAATTAAATAAGAAAGCATTAAATTAATAACAATGTCGAGCAAGGGTGAAGGCTGACGACACAATAGTGTCAGATATATGTATATATTTATATACTAGAAAATCCTTGGCCAAGGTTACGATGCAGATAGGCATCTGTCAACGATCAAGTACCAGATATACCACTGGTCAGAATGGACTTTCCAGTTAGGAGGTACCTATAGGGAAAGATCGATCAGGAGGTATAGGTCTTGACACTAGGCTCAGAGGCACGTTGTTAATGGATTCCTGTCATCACCCTCGTGAAGGGTCGGGTTTCTTCAGTTGAAGAAGCACGGGAGACTAGTTGGTCTTGGTTGGGTGGTTAAAACCCTTGTTGATATCTCTTTTTCCAATATCCAGAGGAGGATCTACAAACAAAATCAGCAGGAAGCTATTCAAGTTGTACTTCTCTTAATCTCTCTTATTATTTGAAGTTCGTTGAAGAAAGTTAAATTACATATAATTAGATAGAAAAGATTACTTTAGCTGAAAATGAAAATTAGTTGTAAACGTGTTAATGTTAATGCATAGAAAGTTAGTTAATCAAGTTAATCTTTCTGCTGAAATTTTGTTAATAGTTATTTTTCTCTTAAATTAGAATGGGTGTAACATATGGTATCAGAGCTACCAGGTTCTACACTGAACCTTGGGGCTTATCATGTTTAGAACATTGTAAACAATTAATAATGTCTCTTCAGGATGGTTTTGATAAGACAAACATCCCGGAAAAAGGTCCGAGACCCTATATCCCGCCAACTATGGAAGATCAGACTATCGTATGATTACTCAAGTTGTTCACCTCCAGCAGATTCGGAGACAATAGCTGAAGCTTTGCAAAGACTTCGGAGGGAAAGAAGAAAATGGACAATCTCGGGAAAACAGAAAGTAAAGTCCGCCATAATTGCTGAAGTAAATAAGACCAAAACTGAAAATCAAACTAAACCAGGAACATTTGAGGGAGATCGAGTTCCGACTCCTGGATATAAACTTATACCATATTCAGAGTTTAGTGATCAGGAGGAACCTATCACTGATAATGAAGATGATTAAGAAAATTGATCACAGAAAGTGATGATTATCTTTTTTGTATTACAATAAAATCTATCACAGGAAGTGATAGAAATTTTGTAATTATCATAGGAAGTGATAGTCTTTCTTTATTAATACATGAAAATTTTGTACCATTCGTATTTATTATGAGTTTCAAATGAATTTTTTTTTTTGCAAAGGAAGAATCCTTAAATACAGTGGAGAACCACTAAATAACAATAACTTACAACCCAAAACTAATTAAAAACTCTTAAATTTCTTCAGGAACTTCATTGGAATGGAATATTCCGGAAATGAGTTCAGGGAAGATCAGAACAATGGTCACATGGATAAACTGGATCAACTTTTAAACATGATGAAAACAACTCAGGATAGATTAGCCCATCTAGAAAGAAGGATGGAAGGGCAATCTGAGACAAAAGAAGAAGGATCTGAGAATCATAGTGACTGACATGAAGATGATTCAAGAACCTTAAGCTTAGAACTCAAGAAGAGAAGATTGGCTAATGAGTTAGCCAAGGACATGAAAAAGATTAAACCTCCTAAATTCGAAGGTTCTACTTCGAGAGATGTCGCGGAGGCATGGTTAACTGAAATGGAGAAGTATTTCGAACTTTGAGATTATTCTGATAACTCAAAAGCAGCCTGGGCAACTTACCAATTGGTAGGAGAAGCTGCCATATGGTGGGAAAATAAGAGGGCTGAAATGGGATTAGCAGTAGCTGATGTGTCTTGGGAACAATTTGTGAAGATATTCCATCAAAGATGGCTGCCCCAGTTATTTTATGATCAAAAACTAATGGATTTTGAAAACCTCAGGCAAGGAATCCTAACTGTCAACGAGTATTGGGAGAAATATACCCGACTACTCAAATATGTCCCACAGTATCGACAAGATGAAAACTTTCGAGTACGAAAGTTCATTGTGGGGTTAAACAATCGTATTGGAGGTCCAGTGGATGTTTTGGCACCCCGAACTATGGATGAAGCCTATGAGAAAGCTGTTCGACAGGAGCAGAGGTTAAAGAAAGATGATTCTTTCAGGGACAGAAAGCATAACAAGGGTAAGTGGACTAGAATCAGCAAAGATTTAAGAAGAAAGGATTTAAGAATAACCAGTTCAAAAAGAACAATAATAATCCTCAGAAGAATGAAAACTTCACCAATAAAAACACTGAAAAGAAAAGACCACCAAGAGGATGCTTTAATTGTGGAGGAGAACACTATATGAACCAGTGCCCCTCTAAGAGTCAACAGGGACAGCAACAACGAAAACCCTTACCACCTCAGCAGACCGTGTTTCAGCAAAGAATTCATGCAACCGTTGATAATAGACAAGCAGAGTACCAAGTTGCTCCGATAGAAACTCCAAGTATGCTTTATGGAAACCCAATAACTATTTTAATAGATACATGAGCCACTGAATGTTTTATATCACCTAAGTTACTAGGAAGGTTCCCTAAAAGAACTGGGTTTAGGCTAAATCATGGATGGTAGAATATGCTAATCAGACAAGAGCTCAGGTAGAGCAGTGTCTGTTTGAAGCAAAGATTGAATTTCCAGACTTCTCGATAGAGGTCAACCTTTATGTAGCACCTTTAGGGTCCTACGATGTAATCATTGGAATGAATTGGTTGAAAGAACATAGGGCTAAGGTCAACTGTTATGATAAGGTAGTGGAATGCCTAGATGATTTAGGGAATCTAGTGCGGATTCAGGGGAAACAACGAGAAGTCAAGGTTCGGCAAATTTCGGCTATGCAACTGAAAAGAAATAAAAGGAAGGGATGCAAATTGTTTATAGTTAAGATGGAAGCAGTTTGTGAGGGGACAGAGCATTCCCAGAATAGAAAAAGAAAGTTGGAAGTTGAAGAGGAGAAAGAAATCTTCGCTGAAAAATACCCTTATCTCCAGGAATATCAGGATGTATTTCCCGAGGAACTACCTGGGTTACCACCTAGAAGAGTTTTTGATTTTACTATTGACCTTGTACCAGGGGTCAAACCAGTTTCAAAAGTACCTTACCGTATGACCACATTAGAGCTGGTTGAGTTAAAAGCGCAATTACAAGAATTAATGGATAAAGGCTTGATCCGGCCAAGTGTTTCACCATGGGGTGCCCTAGTTATTTTTGTTAAAAAGAAGGATGGGACTCTTTGTCTGTGTATAGACTACCAAATGTTAAATAAACTTACCATCAAGAACAAAATATCCCTTACCTCGGATAGATGATCTGTTTGATCAGATGAAAGGGGCTGTAATATTTTCTAAAATAGATTTGAGATTGGGATATCATCAACTCAGGTTGAAAGAATAAGACATTCATAAGACAGCTTTTAGAACTAGATATGGGCACTATGAGGTCACAGTTCTACCTTTTGGGCTTACAAATGCCCCAGCCGCATTCATGAATTTGATGAACAATGTGTTTAGAGATAGCCTAGATAAGTTTGTTTTGGTATTTTTAGATGACATTCTTATTTACTCCAAAAATGAAGAACACCTGCAACACCTTCGAATAGTTCTTCAACGATTAAGGGAACACAAACTTTATGGGAAATTATCAAAATGTACCTTCTTTCATTAAGAAATACAATATTTGGGACATATTATATCAGCTAAAGGAATTGCAGTGGACCCTGCTAAGATCAAAGCCATAGCAGATTGGCCAGTACCAAAGAATGTTTCTGAGGTTAGGAGTTTCATGGGATTGGCTGGGTACTATAGGAGATTTGTCAGAGATTTTTCTAAGATTGCTCATCCTATTACTTCTCTTCAAAGGAAAGGAAAAAGATTTGAATGGACTGAAAAATGTCAAGAGGCATTTGATCTATTAAAGGAAAAGCTAACAACCGCACCTATATTGACAATACCGGATCCTAATGGTCGTTTTGTGGTTATAACAGATGCATCGGGAGAAGGATTGGGTGGAGTATTAATGCAAGAAGGAAAGGTAGTGGCTTATGAATCCCAAAAACTGAAACAATATGAGCAAAATTATGCACCCCATGATTTAGAGTTGGCAGCTATTGTTCATGCTCTGCAAATGTGGTGACATTATTTGTTGGGGAAAACTTTTGAACTCAAGACAGATCATCAAGGTTTGAAATATATTTACACACAACCCAATCTAAATGCTCGACAGAGGAGATGGATGGAATTAATCGCCGATTATGACTTTGAGATCAGTTATATTAAGGGCAAGGAAAACAGGGTAGCTGATGCCTTGAGCCGACGAAAGCATATAACGGCAATGGTATCCATCAACACAGATTTTAGAAACCAAGTGGTTCAAAAATTTGGACGAAGATGAATATTATTTGCAAGTTCGGGAAGCTCTGCAGTCAAATCCACAGGAGCCTAAATATGAAGGTTTTCACATTGAGGCGGATGGACTTCTAAGATTTAAGGTAGAATGTATATTCCAAAGTCTGCTGAATTAAGAAAAAAGATATGGAAAGAAGTTCACACCGCACCATATTCAGGACACCTCAGAGTAACCAAGATGTTGGCTGATGTCAAACCATTATATTTTTGGCGGGGAATGAAAAAGGACGCAACAAGATTTGTGGCAGAATGCTTCGAATGTCAAAAAGTAAAAGCAGAGCATCAGCATCCAGCAGAACTACTTCAGCCCCATAGCGTACCTGATTGGAAGTGGCAGATTGTCAGCATGGATTTTGTGCAAGGTTTACCTTTGACTAGGAATAGGCATAATGCTATACTAGTGGTAGTGGATAAACTCACAAAAGTGGCACATTTCATACCAGGAAATTTAACAGATAGAGCACCAGTGATTGCTCAAAAATTTGTACAAGAAATCTTTCGTCTTCACGGAATACCAGAAAAGATCATATCTGATAGGGATGCACGAATGACCTCCAGATTTTGGCAAACCCTATTTTCAACCTTGGGAACTCAATTGAATATTAGTACAGCATATCATCCCGAGACAGATGGTCAGACGGCAAGCGTAAATCAAATTTTAGAAGATTTACTACGAATGTACTGTATGGATCAACAATACAGATGGGAAGAATATTTACCCTTGGTAGAATTTGCCTATAACAATTCATATCAGTTAGCAATAAAAATGGCACCTTTCAAGGCACTGTATGGCAGGAAATGTAGAACCCCTATAAGTTGGAATAGGTGGGAAGATAGGATCATTTTAGGACCTGAGATGCTTCAAGAAATGGAAGAGCAAGTAAGAGTAATCAGGCAGAGACTGAAAGAAGCCAATGACAGGCAAAAGAGTTATGTTGATGCAAAACGTGTACCCGGACAATTTGTGGTGGGAGAAAAGTTCTTTTGCGAGTGAAACCACAGAAGAGCTCTATAAAATTTGGAAAAGCCTCTAAGTTAGCCCCGAGATATGTGGGATCTTTTGAAGTTCTTGAAATCATCAATCTTGTGGCTTACAGAATTGCTCTACCCCCGACTCTCGCCAGAATTCATAATGTGTTCCATGTTTCTTATCTTAAGAAATATTATGCAGACTCTGAGCATATGATTGATTGGAAATCATTGCAGGTACGGGACCTGGGGTGATCACAATAGAGCCACTGCGGGTACTCGAGATACGTAAGCTACACTTACGTAATCACGAGGTGGTGCAATGTAAGGTCCAGTGGGACCAATGTTCAGAAGAGAATGCCACCTGGGAAGACTGTGATGAAATTCATCAGAAATTTCCTTATTTATTCCCAAACAATTGAAACTGATGTCAAAATTATGTGGTTAAACTTCTATTGCTTATTGATAAATTTAAAATAATCATCAAGGACAATGATTCTTGAGGGGAAGAATATGTTACATCCCTTTTTGTTTGAACAATTAAATATTAATTATGTTGTTAGTTGAGAACAACTGTTTTCATATGAATGTGAAATTGTTCGTTGGAAGTATATATGATGATTCTTCTTTAATTGCAAATATTTTATTATATGAAATGAATTGATAAAAATGATATTAATTATTATTCGTATCATGAAAATGATTTAACCTTCCTTAATTGTCTAAGTGGTTGCAAGACAAAATAGGTGGTTAAGAAAAAGGGATATCAACGAGGAGAGGGTGATTACAGGAACCGAAGAACAATAATTTAGCCAAAATCCTAAAGTTATCGTAGCCTTGGCCAAGGCGCATGAGTATATAAGTATATAAATATATATTTAAATCAAGAAAAAGATTTATCTCTTTTATTTATCTAATAAATTACCTTGGGTCTTACCTTGTGGAGCGATTGAAGTATATGAGTTGAGTCTTGTTTGTAACTCCTCTTTCTTTCCACTACGTGGAGCGGTTCTATTTTGATCAACTATTCTTTCTTGGCATGCATTTTTCCTTCATATAAGAGAGTAGAGGGAACATCCGCCATTCTATGAAATTTTGCTATTTTATTTCTGAGTAAGGGGACAGGAAAAGAAGAAGAAGTTTGAGTTGTAGTTTCATTGGGAGGCATTACCTTTTCAGCGTGCATGTTGTTGGCGTCTTACTCTGTGAAGTTTCACTATGTCGTGCATTCATCTAGCAGTCATTTGATACCAACCTTATTGAATAAATCAGTCGCAGTTAGCTATCTCAGCTTGCAAAACATTTACCAGGCAAGATCTTAAATCTTTTGATCAGCTCGATAAAAGTTCGTTGATCTTAGTATTTTGTATTATCTTCCGAATGATATGACTTCCGAACTTCCGAAGATCAAATCAGCATTCGTATCTTCTTTATTTCTGTTTCTATGATTTCTTCCACCAAGACACTTTTATTATATGATCTAAGTATGATATGCAATCATATATATATATATATATATATAAACATGTTTTAAAAATTCCATTTTTGTTACTGTCAGCCTAAGTATCATTATGTGCTGATAATAAGAGTCTGTTGCATTCTTGTGAACATACTCTATCTATGTGTTGCTGATCTGAATTAATGTGAATGAAAGTTGCCAAGATAAACATGTATGATGTTATGTAAAACTTGCATTCCAAATGAAAATAAGAAAGCATTAAGTTAATAACAATGTCGAGCAAGGGTGAAGGCTGACGACACAGTAGTTTCAGATATATGTATATATTTATATACTAGAAAATCCTTGGCCAAGGTTACGATGCAGATAGGCATCTGTCAACGATCAAGTACCGGATATACCACTGGTCAGAATGGTCTTTCCAGTTAGGAGGTACCTATAGGGAAAAGTCTTGACACTAGGCTCAGAGGCACGTTGTTGTTAATGGATTCCTGTCATCACCCTCGTGAAGGGTCGGGTTTCTTCAGTTGAAGAAGCACGGGAGACTAGTTGGTCTTGGTTGGGTGGTTAAAACCCTTGTTGATATCTCTTTTTCCAATATCCAAAGGAGAATCTACAAACAAAATCAGCAAGAAGCTATTCAAGTTGTACTTCTCTTAATCTCTCTTATTATTTGAAGTTCGTTGAAGAAAGCTAAATTACATATAATTAGATAGAAAAGATTACTTCAGCTGAAAATAAAAATTAGTTGTAAACGTGTTAATGTTAATGCATAGAAAGTTAGTTAATCAAGTTAATCTTTCTGCTGAAATTTTGTTAATAGTTATTTTTCTCTTAAATTAGAATGGGTGTAACACATAGAATATTGAAACTCATTCATTCTGATTTATGTGGGCCTTTACCAGTAACTTTTGTTGGGGGATGTAAGTATTTTATGTTGTTCATTGATGATCATAGCCGCATGACTTGGATTTATTTTTTGAAGCAAAAATCTTAAGCTTTTGAAACTTTTAAGAAGTTTCATATTATGATTGAAAAGAAAGCACAATCTCAAATTGGTACTCTTCGAACAGACAATGGTGGAGAGTTTACTTCCATAGTTTTTGAGGATTATCTCCATCAAAATGGGATTCAACATCATCTCACTATTCCAAGTACTCCTCAACAAAATGGTGTTGTTGAAAGAATGAACAAAACAGTCATGAATATGGTTTGTGCAATGTTATATTTCAAAGGAGTCCAATTGCATTTTTGGGCAAAAGCAGCAAGAACAATAGTTTATCTTCGTAATAGATCTCCTTCATCTGCTCTTCACCAAGCAACTCCATATGAAGTTTGGTTTGGTTACCCTCCATCTATTCAGCATCTTTGAATTTTTGGCTCCACTTGCTATGCTTTGATTCCCAAGGAGAAAAGAAGTTGCATCACCGAAGTTATAAATGCATTTTTCTAGGCTGTTCTGAATCTTCAAGAGCATATAGGTTGTATGATGAGGCCAACAAGAAATTTCTTATTGCACAAGATGTTATATTTTGTGAATCCTCCAAAAATGATGCCAATGTTGACTGCTAGTTAAAACAACTTGAAAAATTTGCTAAGTTTATTCCTTGGAAAGAACATCATTGGAGATTCCTCACTATGGGAGGGGGATAAGTTATTTGGAACCACCTTTGTTGGATCCACCTATAGAATCTCTAACCCAAGATGTCCAACCTCAAGATGCCCAAACTTTGGATCTCCAAGAAGAAATCCCCTCTAATAATGACTTTCAACCTTTAGATGAACATGGGATTTTAGAACAATTAGACACTAATGGAGCTTTTGGTCAAGAAATGGAAGCACCTTTGGTCCAACCAAAATCTTCACACAAATGGGCAAAACAAGTCCAGCAAACTTTGAAAGATTTGAGACATGACGAAATTGGTAAGACGGGAACACGAAATACTTACAAAGCAAGGCAACAGGCTCAATCTAGTAATGAAGGTAACTTGGAGTCTAATTATGAGATCAATATCACAATGGACTTAGAACCAACTTCCTATAAAGAAGCTGAAAATATTGCAATGTGGAGGTAAGCTATGCAAAATGAGTATGATGCTCTTTTAAAAAATGGCACTTGGGAGTTGGTTGATCCAAACCTATTGGTTGCAAGTGGATCTTTCGAAACAAATATAAAGTAGATAGTTCACTTGACAAACATAAAGCCCGACTTGTTGCAAAAGATTATGCTCAAAAGGAGGGCATTGATTATGATGAAATTGTTGCACCTATCGCGAAGTGGACTACCATTCGTGTTTTGTTGGCTCTTTCAGCACAAAATGGATGGAAAGTTCATCATGATGAAGGTCAAAACTGCATTCTTGCATGGTGATCTCAAAGAAACAATATATATGACTCAACAAGAAGGATATGCAATCAATGGTCAAGAATACCAGACACGCAAGCTAATAAAATCATTGTACGATTTAAGCAAGCAACACGAACCTGGTATGAAAAACTCACCAAGCACCTCTTGAAGTTGAATTTCAAGCACTTTGAATTTGATGATACAAATCTTTTTGTCAAAAAGGTTGATAGCATTGTTGCATATCTAGTTGTTTATGTGGATGATTTATTTTAACTGGTAACAATGAGGAATATATTCAAACTGTGAAAGACAAATTGAAGCAAGGGTTTGAAATGACTGACTTGTGACATCTTCATTACTATTTGGGTATTGAGGTGATTCAAAAACCCAAGTATATCTTTATCACCCAACAAAAACATATTGGTGAACTTATAAGCAAATTTGGCATGTCTGACTGCAAACCACTTAGTACTCCTATGGAACATAATTTGAAACTCGCATCAAATGACTCTACAACATTGATTGATACAACTAAATATAGACAACTTGTTGGCAGTTTGATTTATGCAACAACTACCTGCCCAGATATTTCTTTTGATGTTGGAGTTCTCTCTAGATTCATGCAACAACCTAGAGAAAATCATTGGCTAGCCGCCAAAAGAGTTCTTCGGTATCTAAAAGGCACTCAACACTATGGGCACAAATACTCCAAGGCAACACATTTCTCTTTGGTTGGATATTCAGATTTTGATTATGCAGGTGACTTGGAAGATGGAAAATCTACTTCAGGTTTCCTAATGCATCTAGGGTCAACAATCATTTATTAAAAATCTAAGAAACAACCAGTGCCAGCACTATCCTCTGCAGAAGCCGAATATATGGCAGCTTCTGAGGCAACTAGGGAAATATTATGGCTTGGACGAATTCTTGAAAATTTGCAGGAACACCAAGTTTCATCCACACCACTCCTTGTTGACAATCAATCTGCAGTCAAAATGGCCAAAAATCCGGTCTTTCACAATTGAACCAAACACATCAACACAAAGTTCCATTTGATTCAACACCATGTGAAAGATGGCAGTGTACAACTCAACTATTGTCCCACTGTAGATCAGCCCGCCAATATTCTTACCAAAACGCTTGGACGAGAAAAGTTTGAAAAATTCCGAGGAATGCTCGGTTTAACTCCTTCAAATTAAGGGGGGATGTTAACGTGTTAATCATCAAGATTAACACAATTCAGTTTTGCATTTAGTTTTGTATTTAGTTTTCAGGTTTGTATTCAGTTTTCTGTTAATTTGGCAGTTCAACTATTTTATGGCTGCCTATAAATAAGAATGTAATCTTCATTTTTTCAATCAATAAAGTTTACCATTCTTTCCTTCTTATCAATTCTGACCTGACAAATACATTACATAATTTTCAGTAGATAACCTTCAAATCAAGGCTATATGCAGAGCAATGGATAGTTTGGAGTTCATGAATTGAAACAAGTGGGTAACCAATTGGAATTGTTGGCAATCTCAGATGAAGAGAATAAATGAATTGAAATGGAAGTTTTTAATAACATTTACCAGACCAAGCAGTTTATGGGACCAAGAGTTGTAGTAAAAGTATTTTAGGCTAACACATCCATTTGATATAAGGACTGTTCTATTGATCTTACAAAATTTCCAATCTTTTCTTGATGTTAAATCTTCTATTGTAGATTTTGATAAAAAACTTACTATTTCGTCTAACCTCACCTCCTGAAACATGGCAGATTGTTATCTATTGATTAAAATTTAAAAATTTGATAAAGGCAAAGTCAAAAGGCACAAACCTCGTTGCAGATTCGTTCCTGTGCTGTAAGCAAAAATGCTTCATACTCCTCCTTGCTAAAAGAGCAACAAAGCATAAGTCTTCTGAGGTTCCCACTCTCGTTCACCTTCATTGGCTTTTTTTTATGGCCAATGCCCCACTTCGATGGAGATGCAGGATGAGATTGAACAAGATTAACGTATATGCTGCTCTGCATTATCATTTCAAAATTGTCAAGGATTTGATTTGTGACTCTTTTTTATCTTGTTATACTCCCATAGAAACGCATGAGAAGAGTATGTTTTGTACTTTGTACCTGAGCTTCATTTTATAGCAATGGGCCATAACTAAACGGGTTTCAACGTTCAGGTATTTATTTGGGAAGGACTAGTCAATTATGCATGTTTGTGTATTTTTTAAATAGTAAGTGGTTGAAATGTTCTTAAAAAAATTGTTTGTCTTTGATTCCATAAAAAAAGGTAGTAAAGTTTAAACACGGCCCTTTTTTTATAATTTTTTTTTTAAATAATATTTGGTTGGAAAAAAAAGAATTAGATGAAGGTGGAGATAAAGGAGAGGAGGTAAGGGGAGTGGATAATGGGGAAAAATATTGTGATGATAAAAAATGTATATTTTGTATCTTTTTTCTTTGTTTTGGATTTATTTTGATTTATTTATTTTTGGAGTAATGATTAGTTTATAATTGGCATATTTTAGCATTGAAGTTGGGAAATAACTTGATCTTTACTATCTACACACATTTCTACGAATCAATTCTCACCTTCAGTTTACGCATTCCTTTACGTAGGTTAGATTCATAGTCATTAAATTAAACTAGTTCAGTTTCGTGGGTGTGGAAATGACTCCAGGAATTTCAAAATTCAAATTTAGATATGGGCCCTTGTCGACTCCCTCCAACTAACTATTATGAGCTGACTAAAACACAAAAATTATTAACTTGTATGTTTACGTGTTGTATTTAAGGATAAACCTAATTCATTATTATACATCTTTGAACATCATTTGAGAGCTCTTACCTTTGACTTGCATCATCACATAGAGAGCACATCATAGAGCATCATCATTATATCATCTACTGACAACAACATTTAGGCATCATTGCATGTTTGCATGTTGTCTTCGGTCTATGTTTCATACTATTGACTCAATAGTAGGAGTTTGACCAAGGGAGAATCCCATGGCTTCGTAATTTCCTCAATGATGTCTATAAACTAGACCCCTTTTAAATGCATGTTGAAGACATTGAGATAAGTAGAATTCTGACAAATGGATCAACACAATTCAAATCTACAGGCACAAGTTTAGATCCACAGTTGTGGAGGTGAGTTATGTAATCACAAAAGTGAACTAGGGTATCAAATAGGGGGTTTATAGATTAAAAATCATCCATCTAGCATCATCAAAGGCTCTAATAAATTGGCATTGGTTCCTAACACCTAGCACAACATTATCTTCATCAAATTTCAAGCTAAGTATCATTTTTAATTTTATGCATTTGATATAATTATATTATTAGTCCTTGCTCATTAATAATCTAGGATTTAGTGCTTGCTTGAGTATGTGTGTCTATTTACCCTAGATTTATTTGAAAATGCCTAGAAGTTATTTATTTTCCTTTTCAAGAATGATGAGATTATAAAATTGATCAACAAACACCTGCTTAATCTAATCAAAGGCAAGGGTTGATGTTGAGATTCTCTAGACAACTGATTATTAACTCCCTCAAATATAATCTGTATACTTCATCTTGATCTCCTATGTTCTCCTCCTTTCTTTCTATTATGTGTTCACTTCTAGTCAAGTGGTGTAGGGGCATCAAGAGCCTCACAAGCAAACCTTTTTTTTTTGTTATTTTTGGGTTTTGGGTTGTTTGAGTGTTTTGGAGTCTAATAAGGTCATTTATGACCATGTGGGATCATGTTGATCTATTTTTGGAGTGTTAGTAGGGTCTTTGGTTAAAAAGTGTAAAAGTTGTCATGTTGCTCAAAAAGTTGTCATGCAACTTTGGCAAAGTGTCAAAAATCAAGAAACAAATACAAGCAAATCAAGAAACCATTACTAATAAGTTGGGATTGGTTGTAAGTGTATGAATGCACCCTCCAAAAGTCAGATTGAGGGGGGACAAACTAATTTTGTAGTTTTGGTGAATGAAAGCAAGCTTTTTCTGTGTTTTTTCAACGTTGTAGACTGTTCTTTCAATTTGTACGGCCTATATGGTCTATATGTGGGTCTGAAACTGATTCGACTATGTGGGCATGTGAATCTACTTCATTTTGCTTTTTGTTGCATCAAATTTCATTGAGTATTTAGAAAGTTATTGCATTTTCTCTAAAAACTGTCAAAACCCTACTTAGGGTAACCCGTGAGGAGAAATAAAGATGTAACTTGGCCTTCCATCAGAGGAAAATCACCACAATGGGTGGAAAGGTCTGTATTTATGTACTTTACCTTGTTCCAAGTTTGCAGGGGCCCAAGAAAAGGTTTGCACGTGCTTTGAGTCAATTGAAAGTCTGATATCTGGATGTATCACACGGTGTAGCAATAGAGCAAGGAAGAATATGCGAAACAAGGTCTAAAACTTGTTTGTTAGTCATTGGAAATAGTAGATGGATGTAGGGAGAGGTCATGCAGACCTAAACCAAGAGTCTTGAACATTTTTGAAGGATTGATATTAAGTTTGTTATGACTGTCCCAAGAGGACAAATTATGTAGTCTAGGGTACAAGAGTTGCAAACCATGAATTGTCACATTGTTGGGTCATCACATAGGAGTTGTTAGAATCATCTAAGCCTCATGACAAGCCTTCCAAGGTATCTCTATTGTCCCAAGATTGTTCGATCAAAGTCCCAAAGGAATTCAATGCTAGGGTCTAAAGAAGTGCACCTAGGAGCAGCAATGAAAAAGGTTTAGGAACACCTTATTATTTGGGTTTGTGGTCAATTAGGAGGTCCTTCCTCTGCATCATCAAGGCCCATTTTAACATTTTGGGGGGCCAAAATTGACCTTTAGAAACCTAAAATTGCATTTTTTTTGCTCTATAGTCTGAAAATTACCTTTTTTGTTCTTAACATCAGGATGCAAGGTAAAGACACCTTTCCTAACATTCTCCCACTTGTCGAACACCTTGCAAGAGCCAAGAAAATACTAACACTATCAACTATCTGCTAGGGAATGAAAGGCCCGTAGACTTACTGCACCATCTAAAATTATATGTGCTAAATGGCTCCATCAATGCATCTACGACATTAAGTAAAGTGTCAACTTTCTCTAGCATCACCCTCCCATCCTCTACCATGTCATGAACAAAATGGTACTAGACATCTATGTGCTTCATCCTTGCATGAAAAGTCAGGTTCTTTGCCAAGCATATGGCACTCTGATTGTCGCAAAGAACTTTGATAGCTTCCTAACTCATCCCCACATCTGAACATAATCTCTGAAGCCAAACAGACTCCTTATAGGCATGAGTATCTACCATGTACTCAACCTTTGTAGTGGACAAAGCAATCACAACATGTCTCTTACTCATCCAACTTATAGCACCACCAAATAAAATGAACACACATCCACTGTTGGATCTTCTATTATTAACATCTCTTGCCCATTTTGAATCCACAAATATCCATTGAGTGTTGGTCCCCTATAGAATCACCATGATAACAAATAGAGTACTCAAAGGTACCCTGCAAACATATGAAGACCATATTAACTACATCCTAATGATCTCGTTGATGCGATTGTTAGTCACACAGACAGAAATAAAATTTTGCTACAAACCTTTATTTGTCTTAAAAGATGTGATGAATTTTGAAAGATGTGATGAATTCTGAAAGAATTCATAATCCCAAGTCTCCGTGAGTCAGGTCTTGACTATCTAATCATCACCCAAGGTTGATGTGTCTTGTTGTTAATCATGTTGGGGCCTTACGTGCTTTGTTTCATAATTTCCACAAAATCTATCAATACTCGCAAATATCCTATGTATGATACGTGATCTACATATATTCTCAATAATTGTGCCAAATCTTATAATATTTAGTTAGGATTTGTGCAATGGATGTAAATTTGATCCTAACTTCAAGTAATTCACGTGAATCTGTCCCTAATTTGGACTAATTATGAAGATATTTCTAACTTTGATTAGTTCTTCTAAAGCTATCTTCAATTTGAACTAATCTTTTCTTCTACACCTTGAATTTGCTTAAGAATGTGCCTCTAAGCATGTATTTAACTGATATTTGCCATCATTTGCATGATATCTACTATAATTTGTAATTCTCAATATAATATGCTCTGGATATTTTGTTATTTGCATCAATTCAGCATATACTTACAATATTTGCTTATGATTTTGTTGTACCCATACGAAATTTTTCGTATATGTGCCCAAACACACCTCCCAAGCACCATGTAGCCTTGTCATTACTGCGCTAACCCTGCAGGTACAAGACATATCAAAAGATGGCGATCCAAGGCTCGAATGGAGGGAGATTCTGACAAGCTAATCAAGCACGAAGCATTGAAAGAACATCAAAAAGAGGAGGTCAAAGTGGTGAATTGGAAGCCAAAATGACATAAAGGAACCAAGGGAAGCAATGCAAATACATTTGGCAAGTCAAAATTCAATTTTGAAAATTTTGAAAAATTTCAAAAAAAATTCTAAGGCATTTTTGGGCGTTCTTGCCTTGAATGAGCACCATTTTTGAGTATCATCCATGGAGGAAGAGCTTCAATGATAGTTTCAGATCATATGAGCTTGGTTTCCAAACTTCAAGACATTCTGTCATCAGATGAAGAAGTTACGGCAAAAATAAGTTCCAGAGGCAGAGGCAGAGGCTTGCAACGGCAGTGATCCAGGTAGCCTCCATCAAAATGGTCAAGGCCAACTTCAAAGTTTTTCAAGGTCAAGAATCACAAATTTGAGCCCTAAAATTGGCTATGTCTGGTATCCTGAAACCTGTTGTTCTGAAATCCTGAAATCTGTCTAAGTCTGAAATCTGACAGATCCTCAAAAATCTAGAATCTGCATGTCAAATCCCATGGATCCGGGACCTATCTCAAACATCCTGGAAGTATATTTCAAAATATTTAAAGTATAGGCCCTATACTTAAATATATTTTGAAATATACTTCCACCCAGGTCACCTCCAAAAGGCGCTCATTTCAAGAAAATCCCACGCCTTTTGGCCCCTTTCAAATAGGCGCCTATTTCAAGCAAATCTCACGCCTTTTCATGCCCTCCAAAAAGGCGCTCTATTTGGCTCAAACCCACGCCTTTTCCCCCACACCAAAAAGGTGCCTAAAAAGCCCAAAACTCACGCCTTTTTCAACACTCCTGAAAAAGCGCTTCGTTTGTCCATTTCCCACGCCTTTTTAACACATGCAAAGAGCGCCCCTTTTTGATCATTTGCACTCCTTTTTGCATAACTCCAAAAAGGCGTGCCTTTTTGCCAAAATGCACTCCTTTTCTTATTTCACTTATTCTTTTTTGCATAGAGGAGAATAAAAAAGCACTCTATTTTTAGAGTAAGGCATATTGGAAACCCTAAAAGGTGGCATCCACTATAAAGGAGGCTCCTATTCACTATTATTGTTATTTTCAAAGGCATAGCAAAGGAGTAAAGGCAGCGTTCAAAGCTAGGCAGCCATTAATGGAGGATTGAAAGCTTGCAAAGGGTAGATTGAAAGGCATTGAGGAGTTGATCTTCACATACAGGGCAAAGGCTACTCATTCTTGCACCATTCTACTTCTTTCTATCACACTTAAAGGAAAATTTGTCCACTGGAAGGCCTCTTTCTTGCACTGGCGGCCATTGTTGAGAGTTTTTCAAGCTTTTTGAAGCTTTTTCAGATCAACAAAATATAAAGAAGGCAATTCGATCACTTCTATTCTTCTTTTTCTTCATTCTCTTCCTTCACAGGGTCCATCTTCATGTTCCTAAGGCAACGTCCAAACCCAGGAGGTCATTTTTGATAAATTTTCAAGGATTTTCATTGCTGGTCATGGTTTTTCAATGGCAAAATCACCACCTACAGCTAAGATAAAATTGATTTTTGAGGCTTATTTGTCCAAAATTTCTCATTTCTGACACATACCCACCTCAGCAAAAGGCAATTTCCATCATCCTGGACTAGTTTGGGCTCAGATCTGTAGAATCTTTAAGGGTGTAGCTCCAAAATTTCATTCTCTAAGGACAAAATTTTAATTTTTTTTTTACAAAAATTAAATTTTGGACAGCGAAAAGAAAATTTGTTTTTCTTAGGCAACAAACACACAGAAGACCAGATTGTCCATTTTCAGTGCATAAAGGTCATCAGAACGAACCTCTTCAAGACATCATGCAATATTCATCAGTCACCATTGAGGCCAAATCTTTGCTCAAACATGATCTTGTCCAAAACATTCCCTGCAGGTATTTTAGCGATAAAGGCATAAAATGCCTTGTTCATATTTTGCAGGAGGAGTTCATTCAGCTGATCCGTGGAAAGTTTTGTGGAGACCCTCATGTTGAATATGTACCTCCAGGTTGATATTGCATCAAAGTGCACCAAGGCTGAGAAAGACTTTGAAGTGTTCGAGAAAATCACAGAGGATGCTACCATAGACCTGCAAATGAGGACGGTCCACCTTGAGTCCATGATCATACCGGATGAAGCCAAAGTTGAGGAATTTGAGAGAAATCTCAATTCTCAGACTCAGCCAATTTTTCACATTTTGCAGGAGGGAATTATTTTTGGCAACAGGAGAGATTTCTAAAGTAGCTTCTATTTTGAGAACTGTCTTTGTTAACTGAAGTTAAATTTATTTTTGGAATTTGCTTTTGGAAATCATGCAAAATATCTTTGAGTTGGAACTCATTGTGTAATAACATGCAAGTTCAGTTAACTGAAATTTGCATGACAAGATACTTTTAGTTTTAATTGCTAATAAGCTTGCATGCTTCCCATGCAACATTAGATCTAGAGTGAAGAGTGTTAGTTAACTCTTCCTTTCATTTCCTTGCATCTTTGTTTTTTAGGTATAAATAAGTGTATTCTACACACTTAATTTCTCTAATGGTAAATGCTGAGACTAATTTTTGCTCGCATTTTATTGTTCAAGCACTGTTGTTGATTCTTGCTTTTTGATTAATGAGAATACAAATCATGGTTTCAGGATCTATCTTGTTGTCAAGAGTTGTGTAAATTGTTCATGACTTTGTGCATGAGCAATTATTGTTGAGTTGTATTTGTTCTTTTGTTTTAAAAACCTCCAAGTTGTCCTTCTGATTTCTTTATGCTCTGAATTTACTTAAAGAAATCAGAATTGTTTTAAAAGATAAAGTTAGTTATTTTCTTCTGGAAAGCTTTAGAAAATCTTATAGCCTTGCAAAAGAGCTTCATTGCCTTGTGCTCGTGCCTTGAGAAACAAAAAGATAGGTTATTTTGTAAACGTCTTTTTAATTTTCTTGTTGAGGGAGCTTCCCCTCCTAATTCGAAGAATAGTCCTACTGTACACGCTGTCCATTTTTCTTTCTCACCGAAAGGTGCGAAATTAAACGCCAACAGATTTATCATTATTTGCGGTTATTTACAACTATTTATGAAATGAAATGTCAAAAGATAAGGTTTAGAGAATGAAATCCTAAAATTTGTTAAGTTTTGGTCAATGATCCATATACATACTCTGATACAGTCATGAAAGTGAACAAAACTAAACCATAATTCACCAGGAAACTCCATAATTATACATGGTCAGTACAAATCTTCAAAGGGTAGATGATGAAAATATGCAATTAAAGTGAACACACTTCAATAGAACGCATCAATTCACCATTACACATCCAAAATCAACCAAAAGATTACACATGATATGTGATCAGGAAGTGATCTATAACTCTATTTTCATTAAGTATGCAAAGAATATGTACATATACATTGATCTTGAGAAAGAATCTTGAGAGATCACAAAAGTTGCAAAATTACAAACTTAGTGCTCAAAAGTTCAACAATTCAAACCCCTTTTACAAATGAAAGATCATGGACCTTTTATAGCACAAGGTCCAGATCGGTTACAATGGTCCAATGGTCAGGATCCATCCAAGAACAAACAACGATCAAGATTTGTGGCATGTGATGGCTAGTTGGCAATCACTCTGTGGCATACAGCTGGCAAAAGGAATATTCCCCAATATCTTCGCCTCAACATCTTTGGGAATATTCTATTCTAACTCCTCTGCGGAGGAATCTTTAGTGACCACTACCCCTATATCCAGCTTCTTGTAAAAATCATAAGCCTGCACAACTATATCTATCTCTGTCTTATCCCATATTTGAGCCTTCACCTTGGCATATTCTTATGTTTGTTGCTGCTCACTAAGAGATATTCATTTAGTCATTCTATCATCTAGCTTCCCATTATAGGCCTTTATTTTAGCACTTAATTCCATCACCTCATCTATGTTGGCCTCTAAAAAATGATGCACGGGATCATCCACTACTGGGCTAAATCTAGCCTTGAACATTTGGATAAACTTTTGTTCATCATAAGTCTTAGTTTCAGCCACTAAACTGCCAAGTATCTGCTCCAAAATTATCATTTCATCGGATAGTAGGTCATGAGCCTTCACCTCTATATTCCCTGCCTTGGCTATGCATCTTTTCAAAACATCCACTTCAAACTTTAAATCTTTGATCCAGATATCTACCTTTGGAAGTGTCTAGCTAGCCAAAATTTTGTCTTTCAAGAGAGTTTGATCATCCATCTTCCTCATGTCCTTCAGCCTTCCCAAGTCCCGATCACTCTGGTTAAGCCTAGATCTGGATGCCTTCTTCAATGACTTTGCTTTTCTTTTCAAATGAGTTAGAGTGTTCCAATTGGACAGAGATGTCCTTATTATTTTCTCACCTCCATCCATGAACTGTGTGAACCACTTATTCATGACTTGGACCTGATGCTTTTGTCCATCTAGACCTATTATTTCCTCCTAGCTTACCAATGCTAAGGCAACAAGTGCCTCGGTTATTTGCAATGTGGGTGTAACTAGTCCCTTGATGAACATCTAGAGTTGGGCATTTTGTCCTTTTAGCTCCTTATTCTTGGCCTTTAACTTCGTAATCCTGGCTGCCACAACATCTATGCTTTCTCTAAGTTCTTATATATCTTGCTTTGCTATTGAATGTCCTAAGTCAATGGTGGTGACTTGGAATTCTTGTGCACTTATCTCCCTTTTATTTTTATCTACAAGGGGAACAACCAATTGGGTTGTTCTTTTCCCCATTGCAGAATCTCTCTTTATTGTTGATATCACCCTGGCTTTGCTCCCATCTCTCCGTGTCTCCATGCAACATTTGATTGACAGAGAGGAGTACAAAGTGTCCAAGCTACATGAATTAGAGCTACTAAATGAAATACGCCTTGCAACATTAAATCATCTTCAGGTCTACCAAAATCGCCATCATCATAGTTACAATAAGAAAATCAAAGAAAGGTGGTTCCAAGTGGGTGATCTAGTCCTGAAAGAAAATCAGAGAAACCAACAAGACAGAGATAAGAAAGGTAAATTTGAACTTAACTGGTTGGGACCTTTTGTTGTCATAGTAACATATGGATCAGGGGCATATACCCTAGCAACACCTAAAGGAATTCCTCTTGATGAACCCCTCAACAGTGTTCATCTCAAGAAATTCTATGCCTGATCCTCAAAATATCCTAGCAAAAATAACAAAAAAATGAAAAAATAGAAACATACAAAAAATGTTCGTCCTTTAGTGAAAACCCGGTAAACAGGCACCTTTGATAAGTACCATAGTGAAAACCTGGCAAACAGGCGCTATGTGTAGGAGTCAGCATCCACCATCTATTAGCTCTTTCCATCCATCAATCTCGTTCCATAATAAAACCTATATACACCTAAAAATGACACGACTCTGTCTAAATAAATATTCTTAATATTTATTTAAGTCTAATTCCTCTATAAATAAATAAGTCAATTTATTTATTCGATTCATATTCCTCTAAATTAATTAAATATCAAATTATTTAATTACCTCTTCTAATGTCTTCCAATAATTAAATAAAATTCTTTATTTAATTAAATTCTTCCAACCAATTAAATAATTCTTGATTATTTAATTAAATCACTTATTCTTCCAAATTTAAATAAATCAATCAAATTTATTTAAATTCTCTCAATCTCTAAAAATGAAATATAATCAAATATTTTATTTATTCTTCCAAATCATGCACAAACAATTAAATAAATTTATTTATTTAATTTGCTTTGTTATCTTCTAATTCCTCAAAAATCTTTTAAATCTTCTAAAAATAAACCTTCTTCTTCATGCACACAAAATTAAATAATTTATTATTTAATTTCTCTCAAATCATGCAAAAGCAAATCACAAGTTGAGTTAATTGATTCAATCAATCTTGTTTTTATCAACAACTCTTAAATTAGAAAAAAACATTCTAATTTATGAAATCAAATCTTATCTTTATAAAAGAAAGCAGTTAACTCAAACAAAACAACTTCTTGTGTGACACTTGTCTTCTTTCTATTCGTGCAAATCCTCTCAAGTATTCTATACCATTGATCTTCTCTCTCACAAGTCTATAAGTACAACCCTATTCCTCCATTTCAATCATCCAAGCTTTTAGTAACATTACTCTGCAGGAATCACAGCGCGTCTTTGGCACCCAAATTCCTCCATTGCTTGCGATCAACTTGTTACCATCACCATTACCATTGTTGTGAAGCTCCTCTTCATTACAAAGATTTATCATAGCCATTCCCACTTGACATCTTGGAAATAGCAAGGAAGAGCACCTTCTGAGGGCCATATTCATACACAAGATCATTTGAGATAGGCGACCAATGGAATCTATGAAGTATTGAGGTTTGCAAGGTTTTGTGTTTGTTTGTTTGATCTTGATTATTTCCTTTTCCATTGAGTTTATTAGATTACTTTTATATTATTGATAATCATTCCAATTTTCTGATAACATTTTTGGCACCCACTGTGGGGCCTTGCCCCGATTTAACCCAAAAACTAAGTTTTTGTGTGTTAGGTTCCGTACACAGGAGGATTATGCGCATCTAATCAGTTCTAACATGCATCTGAGCTCTGTTTCTACGCATTTGACAGATCGGTGCATCCATGCTCTGTTCCGGCGCATTTACTGAAACTGCACATATACTCTCTGATTCTGCGCTTTTGACCTCTATCTCAGCACTTTTGTAATCCTGCGCATATGATCTCTGTTTCTGCGCTTCTGATTTCTGTAGCTATGCATCTAATTCTGGCAGTGACTTTTTGAGTTATTCCTTGTGATTTTGCTAACATTCACACTTTTCACAGGAATATTCTCTAATCTACTTGCAGGTTAGGGGTTGGTTTAGTCATATAGCTACATTTGTTAACTCATCTCTTGATCTAAAGGAAAGTAAATGGATGTTCATGCAAATCTCATTTAGCTCTAACTAGGAAGGATTGTAATTCGATCTTGTTGCATCAACAACTTGAATTTAGTCCCAATGCTAGGAGGATAAAATTAAACCATTGCTATCTTGCTCTCAAAGTTAACAAATTATGTGTGCCCAAGTAGCTAACTCATTTAGTATTTTTCATTTTAATTAGGGGAAAAGAACCTTTGTCTTTTGTGTTTTTGGAATGATACTAGGTCTATGCTCTCCCCTATCTTGGGTGACCAAAATGCCAGACATATCATTTCGCATGTGTTAAACCTTTAGAGAGGCCTGCCCTTGGATATCCTTCCGTCCAAGTGGGAACGACCTTAAGTGGTAACAAGCTAAAGCCAAGCTCTGCCAAGCCACTATAAATAAATTGTGTTTGGAGTGAAAGCTTCAAGCAACAAGTGTTGTTGTGTTATACCGACAACCAACCTCCCCCAAAACCCTCCAAGGCGTAACCCTTGTAGGATGGGAGACTCCATAATGGAGAGTAGCGCTACTGCACGTATAACCACTCGAACGGTTGCACTTAATAATCATCCTTTGTTTTTAGTAGCCAAAAACCCCTATAAGTCAGTGCAGGGAAGGGTGATTATCACCTCCCGAAGATGCCTCAACTAGAAATAGTGAGAATTCAGTTTATATTGTCCCAACCAGTCTAGGATTCGTACTTGTTTTTTAGTCAAAAAGAGTCCAAAAATTACAAAAAAATTTAAAAAAATAATGAAAAATTCTTTGTGTTTGTTGTGTCTTACTTACCACAATTGAGAAAATCAGAACAAAAAGACCAACTTGCAGCCAAGAAACCAAAAACATCGAAAAATGTGCCAAGAAAATTGCAAAAACACTCAAAAAACTAGAGCTGCGCATCTGTGTCGACCTACTATGCATTTACTACGACTTTCTGTGCATTTGCTTCCTATTACTGCGCTTTTACGCTTCACCAAAGTTGCGCATTTGCTTCAACTTATTGCGCATTTGTCCTCTGTTTCAGCGCATTTATTGTTGCACATCCATGACAGTGAGCTTTTCCACATCTTTTGAGAGAAAATTTTCAACATTTCTGGGTACCCATTTCAGCCTTGTTCCAATTTCTGAGATCAGATCTACCGTGCAGTTACCTCTTCCATTCATTTCCATAGTGAACCCTCTCTTTCGTTAGTCGTCTCATCCACCTTTCTACGAGGTCTTCCCATAAACAAGTCAGAGTATCTATATCAGGTTAGTACAAGGCCCTTTCAGATCATTTCAGATTCAAGTAAACCTAATAAGTCTCCACTATCAAGGATCAGACATCCTTTTCTCTCAGAACTTCACTAGTGGTCTTGGTGCAAGGCTAGTCTCTACATAGTAAACGGGTACCAACTATCCTTACTTGTGGCTATTGTCTTGTGTCGACCAACTTACTTGGAATCATTGATCAAAAGAGTCCCTTGTTTGAATCTCATCACCGCAAGTATCCTCTTCTCAACAATCTTCACCAACACCTTACCAAAATCTCTAGTTTCACCCCACACCTTTCCACATCGCCTTACATGGTCTTAACTAGATCCCAAAAGCAAAAGCAACTTGAAATGGCTGGAATGTTTGACAGAATTATATCCCCTCACAACAGTGATGAGGAAATCTCTCATGAGGAGTACCAAGGAGCCCTCCAAGATCAAAAATTTCAACGCATGATGGACAAAGTGCTCAATGAGGACCCTTAAAATTACTTTCTTCATCTTGCAAACAAGGACTTAAACTCCCCGCCGACTTTGACGTCAATGCATTAAAAGAACCAGTAGAGGAAAGAACTCATGAAAAGATCACAAATGAGGAAAGCTCCCTTGACAAAGACAAAAGTAAGAAAATAACAGACTCAAATACACCTATGGATACATTAACAAAACAAATCAAGAGCCTAACGCAAAAAGTGGCAAATCTCCAAACAGGGCCACCCACTAAAACTTATCATTGGAGGATATCTCACCATACCCCTTTGACAAAAGCTTGAACATGGTACCCTTCCCCTTTTGGTTCGAAGTTCCTAAGTTTGACAAATATAAAGGGAAAGGAGACCCAAGAGATCACATTAGGGAATTTAGCGCCGTGTGTCTAGAAGTGGCTCACAACGAAACTTTCCTAATGAGACTATTCCCTAGATCTCTAGGTGGACAAGCCATGGAATGGTTCTCAAAACTTCCCCCGGGTATCAAAACTTTTGATGAGTTAGGAAACAAGTTCATCACACACTTCTTATATAACATTGAACACGAAGTTTCCATGCTTGACCTATGTAATACAAAGCAAAAAAGTGCAAATCCTTCGCCGCCTTCTTACAAAGATGGAGACAACTCGTGAGCAAATGCTCATATCAAGTCCCTGAGAAGCAAATGACAGAGATGTTTGTCCACAACCTTAACCCCGATCTAAGTTACCAAATCCAAATTCAATGCCCTGCATCATTTACGAAAGTCATTGAGACGGGATTATTTATCAAGAAAATTATGATCGTCAAGGGGCAAATAAAGTTGTACAAGGACACCCCTAACTCTAACTACACCATGAACAAGTCAAAGTTTTGGACAAAGAATAAAAATATCATCAATCATGGAGTAGTTGATGCCAAAGTAGCGGCCCCCAAACAACAACCAATCTTCACTCTCAAAGGAGAGGTAAGCAATGCTACACCAAACAAAACCTTCTCTCGCGAGCCAAAACAATGGTTCATCACCACTCCTAGATGAAAATTCACACCACTAGGAGAGTCCCAGCACTCTGTGTTAAGAAAGCTATTAGCCAACAATGAGATCACTCTTCCCGCCACTAGCGACTATGAACCTCAAGTAAAACCTCACTATTGGAAAGATACTGATTTCTACGAATATCATAGAGGAAGAGGCCATAAGACCAATGACTGTATCCATTTGAAACACGTCATTCAAGACATACTTGACCAAAATCAAGTAGGTAGTAAAGAACATACCTCTAATGAGACGCATGTGGCATACAAGGATCCACCCCTCAACCACGACAGGCCATACAACAACAACAACAATAACAACTGCAACAGGCAGAATCAAAACAACAGACACAACAATGCTAGCTATGCGAGTGTGCCGTTCAATTATACCACCAACTGCGTATCGGAGCACATCCCACAAGTCAATGTGGTCACATTGAACCAACAGTCAAGACCCAACAAAACTGATTGCGGCATTATCACCTGCAGTGGTAAGGTCACATTAAACATGCTTCCTCCAAGGTCGTCACCTTCTCCGTCTAATTCCCATCAGTACAGTGTCATAGACCAACTTCAGAAAACTCCTGCCCACATATCTATCTTAGAGTTGTTGCATCTGTCTCCCTCCCACAAGGAAATTCTCGATAAAGCCCTAGTGGAAACAATTGTGCCCACGAACCTGGCCCAAGAGAAGTTTCAAGCCATGGTAGGAAATCTAACACCCTATCATTTACTGAATAGGATGACCTTTCAATGTCTCAGCCCCATAACACACCCTTGCATATCGTCGCCTTCATTCATAAACATTGTATCAAAATAGTTCTCATTGATGGAGGAGCAGGTTTAAATATTTGCACACTCAAGCTAGTCCTTACATTGGGGTTCTTAGAAAGTGCAGTGGATCCTAGGGAAAAGATCACTATCAAGGCCTATGATGAAGAAGAAAGAACTACTAAAGGAACAGTGGTGTTACTGATACAAGTTGGACTAGTGATAAAGGATGTTGTTTGCCAAGTCCTAGATAGAGAGCTAGCCTATAACATCCTCCTAAGTAGACCCTGGATTCATGCCATGAAAGTTGTACCTTCTACCTACCACCAATGCATCAAATTTCCTCATAACGAAGAACAAATTACCATCCAAGGTGATCCAGATCCTTTTCAGCATTGCAACTCTATCCCATCAAAGCCTGATTGCATCATTCCCAACAATAGAGCTTCCACATCCCCCATCTCATAGCATGATTCTACCTCTAAAGCTTCCTCGTCCAAGCCCAAAGAGCAGAAAACCATAATCAAAGAAACATGGATAGGTGAATACTCCATCGAGCACAGCCTCAACTTAGCCAAAATGCATCTATCTCCCAAATCCTTTGGGCGACCTACACCTAAGTACATTCCAAAACCATCTGCTCCTCCTGAACCTCCCACAACTCCCTTTGTAAAATGGGGGACCCTATCAGACGAGAGTGAGGAAAGAGATGTCTTGCAATGGCTCTACACAGAGGAAGATAACACATAACAAGAACCACCTAAGCTCCCAACGGAAATCTATGGGCGTGGTGAGTCTATCTTACACATAATGGGTTATGAAGGACCAGGTCCCATTGGCCTAAGAAAAGAAGAAATTACAGAACCCATCCAACCTTCATCATCCTCATTGGAAAGAACTACAAAAGGGCTATGATACAAGGACAAAGGCAAAGCTAAGGCCAATGCTTGTTTTGTGGAAAAGATCCATAACCTACAAGAAGACAGTGACATAGACTCTAATGCGTATGAATGGGAGGAACTCACAGAGCACTCCTATGAAGACAAAGGATTTGACACCGTTCAAACCTATAGCCCCTACCATGAGGGACAAACGCTAACGCATAGACCATTAGAGTGTGATTCACCCACTCCTGAGAGTATGACTTTCAAGGAAGGTTAGAGTTCCATTGCAATAAACAATCTGGAGGAAAGTACCATCCCAGATCATATCCCTATCAATCTAAATCCTACTTATGTATCCATTTAAACTATCACACCCAACAAATCAGATCTATATTCCGATCTCCTCCCCCTTGTACATCCTGAACATATCAACTGGGATTTACGAGGAACCCCGCAACTAGACATGTTCCAAAATGATGATGCCTATATTCACTACATGGAACTTAGGAACCACCTACCTATAGGAGAACATAAAGCTGGCTTCGCCATTGAACTCAACACCGTGGCTTATTTTGGAGAGGATGCCAAGCCTTCCAGTCGCAAAAACATAAAAATAAAAACTAGATCTGATGGTGAAAACTGCTCTGTAGCAGTGTTAGATCCCAAAAATAGTAAAAAGAAAGGACGCATCAGATGGTGAAAACCTCTCTGAGGTGCCAGACGATGGAAGGCTTGACACTCTCCCCAATGACATTTACCAAGAGAAGTCTCAGATTGTTGTGGAACCAACAGAACCTGTCAACATTGGAACAAAGAGCAATACTAAGATCATTCACTTTGCAAAGTCTCTATCTCCACTAGAAAAGACAAAATTTGTACAATTCTTCAAGAAAAAGCAAGTCAACTTTGCTTGGTCATACGCAGATATGCCCTTGTTTAGATCCAGATTTGATCCTACATCATCTTCCACTAGATCCAGGAGTCAAACAGAAGCTCAGGAGGATACATCCACACATTGCATTACCAGTAAAAGAGGAACTCAAGAAACTGTTGGATGTAGGGTTCATCAGGGCAATAGACTATCCAGAGTGGGTATCCAACATAGTGCTAGTATCCAAACCTGATGGCAGAGTCAGATTGTGCAATGATTTCTGAGATCTAAACAAGGCTTGCCTCAAAGATGACTTTCTGTTACCTAATATTGATATAATAGTCAACTTGATAGCGGGACACACCATGCTTTCTCTTATGGATGGCTTCTCTGGATACAATCAAATTAGGATAGCACTAGAAGACCGGTAAAACAACTTTCACTTGTCCATGGGGCACTTTCTGCTAGAACGTAATGCCATTTGGGTTAAAGAACGCAGGGGCAACATATCAACATGCTATGACCACTATCTTCCATGATATGATGCATGTCACAATGGAGGACTATGTAGATGACATCCTTGCAAAGTCACTAACAAGAGAATCCCACCTAGATGTACTAGAGAAGGTCTTTCAAAGACTAGAACACTTCAAAGTCAGGTTGAACCCGAAGAAATGTGTGTTTGGAGTCACCTCCGACAAGCTCTTGGGCTTCATTGTATCAGCAAATGGGATCGAAGTAGATCCTGCCAAAGTCAAATCTATCATGGAAATGCCACCGCCAAAGAACATCACTCAACTGCGGTCTCTATAGGGCAAGTTATAGGCAATCCGCCGGTTCATATCACAACTGGCTGACAAGTGTCAACCTCTTACTCACCTATTGCACAAAAACATACCATTTCGGTGGGATGAAAAGTGTGAGGAAGGATTTTGCAAGCTAAAGGAATACCTCATGAATCTACCTATTCTGATGCCACCTATCCAAGGTAAGCCACTCTATCTATATGTATCTGCTACGCCAACATGTCTCGGAGCCCTATTAGCACAACAAGATTATGAAGGCAAAGAAAGAGCTATCTACTACATCAGTCGCACATTGGTGGGCTACGAACTAGAATATTCCCAAATAGAAAGATTGTGTCTTGTTGTGGCTTTTGCTTCCCAAAAACTACGACATTACATGCTAGCACATTCAGTCAAGCTTATTGCAAAGATAGATCCACTAAAATACATATTAAACAAAGCAGCTCTAACAGGCCGCCTAGCCAAGTGGGTAATGTTGTTAAGTGAATATGACATCGAGTATGTAGAAAGGAAGGCTATCAAAGGTCAAATCATTGTCGATCAGTTAGCAGAAGCACCATTGCAGGATACCACACCAATGACATTCGAATTTCCAAATGAATCCATTTTTAGTGTCACAACACATTCATGGAAACTCTACTTTGATGAATCCTATACAAACCATGGATCAAGGGCAGAAATTTTGTTGGTCACTCCTCAAGGCGACACCATACCTAAATCTTATCGTCTGTTATTCCCATGAACAAACAATATAGCAGAGTATGAGGCCTTGGTCATTGGTCTCAAAATGGCAGCAACATGGAAAATAAAGGAGCTACATGTCTTTGGCGACTCCCAACTAGTAATCAATCAGGTCAACGACGACTATCAGACCAAAGATGACAAGTTAATCCCATACAAGTGTATGGTAGATGACTTTTAAGAGTACTTTGTGATCATCTCCTTTGAGCAGATACCTCGCATTGAAAACAAAGTAGTAGATGCCATGGCAACCATTGACTCGCTCCTTGAGATCCTAGAGAAAGAGTCACGGTACGAGTTCTTGGTGGAGTCAGTTATGCAACTAGCTTATGATCTCCCTAAAACTCACTCCACATGCCTATTAGTCGGATCTGATTCACCCTTGTATGGTAAGATTTACACTTACCTCAAGGATAACACCCTCCCACCGGACTTGTCTACCAACCAACACCGAACCTTCATTCACCAAACCTCCTGTTACACCATTATCGCCGACACCCTTTACTGACGAGGTCTGGATGGTACTTTACTCTAATGTTTAGAACGTGAAGAATCTCAAACTGCCTTACAAGACGTACACGAAGGAATTTGAGGAACACACTCTAGCGGTCCTTCTTTAGCTAAGCAACTCATGTATTTGGGATATTATTGGCCAAACATGGAAACTGATTCATATCAGTTTGTGAAGAAATACAAGTAGTGCCAGATACATGGTAACCTCATCCATGCACCAGCTCAAGAGCTATGACCTTTAACGACACCTTGGCCCTTTTGTCAATGGGGACTTGACCTTGTGGGCAAAATTCACCTTCCATCATCCAATGGCCACAAGTTCATAATAACTGCCACTGAATATTTTACCAAGTACATTGAAGTCGTTCCACTCACCAATGTCATAGGCAAACAGATTGTCTCATTCGTCCTCAATTACCTCATTTACAAATACGGAATTCCCTCATCCATAGTCATAGATAATGGAAGACCTTTCAAGAACTAGGATGTCTAAGAGCTTTGTGACAAATTCAAAATCCAACACTGTTTCTCCACCCCCTACTATCAACAAGGCAATGGCCAAGTAGAGGCATCCAACAAAACAATCTTGAAAGTCCTCAAGAAGACAGTCAGCGATGCTGGCTATGATTGGCACATACAACTGAATTCCACTCTGTGGGCCTATTGAACCAGTATATGCACTCCCACAGGTGCTACCCCTTATGCCCTTGTCTATGGATCAGAAGCCATTTTGCCCATCGAGGTCGAGTTACCATCTTTAAGAGTGTTTTTAAAAGGTCTTATCACTGATGAAGACTACAGAGTTTCCAGACTGCAAGAGTTAGAGTTGTTAGAGTAGAAGAGACAAAACGCTTTCAATCATCTTAAAGCCTATCAATAGAAAATGTCACGAAGCTACAATCACAAGGTCCGTCCAAGGGTCTTCAATGTTGGTGATCTAGTACTCAAGGAAAATCCCCGCAATCAGTAGGATCGGGAAAAGAAAGGTAAGTTTGAGCCCAACTGGCTTGGTCCTTATGTAATCATTGTTGCCTATGGATCAAGAGCATATCAGTTAGCAACATCAGAGGGTGAGCTATTCGATGACCCAATCAACAGTATGCATCTTCACCGGTTCTATACCTAAGAGAACCCCCATGTAAGGGGGGCAAAAATTCAAAAAAGTAAAAAATAAAAAAATTAGAAAAAAAGCAAAAAAATCAAAAAAATGGAAAGACAACAAAAAAATCATCCTTTGGTGAAAAACTGGCATATAGGTGCCTTAGGATAGGTAGCATGATGAAAACCTGGCAAACAAGCGTCATGTGTACTTTTAGCTTTTGGGCAAATAAAAACAAGTGGTGAAAATCTAGTAAACAGGCGCTACTTGTGATAAACTGCTTCCTCCATCTTTGGGAAACCAATCACCTCGTGTCCATTCCTCCTTCCATCATCCCTCATCCAATCCATATCTATTTCATAATAAATACCTAGCGATAACCTATCATGGCTTGATACTCTATCTCTTTTTTCGCATTATCAACTAAGGTCTTATCCAGTATCCTATCCACAGTGTCAGCCTAGCATAGTGTTTGTTTTTCAGTATCATAGAGTCATCCCAAACTACGCTGCCTCTATGTCATCATGTAGGCAAGGCCATTATCAATGCACCCCCGAGGCTTCTCATCCATCCCATATCTTGTCGTCTATCCTCTAGTCCATTTGCGTCCATGGTCCAAACCCCAAACTGCGTTGCCTCTGCATCATCACGTAGGCAAGGCCATTGTCAATGCGTCCCTAAAGCACTAGGTCAGTCCCTTAGGGTCAGTTTCGCCAGGCTTGCATGCAACCACAAGCAAAACCCGCTTTCAAACAGAAGTTCAGACGCAAGACATCAACCTATCCAAAGCAAAGCAAAAACAAGAGCAAAATGATCCAAATGATTCTATCTAAATTATGGCAAGAAAGATACATCTAATGCAAGAATGTTTTGTTTCAATTAGTTGCATCTTAAAGTCTTCACTTTTTGTTATCATGTTTCCTATGCTACTCAAGGATGCCAAAAGCTAGAGATGCTATGATGGGGGCATGAATATTTTCTTTGTTTGTTGTTTGTGGATCAATATTTAGTAATGTGAAGCCTTGTCTAAAGACATGATTAGCAAAAGATCATTGAGGACATTAGAAGTCTAACATGAAAGGGGGCAATCCTTATCTGTTGATACACAAGAAATACTTAGGTCATCTCAATTCAATTATACCTAGATGCTTGTATTAACTTGCTAAATCAAAATCCATGTAAGCGATGCTCAGGTCATTTCGGTTTAATTATACCTAGATGCTTGTATTTTCTTACAACATTTCAAAACACAAAAAAAAAAAATACCAATGATGAAATAAGCACTTCAAAATACTTGCAATATCAAGATGGAAAAACCATTCGCATCCAGAAAGCATCCATAAAACATCCATGTTCCATGCAATAAAAATTCTGTGTAGAGTAAAAGCTTGTGGTCTTTCTGTCGAGTCATTCTTCGATCAAAAATCAATCTTCTATCTATCATTGTATCTCTTGTCAGTAGTTCTAGCTATCAATCCAGGCAATGATCCAAATGCAGGTCCATCCTTAATCCATACCAATCAAGTCAAGTCAATCTTGTCAAATGATCCAATCACAATCGGTGGTCTTGATCCTTGTCTGGTCGTAAACCAACTCAATCAGTCATAAGTATCAGTGGGATGTATCTTTCCCATGCCTATCGTGTTGCTCTAGGGACCTATCATTCCCCGCCATGACAACACAATCCTTTATGTTGCTCTAGGGACCTATCGTTCCCTGCCATGACAAAACTATCTTTCATGTTGCTCTAGGGATCTATCGTTCCCCACCATGACAACACTATTGTCAATCAATATTGATTAATCATTGGTTTACCGCTTGACAGGAGAAATACCTTGTTTGTTCTTGTATCATTTGTGTTGCTTTCTTGCTTGCTTGTGTGTGTCATCATTTTATCTTGCATCATGTATCATTCAGCTTTGTCTTCAACCAATTTCTTCACCCTAACCTATTTTTTCACCTTCCTCATCGTGAGATTGTCCATCTCACGTCCTCGAACCTTCCTTCCCATCCAATCTCCCGAGGGGGCATCCTGTCGTTAAACCTGTATCAAGGGCAAACTGGGGCATGTATCATTATCAGAAAAATCTATTCTTTGAAACAATGTGATAAAACACATTGCATCAAAGAGGGGCAAAATGTATACACCTAAAAATGACATGACTCTGTCTAAATAAATATTCTTAATATTTATTTAAGTCTAATTCTTCTATCAATAAATAAATCAATTTATTTATTCGATTCACATTCCTCTAAATTAATTAAATATCAAATTATTTAATTACCTCTTCTAATGTCTTCCAATAATTAAATAAAATTCTTTATTTAATTAAATTCTTCCAACCAAAAAAATAATTCTTGATTATTTAATTAAATCACTTATTCCTCTAAATTTAAATAAATAAATCAAATTTATTTAAATTCTCTCAATCTCTAAAAATGAAATATAATCAAATATTTTATTTATTCTTCCAAATCATGCACAAATAATCTTCCAAATCTTCTAAAAATAAATCTTCTTCTTCATGCACGCAAAATTAAATAATTTATTATTTAATTTCTCTCAAATCATGCAAAAGCAAATCACAAGTTGAGTTAACTGATTCAATCAATCTTGTTTTTATCAACAACTCTTAAATTACAAAAAAGCATTCTAATTTATGAAATCAAATCTTATCTTTATAAAAGAAAGCAGTTAACTCAAACAAAATAGCTTTTTGTGTGACACTTGTCTTATTTCTATTCGTGCACATCCTCTCAAGTATTCTATACTATTGATCTTCTTATTCTTTCTATACTATTGATCTTCTCTCTCACAAGTCTATAAGTAAAACCCTATTCCTCCATTTCAATCATTCAATCTTTTAGTAACGTTACTCTGCAGGAATCACAGCGCGCCTTTGGCACCCAAATTCCTCCATTGCTTGCGATCAACTTGTTACCATCACCATTACTATTGTTGTGAAGCTCCTCTTCATTACAAAGATTTATCATAGCCAATCCCACTTGACATCTTGGAAATAGCAAGGAAGAGCACATTCTGAGGGCCATATTCATACATAAGATCATTTGAGATAGGTGACCAATGGAAGCTATGAAGTATTGAAGTTTGCAAGGTTTTGTCTTTGTTTGTTTAATCGTGATTATTTCGTTTTCCATTGAGTTTATTGGATTACTTTGATATTATTGATAATCATTCCAATTTTCTGATAACAAAACCCCATCCATCCATAATAAAACTTATTGATCCTCGCATTCCCATTTGTCCATCTATCATGGCTTGAAAATTATCAGTGTCAAGCGTTATCTCCTAGTTTCATCCATGGTCAGTCCATCCAGTTTTATTCATCCAATATCAGTTCATCTAGTTTCATTCATCCAATATCAGTTCATCTAGTTTCATTCATCCTTGGTTAGTCACTTTGTCCATAATAAATCCTTTACTTGAATGGGGGCACATTTCCTTAACCTAGGGTTGGGAATGGATCTTTGTTTTGACTCAAGGGAAGTTATCACACTTTTACTCATTTTTCAAAAACATCATATATTCATCAACACTTTCATCACTTGCCTACCAAAACTACATATCATCATCATCGTAATGTGCCTTGATCTCGTGGATACAGGGTATGTAGGCAGTCTAGAATACGAAGGAAGTATCCAGTACTCAGGCACATACGATTCACCCATCATCTTTCTTAATCGATAATAAATTTAAACTTTTTCACTCCATCCATCTACCACAATCCATTTTATTCACTTACCGCCTAGGTTGGACTAACTCAAGCAGAACTTAAACTATGCATCTTTTGAAAGCTCAAAGTGCTTTAACAAAATCTGAAACAAAAAAGGCTACTCCTAGAAAACAATACGTCTTCTCATACTGCTTGCTACATCTGGTACATCCATACTTTCTAGATCCAAAGCCTTTAACGGATACATCTTTCCTATGATAAGGCCCCCAATCTATCTGGAACACACTCTTTGGCAAGAGAACATGATGGTTGTCTATCTATTTTATCAATTAGTTGTTTTCTTTTTTATTTATCTTTTGTCCCTTTTTAATACTTATTCAAAACTACCTTGATCTTTCTATATCTTAGTATGTCACGATGCGGTATGGATTGGGGCATAGTCATTGCTTTCGTATGCTATGTTTGTTGGATGATTTTATTATCCTATTAGAGCTAATATGTATCTTGTGTGTGTTGGGATTAGCATCTTCCATATTGATACTTTTTGCATCTTAGGCTTTGCAAAGACCTTATATGTATTAAGACTATTCTATGCCAAGACTATTTTCCATTCACATATTTGACAAGGTTCTATTATGTCTAGTAGAAATAAATCAAACCATTTGCTTGCAGAGTCAAAAAGTCTTATGCATTGGATATATTGTCACCCTGGTTCTTATACCTTGGTGCATAATATCCATATGCTATATCAAAATAAAGGATTGCTCTCTATATATATGTCAGCATAACTCTTCCCAATAAATCCATCATTCCTTCATTTGTCCTAAAATTCTTTTTCTTATAATTTCATCTTAATCTTCATCATTCATCTATCTAAGATTAACTTCCTTCTCAATCATTATCATTTGATTATCATGTCTTTGTTAATCATTTGATTATCATTTCTTTGTTAATCATTTATATCATCATGTTCTTTCATTATCATTTGATTATCATTTCTTTGTAGATCAGTGCTTCAGGATTTAACTATGTGCGTGTTTTTTCCTCGACATTTCAGATCATACTCCATGATCCATCATCAGGAGAATAAGGAGCAAGAGAAGAGAAAAGTAAGGTAAATTCCCAGAACAAGGATGCTAAATAGTGGAGGGCTTGGCACGGGAACCAAAGGACTACAAGTAGGACAATTCAAAAAAGAAAACTCCTACCCAAGAAAGTAGAGAACCAAGCACAAAGACACTACAACCTAAAACATATAGTAAAAAGTAAAAGGGATGTAAAAAATGAAACTAAAAACAAAGGGAGACAAAGAAGAAAGAAGCCACATGAAAAAAATAACCAAGGAAATAAACAAAACAAAATTAAATGAATGGACCAATTTACGAAAAGAGCAACAATAGACCTCAAAAATATAAGGCAAGCAAACACAAAAGGATATAAGAGAAAATAACAGTATCAAAAATATATACATACATAGGAAAACATGCATGCAAATGAATGTATTATATATTTAGATATAAATAAAATACATGAATGCATATAAATACATTAAAAAATAAATATATAGAAGTAGATCAATATAAAAATATATATCTAAATTAGTAAAGAAAAAATCCGGGTTTAAATATATATAAATAAATATATAACTGACTATATAAATAAATAAATATATTTAAATATCTAAATATAAATACAAGTCCAAATAAAACTAAAAATAAATATAAATATGAAGCCTAGATATATGGATAAAAATATCAAAGTAAGTATAAATAAATATATAAGTTCATATACAAATAAATAAGCATATATCTTAAAAAATAAACGAACAGTATTTATATTTAGATATCTAAATATCTAAATATAAATAAATATGAAAGAACAAGAGCAATTAAACATATGAATAAAAAATATAAATAAGAGAATATTTAACTATATAAGTAAAATTAGGAAGAATATAAAAATAGAAGAATAAAAAAATATATAAAAATGAAATTAGATAATTACAAATATATAAAAAATAGATAAGAAAATGTATAAATAAATAAAATAATATAAATAAAGTTAGATAAAAATAAATATATCTAAATAAGTGTAAAACAATGCATGTTTAAATATATAAATGAATATAATTCTAACTAAATAAAAATATTTAAATATCTATATATATGTGTGTGTCTGTATCAAATAAAGTATAAATAAATAAGTAAGATAAATAAAACTAAATAAATATCTAAATAAAGAATATATACATTTTTAAATATCTAAATATAAATACATATCAACATATATCTAAATATCAATGAATAAACAAGAACTAGAACAATAAAATAAATGAAATATTTAAATATATAAAAGAACAAACCTACAAGATCAAGAAAGTCAATATGCAAATGTAAAATTAAATACGAAGTTATATATATATATATATATATATATATATATATATATATATATATATATATATATATAAGAGGAAAATGACAACACTAAGCGACCAGAAAGCCACATAACCAAGAAGGGCAAGAAAACAAGTGAAAGGATAATATGACCAAGAATAACAAAAAACCAAAGCAACAAAGACCAAGAATGGTACAGATAGGAGGGAGGAGGGGTGCAAGAGGGAGGAGACCTGAGGACGAAACAAAAGGGAGAACTAGACGTAAAGATGGTTGAGAAAGAAAGACCAAGGCAAGGGTGTTAGAGAATCAAGGAGGAGACCCGGTTGAGAACAAAGGGAGATTGGGGGATCAGGTATGGGGAAAAGGGGTAAGGGTGAGAAGTGGGGAAAGCGGAAAAAAATGAAGAAAGGACAAAAAGAGGAAGGAAAGGATCAAGAAGGGGGGCGAGAGCAATTTCTGATGTGGGAAAGCAAGGGATTCCAAGAGAAACTTAGACTCCATCCTTCATCCCGATTGAGATTGGACGGGTGGTTGCTGATCTCTATGGCTTCTTTAAGTTTCCTCTTGAAGTAGTTGTCTTCACTGGCTAAGATTTGAGTGTCCTCTAAACAAATGTGGTGTTTGGTTAGGGTAGAGTGCTCTGCTAGTGAAGATTTATAAATGCGTTCATGTCTGATGTCTGCACTATGCTCTTTGATCCTAGTGCTAAAGGAGCATCCTGTCTCACCAATATAGGGGGTGTCACAAGAATACAGAATTTTGTAGACTCCAGAGTTGAGCAAGAGGTCTCTAGGGTCTTTTGGTGAGGGAATTCAATTCCTAAGTGTAGAGATGGGTTTAAAAGTACATTGGAGGCCTTTCCTACATATAATCTTAGAGATTTTGTTGGAAAGGCCTTCAATGTAGGGAAGAGTGGCAAAAGGGAGGTTAGGGGGTTTGGTATCCTTAGGCTTGGGGCCAAGGCGGGACCTAGCTTGTTTGAATGCTCTCAAGATAGGTTTTTTCTTGTATATGTTAAATTCAAAAACTTTGGTGAGATGAAAAAGTTCTTGGTCTAAGTTATCCTTATCACAAATACAAAAAGCCCTGGTGGCTAAGGTTTTAAGGATACTAGCTTTTTGGGCTGGATGGTGATGAGAGGAGGAGTGAAGGTAAATATCAGTGTGGGTAGCTTTACGAAACACACGATGGCCTAAGGAGCCATCAGGTTTTTTGATGAGGATGTCAAGGAAAGGGAGCTCATTATTAGTTTCAAGCTCTTTTGTGAAGGTGATGGAATTAGCTATGTGGTTGAGGTGTGAGTGGAATTCCTCAAGCTTTTCAATGCCATGAGGCCAACAGATGTTGGTATCATCAACATAGCATTTCCACCATTTCAATTTGAGGGGAAAGGAGTTGAGGGTGATATCTTCAAAGTGTTCCATGTAAAGGTTGACAACAATAGGGGATAGAGGAGATCCCATGTCCACTCCATCAAGTTGCTCATAGACAACTCCTTGGAAGGAGAAAAAAGTGGATCTAAGCCAAAGTCCTACCAAGGAGGCAATCTTGTCATTAGTCTTGCATTTGATAATTTCAATGGAGTCAGGGATTAGAACTTTGGTAAAAAAGGAAACTACATCAAAGCTGACCAAGACGTCACTTTCTTTCAAAGTGTTGTCCTTGATGAATTCTACAAAGTGGGCTGAATTCTTGATGAAGGAACTAGATTTCCCAACAAGAGGAGAGATAAGCTTAGCAAGGTGGACAGCTAGCTTGTAGGTAGGTGAGCCGATGGTGTCGACAATTGGACGAAGAGGGATATTGGTCTTGTGGATTTTTGGGATGCCATAAATGCGAGGGGTGGCCTCTTTGGTGGGTAAAAGATGCTTTTTTGTGGCATCGTCAAAGGAAGAATGGGAGATGGCAACTTTAATTTTTTTGAAAATTTTGGAGAAGGGGTTTTGAGATAGGACTTTATAGCTACTACTATCAGATAGGAGATCAGTCATCTTGAAAACATAGTCATGCTTGTTCAAAATGACAGTGGCATTGCCTTTGTCTGCCTTGACAATGACAAGGTTACTATTGTTCACTAGACTCTTGAAGGTACGGAGTTCCGTTTTGGGTATGTTGCACTTCGATGGTTTAGCAAGCCTAAGGGCGACTGCACAATCTTGCCCAATTTCCTTGATGATGTCATCTGGAAGAGAGCGAACGACATTTTCTATCTCAATTAAGAAATCAGCATAGGGAATAAAGTTAGGGGTAATGGCAAACCCCAAACCACATTTTAAAAAATTGAAGGTGAGGGGGTCTAAGGGAACACTCGAGAGGTTGACCACCAATTTATTTTCCCAGTCAAGAACTACGTTAGAAGAAGGATCAAGGTCAACGGTGGAAGTACGAGGTTGAGTGTGAGGAAAAAATCTAGGTATCTGGGAAGAGTGAATGTGTAGGTTTAGAGGAGGATAGGAGGAGGTGGCGGGAAGGGAAGCACAAGAACCAAGATAGGCCAGGAAGGATGCACACAAACCTAGAAGGGATTGAGTGTTAGGAATGATAGGATTATAAGAAGAGGACGGTTAAGAAGATTTTCGTGCCATTGAAGGAAGAGACACAAGAGAACTAATGAGAGAAGGCAAAGAACTGAGGTTGACGTCTTGGGGTAGGTCGAGAGGGGCAGAACCAATCCAATCATAATTAATGCGAAGATTAGAATGTGAAATAGAACGTTGTGGAATAGTCAAGGAGGACGGTGTACTTGGGGTTTTGAGGAGGAGACCGTTGGAGCGAGATCGCTGCTGGAGGATGGTGTTGGAGAGGCCAAAAATTGGTTGATGCTGGGTATCTAACCTCTGTAATTGAGACATCTGCACCAGAGAGAGACATGTCAGTAGAAGAAGGAGAATCAATAGTTGATAGACGAGCTAAGATAGCGGGTGAATTAATTCTACTAGATTGCTCCAAACTAATCAATTGATCAATTCTCATAGAGTTCTCCCCTCTATTTGTCCTTGGGTGTTCCTCAGAGTATAGCATAGTGTCGTCACTAAGTTGAGAAGGACGACCTAGATAACACTCCAAAGTTTGAGAGATGGGGTCTGTGGAACCCCCGTTTGGAGGAGGCACGAGGTTGTACGTAGTGGGAATGGACTGTGGAAATCTGATGTCTATCATTTCTTTGTTAATCATTTCTATCATCATGTTCGTTCATTATCATTTAATTATCATTTCTTTGTTAATCATTTGTATCATCATGTTCTTTCATTATCATTTGATTATCATTTCTTTGTTAATCATTTGTATCATCATGTTTTTCATTGTCATTTGATTGTTAATCATTCGTGTCATCATTTGTCATCATTGTTAACAATTGGTCCATCATTTGTTAACTCTTTCTTATCTATCATCATTAGTCATCCATCTCACTTAATCATTTCATCATTCATTTGTTATCCATTTTTTCTATCACGTCATAATTGTTACCAAATTTTCACCTACAACTCAAATTGGTAGAGCTGAAACAATTTTATGATATTAAAGTTGAAAGGTATTTCATACATTTTTGTTATGTTTAACCATTGCATATTTAAAGGTGTTTAAAGAGATGGAATTCAATTTTCATTATTCAATGCTTTGTAGCATAAAGGTGAATACATGAATTATAAGAAGTTGCTTCATTCATTTTACAATGTTTCATTCATTTTGTAATGAAATATACATAAGATTGCATAGGTGTTGCTTTTTTATTCATTGGAAAGAAAAGAGAAAATCAAATGTCCCACACAAGCCGTGGGAGTAGCTAAACTAAAGCAGCATATAGCATATCCTATACATTTGAGGATGAAAGTAATAAAGAAGCATATAATAAAAGACATATCCATCATTGCCTGTTGGTGTTTGGTGTTGATCTTTGTTGTTGACTGCTCCTTTTCACTCTTGATCTTCAAGTGAACCTACATCATGATAAGAGAGTTGGTTAGAGCTCTGGATATGAATCTCACTATGTGCCCTATTAACATAAATATAACACATGTTTATGATGCATTAGATCAACAAATATCAGATGTATGCAAGAGAGCCTGAAAAATAAGACATCATAGGAGCATTTGAGCTTCATTTTTTTTATCTCACATGTTTGTTCACTATACAGGTATAGGTGAAATCATGTTGCTGATTCATTTCTGAAGACATTATAGTATGTGGTGGAAAAATGGGCTCCCACAAGGGTTGAGTCCAGCATACTGCCCCTAAGCTCAAAAGGTGAATGAGATAGGTATGCACATCCCAGATAAACACATTGATCATTCATGACAATCAAGCCAGGAGAGCAATGAAATGAAAATCATAAATGAACAATGGCTAATTTGAATGCTTAAATGAAATGCAGTACAGAATTTAAATGCATCATTTCTTCATTGATGAAGTTTCTATTTGCATACAAAGTTCTTATGTTGTCATGGTTTTGCCTCATTGAATGATGATGGTCATCATATTTAGTCTTTGGTTGCTATCATGTATCATGTTTCCTACTGTTAGTGTTGTTTGAAGTGCACATTTTAAAAGATAACGACAAATATTACTCACATGTAAGGGGTACAACTTTGAAAGGGTCAGAAGGAAATACAAATAAAACATAGGAGCCTACTGAGATTAGGCCCTCATTACTACTGGATTTATTTCAGAGGGGGAGTAGTTTCCAGTCGTAAGGAAAGTGTGGTTTAAATGAAAAACTCATGATAAAAGATAGTATTCATGAAGGAGTAAAAGGAAATGCATAGGGTTTTGAATTATACCCATACTGTAAAATAACATGGAATCATTTTTGCAAACAATTTTCCTTCACAAAGCAGCATTTTCTTGAGGAGCTGGGGACTGAGATAGCTCTCAGTTCAACTATACACTCTTTCATGAAATCTCATTCATATTATAATCTTGCACTATCTATTCATACCATGAGGCTAGGGTTTCAACCCTCAAGGGTAACACAGACAATAAGTCACAGACAAAAAAAGTAAAGGAAATACCCAGAATGCTATGAAGCCCACGGCCAAAACCCCAGGATATACTCTCAAAATGAAGAAAATGTGAAGTTTTTTTGCATATTCAAAAGAAAATACTCACAATATCATCTTCCTATAAAAGAAGCCCCTGAGTTTGACATGAAAGCCACAGTGTATACCCTGAACAACTTGAACCGTAGCCTCACGGTGGCGGCACCCAGTAGAGCAAGTTTTTCCCAAAAGTGAAGTGCAAAATGAAATGAGGGTTAGGGCTCGATGGCTTTGTTTTAGGGTTTACCCATTGCCCTAACTCAAGTATGTGATTTTTATCACATTCATTTAAAATTTCAATACCTCCTCACTAATACCTTCGAGGTATTATAACTTTTGCATGTGTATTAAAAGCTTAGGTCATGTGCCTTAGTCTTTTTTATTAGAAAATCAAATGCCATCATGCCTTAGGTTTATTTTATAACCTTGGGGGGAAAACACAAAGCTAGCTACCTTAGGATTTTTTGTGATTTTTATAGAAAATCAATTACCCATATGCCTTGGGTGTTAAATACTTGGAAAAATTATTTGCACAAACATATTTGCTATTTTTGCCTTTTATTTTAGAAAAAAAGGTCAAGTCAAAGCTCAAGTCAAATCATGCAAAATCGAAGGGAAGAGACAACTGAAGTACTGTCAAAGTCCTCAAATCATGCAGAGTTAAAGGTGGAGTTCAACATGCGTTTTGAGTCTCATTTTCAGTTGGTGGAGTTTTTTTAGGAGCCTTTTGGGGTCAACCATCATGCAGGATGAGTTTGACCATTTGATATTACAGTTTACATCAGTTGTGGACCCCTTTTCATGGGTTTTCATCTTTGCTCGTGGGAGAGATTCTGGGAGATATTTTCACTTTCAGTTAGTTGTTAGTGTCATCTCTTGGTACTTTGGAGTCATCTTTTGTATATAGGAGAAAAAAACTTATGTTTTTTCTAAGTTCTTGCCTTTTGCTCTCTTATGTGTTGCAAAGAGGAGTGTTTGTAACTCATTTTTACATATTTATACGGTACAAGAGGTTATTACAGGTGCATATATCAGTTTTATGGTCATTATTGCAGTATTTTCCTTCTTATTTTTAGCATAATCCGAGATGCATCTTATCAGTTTCAGGTGTCTTGTCTTGTGTAAGTGATTTGATCAAAGATTGTTTGTGCCTAAGATTCTTGTCTCATTTCATAAGTGCTTGTATGCAAAGTTTGGATTTTATCACAAGTTGCAGATTGTGTCAATTAAATCAGGCTTTTTTTGTGAAATATTTATGTGGTGGAGTTGATCAAATTGATTTGTGTGAGCAGGATTAGTGAAAATTTGTTGTGAAATAGGTTAAAGATTAAGTTTATTTTGGTGCATCACCATCTATTTAGTTTCAGTTTTAGCATATTCATTTTAGAGCCTTCTATCCCTTTCCTTTAAAATCATTAATTTATTAGAAAATCATAAGGGAACCAGCCCATAATCTGGAGGTCTACTTTCATCATAGGGTACCCACAACCTAAAAGTATTCCAATGTCACACAAGATTACTAAGCTTTCTAGCTTTGCATCTCGGGTGCAATCCTAGTTGATAACAATAATAACACATCATACATCAAAAAACCCATAAATAAACATCTATTCTAAATCTATTTTTTTCATATACACATGCATGCATCCATAACATCATCGAATAAAGACATCATAAACATCAAAAAATATTAACTATCACCATCATCATATATATCATACAAAAAAGTGTCCATGATACAATGTCCATATACATAAAGTACATCATCAGCCCGTGGGCATAAAAAAAATACATCCATGTCATCAATAAACTCATGTGTCGATGTCAAATGTAACTCATCCCCTCTGAAGGAGCTGACTATGAAGCTGACCCTAGAGGAGGAGGCTGGTGAGGTCCCTGTGCCCCTGATGGTTGTCCCTAGTCTGGTGGCACCTGTCCTATCCCTACTCTAAGTGGCCCCATCATAGATGACCCTGACCACACTGATCTGGAACCCACTGTCTTGCTCCACCTACTATAGCTAGGTGCCCGTTGATCCACAAGAACTACACTCTCATATAGGCCGTAGTAGTACTCCGCTCACTGCCTTGCCTATTCCAGTCTGTCCTATATTGCCATCATATCCCTCCACATCTGAGCCATGTTGTCACTGGCTATCACCCCCTATGATGTGTCCAACTGCTACTGTAAATGTGTAGCAGCAACCCTCACTATATCTCTCTCTGCTATGGCCTACTGAAGCTGGCCATTTGCACCTCCTGCCTATGCCTGAAGCATCTACACTGGTGCCTGTAAAGTTTGCACTTGTGCTTGCAAAGTTTGTATCTGCAGGAATGAACTATTCCTCTCCCCTATCAAGCTAGCCACTACACCCTGTAGTCTTTCTACCTCTAACTGTAAACTATCCTAGGAGGCTTGTACCATGTCATAGTCCTTTGCCTCTCCTAAGATAGCAGCCTCTGCCTGCGGATGTCCTCCATATCCCCCATCTCCTAGGATAGCGGCCACAACCTGCAGATGTCCTTCGTCTCTGTCGCCTCTACCTACATCTAGGGGATGGCCACATGACCTCTCTCCACCCTCTGCCTCACCCATCTATGTCCCAAGCACTGTCAATCTAATGGCCCTGTGTGTGACCCACCATGCATCATAATCAGGTTTGGTCTCTTCATCATCAACTGATGTTGTTGGCAGTACCCATGGCATCAGTTGTAGTGTCCTAAACTCTACCAGCACTACCTATCGGTCTAGTGACGCCCCCATGCACCCATGTCCCTGATAACCTGGGGAAAGATCGTCTCATGAACTAGAGCTATCTGTTACTCCCCAAACTATCACCGCACCATGTCTGGCATGTATCTCTCTATGGTCAAGTCTATCCTCCCCATGATATATCATGTCTGCCTGACATAAGGAAACTCCCTGACATCATCATCCCAAGCCTCGCAATCCTACTAGGGTATCCAAGTCACGGTATCCAGGTCATCTATCACCATCCTCTAGTATGTCATGTCTCTGGTCCATCTGTAATGGAGGACCCCCGCATACATCCAATAATATGGGTGGTATGTCATCCTCGCCCTGTTACACACTGACCGCAACACCAGAATGTGCTCCTAATCCTAGATATGTAGTAACGCCACTCCGTACCCAATGTACTAACTCGAGCTGTACATGCAGTTGTGTAGATCTCTGTATAAGTGAACCAATACACCTGGACCCCACACAAATACCTATCCATCCATCATCCTCTCTGAAACATCACTCCAGCTGATCGCAAACTGCCTCTTTCACATCTCAAATTTTGATACCATCTGGGTTTACTTTAAATGGAAATATTTCATGAATAATTATATGCAGATAGATGAATAATTTGTTATGAATATTTTAATATGAAAAGATGTAATGAAATAAATGTAATATTCATGTTAGTAATGCTTCGGCTATGTTTCAGTTATTTGGATCACAAATCTATTAAGGGGAAATTAGAGTTTACTATGTGTTGCAGGTTGTTAAAGATAAGAGGGTGGTTGAGGTAAAGGAGATTAGCATCCTGGTAGGGTTAAGATGGAGGGATATCTCTCACACACTTCACGTAGTGTCATGTAGCTGCATATGTTGCATATTGAATGATTTAATAGTTTAATTTAAATTACATTTTTATTTTATTTGAATTATATATCGCATAGTTAGTTAATGATGATTTAATTAGATTATTTAATTCATGAGTGTTTAGAAAATAGAATAATCAATTTAGTTATTTAATTTGTTTTATTTAGGGAATAATCTTATTCTATTTTTTTATATAGATACATTGTGATAAATATGTGAATTATTTTACAATTTTTTTAGAACTAGAAATAGAATAAAACGTGTTTTTGGAAACAAAAACTTATTTTAGGAAAAGAAAATCTCTGGAAAATGAAACATTTGAGGAAGAGGAAACAAAAAGTTACAATTCATTTCTTGCTCACCAAAAACTTCTATTTAACATCTTGCATTCTCAAAAAGAGGGGATCATCATTTTTTTCTCTGTAATTGCATTCAAATCATAAAAATTATGAAAGCTTTCTGGGCACAAAAGAAAAATTAAATCATATCAAGGGAGCTTCTGTAGGAATCTGGCATTCAATTGTATTAAGGAACAAATTTCCAGGTTCTTATTAAATCTTTATTTCATCTATTCGTATGGTTGACTCTTTTCTTGTCTGATAAAACAGTCTGTTGCGTTAGCCATAACTTTATTTTTAAGAACTGAGTTCTAAAAAATTTATATGTAATGCACGACCTAGTTATCTAAATCATATCCAAAAATCATCCTTACCTAGTTTGTCGTTTTAGAGATATGAATATTTTGTGACTGTCTATCTCTCACTCATTTCGTCTCTGTTAAAATAGTCTGTTGCGTTAGCCATAACTTTATTTTTAAGAACTAGGTTCCTCTAAAATTATTATATGTGATGCATGACCTAGTTATCTAAATCATATCTAAAAAGCATCCTTACCCAGTTTGTCTTTTTAGAGATATGAATATTTTGTGACTTTCTATCTCTCACCCATTTTGTCTCTATTAAAATAGTATGTACCATTTATAGTCTGTAATCAATGTAAATGATTTGATTGTATTTCTTATTTTCTGAAAAACGGAATGACTGAATTGATTATTTCATAGCAAAGTATATATATATTGACTGTAAATTTGTATTGTCTAGAAACAAAATGGTTTATGACTATATTTGATTTTATCATTAATAACTTTATATATATATATATATATATATATATATATATATATATATATATATATATATATATATATATATATATCGTATTGATTGTGTTTATTGGAAATGAATATGAAGAATAGAACTACAATGCTGATTGGGTTCAATTGTCAAATTGAATTTTCTTTAATATATATATATATATATATATATCTAAAATTGAATTCATTGTTTTGTAGAAAAAGAAATATTCTTTTTATTTGCATTAATGAGAAAGACTTGTAGAAACTTTCGAATTATTGAATTCTTAATAAATGTTAATTCTACTTTTTAATTGGTAAAACTAGTAGTATATCAAAATTCTTGATTTATGAAAGAAATGCATTATGTTTATAAGGTAGATCTTCAAATAGATCAAATAAAATAACGAAAAAATAGTAAACTTTTCATTAAGCAAAATAGTGAAATCATTTGATCATTGAAAATAATTTTTGTTTATAGATATTTGAGATTATGGAAAACCAAACATAAGAAAACTATATTGTAAAACTGGATTGTATGTATCTTGGTAAAGTATGAACTTTCAGGGCATGATGTCAAATGTGGATCTATAGAGACGATAGTTTTACTTTTTCTAAAACTATCATTTTTATTTATTTTCTTGGCCAAGCAACTGCACCATTGAAATATATGGATTTGTTTTAAAATCCTAGAACTTTGTAGTCTCTGCCACATCCTGTTTGCAAGAGTTTATGTCATTCTAGTATTAGGATGCATACAGGCAAAAAGCATGCATCGAGAGTTTCCCTCCTGCTTACACCATTCCAGGTTGCTAGGCTCCTTGTGCAAGGTTGGTGCTTTCTTCAAGTTAGGAAGAAACCCGGGGAAGTTCAGTACTTCGTGGTTGGGTGGAAAAAGCACCTCAACCACTCTCTTGGACTTGGTTTACAGATGACCGGAGGATCGAGGCAACCGAGATTAGATATTATTATTGATATGGATATTTGCTTCTTTGTATGGCTTCATTGCCAGGTTGCAATTGTAATATGATTCATGGATATCTTGATGATAGTTCTTTTTTGTGTAACATTGAAACAAATGTATTGTAACACCAAGTCGGGTGTATGTAAACTATTTGTAATCCATTCTAGTATATGGATCATTATTCTTATTTATGAGTTATTGCCATTATATGATTATGGATATTTGGAAACCATTATTGGTTGATTATCTTACTTATGGAATATGCTTTTCTTTTCGAGTACTATTTTTAGTTGGTAAATTTTTGCACCTTACAGCCTTGATCACCTCCTCGGTACAAGAACATATCCAATCAAGCCCTCAACAAATAGTGGCAGTGGGGTATCATCTATTAGCTCGGTCAAATCCAACTACATCCCCTCAATATGTAAGTCATCATCGACAAATACTTGCTCGAGTGCTTGGGTACCTGTCTGTAGGTCGTATCTAACCAATGACCTGTGAACTATGGGATCCGCAGTATCTGCCACACATCCTCCAACGCCACTGTCATCTCCCGAATTGGGAGGAGAAACACACTCTTCTCGTTGTGCCACCACTCTATGAGTGTAGTCATCATAGCTATATGCACTCAAATTTCTAGAAATTGAGCTATGTGTAGCATCCCCACCGCATCTAGATGCTCCCTATCTATGTCTGTAAAGTCTATGTATAAGCTCATAGTCCTTGATTGCCGCACGTGCGATCGAATCGGTGGAGGTCGCTCCTATCCATCATCACAGTTCTCTAAGTTAGCCATAATCTAATTTTCCCTAAGTCATCTAATTTTCCCTAAGTCATCTAATTTTCCCTAATTCATCCAATTTTCCCTAAGTTTAATTGGTCGCTTTTTGTCTTATGACAAAAGTGAGTCATTTTCTGGCATTGGCGTGCCTTTTCCTGATGTAGGCACGCTTTTAGGCAAAAGTGTGCCCCTTGCGAGCACAAGCGTGCCTTTATCATGCATAGGCGCATTTTTCTATAATTCTTAAGTTTCACATAGGTGCACATTTTCCTTGTGCATGTGCCTTTGTCATAGGCGCGTCATTTTCATGCATGGGCATGCAGATTCTTCATGTAGGTACGCTTTTACAAAAGTGTGCCTACATTTTTTGCAACTTTCACCTAACTTTAATGATCATTAATGCCCTCCTAGCTACCCCCAAATCCCAGGTTAGGTCACTTATCAGTATCCCTACATCGTCTAGTCGCTAGAACTACCTCACTCACTCACCTCAGTGCCTATGACGCAAAATCACTATGTAGTTGGCCATCACTCTCTCTTCTTCTTCTCTCTAGGTGGTTGTTTTCAAAGCTTATGTGTGCAAATGAGTTATAATAGCCCCCCCTGCCACTATTTATAGCCCCCTCACCCCTACTTTTCCCCATAGCACCCACCCAAGCCTCCCATATTATCTTATTTTCACCATTTCCATATTTTTTCTTCTATTTTTTCTTATTTTCTACTTTCTTAACCTACTTTTTATCTATCATGAATTTTTTTTCGAAATTATTTTATTTTTTCCAAAAATATTCTTGAGGGATCACCCAGTATCCCTTCTCTCTTCCATTATTTTTTCTCTGTTCTTATCATCGACCAGGGCATCCTTTTTAGTTTCTTTGACATGACACCACCTAATGGGATGCCATATCAAAGAGGGGCAAAGGTAGACACCTAAAATTCACCAATACATTATTCATCGCATCGCACTACATTCGCATCATTTCTCATCAAATCACCTAATTCTGATCATTCCACACTAATTCAGTTAATTCTCAAAAAATCATCATATTCCTCTACTTTAATTAAATAATCAAAATTATTTATTTAATTAAATTATTTCCTCCATTTTAAATAAATAAAATCAAAATTATTTATTTAATTAAATCATCTTTCCTCCACTTTAAATAAATAAAATCAAAATTATTCATTGAATTTAATCAAATTTCCCTCCACTTTAAATAAATAAATCTAATTTATTTATTTAAATAATCTATTTTCTTCCAAATGAATAAAATTTAATATTTTATTCATTTATCACATTTGCTCATAAAATTAAATAAATTATTTATTTAATTTCCCATTTATCCTCACCCACCATAATTTCCTATGGTTGAATCAGTTAACAGATCAATCAATTGAGTTGACTCATCAATCAATTTTGTTAACAAATCAATCAAATCAGTTAACAAATCAATCAAAGTTGTTAACAGATCAATCAACCTAGTTAACAAATCAATCATTCCAATCAAGTCTGTTAACTTCCATGATTCATGAGAGGGCAAGGACACTTGTCCCTCTCTCATTCGTGCACATTCTCTCAACCATTCTCAGCCATTGATCTTTCTGGTCTTCCTCCACCGTTGATCTATATTCTCACAAGTCTATAAATTGAACCTCATTCTCCATTTCTTTGTATCTCTCATCTAAGTAAACTTACATTATCACTATTATCATTCATATTGGGAGATCACAACCTTACAATGATGAAAGAGCAATCCACATACCAAAGAGCAAAGAGCAATCAACTTGAGGTTTGGGTGCTACCTCGGTATGCTCTACCTATATGGTTTGTTTGTATGCTTTGAAGGTAATTTGTATTGTTTTACTTGTTGCTTTGGTTGATTATTGCATTCAGATTTTGACCATTACATTTTGGCATGCCTAGTGGGACCCATGTCCATGAAATCTAACGTTTCTAGGAATAAATTCTATACATTTTGTGATACAAGATCAGAAACACGCCCGTGACTATGAAAGCGCACTTGCACACCATGTCAGTGCGCCTATGCTGAGAAACAATGCGTCTATGCACCATAAAAGCTGTTTTTTGTTGTTTAACATAGTTTTTATGTTTTTGTAGATGTAGGGCTATTTCACTTGATTTTCTCCTATTTCTGTCATTCTATATCTTGTTGACCTCTAACTCTATCTACTCATCCTCTGATATCTTCATTTCGATAGGTTTTTCCATCGATTCCATAGCTCAAAATAGGTTGTGTAAAAGTGTGCCTTTGCCTATGTAGTCAACTAGCAAATATCACCTCCTCAGATCAATCCTTCCAGACTCCTAGATCAACCTCAGATCATCAAAATTTACTTTTTGTCAGGCCTGACTCTATGTTTTTTGCAGGTATTTATTCATTGTTCCGAAAGCGCGCCTTTGCTCTGTAGAAGAGCGCCTACATGTTCTATAAAAGCACACCTATGTCCTCTATATGTGTGCCTATGATTGTGCAATTCATTTTCTAAAAGCGCCCTTTTGCCACCTATCAATGCGTTGTTGCAACTTGTCAGCATGCCTATGTCAGTTATCGGCACGCCTATGTCAAAAGGTAAAAATCAGTAAGTTATCTGTTTTGGGTTATTCTCTATGTTTTCTATCCATTTTTCAGTTCTGTGTTTTTTGTTTCTCTATTTTCTGTCAGTTATTTTTAGTTTCAAGTTAATCTTTTTTGGGTTTTGGAACTAACTCTCTACGCAGCATTTTACCTTGGTCAAAGAAAGCATTGTTGAAACTACTAATCAAACTTGGTGCAGGACGTGTGACAAAGAAAAACATTTTTGAAATTACTAACATATTTGGTGCAAAACAATTGTCAAAGAATCAACTTTTTCTCACTGAGTCTTAGCAAACATTTCATTTTGTTATTAAGGGAATTTACAATCTTGTCTACTGTGTTTGGAATACCTAAGTACATATGCTCTCTCCTTACACCAAAAGGTGATCTTGGAGATAAAAAATGCTAGGTTATTCATTTTACTGCTTTCATTTGCTTTCTTCCCAGGGACTCGAGAACAAAACGTATGCTCTTCTCTTCTGTTAAAAAATGATCTTAAGAATCAAAACTGCTCGATATCCTTTCTAGGGGGCCTACTAGGGGATTTCATCACCTCTAGGGATGACCCCAACCGCATGTTCTAGTGTGGTATATAAATGTCATGAGTATCAAAAGACTCAACTTTACAGGAAAGACCCTTTCAACTCTAAGCAAAAAGTCTTCAGGATACTTTGTCCGCCAAGACTCGTATGGTTGAGCATCAGTTGACAGGGACACCCCTATTCATAATTTGTGCCCCCCATACTTAGCATATATTAGGGACTCTTTAGAAGCCTTGTGATCCTAGCTAAGACCATCGGCCATTTTGTAATGTGGTGCAAGGGATGCAGAACATACCCTGAAGTTACTCACCATCGTACCTCTTTGAAGACGAGATAGAAGTTTTCTCTAGCAAGGTGTCAAAGCCTCCAAGGAAAGGGGTATTGGGTGCAACGCCCTTATCCCTAGCTATCTACTCAGGGGGAAGTGTTCTTAGTTAGGTAAGAACATGGATAAGTATTCAATCATGTGGGCCCACATTATGACTCAATCCTATGAATAATATTTAAGTTGTTGCATAAAGGAAGTGTTTTGTGTGTATTCTCTTGTTATATACTCAGTATTCACCATTTGTTATCCGTGAAGGTTCATAACCTTGCGCACAATCTTCCAAAGTTACAAGTGTCAAAATTGCCATTGTGTATTTGTGTTTGTTCTCTTGCCAAAGATATTCCTAACTACTACCTTCCAAAATAGCAAAAACACCACAAAATCCAAAAATCCAAAAATATTACTCTTAAAATTTTCCATTTGATGGCATTTTCCTTTTCCAAAAAGTACAAAAATCCAAAAACATCAGTCTTAAATTTTCCATTTGATAGCATTTTCCTTTTCCAAAAAATCCAAAAACATTAGTCTTAAATTTCCTATTTGGCATTTTCCTTTTCCTAAAATCCAAAATCCAAAAAAATTAGTCTTAAACCTTTGCATTATCCTTTTCCAAAAAATCCAAAAATCCAAAAAAAAAAGTCTTCAACTATTCCACTTTGGTATTGTTTTTTACATTCTCCCATCCATTTCTAGAGTTTCCATAGATCATCCACATTCATCCTCATTCCATTTTGACTTAGACTTTTTGAGTATTCATCCTTTTGAGACTACAAGGTTAGTCCATCCTCATACCATAATCATTTTTCCAAAATTATCCCAAACATCACCCCATCTTTCCATCCTCTTGGTTATTAATCCCAAATCTAGATCAAAAATCCACTAGTTGGTCTTTAGTTTAAAAGTTTGCCTCTCTTAAATTCATAGACAAATTAGTATCAACCAAACTAGTGAACAACCTAACTTAAGAGAGTGGCTGCTTTTAAGTTAGTGTAATTCACTATCTTTTTATCTTGTCTCACCTCAAAATCATCAGTCTATTTCTTGGTAGATAATATAAAACACCACCATCCCAATATCATTTGATCTAGATTTATAGCTTTTAACCAAGCAAACCATCCATCCCAATTTTCTTAGAGTCTCAACTTTTCCTAGAAAAAGTCTAAACATATTCTTTCATCCATACATCCTCTATTGACATCCATCTAATTTTTTGTATCATATGCCTTTAGATCTCAACATAAAAAGGCTATGGAAAATACCCAAAATTTGCATCAACGCAATCCCAAAGTACCAACTCCTGAAGCACCTATTGATGCATCGAAGTTTACGATAGGCATGGACACAAATGTCTTTGTCCCAAAAGGGTACACAGTAGGAACTTCTTCATCTCAAAGTCTAGGTCAACAAACTCAAGAAGAATCCCAAGAACTTGATGAAAACATGCAAGATCCCAAGTTATTAGATGCTCTAGATTAACTTTTGGATTCCAATCTGTGAGGCCTACTCTTATTACACCTTTTGTTTTGATTATGAGACTTGTCGTATGGAATATTTGATTGACATGTGGACATTTTGGGGACTATTCATCCCATATATCTAGACATTCATTGACTCTATTCTATGTTTTTGATTATATAGATGAGTTATATTATGATGATGCTATATTTTTACATGTTAGATTACATTTTGATTTTATGATGTTTAAATGCAATATTATAATTGATGCAATTGAAATGGTTTAGTTAGATGATTGAATTGATTCAAAATACTATGTGGTTTCTGATCCTGATTGTGTTATTAGAAATATAATTTATTTGAGAATCAAGTGAATTTGATCATGTGATATATCTGAGAATGTATGTACTTGTGTGATCATGTGTGTGCATAATTTAAATTGCTTCGGCTATGATATATCTTGTGCTATTGATGTGTTTGTGTAGTGTGCAGGTATTTTCCATGGATAATGGAAACTGGAGGCCAAACAAATAACCCTGAGTATTATCCCTGTAAAACCAACCTAGTCTGTAAGGTGGACTAAGGTTAATTGTGCTGAGCATGAATGTAATGTGTCTACCTTTGATTTTAATTTTTAATTTGTGTTTCCTAAGGTTGTCTTAAGTTGAGTAGTTGGTGAGTTGTCCTCTTGTGTCATTTTCGTTCATCAAATTTATGGGCATTTTAATTGGTGATTTTTGAACTTTTTAAGGTTAATTTCATGTGTTTAAGGTGCCTAGATCAAGTATCTATGGTTTAGGCACCTTTTAGACCTCAAATCATGGGTTTTCACTCACTTTTGACACCTCTTTTAACCCTAGGAGTTAGGTGGCAAAATTTGAATCTTGGGTTAAGGATTGGATGACACGTCTTAGTCCATTCCACAACCCAAGGCTCTTGAGTGGGCTTGGGGGAATCCCAAGGGTCTCACATGTGTGAGCACACCATGTAAGAACCTTTGGGAAGTGAACCCTAACCACTTCCCTCTTCCCCATGCCTCACACATGTGTGAGGAGAAATATGGGGAGAAGTGCCTTGAAGAAGGAATGAGAGGTTGACAAGTGTCACCTCTCTACTCCTCCATATCTCAACATGTGTGAGAGCACTTGTGGGAAGTTGTGCATGTGAGAATGAATGGGAAGGTGACAAGTGTCACCTCCTCATTCCTTGGGAAGGTGACATGTGTCACCTCCTCTCCCATTGGGAAGAGTTTTGAAACCTAATTTATATCCCTCATTTTGAGAAGGGAAGGGTTCTTTCTTTTTGGTTTTTGATTCTTGCCTTTGGGAAGGAGAGCTTGGGCTTGGAGTGGAGAAAATTCTTGCAAGAAGTTGGTGGAGATAATTTTTTTGGCATATATATATATATATATATATATATATATATATATATATATATATATATATATATATATATATATATATTCTATTTTATAACAATAACCCTTATATATATACATGGGTATTATAAAGAGAGTATTTTTTTTAAAACAAATAAATATATTAGATTATTATTTTGATTTCATGTTAAACAATAACTCTTGAAACTTAGAAGATTTAAAACCTACATATTAGAAAACAATTACAACTTGTGCAAACAAATAGGATTTTTAGAAAACAAAAATAGACCTTTTGGGAAACCAAGCTATTAGAAAACTAATGTAAACATGTATGTTAACTAATGGAAATGCTAGAAAATCAAAATAGAAAACATGAGGACAACTAGAATAGTTAGAAACTTTTAAAGCTTGGGAAAATATCCTTCCCACTTGGGGAAGGGATTTTCCCTCTTTTTCTCTCCACTTGATCAACCTGCACCAATAAACAAAGTTAGGCAAACTTGTGAGCAAATAGGATATTTGCATGTCTTTATGAACTATTTTTTTAGGGCTTTGTGATGCCCTAGGTTTAGGGAGTGGTTTAAACCTTTAACCCCTTGTTAAACGTTTTGACCTTGCTTAGGTTTGTTAGTTCAAAATTACTGTTTGGACCTTTAGGTGATTTATTTATTCTTTCATTGTAATTTATTTATTCAAGCCCCATGGTTGTAATAATTATTTGAATTGATTTAGTTAAATGTTATAATTCTATAGTGGATACTATTGAATTAATTTATTTATTTAATTTTGTTTTAATTTTTGTAAAAGTTCTAAAGTTAGATTTTTATTTTAGTTTATTTTTAATTTTCACATAGTTAATACGGTTGCATTATGTTGCTGAAATTTTAGGGAAATTTATCCCTTAGTAATATTATGCTATCCAAATTTTTAGGAAAAAGGGTAGGATTATTTAATTAATTTATTTCAGTACTTTACTTTCCTTTTTATTTATTTGGATAAATGTTTTAAATTAAAGGCTTGAAATTTTGGTAATCCCTTGAATAGTTTTAGATGGTTATTTCACTCTATCTAGCCTTATCATGTTAGTTGCTTTATTTTAATGTTAATTTTAGTTGATAGTTGTAATTAGGGTTAGATTTTGACTAAGGTCGAAACTGTATCACTTTCACTTAGGAAACCCTAGGGTTGGTTTCGGGATGGAAACCACCCCTCTTAGCGATGCTTCTTGTGACGCTTACCCCATTAGTTGCTATCATTATCGTAGGGATTGTAAAAGGAGTTTTGCATCATCCTGCACTAGTTTGACTTCCTCGCCTTTGTGTGACACTCCTAATGTGTGTTGTGAATACAACCATGTTACGTGCGTGTGTCACTAAGCATGCATGTTGCACACGAGGGGGGTTTATAGTTGGGTGGGAAAAAAATTTAGTATTTCATGTCATGACCACATGACAAATGTGGGCATGACATGCATTTATCGTGTCATGACCACATGACAAATGTGGGCATGACATTTGGTATCAGAGCCCAAGTTTAAACACTCGGCATTGAGGTCACATTATTTATTCCGTAATTTATTTTTAATTTTAGGCACCTTGTTCATGTAGGATGCCACCTAGAACCAGGAGAGGACACTCACACGCCAGTGAGTCTAGAGGAGCTCAGTCATGAGCTACTCGATATGCATCACCATCTGAAGCCTGAAACCAGGAGGCACCTCCTGACATTAGGCCTCAGCTACTACAAACACTTCAGGCTATTTTGGTGAGGCTACCACCTATTATGGATGGACCGCGAGTAGAGATACCAGTGACATCAGCTGAGGGTCACACATCATCTCAGAGGGAGCACAACAAGAGTCCACCACCGCATCGAGAGGATCATGAGGAGGTCGTTGTGGAGTCAGTTCATTATGATTCTTTTGGATTTGGTCAGCGAGTTGAGGCAGAGGTTCCAATTCAAGGACATCGCGACCCTGGAGATCACATTAGGGGTTTGCTTCGGCTACATCCGCCTATATTTGTGGGACCTACCAAGGGAGCTGAGGTTGAGGCTTGGCTCATTAGCTTGGATCAGTGATTTGTGTTGTGTCCTTATGGGAGCAACACAAAGGCCCGAGTCACAGTTCACTTGCTACATGACTCTGCAGCTACATGGTGGCGCACTAAGGAGCGCAAGTACCACCTCTCCTTGGATACTCTTTCTTGGAGTACATTTATTGAGTGCTATAAGGAACGGTACCTATCAAAGCATTACCGACAGTGCCACATTAACGAGTTTCATGATTTGCAGTAGTGGGGATCCACAGTGGCTCAATATGAGAGCAAATGTGTCGAGTTGTCACAGCTGAGTATCTTCGAGATGAGAATATTATTATTAATAAGTTTATCAGAGGCTTGAATCCTGGGATAGTAGGACCAATATGCATGGAAGATCCCCAGACTATGAGTGAGGTTACCGAGAAGGCATATATCACTAAGGAGATTCATGGGTAGAACCATGAGTCACGTTCACAGTATTAGAATCCTAACCAGCAGTAGGATTAGAGCTTCTGTAGACCCCCACCCCCTCAAAAGGGTGGGTATAGAGTTGTATCATTGCCTCCTAGGCCTCAACAGCAGCATCAATAACAACAAAGGTCTAGAACCCAGCAGAGGACACAGGGTAGCCACAATCGAGGATGGCACTGTTAAGGACCATGTAGAGACCAAAGATATCAAGCATAGGCCACAGGACCAGAACATTTTCACCAGTCTTTTAAAGGCACCCAGAGTAGCATCGATCAATTAGGAGCTCAGCAGTCTAGTAGAACTCAGTCAGTACACATTCAGACGATAGAACCTTGCTATGTATGTGGTGGCATTGGGCACTTACCTAGAGAGTGTCCACAAGGTTATATAGTTAGAGGACAACATGCTAGAGGTTCTAAGAAGACTATAGAAGATGTGGTTAGATCCTACCGTGTGTTTGCAGTGGTTGATAACCGCCAGGCTGACTTTTAGGCCTTGGTAATCGAGACACCAGGTATGATTGGAGATGTTCCTATTACTATATTGTTTGATTCTGGAGCTTCAGACTTATTTATTTCTCTATCATTAATGGAGCATTGCAAGCTGGTGGCCTTTAGGCAGGACATTATGTAGGAAGTTGAGTTAACCACAGGGGCCAAGATGGTCGTAGATTAAGTGGTTTGGGATTATGACCTAGCTCTTGGAGCCTTCCCTGCAGTTGTACACCTTAGGGTCATACCCTTAAGTTCTGATGGAGTGGTGCTAGGCATGGATTGGCTTGCGACTCATAGAGTCAAGCTTGATTGTCACCAAAAGGTGATAGGTTGCCTCGATGACCATGGCACAACAACAGAGATTGTGGGCATTCAGAGGCCCATAGCCCTATGTGTGATTTTTGCTCAACAACTTAAGCGTTGTATGCAGAAGGGTTGTCAGATGTTTGTGATCACAGTTAGTGACAGATTAGAGGATGAGTCAGAGGCTTCACTTTATGACCATCCTATCCTTAAGAAGTTCACAGATGTGTTCCCACCTAAGCTTCCAGGGATCCCACCTTGCCAAGAGGTAGATTTTCACATAGATCTTGTACCAGGTGCCAAGTCAGTGTCTTGTGCACCATACCAGAGGACTACTCACGAGCTTATAGAGCTCAAACTTCAGCTAGAGGAGTTTATAGCCAAGGGTGACATTTGACGTAGTGTCTCACCTTGGGGCACACCAGTCATCTTCGTTAAGAAGAAGGATGGGTCTTCATTTATGCATGGATTACAAGCAATTGAATAAGGTGACGGTGAAAAACCATTATCCTTTTCTTAGGATCGATGATTTGTTTGATTAGATGCAGGGAGCCAGAGTCTTCTCTAAGATTGACCTGAAGTTTGGTTACCATCAGCTACATATTGCAGAGGTGGATATTCCTAAGACCGCCTTCCGGACTCATTATGGTCATTATGAGCTCATAGTAGTACCCTTTGGTTTGACGAATGCCCTTGCAGTTTTCACGAGTCTCATGAATGGGGTGTTTCGCACTTACCTAGATTGGTTCATGTTAGTTTTCCTTGATGACATCTTGATTTATTCACGGACTGAGGAGGAGCATGAGGAGCACTCACGTCAGGTATTGTAGTGTTTACGAGATCAACAGTTTTATGGCAACTTGGCGAACTGTGCCTTCTTCCATACATAGGTTCAGTATTTGGGGCACATTCTATCTGGCAATGGTATCTCCATAGATCCATCAAAGATTAGAGTGATCATGGATTGGCCAGCACCTACCAGTGTGACAGAGGTTAGGAGCTTCATGGGGTTAGTAGGTTGGGTCAGTGCAAGAAGTTGCGTCCACTTTTTGGCCAAAAAGTGGAAGTGTTTTCCCTGATTTTTAGAATTTGTCACATTTGACCTAAACATTTGAGGCAATTAAAGATTGAATATTAAAAAAAGTTAGTAATATGAAATGTAGTACTCAGAGTTTAGTTTCCAAATATGTAATTTATTTTAATACCCAGATGATACAAATTGATTTTCAATAGGCATTTCTAAAAACCACTGTTTAAAAGTCACTTTTTTTACCATACCATGCACATGTACGACCAACATAATTTGACCTAAATAAAACTATTTTTCTAAATCCTTTTGGGGAAAGATGAGTAGTACAGTGAAGTTTGATGAGGATATTTTTTAATATTTTTTTCCAAATAATTTTTTTAATTAATTTTTTATTGGCTCTAATTGTTGTTTTCAAAAACCCTCGTGTACGACCAACATAATTTGAGCAAAACTAATCATAACATGATTTTTTTTCCCATTGTGTAAAGAATGATGTGTAGATTGATGACATATAATTTTTTTTCAAAAAACTTTAAAAATTAAAAGTTATTAAAAAATACAAACACCTGTCATTTCAAGTTTTTGGACCAGTTTGCTCATAAATTAAATAATAAATAGAAAAACAAGTCCAAGCAAAGAATTTTTACATATTTGAAAACTAGACACTGTCATCTGTAATGGGTTTTAATTTCGTAAATAAATTCAGAAAAAAATGTCATAAGCCATATAGGTAAACTCAGTCTTTTCTCTTGTTCTATACTTAGAAAAAAACTTGCAGGTCCAAGGCAAGGGGTTGGCTTACCATGCCTTTCCCAAGCCTAATCTTTTAGGAACGAGCACCCGCTTTAAAATGGGTACCTGCTTCTTTTGTGTGGGAAAAAAAGTGCACATAGTTTTTTTTTCAAATTTAAATATCTATATAAAAACGGGTACTCGTTTTTAAATGGGTACTCGTTTAGGATCGGACACATGTTCCTAAGCGGGTACCCGTTTAGGCTCGGGCACCCATTTCTGTCAGGATTTTTTTTGCCCGCGACTTCCCCTCTATGTGGACCTAACTTCTTGCACTTACCTGGTTATTATCATCGATTTGTAGAGAGATTCTCTACGATAACTCATCCTATCAATTCTCTTTAGCAAAAAGGGAAGAACTTCTTGTGGACTGAGCAGTGTGAGAGAGCCTTTAAGGTTCTCAAGGAGCATCTCACTAGTGCTCCTATTCTTGCAGTGCCTGATCCAGTAGCAAATTTCATGGTATGCACTCATGCATCATTAGAGGGACTAGGCACAGTCCTTATGTAGGATGGTCAAGCGATCGCGTATGAGTGGCGAAAGATTAAGACCCATGAGCTGAACTACCCTACTCATGATTTAGAGCTTGCAGCAGAAGTTCACGCTTTAGTTAGATGGAGACACTTCCTTTTGGATGCCATTTTTAGTTGCACTCAGACCATCACAGTCTTCAATATATCTTCACGCGGTCAAATCTAAACACCTGCCAACAGCGTTGGATGGAGTTCTTGTGCGAGTATGACTTTGATGTGCATTACTCAAGGGTAAGGAGAATGTTGTTGCTGATGCCCTGAGCTAAAGGCAACACAAGATCCTGACCTTGATCTTGAACATAGACTTAAGAGGGCGCATCTTTTAGCATCTACCAGAGGACAAGTAGTTCCTTAAGATTCAATAGGAGATTCAGTCATAGAGGGGCCTTAAGGGCAAGTTTGTAGGATATTCAATTGAGGCATATGGACTTCTACGACATCAACTTCGCATCTATGTTCCCCTTGTAGGAGATCTTTGCACAGTGGTTTTGGCAAAGGCTCATAGAGCACCTTATGCAATATATCCTGGGGTGAAGATGATGCATGTCGATCTTAGATAGTTATATCATTAGGTAGGGATGAGACGTGACATAACAGAGTTTGTAGCTTATTGCCTTGAGTTCCAGAGGATCAAGGCCAAGCATCAGCATCTAGCAGGACTTTTTTATCCCCATGAGATACTTGAGTGGAAATGGGACACCATTTCTATGGATTTCATAGTTGGTCTACCTTTGTCATCTCACCGCCATGAAGCCAGTATGGTGATGGTTGACAAGTTGACCAAGATGGCACATTTTTCACCAATACGCATGACATACAATGCACCTATAGTGGTGAGGGTCTTCTTAAATGATATATTGAGACTTCATGGAGTTCCTCATTGCATCATTTTAGATAGAGATTCAATGTTTACATCATCATTTTGGAGAACACTATAGCAGGCGTTGGGCACTCAACTCAACTTTAGTTTAGCATATCTCCCTAAGACAGATGGGCAAACTGAGAAGGTGAATCAAGTTCTAGAGGACATGCTTTGCATGTATGTGATGGATCACCATTAGAGATGGGAGGACTATCTGTATCTAGTTGAGTTTTCCTACAATAATGGGCATCACAACTCATTACGTATGCCTCCCTATCAGGCCTTCTATGGTAGTCCTTGTAGGACTCCTTTGAGTTGGGATCGCATTGAGGATAGAGTTGTAATTGGTCCAAAGTTGGTACAGGACATGGTACAGTAGGTCATGTTGATTAGACAACGATTGCAGGAGGCACATGATCATCAGAAGAAGTATGTCGATGCCAAGAGATTGGATCGAAGCTTCTTAGTTGGCGACAAGGTGTTCTTGAGAGTGCGGCTGTATAAGAGTCCAATCCATTATGGAAACCTGGGCTCTAAGCTTGCACTGAGATTTGTTGGACCCTTTGAGATTTTGGAGCAAGTAGGACATGTAGCTTATTGTCTAGCTTTGCCACCTTGCATGTCGCGTATCCATGATGTGTTTCATATATCTATGTTGAGGCGTTATGTATCTGATGTGGCTCATGTGTCGAATTGGGGTGCTTTACAAGTAGAGTCAAATGGGCAGTTAGATTTGGAGCCCATTCGCATCTTGGCTAATCAAACGTTGGTCGTTCGAGGGCGAGAGCTAGACGAGGTCAGAGTTCAGTGGGATCACTATGATGAGGTTTCTGCCACTTGGGAGAATGCTACACGTTTGAGGGCACTCTACCCTCAACTCTTTGCTGACTTCCAGGAGGAAGTTTAGCCATAGGGGAGGATGTGAGGTCTACTCTTATTATACCTTCTATTTTGATTATGAGACTTGTCGTATGGACTATCTGATTGACATGTGGACATTTTGGAGATTGTTGATCCTGTATATCTAGGCATTCATTGACTCTATTTTATGTTTTGATTAGATAGATGAGTTATATTATGATGATGCTATATCTTTACATGTTAGATTACATTTTGATTCTATGATGTTTAAATGCAATATTATAATTGATGCAATTGAAATGGTTTAGTTAGATGATTGAATTGATGAAATACTATGTGATTTATGATCTCGATTGTGTTATTGGAAATATAATTTATTTGAGAATCAAGTGAATTTGATCATGTGATATATCAGAGAATGTATGTACTTGTGCAATCATGTGTGCGTAATTTAAATTGTTCTGGCTATGATATATCTTGTGCTATTGATGTGTTTGTGTAGTGTGCAGGTATTTTTCATGGCTAATGGAAACTAGAGGTCAAACAAATAACCCTGAGTATTATCCCTATAAAACTAACCTAGTCCCTAAGGTGGACTAAGGTTAATTGTGTTGAGCATGAATGTAATGTGTTTACCTTTTATTTTAATTTTTAATTTGTGTAAATCCTAAGGTTGTCTTAGGTTGAGTAGTTGGTGAGTTGTCCTCTTGTGTAATTTTTGTTCATAAAGTTAATGGGCATTTTAATTGGTGATTTTTGAGCTTTTTAAAGTTAATTTCATGTGTTTAAGGTTCCTAGGTCAAGTACCTATGGGTTAGGCACCTTTTAGACCTCAAATCATGAGTTTTAACTCACTTTTGACCCCTCTTTTTAACCCTAGAAGTTAGGTGGCGAAATTTGAATCTTGGGTTAAGGATTGGATGACATGTCTCATTCCATCCCACAACCCAAGGCTCTTGAGTGGGCTTGGGGGAATCCCAAGGGTCTCACATGTGCGAGCACACCATGTAAGAACCTTTGGGAAGTGAACCCAAGCCATTTGATTTATAATAAAAACCTTTCACAAGAAAAAAAAAAGAGACTAAAGCGCATTGTGGTGTAGGGCGCGAGGATCTTGGGACCCCTGTCCCACCCCCCTACGGCTCTCATGGGTACCACAGGGCCCTCGGCCCTTGCCTTAGAATGTTGCCCTTCCTCTGTGTGGTTTATTAAATAAAAACAAAAAAAAATGTCTCTGCCTAAAACTAAATACAGTCCGTTCAGATCTATCACTCGGCCCTGTAAATGGATTTTGTTATTCTTACTGTATGTATATATATATATATATATAACCCTTATTTTAATAATTTTTGGTTTATATATATATTATATATACATACATGGGTATTATGCTTATTCATAATTTATCTCTATGTAAAAATAGAGAGTAGTTTTTTTTAAAAAAATAAATTATATTAAAGTATTATTTTGATTTCATGTTAAACAATAACTCTTGAAACTTAGAAGATTTAAAACCTACATATTAGAAAACAATTTCAACTTGTGCAAACAAATAGGATTTTTAGAAAATGAAAATAGACCTTTTGGGAAACCAAGCTATTAGAAAACTAATGTAAACCTGCATATTAGCTAATAGAAATGTTAGAAAATCAAAATAGAAAACATGAGGACAAATAGAGTAGTTAGAAAATTTTAAAGCTTGGGAAAATAACCTTCTCACTTGGGGAAGGGATTTTCCTTCTTTTTCTCTCCACTTGATCAACCTGCACCAATAAACAATGTTAGGCAAACTTGTGAGCAAATAGGAGATTTGCATGCCTTTATAAACTATTTTTTTAAGGATTTGTGATGCCCTAGGTTTAGGGAGTGGTTTAAACCTTTAACCCCTTGTTAAACTTTTTAACCTTGCTTAGGTCTGTTAGTTCAAAATTATTGCTTGGAACTTTAGGTGTGATTTATTTATTCTTTCATTGTAATTTATTTATTCAAGCCCCATGGTTGTAATAATTATTTGAATTGATTTAGTTAAATGTTATAATCTATAGTGGATACTATTGAATTAATTAATTAATTTAATTTTGTTTAAATTTTTGTAAAAGTGCTAAAGTTAGATTTTTATTTTAGTTTATTTTTACTTTTCACCTAATTAATACGATGGCATTATGTTGCCAAAATTTTAGGGAAATTTATCCCTTAGTAACATTATGTTGTCCAATTTTTTAGGAAAAAGGGTAGATTATTTAATTAATTTATTTCAGTATTTTACTTTCCTGTTTATTTATTTGGATAAATATTTTAAATTAAAGGCTTGAAATCTTAGTAATCCCTTAAATAGTTTTAGATGGTTATTTCATTCTATCCAGCCATATCATGTTAGTTGCTTTATTTTAATGTTGATTTTAGTTGATAGTTATAATTAGGGTTAGATTTTGACTTAGGTTGAAATCGTATCACTTTCACTTAGGAAACCCTTGGGTTGGTTCCGAGATAGAAACCACCCCTCTTAGTGATGCTTCTCACAATGCTCACCCCCTTAGTTTCTATCATTATCGTAGGGATTGTAAAAGGAGTTTCATATCATCCCACACCAGTTTGACTTCCTCGCCTTTGTGTGATGCACCTAACGTGTGTTGCAAATACAACCACGTTACGTGCGTGTGTCACTAAGCGTGCATGTTGCGTACGAGGGGGTTTTAGAGTTAGGTGGGAAAAAAAATTGCTATTTCATGTCATGACCACATGACAGATGTGGACATGACATGTGGTTATCGTGTCATGACCACATGGCAAATGTGGGCATGACACAATCGAAATCATTTCTTTCATCTACTTGCCAAAAGATGAGCTAAGCTTCCTCGCAACTTTGATACATCCTAAATCTAGGAACAAGACCCCATAAAAATCTCCATTGCTGCCATGGGTGGAGGACATCCCACTTCATTTCCAACCACATCCACCTTACCACATACTATTCCAAACCCACCCACTCATGAGGATCTTACCTTCACTAACCAATTCAACAACCCTCTTTATCAAAATCCACACCACTTGAACCATTTCTCACACCTTCATACATGTTGGGATTCCAACACCAATCTTATAGTCCAAATTAATCAAATACTAATCCTCCACAAACATCTCACCCATCTTTTTCTATTCCAATTTATTCAAATACTAATCATCCACAAACATCTTACCCATCTTCTTCTATTCCAAATAACCCTAGTGCAAATCTTCCACAAACATCTCACCCATCTTCTTCTATTCCAAATAACCCTACTACTAAACATTAACAAATATCTAAATCATCTTCTTCTATTCCAAATAACTCTTGTGCTAATCCTCCACAAGTATCCCAAGTACAATCTTCCGCCGCTAACACACCAAGAAATCCCTCACATGGTTCTTCCTATCAAACTAAAACAAACCCCTATAACATATCCCAACAACCACCATTCCACCAACTTACTCTTTAAATAAAGCTTATTTACCATACTCTTTGCTTGGTAGATCTCACCCAGACGCTTCCACAAGCTATGTGCAGACTTCTCACTCGCAACATTTAGTAGAACAGAATCTGCAAGACACATCTGAATTGTACCTCATACCTTTTTATCTAGTCTATCCCACTCATCTAGAGCAACATCATCGAGTTTCTTCCCATTCATAACAACCAACCATTGGTTTCTTTCCTCTAGCAAATCCTCCATTTTTAGCTTTTACAACTTGTACCCCATGCCATTAAACTTTTCAATAACCAACTGATAGGTAGAAGCAACAGTGGATGAAGCCATGATATCTACACAAGATCTATAAACAAAAAACAACCAAATCTCTAATTGCAGCTAAAAAAACTTCACACTACCACCCAAGAATCAAAATTAGTCAAGCTCTGATACCAAATGTTAGAAATGAAGGTGCAAACCACACAATGGAAATCTGATTCAGACCTTATTAATATCCTTTAAATAATGTAGAATCAATGGAGATTGCAACAGAAATAAAACTCACTACATAGAAATGACATGCATTAAGAACTAAACACATAACATAGTTTGTAACGTGGAGAAAACCCTTTCGAATAAAAAAACTCCAAGAAAAGAGGCTCCAAGTTGTATTATCTTCAAACATGAGATTACAATACATGCACTTCCTCTTCTTCTTTAGTCTTCAATCTAGTGACAGCTGTTACTCTCAACTTTGCTAAAAACGTAGTAAAAATATCCTTATAAAAGGAGGTTGCCTTCTAGGGCAAGAAAACTGACATAATATCAACCGTCAAATCTGTGACCTAATGACGAATGCTTCAAATTTACAATGATAAAATATAAATAAATTGTAGTTTTGGGGGTGTTGTCCCTGAACCCCCATAGAGGGGCATGGCCCCTGGACTCCCACCCGGGGAGGATCCCCCTGGACCCCTCACAGGGGGGAAACCCCTATAACCCCCATCACAGATGAATTAGCATCAGGTTTCAAATATAAACATGCGGCTAAAACAAGATTGCCACTGTTGAAACCTTTCATCCCTTATGGGTGATTTACAAACAATAATAGGAATAAATTAAATAGGATTTATAAGGTTGATGGCACCTTAATCCTAATAGTTTGAACCCCTAGGGTACCAATTTGATGATTTTTTTGGAAGTTATTGAAGGCAATAGAAAAATATGCGACAAATGTCCTAGATGTTAATATGAGTAGGTAATGTCATAATAAATGCTTTGATTATGCAAATTAATTTATCTTGAATGCTTTTGTCAAGTGATTTCTAGGATGATCAAAATGAAGTAGCTTTAGTCCTTAAATACAACTCCAAATGACATAAGTGAAATGTTTTTTACTTTGAGTTGGCACATAATGAGTTATTAGAAGGGTGTGGTTAGACCTAAATTCAAATTTAAAAATTCAAATCGCTAGGGTCATTTCTGCAAATTGTACAACTAACCTAAGTCACTTGTGTAAATCATGGATCTAACCTTGGGTGAGAAATAGATAGAATTAAGGACCAATATTGGTCCTTGCGAGTGAGTGAAATTAGAATCAAGTAAGGTCTAGGTTATGTACCAACTTTTGATAGAAATCATGCCACATACATTTGTTATTGCATAAGAAATAATCAGTTCAACATGAGCCCAAAATAAAGGAGGAAAGTGCAAGGTATGCAATTTTTACCATTACGTTTTGCTCCAACTTTGACTTGCATGTGAACCATCAAGAGAATGCATTTACAATTGAAATCAAGTTGCCAACATGAAAGCAAATTCATTCGCTCATAAAAAGGATATGTATGTCACATATTGGTACATGCTCCCCTGAAAAACCTACAAAATAGAAAAGATCCAATGAGTAGCATCATATATGTATTTAAAACAAGAATATGACGTCTACAATCAAATTAAAGGAAAAAAGAAGGGGTACAAGATATTCCACTTGTGGTGGAACATGGATACTACATAGGGGAAACAAACCAATAGATACCACCTTGGTGTAATTGATGTAATGTGTTAATTAAAGTGAACATTGATAATGGGATAGTCATTATAACCGTACTTAAGAAGGAACATTGGTGAACTTGTATATCCCCTCTAATTTGTTGCATGCAATAAATGAAATAAATTTGATTAAGTAGAAAAGATATATTTAAAATAATATCAACCATGAAAATCATAATAAGTATATAGGAACTTAAGGACAACACCATGTGACATCATAAGAAGATAGTAAAGTATCCTGATGAAAACACATATAATGAGAGGTAACAAGATGCCCCTAATTCTTCCCCAAACATGGCCATGAAAGTAGCCATAAGTGCTAGAACTGATACTATATACATAAAAAGGTGAGATTTCATTATGATAAACATTAGGAAAAATGACATGTAATCATTGTAAAACATGTTACCATAAGATATGATCACCTAGTTTATGTAAACTAAGAATACCATCGTAATATGTACTACACCGTCAACTTATAGTGTGCATGGGGATATGTGTTGCCAACTTATGGCTACCATAACCCTTAGTTAAAATATATAATCATTTATATAGTCTTATGTGGGTAAGGTCATATTGGGTGATATCCATGGCATATGAATGGTATATACAAGAGGTAGTGGCTAGTTTATTATCATCATATTGTGTATTTTGTTCTTATTTAAGACTATTGGAGGTAACCCCCTCAAAGTGGCTTACTTTTGGAGGTTAACCCCTCAAAGTGGATTATTATTATCAATTATTTATAGCATATTTCCTATTATGTTCTTCTCATGTGCAAGTTGTTTCATTACAAGTGGTATCAGAGCATGATCTTGGCATCCAAAAGGCAAGAAACTAGGCAATCAAATTGTGAAGCATATATCTCTTTCAATTTGGTGATTTCTTTCTACAATTTGGAGGGTTGATCAAGGACATTTGGAAGCTACTTGAGTCTAGATTTGAGATCATTTGAAGCAATTTTGAAGAAGTTATTCTGAAATTAGGGTTTTCAACAAATTTGCTCCCAAGATTGAAAATCATTAAATGTCTAGGAGATTTTTTCAAGAAAGTGAGTTTCAAGTAGAGGTAAGTTATAGTAAAAGTTTTAGCTTTGAAGATGAAAAAGATTTAAAGGACACAAAAACATGAAAATAACTCAAAAACAAAGCATTATAACTTCCAAGTCCTTGAAATCTCCTTCACTCCTTAATAAGGTTGAGGAGAAGTACACCCAAAACTCTCTTAGATTTACCAAAGTAGATATTATGAATGTAGATTACTCTAAATTTTCAACACAATAGGAATTGGGAGAGATTTTGAGATAATGTTGCTATGAGATGAGATGCGGAGCTATTTTGGCATTGTAATGTTGCATAAACTTGTGATATGAAAATGGCTTGGGAGAGCTTTTATTTATAGGCAAATTAGAGGTCAAATGAGATCAATGGCTAGGATTCAAAGTTGAGATCCAATGGTGGAGATGAGAAGATGAGATGGAGGGTTAGATCCTCATCAACAAAAATGAAGGGTTGTGATTATTTTGCAATTTTAAATTCACCTTGGGAAGGCTTGGCATTAATGAGGATTAAGACTTGTGAGGATATAAAAAATTAATTTCCTTGGGAGGTGGTGGAATTAAAAATTAAGATTTATTGGTGAATGAGATGACATGTGACCACATGTGTGCATTTGGCAAACACATGTGATCTATTTGCATAAAAAAAGCTCTAACATGAAAGAGGAAAGGTGAGGTGAAAGGGTCATGTGAAACCTTTGGATAAAAAATTATTTTTATTCAAAAGGTGTGGGAGAAGGTGTTAATCAAGATTTGACCAAATTAATTAAGTGTTTAATTTAATTAATCTAGCTATTGGAAATTAGTGGGGGGATTAATTAGTAGTTAAAATTATTTAAATAAGGGTTTATTTAATTAATTTGGGTCTAGGGGCTAGGTAGGCTAGGGTAGCTAATTAAATAATTGGTATTTATTCAATTAGGCTAGGTTTAGGTCATAGGTTAGTGAAGATTAATTAAATAAGTATGTTTTATTTAATTAATCATGGTTAGAAGATGGAGAAATTAACTAAATAAATATTTAGAATATTTATTTAATTAATGTTGAATAATGTTGTAAGGTTTAGTAATAAATTAATTGAATTAATTCATTACTAGGGAATATTTTGGGGTGAATGGATAAGGATAAATGGTTAGGGATGGTTTAGGGTTAAATTAATTAAATAATATTGATTTCATTTAATTAATTGGTGAAAGGGGTAATTGGTAGTGTGATTGATGTAGGAAAACGGCTTGCGAGGTCAAGACATTTTCAGGTGTCTACATTTTGCCCCTCTTTGATGTGGCATCATGATCAAGTAGGGAATGGCATCAGGTCAAAGAATTCTATCCCAACTAATGGGAAGGAGTGGAAATGGATGAGGGATGCCCCCTTGAGAGATCGGGTGAAAAAATTATTATTTTTTAGGTGAACTCTCCAAAAGGAGGGAACAGTGGTGAAAAAGGGATTCAAAATAGAAAACAAGGTTGATAGAAGAAAAATAGAGGAAAACGAGTAAGATTTATGGCATGGGGAGAAGAAATAGTGAATTAGGGCTGAAACAGTGAAGTGGGCCCAACATGCCACATTTGCACACCTAAGCTGACTAGACTAGAGAGAGAAGAGTGATAGTGATGGTGCAACCGAGCTTCCCGCGACACCAACACTAATCTGAGCGAGTACAGGAGTACCAATGGATGGAGGAGGTAGGCGTACGTGTATGTCGTCTAACCTGACTTTATTGTTTTTGGGTTTTGGGATTTTTGAGGCTCAAAAGGGGTAGGTTTAGGGGTTTACCGCCAGCGTGCAGCTGTGTAGTGCCTTAGGTCAGTGGATTAGCACTTTAGGCTAGATTAGCATTGGAAGGGTAGGTAGGAAAATGGTAGGTTTAGTGCCAAATGTTGGCGGATTAGCGCTATCGGGTGGATTAGCTCCAAGGTTTTGGAGGGTTCAGCGCAATCGTCTCGATTAGCATCAAACCTTGGGATTAGCACAATCATCTTGATTAGCACATCAAGTTGGTATATTAGCACTATTAGCTAGTTTAGAGCTAATTTTTAGGGTTTTGGGGTCATTTAGGTGGATTAGCGCCTAATGTTGGGGGAATAGCACTATTATCTAGATTAGCCCCAAAAGTTTGGGGATTAGCGCTATCATCTAGATTAGCACCATTAGTCATGGGTTTAGTGCCATTGTCTAGATTGGTGCAATAGGTAAAAGGATTAGCACATTTGTCTAGTTTAGCACCAAAGGTTAATGGTTTAGTGCTATGTCATTATTTTTTAGAAAAAGGGTTAACTTGTGTGGTTTTTTGAATGTAGGTTAACCTACTAGAGATTCAGTCACGAGAGTGATGACCTTCAGTCATGGAATTGAGAGAGGCTTTCTCCAGTGGGGCAACTTCGCTTACAAGTAATTAGACTCAGCTACGTGTTAGATATGCTTTAGTTGAGGGTGCATAGAGCGATGATAACAACATTGGTGGAGAGGTGGCGTAGTGAGACCTATACCTTTTACTGTCGACGGGTGAGATGACCATCACCCTAGAGGATGTCTATCATGCATTTGCCCTAGGACATGGGGTGTATATCCAGAATCAGTGGGAGCTGCTGTGGGATGCCGCTCCTCGTGGAGGTTTGAATGATTATGTGTTATATTTGTGTGGGTTGATCAGAGGTATCCTGATGCCAAATCCGTGCTCATGGGGGTTTTTATTTAGATGGGGGCACTGCATTGAGTACATGGTTACTTAGAGTGTAGTGTATGCATGGGGCCATACCTGTTGGCCTAGTTATACCATGAGATGCACATGGTGTTGTACAGGGGTGGAGTGAGTCTTGGTTGTGAGGTTACACTACTACATGTATGGGCGTGGGAGCATATAGTTGTCATGAAGCCCACATGTCCTCATGTTAGGTAGTCGTTTGAACCCTGGGTGATGGCATATAGAGGTACTCTCTGACATTAGCAATTGGGGAGTATGCAGCACTGGAGATAACAGTTGGATGAGTTGACAACAGTGGTGTGGTAGCCTTATATAGATTGTGAGGCATGGATTGATGATGATACCCACATGCCATATACCCGACAACCTCGATACCTCATAGGGAGGACTGAGCACATTATAAATTAGTACATCCCTTCCTAAGTTCTGCATCAGTTTGGTTTGCAGTAGGACCTACCACAGATTACTATCATTTTTGCACAGGTGCAGGTGGATGGACCCTTATGGCCACTGGAGATGGATTCACAGCTGGCACTGCTAGATTTTGTAGGATTACAGGTAGTGAGGTGAGATTGGCTTCTATGGTAGCAGATGCTGGGACCACTCCAGCCGATGATTCTTGGTGGGCGCAGGCAAGACCTATGAATTTCACTATTCCTGATGGGGAGCCAAGTGCAACCGATGCGGAGGAGGAGGAGGAGATTATTGTGGAGGAGGAGGTAGAGGAGGAAGAGGAGGGGGATGGATATGGGAGGGATGGAGAGGATGGAGAAGAGATTGCTATTGGTGTGTTGGTAGCAGTGGTGATAGGGGCGGTAGGCTCCTCAAGTGCAGGGCCTTCAAGTACAATTCATGACCCTTCTACTTCTAGGTAGTGAAGAGTTTGATAGAGGACAGAAGACGAGGAGGAGGATAGGGAGACCCTGAGGTCTCAAGTGGCAAGCCTGGAAGACTAGGTCTGCCAATTATAGGGAAAGCTATACATGATGAGAGTAGAGTGAGACAATGCTCATTTGGAGGTGCAGTGGCTGCAGAGACTTGTGGATGGAGGGGCAGTAGGGGGAGGTGATGGGGCTCTAGCATAGGTGATCACAGAGTGTGATGCTGAGAGGGTGCAGAGGCAGGGTGTCAAGGCTAGGTTGCAGTGGGTTGAGGCATAGGTTGTCCAATTATAGCAACAGGTTACCCAAATGCAACAGGTAATTGTGGGGACTACTATGGCACAGATGTTGCAGGATTACACCTAGGTGTAGATGGAGTTAGCAGATACGAGAGTCTAGGCTGAGTATTACTATGGTGCTTATCATACAGTTGTTCTCGAGGGGTAGAGGGTTTCTAGCTATAGTCAACAGAGCCAATCAGGTGCTTCTGTATCTCATAGATCAGGGTGGTCTCAACACTCCATACAATAGCCATTGCCACAACAGTAGCCACTTCAGCAGCCACCGATGGGGCCACCTCCTACATGACCTACAAGGACTATAGGGGCTGGGACATCTAGAGCACCACGAGATTCTCCTTTAGGCTCTCCTACTCCTTCTATACATGAGATTTCAACACATGGCTCTTGATTTTGTATACGCCTATAGGCTTTTTATGTGTATTGATGTACTTGAGCCCTTTGGGTGCATTTTTGTATCATGACCATTATGGATATGTACTAACTTTTGGCATTTATACAAGATGATGATTTTAGTGGCGGTTATATGGATGCATTTATGTGTTGTGATTGTGGTATATATTGATGTTTATGTGATGTTTTTATGTTTTTCTATATGGATGCACTTGATGGATGATATATATGGATATTGTATGTTTATGATGATTTGATTTATGCATAGATGTATGGATGTGTGGTGTTATGATGTGATATATGGATGTGGTGGATATATTTATGTATGGATATGGATAATCATGCATTATGATGTTATGTTTTTATGAATGTGGATGTTTTGATTATGTTATGGATGTTTCTTGTGATGTTTATGGATATGTGTTTCTATGGTTATGGTGATGGATGTTAGGCCATGTATGGTTATGTGATGATATGTAATATGTAATGGATGTATTCTTAGATTAATAAACATATATTATGAATGGTTAATGAAATGCAAAGTGAAGAAAATGATAAATATATGCTCAAATTAATAAATATATATTATGAATGGATGATAAATATATGTTTAGATTAATAAACATATATTATGAAAGGATAATAAAATGCAAAGTGATAGATGGATAATGATTAATGCAATGATTGCTAATGATTATGATGTGATGTATGATCTAATGATGATGTTTATGTAGGATGGAGGATGATGGTCATGATACATGTGATGTCTAGAGCCATGGTGAGGAGTTAGAGGGAGGGGGTTAGGTTTAGGGTTAGTGGATGATTGGGAAGGGTTTAGGTATGTTGGGGATGGTGGAGCTTTGACGCACATTGATATATAGCCACTTTTTTTGGGTTGGGTAGGATGGTTAGGATGGTTATGGCATGGTATTGAATAGGTTTGGATTGGGAGGGTTAGAATTGGAAGTGATGGGATAGATTTGTTAGGGTGGGGAAAATGGTTAGGTCTTTTTCTTCATTAATGCAAAGCCAAGGTGAGATGATTTTGATAATAACCACATGGTTTGGTGGATGAGGGACGAGGGTTGATCAAGGGCTGATGGGTTGGGGTGGGATATTGTGTTGATATTTTTAGAGTAATCCTAGGTTTATTATAGAAAAGAGGATATTTTTGCCAAGGTATCAAGGACCAAGGTGATGATGTATATCCATCTTTTGCATGGACTAGACCCACAAAAAATAGGATGATCCCATGCATGCCCAAGATAGTACAACCTTGTCTAGAGAATGAGGGGAAGTCATAGCATAAGCCCTTAGTACACAAAAGGTATGAATAACCTTAGATGCAAAAGGAAGTCATTATGCTAGAATCGACCCTACATTTTACAAGATATGAATACCCAATTGGAGTAATGAAAACAACCCACAAGCACGACATATGAAAGAAATGACCATGCCCCATTCTAGGTGTTTTGCCATATACCATGATAGAGTGAGATCAAGGTAGCTTTGAAATGATCCTTGAATAGGACAAAAGATAAAAATCAATAGTCGATAAGACCAACTAACCAAACAAACAACCATTGTATCTCTTGCCAAGATAAGTCTGGATTTGATTGATTCTGTCTATTGTAGGAACGATATATCTGTTAAGGCAAAGATCGATTAGATGATTAAAATAATGTCAAAAGATGGGCAAAAAGATATAGGCCATAAGTTGTGGTTGAGGTTGATTTGGTGATTGATTTTTTTGCGTGAAATAATAATGCTTTTGATAGTATACCTATCGAGTCTATTGTGTTTGGGTCAAGTGTAAGCTCAATGGATAGGGACCATCCAAATGGGTTTGATGGGTGCATCTTATGTACCTATGTACTGGCTACTTGCTTTGTACTCCAAATTGCCTACATACCCTACATCCATGGGATCAAGGCACATTAAGTTGTGGGTGGTGATGATATGTAGTTTTGATTTGTGATAATGATGTGGGATGATTTGGGATGGGTTGGATGTAGGATGTAGGATGGAATGTTTTGATGATGTTGGAGTGATTGTTTTTGGGATTTTTGTATTTTCTAATATTTTTGGGATTTTGTGGATATTTTGATTTTTTGGGGTTTTCTAGATTTTCTAATTTGTTTGGAATTTTTTGGATTTTCTGTTGTACAAGGGGGCATACAAGGATCCCCGTATCCAAGAATTTGCCTTGGGTGGGTGATGAAGAGATGGGATGTTTGACACTGAATGTTTGTAATACCAAGCCGAGGATGGAAGATGGTATGGAGTGATTTGTGTAGGCAAGGACTTATTATATGGTGGAAGTGGCCACTACACATGGCGCCTGAGTCAAGGTTTCACCATGGTACTTATCCAAGGTGCCATCGAAGTGGTTTTCACTATTGAACAGCTTTATTGTACTCTATTTTTCTTGATTTTTTTTTTGTTTTTTTTGGTTTTTTTGTATTTTTGTTGGGATATTCGATGGGTTAAGTGTAGAATTTCTTGAGGTGCATGATATTCATCACCTCATCCAAAGGTTGCCCCTTAGGTGTCGCTAGTTGGTAGGCTCCTGATCTGTAGTTGGTGGTTACGACATAAGGTCCCAACCAATTGGGTTCAAACTTGCCTTTCTTATGTCACTCTTGTAAATTTCTTTGATTTCCATGAGGAAAAGGTTGCATATCTCAAACTGGGGCGTTGATTTTCTTGTTATAGCTTTTTCGGAGGTGATTCTAATAGGCTTGAAAATGGTTTAGAGCATTGAGGTGCTTCTCATCTAGGAGTTCTAGCTCTTTCAGTCGTGCAACCCGATAGTCCTCCTCATCAATAAGATTTTGCAATGAAATTCTGAGAGAGGGGAGCTTGACCTCGATGGGGAGGATGGCTTCATAACCAAATATGAGGGAGTATGGTGTGGCTCTTATAGGGGTATGAATACTGGTGCAGTAAGCCCAAAGGGCAGGGTTTTAAGCTACAGGTTCCAGTCATGGAAAGCTTCATTCACTATCTTCTTTAGAATTCCTAGGATGTTTTTTTTCAAGCTTCAACTTGACTGTTACTTTGGGGATAATACAGAGTGGATAAATGGTGTTGGATATGGAACTTCTGCCAAAGGGTACGGACTTCTTGTTTTTTAAATGGTTTCCCATTATCAATAATGATGATGAGGGGGATGTCATAATGACATATGATGTAGTGGAGGATGAATTTGGCGATTTGGATACCAGTGGTATGGGTAAGTGGAATTGCTTCCACCCATTTGGTGAAGTATTCAATGGCTGTGATAATGAACTTATGTCCATTAGATGATGGCAGATGGAATTTTCTAATGAGGTCAAGCCCCCACTATGAAAAGGGCCACAAATTCGATATGGGTTGCAATTCTTGTGACGGAGCATGGATGAGATCTTCGTGTTGCTGACAAGGAAGGCATTTCTTCACAAAATAGTGTGCATATTTATCCAATGCTGGCCAGTAATACCTTGTTCTGCTAATCTTCTTGGTGAGGGTAGGTCCACTAGAGTGTGCCCCACAAATACCTCCATGTACCTCTTGTAAGGTAGTTTGAGATTCTCGAGAATCAAGACACCTTAGAAGGGTACCATCGAGACTCTTTCGATACAATGTGTTACCTATAAGGGTGAAACAGGAGCCTCGGTGGATGAATGATCAATGTTGGTTGGATGATAGATCAGGTGGAAGGATGTTGTCATGGAGATATTGGTAGATATCTTGATACCATGGGAACAGGGGACCAACAATGTCGCATACCAATTCAGATTGTGGCACATCATAAGCTGGCACCTATAGCTCTTTGATGAGGAACTCACATCGCCGACTATTCTTTTGCATGACAACCAAGGATCCTATAGTGGCCATGGCATATGCTGCTTTATTGTTCAACCTTGGGACTTGCTCAAAATGGGTTTCATGAAAGTATTCTTTGAAGTCATCTAGCATCCTTTTGTAGGGTAGGAGCTTGTCATCTTTTGTTTTATATTTATTATTGACCTATTTGATAACTAATTAGGAATCACCATACACCATGAACTTCTCAATTTTCCATTGGATGGCCATGTGAAGCCCTATGATGAGTGCCTCGTGTAGATACTTAAAAATGATCATGTCATCGCATCACTTGCATTTCATCAAATCTGTCAAATCACTCCATTTCAACATTAATTAAATAATCTAATTATTTAATTAATTTCATCAAAATCATCAAATTCTTTCAAAACTCCTAAATTTGACATTAATTAGATAAATTCTATTTATTTAATTAATTTAATCAAAATCAACTTTATTCTTCTAAAATTAAATAATTTTGATTATTTAATTAAATCATTATCTTCTTCCAATTTTCAAATCCACATCAATTGAATAAATTAATTATTTAATTAATTTATCATTTATCTCCTCTTATCCATAATTAAATAATTTCTAAATTATTTAATTGAATCAATTATTCTTCCAAATTTAAATAAATCATTCAAATTTATTTAAATTGAATCTCAATATCTAAAAATAAAATATAAATCAAATATTTTATTTATCCTTCATCATGCAAAATAAATTAAATCAATTTATTTGTTTAATTTATTTAAATCTTCAAATCTATTCTATTTCTTCTATCATGCACAAACAATTAAATAAATTTATTTATTTAATTTGCTTTTTTATCTTCTAATTCTTCTAAAAATAAATCTTTCTCATTATGCACACAAAATTAAATAATTTATTATTTTTAAGTCAAATCATGCAAAAAACAAATTATAAGTTGAGTTAATTGACTTAATCATTATTATTTTTATCACCAACTCATAAATTAGAAAAAGTATTTCTATTTTTATGAAATTTAATCATGTCTTTTAGCCAAATCAATCAGTTAACTCAAACAAAAATATCTTTTTGTGTGACACATGTTAGGTGCACATTCATCATGAATTCTAGATTTATCTCATCCGTTGATTCTATTGAATTATCTGGACCATTGATCGATCTTTATTGAAACCTATATAAACCCTCCTCATCTCCATAACAAATCCTCTTCAATTATTTAATTTTTTGCCTCCCTACAGTGCATTGAGCCTACATCACATCGTTGAGCACATTAAGCAGTTTGAGCACAAACACAATCTACATCCACTTGTTGCAAACATTGTTTCACAATTTAAAGAGCAATCCACATTCGACCAAGAGATCCAAACAGTCTAGGTGATAGTTTCTTTGTTCATAACTTGATTATTCATTGATTTGGTTATTGCTTAGATAGATCTTTTGATGTTAGGGGGATTTGAGTTGTTATTTCATTGCTTTTGATTATTATTCAAACTTCTCAAATTTTTCCTATACACATTCTGACACTTCCAAGGCACCTGTTTACCAGGTTTTCACCAAAGGATGGATTGTTTTTGTTTTTGTTTTCATTTTTGATTTTTTTTGACATGGATACTTTGAAGATCAGGCAAAGAACTTCTTGAAATGAACACTATTGAGTGGTTCATCTAGAGGAATGCCTTCAGGTGTTGCTAATATATAAGCTCCTGATCCATATGTTGCTATGATAATGAAGGGTCCTAACCAATTAGGCTCAAACTTGCCCTTGTTTTCTCGATCTGCTTGATTTATTTGATTTTCCTTTAAGACAAGATCACCAACTTCAAACCGTCTTTCTTTGATCTTCTTATTATAGTTGAACCAGAGGTGATTTTGATAGACATGGAGATGATTAAGCATAGCAAGGCACCTCTCATCTAATAGTACTAGCTCAACTAATCTAGAAGTTTAATACTCCTCCCATCAATTAGGTGCTGCATGGATACTCTGAGGGATGGGATCTTGACCTCTATAGGTAGAATGGCTTCAGAGCCATAGACCAAGGCATAGGGTGTTGCACCAGTTGGTGTTTTGATACTAGTGCGATTGGCCCATAGGGCGAGATTGAGTTGCAGGTGCCAATCACGACCAGCTTTATTGACTATTTTCTTGAGGATTTTTAGAATGGTTTTGTTGGAAGCCTCAGCTTGGCCGTTACTCTACGGATAGTAGGGAGTGGAAAAGCGATGTTGGATATTGTATTGGGTACATAAGGCATAGACATCTTGATTCTTGAATAGTCTCCCATTATCAGTGACAATGGCTTGGGGATACTGTACCGACAAATGAGGTAGTTAAGGATAAACTTGGTTATTTGTTTGTCGATAATATAAGTCATGGGAATGGCTTCGACCCATTTCGTGAAGTACTTAGTGGCGGTTATGATAAATTTATGGCCATTCGATGAGGATGGGTGGATTTTTCCTACGAGGTCGAGACCCCATTATGAAAAAGGCCATGGAGTTGTCACCGGTTGTAGTTCATGAGCTGATGCATGAATCAAATTTCCATGTTGTTGGCATTGTAGACACTTCTTAGCAAACTGTAAAGTATCTTGTTCTATGGTAGGCCAATAATACCCTGTTTGGAGTATCTTCTTAGCGAGGTTAGGACCAGTAGAATGTGTGCCACAGACACCTTCGTGTATATCTTGTAAGGTAGCATTGGCTTCTTCCATGTTAAGACATCATAAGAGGATACTATTGAGACTCTAACGATATAGTGTATCACCCAGAATGGTGTAACGGGAGGCTCGACGGATAAAGGTTTGGCGTTGGGTTGTAGGTAGCTCAAAGGGAAAGGTACCATGTTTAAGGTCTTCATAGATATCTTCGTACCATGGGGAATTGGGACCAACAAGTTCGTAGATGATTTTGGTAGTTGGAACAGTAACATCAGAAAATGTCCCCTTGGGGGCTTTTCCCTCATAAGGTTTAGCTCCTGGGTCTTTTATCTGCATTTAGGACGTCTTGCATCATATTTTGACATCCCGATGAAATGATCCCTAAGTTTCATGACAAATGGGACCTAGGGGGATCCCTTGAACCTAACCTTGCCCAAAATAGGGGGAGGACTTGGCTGCCAGCGCCCTAGTCCTGCCCTATTTTGGGTCAGTCCCAATTTTTGGGTGTCGGCTTGTGATCGTTATTTGGGTCCTATGCCGACATGGTAAATTTGAATTACAAAATTCTTGGTGGGAGTGTTTGTAGTTGCATATAAAATCATGTTTAGGCATTCATTTGTAAACTAGATTTCAACTAGATGATTACTAGCTAGCAATTTGGATTCTCAAGTTTATGTGAAGGTGATTCAAGGCATTCATTATGTTGCAAGAGTAGATTTGTGTTGTCTATGTGTTTGTATTTGCAGATTTGAGCAATCATCTCCTCATGGAATGAAGAGCTTCTTCCTTCCATGGGATCTTCACTACAAGGTGACATCATTTGTGGTTTTGAGCTTTTATTATTTAGTTTTTACCTTTGCCTCACAAGGGCACGCACTTTCTATCTGACAATGGTGTTTGAAAGACCTAAATGTCTCTCCGGGGCTTGACTAAGGCAAGTCTAAACACCACAACCCCCTCCCAAAGTTTTCATGATTGCAGGTTATAGGTCGAGGATACAAGAAAAGTGAAGTTGCAGGAGGGTATCTCAGAGTGTCAGAATTGTAGATCAGAGAAGAAAATAGCTCCATGGACTAGGGTGCCCACTCATTAGTCCTCAAAGTTTCGCAACGGGAAAATCTCTAATGCAGCAGGAACAGGTTGCAGACTGAACTTCCAGATCCTGACAAAAAGTAGGGCCTTGGACTTGGGTGCCCGCTCTTTAGTCCCTGATTGTTCCACTTCCGAACCCCGAAAATAGGTGCACAATTATTTGTCATTGTACATCTTTCTATAGCAGCATTTTCTAATATTCGGTCATTTGTTGTCGTATTTACATAATTAGGGTTTTAAGGTATAATTGAGCATAAGAGAAGAAAATTGGAAATCAGATCATAAAAATCCAAGTTTCCCTACATCTCATAGTGATCTAGGATCTAATAGTGCATGGCCACTTAGCCCTAGGTCCTTTAATGTAATTGGTGAAAGGAGGATACACACACAAAACTACCAAACACTCAACTATCCAAATTTTACCCTTTACATTTACTGAACCCATGTTGTTGGACTTGTTTGCACCTTGCTGAGTGTTTTGCTTCAGATTTTCACTGATTTCATTCATTCATATCATCATTCTGTTGCAAATATATGCCTATGATGTGTTGGCATTGATGTCAACATATCCCTTTGTCAAAAATAGGGGAAGCAGTGCAAATCAGTGAAGTAGATTGCTCTGCATATCTAGAGGAATGAAGATCAAAGTACGTAGACCATATGGCTATGTAGAGGATTGTCTGAAGTAACTCCAATTAATATTTGAGAGGTTCGCATGAAGATTTGAAGAAGTTGTGGCCATCTGAGTAGAACCAGGTTTTGCAGAGATAGAGTGACAGGAAATTGGTCTGGATTGCTCCGTAATGAAAACTTATGATCTATGGATCTAGAGACATGTTTGGGAATTCAGTGTGTATCCTCAACTCAAGTGGTTCATGGTTTGGAGGTCTGCAATCAATCTTTCTAGTGTGACAGTCATGGCAGACATTATTCTTGAGGTACCAGATAAAGATACAAGTGATTCTGATGATTAGGAATAGTGTGGATATTATTGTTGAATTCAATGTGCTTGTGGAGGTCTCTAGATATTGTGCCTGTTGTGTTGAAGGTCCACATTGAAGATTGAGCTTGTTGTTGAAGATTTCTTCCTTGGTGTTGCTATTCTTCCTAGTCTTGGCCAATCAGATGTTTCAAGTGGATGATCTAAGAGCAATTCTCTGGAGCGTAGCGTGTTGATCGAAGAAGATTCAAGTTATAGCTATGTTGGCCAATAGTATAAGTGATTCGCATTAAGTCAAGTTGACCTTGATGTTCATTCCAAGGTTGATGAAGCATATAAATACTTGTGGATGAGTTGTGGAAAGTTATCTTTGTGTGAAAATGATAAAATCCTAAGAAAGGTACAGAGGCAGAGCAAAGAAGAGGAGTAGAGGAACAAGAACAATAAGGTATGAAGAGATAGTGAAGAAGTGTTTGGGGGTAGAGCAGAAGTTTTGTGAGATTTCAATGGGACTGAACCAGGCATGAAGAAGATGTTATTTCTCAATTCACTCTTCCTGTATTAAACATAAAATATTGTAGGTAGTGAGCCTCCTATAGGCAGTGAGCTCTGGGCAGTGTGCCTAAAGGCAAGTGCCTTCCCATTTATTTTAAGTACTTTTAACAGGGTACAAATCTTGTGGGTTAACCCCCACCGTGATTTTCCCTTAACTGGGTTTCCACGTAAAAATTCTAGTGTTATATGTGTTCATTTTGTTTATGCTCATGTGTTGTGAATTCATGCTTTAATGTTTACATCATTAATCTGTTTGTAAGTTCTGAAAGCAGATTAAAAGCAGAGAAGGTTAAAATTGTGGACAACTGATTCACCCCCCTCTCAATTGTCTAACCTAATTCCAACAATTGGTATCAAAGCTAAGTTCCTCTAAAAGAAGTTGGACAGCTTGAGGAGATCCAAGATGTCGACTTACAACAAGGAAAGTCTGAGATTTGATGGAACAAATTACTCCCTTTGGAAGGTGTGCATGCAGTATCATTTGCAATGTATGGGTGATGCCTTTTGGTTGATAACTAAGGATGAATATAAGATTTCGAAGAAAGGCCCTTCAACTCTAGACAAACTCAAGGAAGTTGAATACAATATTTGAGCTAAAGAAGCATTGTTGAGTGCCCTGACTAATACAGAAATGACAAATGTCCTGGAATTGAAAATTGCTCATGAAATCTGGAAAAAGTTAGAAAATCTGTATGAAGGTGATAAATATGTCAAATGTGCCAAGCTACAGAGCCTGAAGGGTAAATACGAAAGGTTGATGATGAGTGGAGATGAAAACATTACTTCCTACATGCAGAAGGTGAATGAACTTGTGACCGGTATCAGGAGTGCTGGTGGAATATTGGAAGAATTAGAGATTGATGCCAAAGTGCTCAGATCCTTACCTGCGGCATACAAGCATAAAGTTGCTACCATTGAAGAAATCAAGACTGTAACAAATGTTACAAGGGATCAGTTGGTTGGTAAGCTTTCAACATTTGAAATGAGTGAGTTTGGTGATTCTCTTCCTAAATCTAAATCTACATTTAAGGCCAGTGTTTATGGAAAACAAAGATATGATCCAGGTGAAAAATCTTCAGAAAGATCAAACAAATTTGAGAAGGCAAGGAAGGATCTTGAAGATGATGAAATTGAGGTTGCAAAACTTGAAGCCCTTATTTCCAAGAGATTGCCAAGAGGATCTGGTAAATATGAAGGAAAGTTACCTTTCAAATGTTTTTCTTGTAATAAGATTGGTCATTTTGCCTCAAGGTGTCTAGAGAGGGTTTTAAAACCAAACCCTAATAGATCAAGGGCTTAGAAAAAATGTTACTATGTCCAAGAAGCTAAAGAAGGTGTCATTGATGATGAATATGACATGGGAAGTAACTTAGGAAATGAATGGGTGTTCATTGCCATCAAAGAAGAAGATCCGATGTCTACTGAATCTCCTAGCTGTGTGAATGTGGCAAGTGCCTTGGCTACTCAGATTGAAGAAAAGGATGAATGGGTGATTGATAGTGGATGTTCTCATCATATGACTGGTGATAAAAGTAAGTTCATAAGTTTGGAAAGATATGAAGGTGGAATTGTGAAGTTTGGAGACAATTCAGCTGGTAGAATCCGTGGCAGAGGATCCATCTCTTTTGATGGTAAGAATAACACTAATGATGTTCTATATGTAGAAGGATTGAAGCATAATCTTCTCAGTGTTGGACAGTTGGTTGACAAAGGGTATGATCTCCGATTTAAGGATGGAAAATGCAAAATCTTAGCAAGCTCTGGAACTGTGATTGCATCAGGTACACAAACTAAAGGTAACATCTTTCATTTAAGTGGTACTGGCAAAAGTTGTTTGATTGATTAGATTGATCAGAGTTGGTTATGGCATAGGAGAATGTGTCATGTGAATTTAGATAATATTGTCAAGATAAGTTCTACTCAGGCTGTGAGAGATCTTCCAAAACTTATGAAATCTGCTGATAGCATGTGTAGATAATGTCAATTGGGTAAATAGAATAGAACCTCATTCAAGAGTAAAGAACAATTTTCAAGTGGACTGTTGGAACTTGTACATACTAATCTATGTGGTCCTACTAGAATTAGAAGTGTGCAAGGAGACAGATATTTTATGTTGCTGATTGATGATTACTTCTGGATGATGTGGGTAACTTTCTTGAAAGAAAAATTAGAAGCTCTTGACAAATTCAAGGTGTTCAAGGTTATGGTTGAGAATGAGATTGGTGAGAAGATAAAGTGTCTAAGATTCGACAGAGGTGGAGAGTTTACCTCTAGTGAGTTTGATACATTCTGTGAAAAGCATGGAATAAAAAGATAGTTATCTGCTCCTAGGACTCCTCAGCAGAATGGAGTTGTGGAAAGGAAGAACCGAACCATTTAAGAAGCTGCTAGAACCATGATGATGGAAGCAAATGTTCCACAAGTCTATTGGAGAGAAGATGTGAGTATTGTTGTTTACACTCTTAACCAGGTGTAGATCAAAGGCAATTCTAGTAAGACACCTTATGAACTATGGTTTGGTCATCCTCCTACTGTGAAATATTTCAGAGTTTTTGGTAGTAAATGCTATATCAAAAGAGATGAGAATCTAGGCAAGTTTGATGCAAGAAGTGACGAAGGAATATTTCTGGGTTACTCTACTCAAAGCAAGGCATACTGGTGCTTCAATAAGAGATTGAAAAGATTGTTGAAAGTGCTAATGTCAAGGTTGATGAGAGCAAAGAAAGACCTTCTAGGCCTTGTGGATATGATTCAGATGATCAAGATGAAAGTCAAACTCAAGGATAGCAAGTTCAAACCCAGACTCAGATCCAGATTGATCCCAAAAATCTAGTGACTCAAGAAGTCAGTGCATATGTTGAGGAACGAGCTCAAGAATCAGAAGTTCAAGAAACTCCCAAAACCCCCAGGTATGTAAGGTTGAATCATTTTGAAGATCAAATCATAGGAGACAAGAATAAAGGTGTTCAAACTAGAAGAAGAATTGCTCAAGATCAAGTGGAGTATTGTTTGATTTCAAATATTGAACCAAAAATAGTGAATGAAGCTTATAATGATGAAAATTGGGTAAAAACAATGGAAGAAGAATTAATGCAAATTGAAAAGAATCATACTTGGGATCTTGTTCCTAGACCTGAAAACAAAAATGTAATTGGAACCAAATGGGTCCATCGGAATAAACTAAATGAAGTTGGTGAAGTTGTGAGAAACAAAGTAAGATTGGTATGCAAAGGATATTCTCAAGTAGAGGGAATTGATTTTGAAGAAACATTTGCTCTGGTGGAAAGAATTGAAGTAGTCAGATTATTTCTTGCATTTTTTGCTTTCAAGGATTTCAAAGTTTATAGATGGATGTCAAGTCAACATTCTTGAATGGAGAGTTAGAGGAAGAAGTCTACATTGAGCAACCAGAAGGATTCTAGTTGTTTGATCAAGAAGATATGGTCTGCAGAATGAGGAAAGCTTTGTATGTACTTAAACAAGCCCCAAGAGCATGGTATGCAAGATTGGATAAGTATCTGCTAAAGCTAGGATTTAACAAAGGCACAACTGACAGTAATCTTTATTTCAAGATTGATCATGAGCACATATTAATTGTTGAGGTATTTGTTGATGATATCATTTTTGGTGGAAATGGAAGCATGTGTAAGAAATTTGCTGATCAGATGCAAAGTGAATTTGAGATGTCCATGTTTGGTGAAATTCATTTCTTCTTAGGTCTGCAAATCACTCAGTTAGATAAAGGTATCTTCATATCTCAGTCTAAGTATGTGAGAGAATTGTTGAAAAAGTTTGGAATGGAGGACTCAAAACCAGTAATTACTCCTATGGTAACCAGATGCAAGTTGAGTAAAGATGATGATTCACCTAAGGCAGATCAGAAAAGGTATAGATCAATGATTGGAGGACTGCTTTATTTGACTTAGACCAAACCTGACATTTTGAATGTAGTTGGACTTGTTGCTAGATTTCAAGCTGATCCTAGGGAATCCCATGTTGTAGTAGTCAAAAGAATTTTTAGATATCTAAAGGGAACATCTGATTATGGCTTATGGTATCCAAAGGATAATGAATTCACTCTTCATGCATATACAGATGCTGATTGGGTAGGAGATGCGGACGACAGGAAAAGTACTAGTGGTGGTGCATTCTTCTTGGGAAGGAGATTGGTTTCTTGGTTGAGCAAAAAGCAGGAGGCAATATCTTTGTCTACTACAGAGGCAGAGTATATAGTATCAACAAACAATTGTACTCAAGTCTTGTGGATGAAGCAAATGTTGAAGGATATCAGAATTGTGTTTGAAGAGCTTGTTACAATCTTCTATGATAATTCAAGTGCACATATCTGTCAAGTTTCACTTCTTGAGAGAGAAGGTAAATGAGAATGAAGTCAAATTGGAGTTTGTTTCTTCAAAGGATTAGATTGCAAATATAATCACCAAGCTTCTGCCTAAGGATACTTTTGAGTATCTCAGAGGGAAGCTAGGGGTTATTACCCCTCCTGTTTAGAACTAAGATGCACTAGTGTGCATCAGTCTGAAGGAATTCACAGTCATATCTTGTGATCTAGATTGATGTTAATGAAATACTACTCAGGGGGAGTAGTCAGTATGCAAATTTTGGAGATCAGTCTGAAACAAAAAGGGGGAGAAAAGATTGCAAATATGTGCCCTTTGCCATTGATGTCAAAGGGGGAGAGAAGTCATGTGAAAAACTAGTTGTTGATGAAAGGGGGAGCAGTGAAGAAAGTGGTTACAGAAGTGATAAGAGATAGGGGGAGAAATCCTTGTCTTGATGGTTGAATCAGTTTTTCACATCATATGTTGCCATCAATGACAAAGGGGGAGATTGTTGCAAATATGTGCCTATGATGTGTTGTCATTGATGTCAACATATCCCTTTGTCAGAAACAGGGTAAACAGTGCAGATCAGTGAAGTAGATTGCTCCGCATTTCTAGAGGAATGAAGATCAAAGTACATGGACCATATGGATGTGTAGAGGATTGTCTAAAGTAGCTCCAGTTAAGATTTGAGAGGTCCACATGAAGATTTGAAGAAGCTGTGGCCATCTGAGTAGAACTGGATTTTGTAGAGACAAAGTGACAGGAAATTGGTCTGGATTACTCTGCAATGAAAACTTATGATCTGTGGATCTAGAGGCATGTTTTAGAAGTCAGTGTGTATCCTCAACTCAAGTGGTTTGTGGTTTGGAGGCCCACAAGCAGTCTTTCTAGTGTGTCAGTCATGGCAGACAATGTTCTTGAGGTACCAGATGAAGATGCAAGTGATTCTGATGATTAGGAATAGTGCGGATGTTATTGTTGAATTCAATGTGCTTGTGGAGGTCTCTAGATCGTGTGTCTGCTATATTAAAGGTCCGCATTGAAGATTGATCTTGTTGTTGAAGATTTCTTCTTTGGTGTTTCTATTCTTCCCAGTCTTGGCCGACCGGATGTTTCAAACGTGTTGTGGATGATCTAAGAGAAATTCTCTAGAGCGTAGTGTGTTGACCGAAGAATATTCAAGTTCCAGCTATGTTTGACTAATAGTATAAGTGATTCACATTAAGTCAAGTTGACCTTGATGTTCATTCCAAGGTTGATGAAGCATATAAATACTTGTGGATGAGTTGTGTAAAGTTGTCCTTGTGCAAAAATGATAAAATCCTAAGAAAGGTATAGAGGCAGAGCAGAGAAAAGGAGCAGAGGAACAAGAGCAGTAAGGTATGAAGAGATAGTGAAGAAGTGTTTCGGGGCAAAGAAGAAGTTTTGTGAGCTTTCAATGTGATTGAACCAGGCATGAAGAAGATACTATTTCTCAGTTCAATCTTCCTGTGTTAAACATAAAATCTTGTAGGCAGTGAGCCTCTTTGAGTAGTGAGCTCTGGGCAGTGCGTCCGAAGGCAAGTCCCTTCCCATTTCTTTTAAGTACTTTTAATAGGGTACAAATCTTGTAGGTTAACCCCCACCGTGGTTTTCCCTTAACCAGGTTTCCATGTAAAAAATCTGGTGTTATGTGTGTTCATTTTGTTTCTGCTCATGTTTTGTGAATTCATGCTTTAATGTTTACATCATTAATCTGTTTGTAAGTTCTGAAAGAAGATTAAAAGTAGAGAAGGTTAAAATTGTGGACAACTGATTCATCCCCTCCCCTCTTAGTTGTCTGACCTAATTCCAACACATTCATCTTATTGCATTGGAAAACTTACAAAAAAAATGAAAAATTAGAAAATTTGGAAAAAATTGCATTCTAGGGTTTCTACTTTTCAAAAATTAATGTGATTTTCATCAAATTTCTAATTTTTGCATTAGATCTGAGTTAAATTGCATAAAATTACAAAAACTCAATAGCTCGCATTGCATTTTTATCATAAAAATTGCTAGGGTTTTGTTGAAAATTGTGATTTTTGCATATAACCTAGTAATTCCAAAATCCAAGGTTTGTAGGTAAAATCTTGTTTCAGATTTTTCTACTAATCTAAGACACTCATTCAAATTTGCATTTGGCTGTAGTGTTGCATTTTAGTACAAATTTGCATTTAGATCTCAAAAATTTGTATTTTTACATAGAAAATTTCAACAAAAAACTAGCATTTTCATGAATTTTTCACTAGATTTGCACTTGAATTTTGTATGATAGGGCTTGGAAATCATTTTCAGATCTGAGATAATTTAGTTTTCATCATAAATCAGCTTGAAAAACATTCATATAGCATTTTACATCAAGATCTCAAACTGAGGGCTTGAAAAACATTGATTTTCACTAGATTTGGCCTTATTGACTCTCTAAATTTGCACTATAGGCATGTTGTAAAGAATATTTTTGCACTAATTGGCTGATATTGGCCTCTTGTATTGAAAATTTGGTGAAAAATTGCACATTTTTGCTATTTTTGCCCTAGGGTTTGGCCTAGTTTGCACCCTAAGCATGTTGTAATAGATTTTATGCTTCTAGGTGACTAATATTATTGCTATTATTTTCTGCACCTCATGAAATTCCTTACAACACCTCTTTCATTAGGTCTTGGAATTGAAAAACGGTGAAAATTGCATATCTTAGGGCATTTTCACTAGGTTTTGACTAGTCATCATTATATATTTGCATCAAAAGTGTTTTGCAAAGGATCTTATGGTTGTATTGGACTGATATCAGACATATTATTTTCTTCCCCTAATCAAAATCCTTACAACACCTTTTCTTTCATATATTTGCATTAAAGAAGTACAAAAAATCAAGCATCTTAGGTCATTTTTGCATAAAGTTTGCACTTGTCTTTTGCATAAATTTTGAAAAGCTTTTAAAAATCTAATTTTGCATTGATTTGAGCATATACACATGGCTTTTAACCACAACAACAACAATAGGTTCCCTCCTAGGCGTTACATGAAAAGAAAGGTCCTTGAACCTGAAATTGTGTTTACACCTCATGATAAAACAATCAGAAACACTGACGGACCTCTTTACATCACTGTGAAGATAATGGGAAACCCCATGAATGGAACCCTTATTGATCCTAATTGTATGACTAATGTTGCCATGGAAGAGTTCCTAATGCAAGGATCTTATGACCCCTCGAACATGATGATTAAAACACATAAGGGAACCTTTATAAACACATCTGGGAAGATATCATTGTTGGTAACAGTAATCAAGAAACATGTAGAGCAATGGTTTGATGTTGTCCCCATTTCTGACCTCTTTTGCATCAAATTGGGACACCCCTGGTTAAAGGAAATGAAAGTTGTCCCTTCAACAATTCATAATTGTCTAAAATTTCCTTTTGAGGGACAAGTGATTACTATCCCTCGCAATAAGTATAAACCCTTGGTTGCAAGAAAACTTTGTAACACAGCTGCAAATGACAAATGAAGTGCGGAATAGAATATCTGATCCTTAGATAGATCTTATGTATATTATTATGACGTATACTCAGGAACATTACATTCATCATCTTACAATGCGCGCTGGCATAGATCTAGACATCTATGTGGAAAGAGGAGCTCAAAACATGCAGAGCCAAATAGCACTCTTGTGTTTAAACTCTTCTTACTACATAAAGAGCATGCTATCGTTCAAACTAAAGAAGAACAAACTAGAGAAAGACTGAAAGACTTAGACTTGATCACGAAACTCTAGACTCTCTAGGATTTCACTTCGCCAGAAATCGTTGAGAAGAGAAGGCGGCCCTCTTGCCTTATATAGGGAGTGTGGGCAGAACTTTAACCTTGTCTTTCATAATTCTTTTGAAATCCGTCCATGAAGAGTCGACACGTTGCAAACCTTATCCGAAGGATTACCTGGTTGAGGATAAGGATTCCTCTGGTGGGACCAATTAATCCGTGAACAAAGATAAGGCCGACCGACCAACAAAACTTTACAAGATTCCTTTTGAGCACAAGAGGAATAACTCGACCGACACAACTTTACAAGATTCCTTTTAATCACGAGAGGAATAACTCGTGCTTACAATGAGGCATGTAAGCTTTCCCCTTTTACCGTGGAAGGGCCCACGTCTATCGATTACCACGAGATGATAGATGCTCTCAATGAATGACAAGCCCATTCATTAGCCTAGGACCCGGTACTATGCGAGGTACTGGAGTTGAGGGGACAAGGTTGGTTGAACATGCAACCCTCACAGAATTCGCCATCTGGATGAGTGCAGTCTGGTGATCGATAATTGCCGCTGGTGCCATAAGTGGGTACTTTGGGATCATCCATAGAACAATCAACACAATTTACGCATGTTTGGGTAGATGAATGTGGGATGCATCCAGGTGGTTGACTACCGTCTTGTTCTTTCCACATAATGCTCATTGTCTTTAATTTATAAGGACCATATAGTCCTCGGGACATAGCTTGAGGTGTCACGCCATTCATGCAGTAGGTTTTTGTGTGGATCTAGATCGGCGTCTTCTGTGTATAGAAATATCGCAGCCGATTTCCTACCGTCCAATGCTCAAAAATAGAAGATGGACCTGCGGGACCATAAACTTGACATAAGTGTCGACTGATTAGATTTTCCTCTGGGGAATTAAAAACTAGTTTGAAAATACACCCAGTGTATGCGGTGGTTCCTTCAAACTGCAAGTCTTCAGCTAGTGGATATGGCCCTTGAAACAAATTGCGAATAAGGGTTTTTCCATCTTCAGCATTTAGCCATTGCTCTGGTCGTGCAACTTGTGGATTGAGAAATTTTACAGGGAGAACAAAGTCTCCACACCAGTTTTGTAACACATGTCCAATGTCAGGATCGATAGGTTTGGCTTCAACAAAAAACTGAAAGAATGGTTGTTCCGTCCATAATCCTAGAGAGTGTAGAGTTTAGTGATCAAGTCTAAGTCTTTCAGTCTTTCTCTAGTTTGTTCTTCTTTAGTTTGAACGATAGCATGCTCTTTATGTAGAAAGAAGAGTTTAAACACAAGAGTGCTATTTGGCTCTGCATGTTTTGAGCTTCTCTTTCCACATAGATGTCTAGATCTATGCCAGCGCGCATTGTAAGATGATGAATGTAACGTTCCTGAGCATACGTCATAATAATATACATAAGATCTATCTGAGGATCAGATATTCTATTCCGCACTTCATTTGTCATTTGCAGCTGTGTTACAAAGTTGGTATCAGAGCCAATGATGTTATTGTCTGTTGTTATCGTTGTTGTCGAACCATAACTAGCCAATAAGTGTTATACTATTCACTGTATTGCTACTTATATTGCTCTCTGTATTGCTCATACAAACTAGTAACCTGTTGTAAGTCCTCATGGTGTAAGTCCTGTTTAAGCTTGTTACGTCAGGGCAGATTCGAGGCAGTAATTTGTATTTCGAGCGCAGATTTGAGCGTAAGTTTGAGCGCAGAATGGATAGAGCAAGCACTTCCGGTTCGGCGATGGAAAGCAGCGACCTTACCGCAGATCGCAACACAAAAGTTAAGTTCACCAATTTCTTTGCTGATAATGAAAGTTCATTTAGTACTCCTGAGTCAAGTAGTAATGTTTTAGATGAAGTTTCTGCTAGTAATCAGTTTCCTAATAAGGAATTTCGTGTGCCTAAGATTAAATCTTCTGAAATCTATAAAGATGTACCTAGTGGTGTTATAGATATGTTTAATAAGAATAAAGGTTTGAAGAATTGGTTTGGTTATAAAACTTCGCAACGTTGTCATGTAGCCACTCTGTAACATGTTGTTACTGGTGGTAGTAAGGGTAAATTAAATAATTTCTCAGATGCTCTTGTCACCAAGTTTCAGAAAGAGGCCTTAGCTAGTTCTGATAATCCACAGTTCATGCATTTGTCCTATGTTAGAATAGGAATCTGTGGTCATTATAGAAAAGGCTTACCTATCATCGTAATGATGATGCTGAAGGATGCCTGATTTTACAAATTGTCTCATTCCCTTCTTGGTGCTGGTTGTGATTCAATGTCCAAAGGCCCAATCTATGTAGATTGCCTACTAGACTTCCCCATTAGTCTCAAAGATGGAAATCTCAAAGATGTTCTTGAATACAACTTCAAGACCATGAACCTCTTTATGAAGAAGAAGTCTGTTGACCATTCCCTAACATTTCTGGTACACTATAGATTGTATAATAAGGTCATACCCTTAATGATTAATCCCAGAAAAGCCCATGGGTTAGAAGGTCTTTCCACCATCTGGACATCTTCCAGTGATAGCACACAGTTGACTACTCCCAAAATAGTTAAGCATAAGGATATTAAAATGCCTGAAGAATGGGCATTAGACCTTTGGGATAGTGACAGTCAAGCAGAGGCAGAAAATGAGAAACAACCACAATTGAGAGGCATCTCCATTGAAGAAATAGATGATCAGGCAGTAATCAGATTCTCATCTGGCAACCAGTCTGCCTTGCGCACTGGACCTTCCATGAGAACAGAAAGAGTCTTTAACTACAATGAACCTGGCCCATCTGTGAATTCCCTTCCTCACTCCCAGAGCGTTAGATTACAGTCCTCTAAGGGTTTTGAAAGTTTGTTTACAATACCCACTGTAGCAAAACCTATCAGTTCAACAGCGTCAGCTATTCCTTCTCAATCATCCTGCACCCATAAAAAGTTTTCTAAATTAGATAATGGGTTGTATAGATGTGAAGACTGTTCTTTTGTCTTTCCTCCTAAATCCGGCCATTTCTGAATGTTTTCAGCCCGACAAGCCACCATACCTGAACAGGATATCTCTGAGTCCCACGAAAAGGCTATAAGTACTCCTGCAGGTCCTTGTCTGGTTCCCGGTACCATTCCACCCTTTCAAGATTTTATTTTATTTGATACAACCAGAACCTATAAAGCTGACTTCTGGCCGTTGCATTTATTTCCTATTGATGAAAGCTCCCAAGGTACTAGTCAAAGCAAACTGCTTAACTGGACAAACCTGTGTCTTAGGAAATCCATGCTCCTTGCTGAGGATAGAAAGATCTGGCATCAGATCGAAGCAGTTAAAGCTGAGAAAGCACGGCTCAGTGCTCAAGAGAATTTCCATTCTCTAATCTCCACTCTTGAATGCTTAGAAAAGCGTCTCACAGATCAGTGGATGAATTCAGTTAACAAAGATCTCCAAGAACTTAAAGTCCAGTACACTGAGTTCAAAAGTCAAGCTGAAACCTGGTGGGTTGCTCAACAAAGATCTTTGGAACAGCAAAGAGAACTTCTGCAAAAGGTCAGAAGTGAAGTAAAGTTAGATTGTGATGTGCTTGGTTCTCAATTGAATACAACTAATATACATGTAAAGCATAATAGTCAGAGACTAACTGAGATCTCTAAAGAAGTTCATTCAATAGCACAATCACAACTTCTTATGAATGATTCCATCAAATCAGAATCGTCTGACATCAAGTCTGCACTTCAGGAGGAGTCAAGAACTATTCAGTTAGTGACTCATACAGTTTGACAGCAGCAGATTGTCAAGACAAAGAATTTCCCTTCCAGTGCAAAGGGATATTTACAGGCTCAATATGAAGGACCTAAGCTCAAGACTGAAGTTAGGCAGCTTGTGATTGAAAAGATTTTTGATCCCTCCACAGGGAATCTTAGAAGTACCACTCCAGAGGAACAAGCCAAAGGAAAGTTCCAAATGGCTCGTGGTTCTAGTTCTAATCCTAATGGATCTAACCTGTTGATCCATTCAAAAATATTCAAACATTGAAAGCTAACACTCCACCCCTTGTTAATTTTGATCATTTTGAAGATATTGAAATTACAAGAGGTATAGATGCCATGTGAGCCTGGATAACAAATTATATGTCCACTAATGCTTATGCAGAAGAAAAGCAGGTGATAAAGCAGGCTCTGAATGCCATGACTGGCATTGCACGACATGTCTGGGATCGGCTAGATGATGCTTACAAGGAAAATCTGTTGGACAGAGGTACAAATCAAGTCTGTGCTCAATTGACACGTCTGTTTGTTGGAAAAATAGACACTAGAGAAAAGTTGGCCTACAACAAGTTTATTAAAGGTAAATGCAAGGACCTCAAATATTTCAAACAATATTGTAATGTCCAATATGAAAATTTCTATTTATCAGGCCGTGAGCAAAATCATGAATTCATGTTCACTACTTTTCTAAAAAGCTTTGGTACTGTGATAGGAGAATTCTATCACAAGAAAGTTCTTGAAAATCTAGTAGTTGATAATATAGAAATGAAGGAACTAACCTATCCACAGTTAGTTCAATTCTTAACACAAATTAATGAGGAAATCTGCGAAGAAGGAAAAGCTAAGAAAGAAATAAAAAAGGTTCAACCTTTACTTTCTTCCTATGTCTGTTACCAGATTATGTCTTCTAATCAGTTCCCTGAAAAGGGAAAATCTTCTTGTTACAATTGTGACAGTTCTGATAAGCCACACAAGAAGAAAAGAAAGCAGTTTAAGAATAAGTATCCCAAGAAGAAAGGATACTTCAGGAAAAGAGATAAGCAAAAGAAAGGCTCTAAAAAATGGAAGCCTACCTGCTATATTTGCAAAGGGGATCATTTTGCAAATAAGTGCCCCGACAGAAAAAAGAAAAAGGGAAAAGGAAAAGTTCGTGCAGCTCGCGAAGTAGGTGTTGAAATGATGAATATGAATTCATCAATGCTTATCCATCAGACTCAGAAGATATAATCCTCTCCAGTACAGAATCTGAAGACTCCGAGTCTGAAGATTATGAATCAGCTCAAGAACAAGTCCAAGCTCAGGTCAATTTAATGACCAAAGAAGTTCAATCCTCTGATGAGGATTCAGAAGTCTCCTTCTATTGCCGAATGCTTCGAAGGGACACCCGTGCTGAATTGGACAAGGTAATTGAAGATATTGTCCAGATTGAGTCTCGTCTCCAGACTATGGATATGGGACAAGAAACATGGAAAAAGTTGATAGCCCAATTGGATCAACTTAAATCTAGAAAATATTTCTTACTTCAGCCCTCCATTGAAAGTGGACATGCCAAAGGCCGATCGCCGAAACTTCCAACTTGGAGACCTCCCCCGGTCCAATCACCAATTTCTGAGATCCAGCATGGATACAGACCATCACCTTGGTTCCCTAGGCCTCCCAGGCCTCCAGTTCCACCAATGGATCAAAGATCGTCGATGGATGCTCCTTCTCCTGGGAGTATGGCAAGGCGCATCTGGAGAAGAAATAGAAAAGCCTTTCTTGAAAAAGTAATCGTTCAAGCTCAGGCAGAAATTTCAGAGATTGATGATGAAGAAAATTTCTATCTTACAGAACAAAATGGAGAAAGCACCTGAACTTGATAAGTTCGTCAGCCAGTTTAATTCGGCTGGGTCTTTTCAGCTACCAGCTCAAGCCTCTTTCACCGAAGAACAACTCTTCTGTGAAGAACGACCTTACAGTCCTCTCATTACACATACTATAAAAGAAGAACCATGTGAACCTGAGCCATCCTCCATTTATGAAGAAGGATCGAGTAGCCGCCAGATGAAAGCCTATAAAAGGACTGCTAAGCCCACTACTTCATGTCCGGGTATTATCCTAACCATCCACTTTCTAGGTATTATGGCATACCCATTAGCATTTCTTATAGATACTGGAGCAGATTTAAACATTGCTAGATACAATGCTTTTCCAAAAGATGCCTGGATGGAAGGCACTACTGGAACTACTTTTGGTAATTCTGAAAAAGAAGATAGTTCCTCCTTCTGCATTGCTCCTATTCAAATTGGGTTTGATGGTTTCACCGATAACCTAATGTTTGTTCAATATGAAGTAGAAGGTTATGATGGCGTAATCGGAAGCAAAGCTATTCAGCAATGGGAACCTTTTACCATTGACTCTAATTTTATTCTCATCAGAGGGATATATCAGCTTCCACGGCTCTATCAAGATCTAGCTTATTCCACAAAGCTAGAAAAGGAAAAGAAAAAGAAACCAGTTAATTCAGTTTGGCTTGCCAACCAAATTGATGCAGGTCAAGAATCTCTTATGACAAAAGATTTAAAGAAGCAGAAACGGAACCTGTACTGCGATCTCCCTCTCAAACGAGATCCTCAAGGTAATGAATTCATGCCTAAGGCTAAAGCTAATTATTTTCTCATGAGTTCATCTGAAGTTTTAACCTGCAGAACTGAAGTTGCAGAGCTTGAAAGGCTCAAAATTATCCAAACCTCTGAGTCACCATTTTCCTGTCACGCAATGTATGTCCCAAAGGTTGATGAAAATGGTAATGAACTACCTGAAAAACGGCTAGTGGTCAATTACAAGCCGTTAAATGAATGTCTTGTTGATAATAGACACCCTCTGCCTGGTAAAGATCATATTTGGCAACTCATCCAAGGCAGCCATGTCTATTCTAAATTTTATTTAACCAAGGGTTTTTAGCAAATTGGCCTTAAAAGTGCTGATTTCTATAAGACAGCCTTTTCTGTTCCCCAAGGCCTTTATGAATGGACTGTTCTTCCATTCGGCATTAAAACCGCTCCCTCCATTTTTCAGCAAAAAATGGATGTTATTTTTTGCCCTTATGCCAAGTTTATCCAACCCTACATTGATGACATTCTTGTTTAATGGTTTTTGGGCCTTGTAAATTATATTGCAGGATTCTATTATAAGCTTGCTGAAGACAGGCTAGAGTTAAATAAGCTTCTAGGAAAGAAGCCACCACCATGGACCACAAAGCATGATGCCTTAATTGAGCACATCAAGCAAAAGTGTTCACATCTCCCACCATTAAAGCTACCAGGCAAAGGTTTTAAAATAGTGGAAACAGATGCAAGTGAAGGTGCCTGGGCTGGTGTTCTTCGTGAGCAGAAAACAATCTCCTTCAATCCCAAAGACAAAGGTGAGATTGTTCGATATATCTCTGGAAGTTTCAAAAATAGTGAAGTAGACTACCACAGCACTCATAAAGAAATTCTTGCTATTGTTAATACTTTCCAAACCTTCCAAATGTTTATTACTGATAAAAGATTCCTGCTCAAAAGTGATCTACAAAATCTGCGAGGATTCTTCCGAAAGGAATCAAAAAATAAGGTGGTCCGAGGCCGTCTTCTCCGATGGGCTCAACTCCTCAGTACATATGAATTTGATTTTATTCATCTTCCAGGAGTGGAAAATATTTTTGCAGATTTTATGTCTAGAGAAGGACATTCTGATGCCCCTCAGAATAATGGAGCTATTCGCCAAGCTAGCGGTGTTGTTCGAATCATCAGAATCAGGGAACAATGGTGGTATGAAGAAAGTCATAAAGAGTGGAGTACAAATCCTTTTCAAAGGAGGGATTTGCATAATTATCAAATGGCTAATGATTTTCTCTTTGACATGACATTGGATTACTTTTGGGACAAAACTGAAAAGAAACCGGTGCCACGAACAGATTTTAACTTCTTGAGCTATATAAATTACAAAGCAAAACTATTACATCCAATGGCCGGTCCCTCTATGCAAGAAACAATAAAAGACAAGCAACCTGCATCTAAAGAGAACCATAGACCGAAAGGACAAGATCCCTATGTTGAGGTTCCTCCCCCGCCATCCTTACAAGGATCGGGAGGTTATTTTCGACAACAAAACATTCCACCTAGACAAACGAGATTTGATCCTGGTGCTTCATCTTCTAATTTGTAAAAACCTATGAAAGAGCAAAGCCCTATCTTACAAGAGATAAGTGGTAAGAGAAAGAGAAATAGAAAAGTAAGAGAAAGAAGAATAAGAAGACAAGCTTATGCCATAACCTTGCATCTCAACAAGAAAACATTGATCCAAACATTGAACCAAACAAAGATGATCCTGACAATGAACAACCTTGGGCTATGGTACCTTATGTCCCACTTTCCTCTAATATTAGGGAGTGGGAGGATGACAATGATTTACTTGATGATGAGACTTAGCATGAAGACCCTACAGGTAAGTATCTATAACCCTTTATCTCTCTCATGATGTGCTTCCCCCATGATGTGTTATGTGTTGTTTAGGCCTTCTGGGATGACCCCTGATTCTCTTGTAAGGTCCAAGATACCAAGAGATCGCCTCTATTGTGACCTTCTTCTGTTTGTATCATCATTCTTCTATATTGACTCTCTCTTTGATTTCATCGTTGTGTGTTGTGTCTTACAGACATAGCGTTGCAGTTGGTGACTTGGGGGCACCCTCCTACGTGACTGTCCCTAAGACACTTGTTTCTCCACTTTGACTTATTATTTCCCTTCCTCTAGTGTTTCTATCTAGTAGGTAGATGATGAAAACACATTCATACTGATGCAGACCTAGTATCCCTTTAGCGAGAAATCAAAATTTGGAATTAGTTCCTAATATGCCGATGGCGTTGTATATCTTATCCAATGCTTGGCTAGTAGAAGCACTCTGTGCTTTCTTCATAGTGATTTTGATGATGTTTTTATCTCATTTACAAATCATAACAATACTACTGCTCTGTGCACTTTGTCTATCTTGAACTTTGCATGCCTCAGATTTCATATGCATTATCATGATTATGGACACTAACATGTTTCTTGCAGGGATGTGTTTGTGGGAACATTTGGCAATCGTAAAGTACATGTCACCTCCGAGGGGCATGGGCTTTGCGAAGGTTCATGTTCCCTTGTGTGCTTTCTTCCTACCTTAATGTGCTTGATATCGATGAGTGATATCAACCACCTTAAGGTGGGGGCATATATAAGGTAAGCTATATGTTGTAGATGTTAGCAATGTGCTTGTCCTTAGGTGCATTTTAAAGACTGGTGGCGATGAGCCCCTCCTATACTCTGAATTTGTTTGCAATCAATCAATCATTCATTCATCTTAAGCCCTCTACGGAGGTGGGGATGGTGTACTTCTTAGAGCAGATTGCATCATCCTATCATTTTCAAAAAGTCCTCATCGGGAGGTGGGGAGCGGTTCTGTGACTAACTCAACCCTTAAGCATGTCTTCGGTGATTGTTGTGGTGAAGCCCAATCATCGGTGTGTGCCTGTAATGTGCCTGAGATGGTGATGAACCTAGAAATAGGAACACTCCATCACTTGTCTATCATGTTTTGTCCGTGTCTTCAAGGTGTGTGTGTTTGGCATGCTTGCTTTGTTTGGCGTGTTTGTTGCCCCGTATGCAATCTAAAGACTAGTGCGATGAGTGCTTCCTGCATTTTGGGAAGTTTGGTGTGTCTTGCGTGTGTGTTGACCCATATATGCAATTTAAAGACCTGCGTGATGAGTGCATCCTGCATTATGGGAGGTATGTTTACTTTCCTGTACTTGCATTTGCTTTTCATATATATGAGAAAAAGAAAAGAAAAGAAATCATTTTTATCTTCCATGCATTAACTGTTTTCTATGCATCTATTGTATTCTTTGTGTTTTGCGTGACTGTAACTATCTTCTCTGTGTTTTGCGTGCCTGTCATTGTCTTCAATATGTCTGGCGTGTCTTCTCCGTGCTTGGTGTGTTTGTTGTGTTTGTTGACTGTACTTTAATGCATGTATTGGCCTCGCGTCTATACATACATTAAAGTGGGGGCTAAATGTAACATTGAAAAATGTCCCCTTGGGGGCCTTTCCCTCATAAGGTTTAGCTCTCAGGTCTTTTATCTACATTTAGGACATCTTGCATCATATTTTGACATCTCGATGAAATGATCCCTAAGTTTCATGAAAAATGGGACCTAGGGGGATCCCTTGAACCTAACCCTTCCCAAAATAGGGGGGAGGACTTGGGCACCCATGCCCTAGTCTAGTCCCAATTTTTGGGTGTCGACTTGTGACCATTATTTGGGTCCTATGCCGACACAGTAAGTTTGAATTACAAAATTCTTGGCAGGAGTGTTTGTAGTTGCATATAAAAGCATGTTTAGGCATTCATTTGTAAACTAGATTTCAACTAGATAATTACTAGCTAGCAATTTGGATTCTGAAGTTTATGTGAAGGTGATTCAAGGCATTCATTGTGTTGCAAGAGCAAATTTATGTTGTCTATGTGTTTGTATTTGCAGATTTGAGCAATCATCTCCTCATGGCATGAAGAGCTTCTTCCTTCCATGGGATCTTCACTACAACGTGACATCATTTGTGTTTTTGAGCATTTATCATTTGGTTTTTGCCTCTGCCTCATAAGGGCATGCACTCTCTATTTGAAAATGGTGTTCAGAAGACTTGAATATCTCTCCGGGGCTTGACTGAGGCAACCATCTAAACACCACAACCCCCTCCCAAAGTTTTTGTGATTGTAGGTTATAGGTCAAGGATACAGAAAAAGTGAAGTTGCAGGAGGGTATCTCAAAGTGTCAGAATTACAGATCATAGAAGAAAATAGCTCCCTGGACTAGGGCACCCACTCATTAGTCCTCGAAGTTCTGCAACAGGAAAATCTCTAATGCAACAAGAACAGGTTGCAGACTGAGCTTCCAGATCCTAACAAAAAGCAGGGCCTTGGACTTGGGTGCCCACTCTTTAGTCCCTGATTGTTTTGCTTCCAAACCCCAAAAATAGGTGCACAATTATTTGTCATTTTACATCTTTTTGTAGCAGCATTTTCTGATATTCGTCTGTTTGTTGTCGTATTTGCATAATTAGGGTTTTAAGGTATAATTGAGCATAAGAGAAGATAATTGGAAATCAAATCATAAAAATCTAAGTTTCCCTACATCTCATAGTGATCTAGAGTTTGATAGTGCATGGCCACTTGGCCCTAGGTTCTTGAATGTAATTGGTGAAAGGAGGATACACACACAAAACTACCAAAAACTCAACTATCCAAGTTCCACCCATTACAGGAACATCAACGACTGGTATCAATAATTGCTTGATCAAGAATTCACATTTCTGTGTGTTTGCAGGCATGTCTATAAGTGACCCCACAGAAGCCATAGAATCTGCAGCTTTGTTATGCTCTCTTGGAATTTTCTCAAAAGTGATGCTAGAAAAGTGTGGTTTGTAGGTATCCACTAGTTGCTTGTAAGGGATCAACTTTTCATCTTTTGTTTGGTACTCATTAGTGACTTGTTGAATGACTAGTTGCGAGTCTCCATATACCTATAGTTCTTTGATATCCCATTGGACTACTGTATTGAGACCTATGAGGAGTGCTTCATACTCAGCTATGTTGTTAGTGCAAGGAAATGCAAGCCGATATGACTTTGGGATATAGTCATTTTGAGGCGTGATATACAGGATGCTAGCCCCTGATCCATGTTGTGTGTAGGACACATCAAAATACAAATTCCACATTACTAAGGTAGAAAGAGTGAAGAAATTCTCATCTGGAAAGTCAGATACCATAGGATGTACATCTATCATGGGTGCTTCTGCTAATTGATCTGCTAGGGCTTGTCCCTTGATTGCTTTACAATCTACATACTCAATGTCAAACTCACTAAGGATCATGACCCATTTAGCTAGTCTACCTGTGAGAGTTGCTTTTGCTAGGAGATACTTTAATGGATCAATTTTGGCTATTAGATTTGTGTGTTGGTTTAGTATGTAATACCACAACTTTTGGGAAGCAAACACTAAGGCTAAACAAGCTCTTTCCATAGGTGAATAATTGAGTTCATAACCTACCAAGGTTTGACTAATATAATAGATTGCATGCTCTTTTCTTGATTCATCATGTTGTGCTAGAAGAGTCCCTAAGGTTGTAGCTATAGTTGAGATGTACAAGATCAAAGGCCTATCAGCGACTGGTGGTACCAAGACAGTAGGTGTAGCTAGATATTCCTTGAGTTGATCCAATGATACTTGACACTTATCATCCCATCAAAATGAGACATCCTTTCAAAGCAAGTGTTGAAATGGTTGACATTTATCTGCTAGCTGTGAGATGAAATTCCTAATGGATTGTAACCTTCCTTGAAGGCTCCTTAATGCTTTTAGATTCTTTGGTGGAGGCATCTCTACTATAGCCTTGACTTTCGTTGGATATACTTCAATGCCACTATGAGATACAATGGATCCCAATAGTTTTCATGAGGTTACCTTGAAGACACATTTCTTTGGATTGAGTCTGACTTGATATTTTTTGAGTCTATCAAAGATTTGGCCTAGGACCTATATGTGATCTACCCTAGAAGATTTTGCTAGTATATCATCCACATAGTCCTCCATGATGTGATGAAAGAGATCATAGAATATCACTATCATTGCTCTTTGATAGGTTGCACCTATGTTTTTAAGACCAAATGGCATGACGCACCAACAATAGGTACCCCAAGGACAAGTAAAAGTTGTTTTATGTTGATCTTCTTCTACTATCATTATTTGATTATAGCTAGAAAATCCATCCATTAGAGAAAGCATTTCATGGCCAGCGATCAAGTCCACTATGAGATCAATGTTTGGCAATGGAAAGTCATCTTTGGGACATGCTTTGTTAAGATCTCTGAAGTCGGAACACATGCGGATGCCCCCATTTGGTTTAGCCATAGGTACAATGTTTGAGACCCATTCTCGATAATCAATAGGCTTGATAAATTTTGCATCTAGCAACTTTTGTATTTCAACTTTCACCAAGAGAGAGATCTGTGGGTGCATCTTTCTTAGTTTGTGTTTGACCGGTTTAGCTTTTGGATCAACCATGAGATAGTGAACTACTAGTGAAGGGTCTAACCCTAGCATATCAGCATAGGTCCATGCAAAGTTGATCGTTCGCTGTAAGAATTTGGTGAGACTCTTATGCTCTTGTTCTGATAATGATGCTGCAAGGAATGTGGTTCTAGGATTTTGCTTTGTGCCAAGATTTATCTCTGTAGAATCTTCCACTAGGAGAGATGATTTCTCTTGATACTTAGATGGTAAGGGAAGGTCAAATACTCCATCCTTAAGTGCCACAATTGGGTTTTCACCTTCAAATATATCCTTTATTTTGATTGTTCTCTGATCAGGAGGTACCACAGTGTGGTTTTCACCTAGAGATCATTCTTTATTTTTATTTTTGCAAATGGAGGATTTGGCATTCTCACCAAAATAAGTAGTTTCGTCTAGTTCCATTACAAAACTAGCTTTGTGATTTCCAAGAGGGATACCATCCCGAAGTCCCATGAATTCTGCAATAGCTTTGTCATTCTAAAAAACATCTAGAACGGGGGACCCTTGTTGGTCCCAATCGATAAGTTCAAGGTAGACAAATGTTACACTCTGGGTGTTGGTGTTTGATGTGAAGGATACAGATGATAGCATGAATATGGAGGATTTAGTGAATAGGTCAGTCATATGGAGGTAGGAGTCATCGATGATATCCTCTTTAGACGTCGAATCAGCGAGAGAAGTTTGTGCCACCTTGTCAAGAATACCCTTGATGTCCAAGGCGCGTGGTACCTTCTTACCATATCCTAACCCCTTTTTGTCTAGCTTCTTTTGCATAATGATGGGTTCTATTTCACCTTGATTATCTTTTCCAAGGCCACCTTTTCCTTTATAACCCATGTTTTTGACAATTCTTAGGCCATTGCCATATTGTTTAACTGGTATGATGACTGGTTCTCTCTCTTTGTAGAGCCAAGATGAGATGTCTTCAATAGTTTGCTCTGCTAATAATTTTCCCTCATTGAACTAGGTTAGGGATGTTGGAGGGGGGATGGCTACTTTCTTAGTTGCTTTGGCTATGGGCAGTTGGATATAGGATTTAGGGAATAAGGCCATCCGCACTACACAACAAGATTTAGAGATATCATATTCACCAAAGCCTATATCACGGATGTCAGCTTTGATTTCTAGAATAGGATTGGGATTAAGTTCAACTTCAGAGGCTTTTTTTAGATTTTTAGAGTAGACATACAATGGGGATTCATGGGCTTTTTCATTATTTGGCACTTGGTTGCTATTGTTATAATTACCTTGCAAGGCACGACAGAATTCAAAGGGATGAGGATCTCCTGGGATAGTGATCTCCGTACCATTAAATGGGAACTTGAGAGACTGATAATACATGGAGGGAACAAATTTCATGGCATGGATCCATGGGCGTTTTAAGATAATGTTATAAGGTAGCTCAATGTCGAGGACTTGGCACCTAGTTTCAAGCATGACGAGGCCTACTTGTATAGGCAAGTGGATAACACCTTCTGAATGACGCTCAACATCATCATACCCTTTGATTATAATGCTTTGATCAATGTTGACATGATCCTCAAAGTATCCTAATTGTTTAAGTAACTTGAGAGAATAGATATTGAGACAAGCACCACCATCTAGAAGTATGCGTTTGATCTTTCGTTTACGGATGAAAACTTCAATATGAAGTGCATCATTGTGACATGGATTATGGGATGCGAGGTCCTTTTCAGAAAGGACCACATTGTAAGGTGAGGCAATGTTACCTATTATAGCTTGGAAATCTGTGACCACTATGTTATTAGGAACCGAAAACTCTTGTAGGGCTTTTTCTAGCATAGCTTTATGTGTGGGTGATGACCATAGAAGGTCCAAAATAGAGAGCTATGCAGAGGTTTTCCCTAGATGTTCAACAAGATTGTAATCAAATTGGGTTGGGAGATTTAGTGTAGGCCCACGAAGGGTGACATGACTAGGATGAGTTGTGACTGCACAATCCGTAGATTTGCCTTTGATAGTGAGGGTAGACATACAACTTTCTTCAAAATGACCTATAATAGAGTCATAAGAAGTTGAAGCTTTATTAATGGCTTTACCTTTATTAGGATGTTGACCTTGACCATGGTTAGGAAATGGCTCCTTGTACATGTTGAGATCTTTGTTGGTGTTTAATTAGGGGGTGCATCAAAAGTGACGTCACCTCTATCAATAAGGTTTTGGATCATGTGCTTGAGTTTCATGCATGATATGGGTCTGTATCCTTTGGTCCTATGGTATTTACAATAGTCATTGTCTTTGTACCATGTGGGTTTGTAAGCAAGTTCTCCATATGGGGGAGCATCTGGTAGCGTGACGAGTCCATTTTGAACAAGTTTCTTTAGAACCGACTCTATAGGCTTTCCCAATAGAGTGAACTTACGTCTTGGAGGGTAATCTTGGAGAGGCCGTTCTTGTTGTTGTCATCATCATTGTTGTTGTTCTTGTTGTTGTTGAGGCGGAGGTTGGTTTTGTTTGGATGAAAGATTAAGGGGTGTTTGTAGTGTTCGAACATGTTTGGAATCCACCACACCATCATTGACCACTTTTTTGTTTTTGTTCCAGAATTTGGGCTTATCATTTGATTGTTGTTGGGGAGGGTTGTCTTTATTTTCTTTAAAGATTTTGACCATGCCTTTAGCGATGAGGGATTTTTTGATGTTGATGCTATTATAGGTAATCTCATCAAAGGTTGTAGCACTTAGTATTTGCAAATGGAAACCCAATTCTTGGTTAAGGTTTTGCACAAACATGCTAACAAGCTGCTTTTCAGGTATTTTAAATGGGAATTTGCTATCCATGTGTCTCCATCTTTGAAGGAAGGAGATAAGAGTTTCCCCATTTTTTTGTTTGTTGTTACGTAAGTTGGTCATAGAGACTTCATGTTCTATGTTGTATGAGAAATGGGGCAAATTTTTCTGCAAGCTCGTTAAAAGATTTGATACTCGTAGGTAGATGTGAGAACCATTCTATAGCGCGACCTCCAAAGCTGCAAGGAAAGAGGCGCATGAGATATGTGTCATTATGTGCAACCTCTAAACAAGCAAGATAGAATTTTCTAAGTTGGTCTTATGGGTCTCCTCTTCCCTTGTATTTATCAAATTATGGGTATATTGAAGTTGGGAGGAAAAGGGATCAATTGCAATGACTGATGAAATGGATAAGGACAAACCTCCTCCAAAGGGAAGGTTTTCTTAGTGTGACCAAATGTTAAATCAGCTACTTGTTGTACCTCGACAAGTTTAAGCTCCATAGTTGTTGGGGTGTTGGAAGAGACTCCTATTACACTAGGGGTGGTTGTTGATTCCCATAGGGAAGATTGTAGTTGAAGCCATAGGAATTGATGTTATAGGGGTCATATGATTGGTTTGGGTCATATGTGTCGTATGATGGATTTGGATTAGGTTGGGTTTGGTTGTTTTGATTTTGCATATGTGGAGGTGCTGCTAGATAAGAATGTTGGCTTTGTGATTGTTGTGATGGGATGATGAAAGAGTTTTGTCGTTGGTATTGTTGAGGAGGGGTGATGAAAGGATTGCATGGAGGAAAGCTAAATGTTGTTGGATTTGATTGTGATGGTGGAATATAGCCATAGGAAGTTTGGATTTGAGAATGTTGAGGGTTATTGAGATAGGTGTTGGTGAGATTGAGCATGGATGATCTTTGCGATGGAGGGACATAGGTAGATGGGTTTTGAGATGGTTGGGGTTGATTGAGATAGGTATGGGTGAGATCGAGTGTCGATGATCATTGTGGTGGAGGGATATAGTTTGTGTTGACATTTTGGGAGTGTTGTGGTTGCATGACATTGCTTGGATTAGTGATATGGAGGGTTGAAGACATTGGGGGTGGTGTTGGTTGTGACCCTTGTTGCATGGCGACATAAGTGTTTCTCATATTGTAATTTGGTGGAAAACCATATCATGATGGGGTGGCCAATGTTCCATTTGTGATTGATGTGGGCATTTGTGATATGCTAGAAGTTTGTTGTGTGTTTGGTCTAGCTAGAGCGGCTTGTTTTTCTAATTCTGCTTGATGATATAGAGTCCCTTGTTGTAGTTTATAGATCTCCATAGGAGTCAAGAGTGGTGATATTGGTCTTTCTACTGTTGGATTTTGATAGAGGGGATTTTCATATTGAGCGTCGAAAGGATTAGTCATTCTCCCTTGTGAGACTTGTTTGGGTATGGGAGTGATATGGTTGACATAGTTTGGATAGCAGTTATAGTGTCATGGGTTTTGTTTTGCTCTTTAAGTTTGGATAGATCAAAGTCTTGGGGTAGTTTAGCTCCTTGTTCTACAAGTAAATGAAATAAATGATCTTGATTCTCACTAAGGAGTTTGTCAAATGTGGCTAGGATCTTGCATGATTCCATCAAGGTCTTGTCTATCTTCTTGAGAGGATTGACCTTCTTAAAATTTTCACTCTTCTTGACATGGGACTTGAACAGTGGTGTAACCGGGTGTAGAAAAATCATGAGGCATGCTGGTAGTGAATTGAGTTACATCTACTAAAGGGACATTACCCTCTTGGGGATTGGCTGGTTTGTCATGTTGCGGCCTATTTTGAAAATTAGTTGGTCTGTCAGTTGGTGTGTTGGGAGTACCTTTTTGAGACATGGTTGAATGACTTGGTTGAGGTGTATGCGGGGGTGATTTGCACTTCTTTGTGGCAATTTGCTTAGCCTTCATAGATTTTTGGAGTCTAGTGGTTACCATGGGATGCATTAGGATAAATTTTTTTTGAGATTTCGATCAATTTTAGACTTAGAGGTACATGTTTGACCTAAAAAGGTGTGATTTTGCTGAGATTTGGGCAAGACAATTTGATAAACAGTTTACTGGACCAAAGGCACTGGACTGTGTTGCAAAGGCACGGGACTGTGCTTTAGAAGTGCTTGATTGCTGCTCAGAGGCATGAGATAGTTATACCAAAGGCGCGAGACTGTGCTTCAAAAGCACTTGACTGCTGCTCAGAGGTGCAAGACTGTGTTTCAAAGGCACTAGACTATGTTTCAAAAGCATTGGGTTGTGTTACAAAGGGCGCTTAGCTTCTACCAAACTCATAATGCTAAAACTACCAACAGTGTCGAACTGTCATTCCACAAGCGCTTAACTGCACTACCAAGAGCGTTGTGGCATCGACCTAAAGCATTGCAGCACGGACCCATCAACCAAAAGCACTTAGTTTCTACCTAAGGCGTTGCACTGCGCGCCAAAGGCATTATGTTGCACCAAAAGCGCTTTAGCAGGCACCAAAAGTGCCAAGACCGAACTCGGCGCCTTTGGCCAAAAAATTTCAAAACCTAGAAAAAGACCTAAAACATGCAAACAAAATAGAGGTTTTCAATCACTTACCGCTCCCAACGCTCCCACTAGTCTCTCGTAGGTCCGTACTAGCTCCGCCCGGTGCTTATGCATAGGAATCGACATGTCTGCAAGCTGTAAACTCACTCTACGCAAGAAGCTCTCAACTAAGTAAAGAGGCAAATGGCTCTAACTTTTGTGAACTCTAGGTGTGTAAATGAGTAGTGTTGACCCCTTGGGATCTATTTATGGTGTCCCAACCCTAGTTATTCCCACCCCTAATCCATCTTATCCTCATGTCTACTATATTTTTCATCATGTTAACCTCCATCTATCCAGCCCCATCTTTCTCCAACTCAATCTTCCAGTCGAGCGTCAACCTAGTTCTTCTGTCGCTTCCCTATCTTTCCTCTCGAGGGGGCATCCTATGCCAGCTACATTGGGGCATCAAAATTATATCATGTCATCAACAATTGTTTTCTTTGAAGCAACACTATAAACTGCATTGCATCAAAGAGGGGCAAAATGTAGACACTTAAAAATGACCATGTCATCGCATCACTTGCATTTCATCAAATCTGTGAAATCACCTACATTTCAACATTAATTAAATAATCTAATTATTTAATTAATTTCATCAAAATCATCAAATTCTTCCAAAACTCCTAAATTTGACATTAATTAAATAAATTCTATTTATTTAATTAATTTAATCAAAACCAACTGTATTCTTCTAAAATTAAATAATTTTGATTATTTAATTAAATCATTATCTTCTTCCAATTTTCAAATCCACATCAATTGAATTAATTAATTATTTAATTAGTTTATCATTTATCTCCTCTTATCCACAATTAAATGATTTCTAAATTATTTAATTGAATCAATTATTCTTCCAAATTTATTTAAATTGAATCTCAATCTCTAAAAATAAAATATAAATAACACATTTTATTTATCCTTCATCATGCAAAATAAATTAAATCAATTTATTTGTTTAATTTATTTAAATCTTCGAATCTATTATATTTCTTCTATCATGCACAAACAATTAAATAAATTTATTTATTTATTTTGCTTTTTTATCTTCTAATTCTTCTAAAAATAAATCTTGTTCATCATGCACACAAAATTAAATAATTTATTATTTAATTTTAGTCAAATCATGCAAAAAACAAATTATAAGTTGAGTTAATTGACTTAATCATTATTGTTTTTATCACCAACTCATAAATTAGAAAAAAACATTTTTTTTTAAATGAAATCTAATCATGTCTGTTCCATTTCTTTTAGCCAAATCAATCAGTTAACTCAAACAAAAATATCTTTTTGTGTGACACATGTCGAGTGCACATTCATCATGAATTCTAGATTTATCTCATCCGTTGATTCTATTGAATTATTTGAACCATTGATTGATCTTTATTGAAACCTATATAAACCCTCCTCATCTCCATAACAAGTCCTCTTCGATCATTTAAGTTTTTGTCTCCCTACAGCGCATTGAACCTACATCGCATCATTGAGCACTTTGAGCACAAATCACTATCTACACTCACTTGTTGCAAACATGGTTTCACAATTTATAGAGCAATCCACATTCGACCAAGATAACAATACAATCTAGGTGAAAGCTTTCATTGTTTTTGTTATTATTCATTGATTATTTGGTTATTTGCTTAGATCGTTATCTTGATGTTATAGGATTGAGTTGTTGGTTATTTCATTGTTTTGATTATCATTTGATCTCGATTTTATTCCTATACACACCTCGTATTCTACTACATTGTTTATGCAAAGAAATGTAATTTTGTAGGATTTCAGTATGTAATTGCCTTGAGGTGTAACAAAGAGGATTCCTACTGCCAAGCCATGATGTGTGTAGGATTTGTCAAAATACATTTTCCATTTTGCTATAGGTACCACTGTGAGGATTGATTCATCCAAAAATTTGAAGAGGAGTAGATGCTTTGTTGGGATTGGTGTGTCTGCTAGCTGGTCAACTATTACTTGTCCTTTGATGGCCTTTTTTCTGTGTACTCAATATCAAACTCACTTAGGATCATCACCCACTTAGCCATGTGTCCCGTAAGTGTTGCTCAAGACAATATGTACTTTAGTGGATCAATTTTTGCTATGAGCTTCGTCTTGTGATTGATCATGTAGTGTCTTAATTTCTGGGAAGTAAAGATGACTGCAAGGCATGCCCTTTCAATACATGTGTAGTTGAGCTCATATGCCACTAAGATATGACTAATATAGTAGATAGCTCTTTCTTTTTTTGTTATCATCATGTTGTGCTAATATTGCCTCTATCGTTGTTTATGTTATTGAGATGTAGAGTAGTAGGGATTGTCCTTGCTTTACTAGTATGAGAACTAGGGTGTAGTGAGATATTCTTTCAATTGTTTAAAGTCTTTCTAACAATTTGCATCCCATATGAATGCCACATCTTTGCAGAGGAGATGTTGAAAGGGCTTGCATTTGTCAGCTAGTTGGGCTATGAAGCGTCTTATTGATTGAAGCTTGCCTTGAAGGCTACACAATTATTTCAAGTTCTTTGGTGGAGGCATTTAGACTATTGCTTTTACCTTTGCTAGGTCTACTTCGATGCCTCGTCTTGATACAATGTAGCCTAGGAGTTTTCCTGAGGTGACTCCAAATACACACTTCTTTGGATTGGGACACACTTTGTGTTCCTCTAGCTAGTCAAATATTTTAGCTAGCACTTGTAGATGTTCATTTCTTGTTTTTGGTTTTCCCAATAGGTCATCCACATAGTCTTCCATGATGCTGTGGAATAGGTCATGAAAGATCATGGTCATAGCTCTTTGGTGGGTAGCTCCTGCATTCTTGAGGCCAAAGGGCATAACAACCCAGCAGTAGGTTCCCCATGGATAAATGAATGTCATCTTGTGTTGGTCTTCTTCAGCTATCCTGATTTGATTGTACCCAAAAAATCTATCCATAAGTGATAACTTTTCGTTCCCAACTGTTAAATCGACTATGATGTCGATGTTTGGTAGAGGAATGCCATCCTTAGGGCATGATTTGTTAAGATCTCTGAAATCCGTACACACGGGATGGCCCCAGTGACTTTTGCTATGGGCACAATATTGGATACCCATTCTAGATAATCAATAGGGCAGATGAATCCCATGTCTAGGAGCTTTTTGAGTTGTGCTTTGACAAGAAATACTACTTGTGGATTCATTTTTCTCATCTTTTACTTTACTGGCTTCACATTAGGATGTATTGCGAGGTGATGGACCACTAGTGCTGGATCTAATCCTGGCATATTAGCTTGTAGGTCCATGAAAAGTTTTGATTACGCTGTTTGAAGAATGTTAAAAAGGCCTCTTATTATGTTGGTGTGAGGGAGGTGGCCCGAAATGTGATCTTTGGTGATTCTTTGGTACCAAGGTTCATCTCTTGTGATTCTTCCACAAGGATTGGTGATCTTTCTTGATATAGCTCTGGGACTTTGGGGAGGTCCATTCTCTCATCTCCTAGCGCCTCAGGGAGGTCTTCACTAGGAGATACATCCTTTATTTTTACTTTTCCATCATCTAAAAGTGCCATGGAGTGGTTTTCACTAGGGGATGTATTTTTTATTTTTATGTTTTTGTGACTAAGAGATATGGATGTCTCCCCAAAGTAGGTGAATGTGTTGAGTTCCATGATGTAGCTAGGTTTGTGATCTCCCAGGGGTATGTGTTCCCTAACCCTCATTAATTCAGCTATTGCTTCATCATTTTGTGCGACATCTAGGACTAGAGGTCCTTGTTGGTTCCAATCAATAAGTTGGGGATAGACGAGTGGAAGGTCGTTGGATGGTGATGGCATGGTTGAGAGGCTATAAATGGTGCATATGAAGGATTTGAATAGTTTGGCGAAGTCCTAAAAAGAGTCTTGATAGTTAGCTTTTTTATTATGCTCTATTATGGGAAAGGCTCTTGCAACCTCACTTAAGATATATTCAAGTTTCGAGAGGGTAGACTCTTGCTTTTTATACCCTAATCCTTGATGATGGGGGTTATTAGTTGCTTGAATTGGATCAAGAATACCTTGTTCATAAAGGCCCTTACCGCCTTGTCCTTTATAGCCCATGTTCTTGACATTGTCTAGACCTTTGCCATATTTTTCAGTAGGTAGGATGGGAGCTTGTTGTTCTTCATCCTCATCTTTATAGAGCCATGATGACATATCTTCAAGGATATCTTGTTCCACAAGGTGTCTTCGCTCAAAGATTGGAGATAGATTGCATTTGATGATCATCATAGAGATTTCCTTTGTCTTAGGTGCACCAAATGTTTTAGGGGATGGTGGAAGTTGCCCTACACAAAATGTGTCATGTAGGTCGTACTCTCCACATCCTATGTCACTTGTTTTGATATTGATCTTTGAGATAGGTGATGATGAGGAAGTGGATGCAATGTTAGAGTGATCAATATATGAAGTGGATGGTTTTGGTTTGGAAATGGATGGTTTGATAGCATTTTTATACAGGCAGAAGGTTTTGTCAAGTCCTTCCAAAAAGCTGTTGGAAAGGATGAGGATCAACATAGATGGTTACCTCTGTGTTGTTATATGGGAACTTTAGGAATTGATGAAAGGTAGATGGAACGGCCTGCATGGCATGGATCCATGGGCAGCTAATGAGAATGTTTTATGGGAGATCAAGATCAAGCACTTGGCATTTGGTCTCCAATATCTTTTGTCCTACCTAGATAGGAAGCTTGACTATCTCTTCAAATAGTCTTTCGGTATCATCATATCCTTCGATGGTTATGATCTCACTTGAGTCTACGACAACATCAGAATATCCCAATTATTTTATTAGTGTAAGAGTGCAAATATTTAGGCTAGAGCCACCATCTATTATGACTCGTTTTATGGTATGTTTATGTATGTAGACTTTGATGGGGAGGGCTTCATTGTGAGATGTGCTAGTGGCAGGAAGATCTTTCTTAGAGAAGGTGAGATGATTCCATGAAGAGAGATGTCCCACCATGGCTTCGAATTGATTAACATTCAAGTCGTTGGGAACGTGAGTCTCCATCAAAGCTTTGTCAAGGACTTATTTTTGGAGAGGTGATGTGCGGAGCAGTTCAAGGATGGAGATTTGGGAGGGTGTTTTTCCAACATGTTTGAGGAGGTTGTATTTGTTGGTGGGTGGGTGGCTTGTGGGTGTGGATGTGGTAGGTTGCTCATCGGTGGTTGGGGCTCCTCGAATAGATATGTGGTTGTGACAAGTAGTGATGGCACAATTAGGAGTTTTAGCTTGAATGGTGATGGTAGCTACTTGGTTATGACATTCTTCTATACAACCCATGATGGAATCAAAAGAAGAGGAAGGAGGGACGACGTTATAGGCTTCATTGGATGAGGAGGATTTACCTTTGTTGTGGTCAGGAAGTGGATCCTTGTAAGCCCCTAAGTTTTCATTAGGTGATCTTTTTGGTGGTTCATCAATGGTAATATTGCCACGATCCACAAGGTCTTGGATGGAATTCTTCAACCTCATGTAATCAGATGTTTTATGTCCTTTTACCCTATGGTATTCACAATAAGCATTTTCATTAAACAAGAAGGCTTAAATTGATTGTCATCATATGGTTGAATGGCAGGTAATTGGATCAAGTCAGCCTAAGATGTTTCTGAAGATGTTTTCAATAGTTTCACCTAAAGGTGTGAATCTTCGTTTTGGTGCATTGGTTTGTCTTGGTGGACCTTTCGAAATGCTAACATTGTTATTGCTTGCAGATGGATTTGATGGTGCAGTGGTTTGTACATTTTGGACATTCTTAACATCAATGACAGTATTGCTAAGGTTATTTTTGTTTTTACCCCAAAATAGGGTTTTTTGTATGATTGATTGTTGTTCGTGTTGGTGTTGTTTTTATTGTAGTTGCTATTTACCTTGTTGTTGTTTTCTTGACAGATTTTGATAGCTCGTTTGGCTATGAGAGGTCTCTCAATCATGGTTCCTTTATCAAAAACATCTTCGAAGGTAGAGGCACATTCGATTTGGAGGTGGAATCCTATCTCTTGGTTAAGGTTGGTCACAAATATGGTGACCAATTGTTTTTCAAGGATGGGCCACGGGAGTTTTCTTGTTAGACTTCTCCATCATTGTAAGGAGGCAAAATACTCCCCATTTCATTGTTTAGTGTTGCAAAGGTCTATCATGGACACTTCATGTTCAAAGTTGTATGAGAAGTGAGTGACAAATTTCTTTGTAAGCTCATGGAATGTTTTGATACCGGGGGGAAGATGGGCAAACCATTTGGTTGTTTCTCCTCCTAAGCTTCTAGGGAAGAGTCTCATGAGATATGTATCATCATATGAGACTTATAAGAAAGCAATGTAAAATTCCCTAAGGTGTTCCCTAGGGTCCCCTTTCCCTTTGTATTTATCAAATTTTGGTGTCTCGCAATTTTTAGGGAAAGGAGGCATGGGGATGGTGCAATCAAATGGATATGGGCAAATATCTTTAAATGAGTATTGTTTTATTTTATGCCCATGTTGCATATCATCGACTTTTTGGATCAATGATTAAGCAATTCTTGATAAATCTTGGGTAGGTGGTGTTGGTATGTTTTCTTGATGTTGTTGGATTAATTGTTGAAGGAAGTTGGGCATTTGTTGTTGGGGTGGGGTTTGATGTTGTTGGTTTTGTTGGTAGGCTATGAGTTGTTGTAGGATGTGTTGTGGAATTTGTTGTTGTTGTTGTTGGGGGTTTTGGTTTTTTTGGAATGTTTGGGTGGTATTTTGTGCGGAAGATGATGTGGTAGATGGTTGTGAAACGAGAGATTGAGTGTACATGAAATTAGATGTTTGTGAAGGGTTGTTGCATGGGTTATTGCTAGGGATGTTGCATCGAATTGTGGGATGCTTGTGGAAGCATTGGTGTATGTGGTGTTGTTAGGTATGTTGAGAGTGATTTGTGGAGTGGATGTGGATATGGTTGATGTTGGTATGGAGGTGGAGATTGATATTGATGTGGTGGTGTTAGATGATGAAGGTTGCGAGGTATTGGGGACATTGTTTGAGGAAGATGGTTGGGATGTGGAAGGTTGGTTTGGTACCGAGGCACCATTTTGGATCAAGAACTCTAGATATTTATTAGGATCCGACTTTAGGATTTGGTCTAATAAATCCTTGGAATCGACATCTTGCATAAAGTCTATGACATCTTGATCGGTGTTGTTGCTATTGGATGGTGGTGGTATGTTTCCCCAAGTATTTAACATGGCATTGTTGTCATAGGATGTTTGTTGTTTATTTATTGGGAGATTGTTTTGGTCAGTTTGGGGCATTCCAATTACCCTATGTGACTCCATTTCCTTGTTCTTCGTAGATTGAGACCTTGTTTGTGGTATGCAATGACAAAGTATGTATTGGTTTTGAGATGATAGATGGGTGAAGGTTATGACCTTAGAAATTGATTTCCAAAAGTTTTGGACCAAATATGGATGAATAAATGGAAGATTTTTTGATGGGATATGAAGATGATTTTTGGATGAGTGATCAAGGTAGACTTTGGATAAATTTGGATGAAGATTTTGGATGAATGATTAAGGAATATGTTGGATAATTTTGATGATGATAAAGGGATATTTTGGATCCTTTGGATAAATATTTTGGATGGGTGATGTGAGGGATACTTTGGATAAATATTTTGGATGGGTGATGTGAGGGATACTTTGGATAAGTTTGGATAATGTTTGATAAGGATGATCAAATCAAAAGAGTGATAAAAATAAATCTAGATCTTGTGGATTTCAAAGAGATTTTCCTCTCTTTACTTAAGGTAGACAAAGACACTTAAGAAAAAAGGGGAAGAGGATTATTTTACATGTGGTATACAAGACCTTCAAGCAAAATATGATCCTTAGAATTCACTAACTTAGGAGTAGTCTAGGCTCCTAAGCCAATTTATCCTAAGGTTGATAGGGCTAATTTATAAAAGAACTTAAGGTAGACAAATGCTTAAGCTTTCTATAAATTAGGGGATGAGGGATGAGATCTAGATTTAATCTCTACACAAGTTTTGATTTGAAGGATGATTTTATATATTGATTTGATTTGATTTGGATGTTGATTTGGATAATGTTGGTTGATGTTTGCGATGATGATTTTGGTTTGGTTTGGATAAGATTTGGATAAATTAGATTAAGGTTGGGATGATTTGGATTTGGGTTAGAATTTGATTATGGATTGAAGGATTTTGGAATTTTGATTTGGGGAAATTGTGATGAAAGGTTTGGATGATGTTGATTGGAATGGATGGAATGAGGATAGAGCTCCAAAATGAAAATCAAGTTGTTTTCTGAGGTCCAATGATAGGATATGGGCAATAGAAATTTTAATGAAGGATGGACTTAGGTTAATGGATGATTTTGGGATGGTTGTCAAGAATTTCCACGTCACAAGGGTGATAAAATTTTTCTAGGAAGGTCAACTATAGGTCAATTGAAGATTTTAGGACATGGGGACAAAAGGTGCTAAAAGATTATCCAAAGGCACTAACAGATGAACTATATGCGCTAAGGTATAAACCTAAGGCACTAATAGAGGATACTTTAGCACCGAAAAACAAGTAGAAGGCACTAACAGAGAGGCTTATGGCGTCAAACAAAGAACTTAAGGCACTACTTGTTAGTTCAAAGGTTGAAATTGATTAATTATGTGGAAAATTTTGGATCTTTTGGCTTCAAATGTTCTTAGCAAGAAATTAAACAAGAAAGAAGACACAATGGCTTGAATTTAAAGGGTGGACTTGGATTTTTAGCTTTTATGGGTTTCGACAAAGAAGACACACCATTCACATGAACATCCTAGAAATTATTCAAGTAGGAGTGCCACATCCAACAGACCCACTCAGGTGCAGTTTCAATCTCCACTTTTAGACAATGGTGATTCCCACCCCCTTGATACCATCTACCATTTCTTGGTTGGATAGAGAACACAAGGTCATGGACCATCTTACACCTCTTACCTTAGAGATAAAATGTCTTGCCTAAGTTTTATCCCAACTCATGACAATGGAGGTAATAGCATGGGCTCTTCTCCTCCTACAACAGTGATGCACCGTGGATGTGATGACCGAAGGTCTTATGCTAGGCTTGAACAAGATTCTAGGGAGTCCTTGATATACGAAAGGTATGTGAGGCACAAACTGTGAATACTAGCCCATTAAAGGGATGTGGCAAGCCACTTCACCTTGTGTTTGGAATCACCTGGGTCCCCAAGGCCGTCCCAATGACAATGCGACTAGATTGGGGTACCAGTTTCCTTCTCCCCCTTTGACATACCCTGCTGGTACACATGGTTGAGGTCATCCCTTGGGGTGATGAAATCCCCAAGCAGGCCTCCTAAGAAGAAATTACCCCTTACTTTTGATCACCTAAGATCACACAAGGCAAGAGGGGATAGCATACGCAAAAGAGTAACCCCTTCGGGATAAACTAAACAGAGAAAGTTTGCAAGTAGACTTTGGATCCCTAAGATCACCCTAAGGTGTGAGGGGAGAGAATATGTCTACAAGAAAACAAGACACAACAAACAAGATTAATTCACCACTAATTTAACCTTAGTGCAACTAAAATCTAGTGAAAAATAAATAAACTTTGACAGCAAATCTACACCAAAGATGTTAGTAGTTTTGCAAATAAGTCTTGGACAAATATTTTGGATACTTGAAAAAATATGTTAGACCCCTGCAAAACTTTGCAAAATGTGTTAGACAGAAGGTGCTAAAAAAAAGTATAAAAGTGTTGACTGGAAGACAAATTGCGCTGAAATAGTGAACTATAGCGCTAAAACAGAGAATTAAAGTGCTAAAATAGAGTTGTATGCATTGCAACACAACCTAACTACGCTAAAACAATGACAAAATGTGCTAAAATAGAGGATAACTATGCTAAAAGAGAACATAAATAAGCTAAAACAGACTCTAAATGCACTAAAACAATGATTAAAGTAGATTTATACATGTCGGATGTCTGTCACAAAGACCGATGGTGATGTCCTGGCGACTGAAGGTACTAAATCGACAAAATGTGAAAGACCTACACAAAAATAGAGATACTTCCACCGAATGGTCAAATAGGAGGATTAGATAGCTTGCAAGGTTAGTTCCATAAGACTATGCAGCAATTTGTACTTTCAAAAATAGAGTTAGATGAGATAAACATGCCAAAAATGTAAGAGATTTGCCCTAAATGTTTTTTGCCAAAAATGCAAGAGATTAGGTGATTTCTAGAAAATTATCAGGGCCTATAAAACCTACATGTTAGAATCAGAAGCCTGCAAGCACAAGTTAGTCCAAAAACTAGATTTGACAAATGTTTTTAAGATAATAATTTTTTTTGTCACATGAAAAGGTGCTGAAATAGAGAGTATATGCACTAAAGCAAAGATGATAAGCATTGAGATAGTGACGTTATGTGCTAATATAGTAACTAAAGGTGCTGAAACAATCGCAAAAGGTGTTGAACTGTGAACATAATGCGTGACTAAGGAGACCAACTACGCTAAACTGACCTGCATGTCAAAAATCTTCCAAAATAACTCATAAAAAAGTTAGTTTAGGGACAGGGGTCCCACCAAGCGTGCCAAATGAAGATGAAAAATATTTAACGGACACAAAAACATGAAAATAACTCAAAAAAAAAGTATTATACCTTCCAAGTCCTTGAAATATCCTTCACTTCTTGATAAAGTTGAGGAGAAGTGCACCCAAAGCTCTCCTAGCTTTACCCAAGTAGATATTATGAATGTGGGTTACTCTAAATTCACAACACAATAGGAATTGGGAGAGATTTTGGCATAATGGTGTTGCTATGAGATGAGATGAGGAGCTATTTTGGCATGGTAATGATGCATAAACTTGAGATATGAAAATGGCTTAGGAGAGCTTGTATTTATAGGCAAATTGGAAGGGAAATGCGATCAATGGCTAGGATTCAAAGTTGAGATCCAATGGTGGAGATGAGAAGGTGAGATGGAGGGATAGATCCTCATCAACAATAATTAAGGGTTTGATTATTTTGCAATTTTAAATTCACCTTGGGAAGGCTTAGCATTAATGAGGATTAAGACTTGTGAGGAAATCAAAATTAATTTTGTTGGGAGGTGGTGGAATTAAAAATTAAGATTTATGTGATGTCCCAAATCTGATTTTTATTATTAAATCTAAATCTGAAAATGCATTTAACAAATTTAACACTAATATGTGTAGCTAGGGAAAACCAGATTTAATGTTAAAAACAACACACTAAACTAAACTCTAACTATGCACCATGAAGGACAAACTAGAATGAAAATGAAAACAGAAATGCAAAGAAAACCAAATCCATGCTATATTTGATTGATCTCCATGACTCTTCTCGATCTTGCATGAGATTGCATGATGTCAAAGGGTTGTTGGTTGCTCACAGTTACAACATAACAGAGCTCAAGATTGTATGATTGTATGAAAAATGATTTGTATGAGTGCGTGAGAGTTTGGATAGGAAAATGAAATTTGATTTATAGAGGGAAAGGGGATCAAATGAATGGATACGATTGAAAGCCAATTGTGTGATGTGGATGGCCAGGATTAAAAGTTGATTTTAGTGCCTATGATGCACATTAAGTGCATTATGACATAAGGCTAAAATTAGGCTGTGAGGGAATAAGTGGGATTCTTTTATTTATTTTGGAGGAAAAGATGCATATGATGCACAAATAAGTGGGGCTAAAAAATAGGATATGAGGGGAATCTCATAATTTAAACAATAAAATTATTTAAATTATGTGCGCATGAGAAGAGTTGTAGTCATGTGACACATGTTGTAATGTGGTAAAAGATGAGGGATTATTTTATTTGAATTATTTGAGACATGTGAAAGGGTACAAATAAGATTTATTTAACTAATTGCAAGTGGGATCAAGACAAAATGGCATATGATGTCTAGTAAAGTGTCGACTAGGTATTGTTCAGGACATGGACAATTTGAAGTGTCTACATTTTGCCCCTCTTTTAGATGATGTTCAAGATGATGAGATTTATGTCGAGTAACATCATTTCAAAGAAGAAAAGGTATGGATAGAAGATGAAATGATAGGGTGATGATGCTCCCTTGAGAGGATAGGCGGGTTGGACAAACATGGGTAGACTCTCGAAATGAAAGGGGTTGGTCAAGGAAGAAAGGTAAGGGAATGGATAGAAGAAAGAAGGATGTATTATGCTGCAATGAAGGTGAGCAACCATGATGTTTTATATAGCACCAGACGTTATGCACCAAGGTATAAGGACCAAGTTGATGATGTGTCTTGTGCCCCAGCGTAATACAACCTTGTCTAGATACAAGATATGAATATTAGTCGGGAGTGATACAAATGCAAGTTAAAAATGATAACACACACAAGCAAGCAAGCATGCACAAATGATACAAAAAAAACAAGGTATTGCCCTTGTTAAGCTGTAAACCAATGATTGATTGATTGATGATTGATAATGTTGTTAATGTGGGAATGATTTATCCCGACAACAACACGAGGATTGTGTTGTTTATATGGGAATAATATATCTTGAGAACAACACTAGGATGTGGGAACGATAAATCCCATTGATTATGATGATGATTGATTGATTGATTTAGTTGACAGCAAGATTGGAACAAAACCAAGGATGCAATTAGATGATTTGACAAGATTGATTAACTTGATTGGTATGGATTGATGATTGCTTTGCATTTGAGTTTATTGCTTGGAAAGATTGGATTGATTTTGATTAGATTGAATGATGATGATGAATTTAAAGGAAGAATTGATTTGATTGATTGAATCGAAATGAAGAATTGATTTGAAGAAATGATTTGATGATTAGGTTGATTTTATTGCTTGGATATTTGGAATGTTGTAAATTTTTTTAGATTTTTGGAATATTTGATGTTTTTGGATTTTTGAAAATGTTTTGATTTTTTATGGATTTTTAAAAATGTTTTAATTTTTTTGGATTTTTGAAAATGTTTTGATTTTTTATGGATTTGTGGAAATGTTTTATTTTTTTTGGATTTTTGAAAATGTTTTGGGAAATGGCATTGGATGACAATTTGAATAGCCTTTGTGCTAGATACCAATGACAAGGGGATCCAAGTCTAGGTGTAAGGATAACAGATGAGATTGGATGAAAGGGTGGGCAATAATGGATGGAATCGATGTATGTGTAAGAGAGTAAGGATGTGATCTCCAAAGGCTATGTCACATAGGAATAACATGCCCCATTCTAGGTGCAATACTTAGGATTTTTCATGAAAAAGCTTAGGATGATGGGATGATGATAGGATTGTTTGGAGGGATGAGGTATATCAAGAGATAACCAAAACATTTGTCAACATTTTGCCCCCAATCTTTATCAAGATCAAAAGGAGGAAGGGTGGATGGATGGATGCATAAGCGTATGGATAAGGATAGTAAGATAGGATAGAAAATGGTATGGAAATGGTAAGATAGCAGGAATTGATAGTGTGGATGAGACAATGTGCCCCTAAGTGTAAGTGACATAGAAGATCAACCTACACAAGATGCATGTTTGCCAGGTTTTCATCATGGTACTTATCCAAGGCGCCTATTTACCAGGTTTTCACCGTTGGACGAAGGGATTTCTCTTTACTATTTTGATTTTTTTTTTTACTTTTTTTTTTTAATTTTTTGAATAGGAGAAGGATAGGAGGGACTCAAGTGTCTAGTTCCATGAAAGGTGATAGTCTCGCTAGATGGAGGTCGTCGCATGGACCATGTCAAGTCATTATGCTCATCGATGTTGGTAAGGAATGCATGAGAGGGAGATGGATTAGGTAGATAATGGATCATGATATGGATCATGTAGGGAAGAATGGTGGATTATGAAAGGTTTATGTAAAAGGATGGATGAAAGACTTATCCAAAAGCATGGACCATGGGAAGGTGATGGGGAAGATATGTAAGATAATAGGTGAATGATGGGGAGATGGAGGTATGTGGAGTTGTGGAATGGAAGGGAACCACAACCAAAGGTTGCACATACTGTGTTATACATTTAATCTTTTGATTGAAAGGCGGCGTAGGAAGCAATGGAGATGTTTGATTAGGAGATGGATGATGAAGTGATCTAGGTACCCACATAGACTTAGTATTTTTTATAATTTTTGTTTTGCTTGTGGGATTTTGGAATTTGAAACTTTTGAGTGGAATGGGAATTTTGAATAGAAGGGGATGATTGGGATTTTTGAGAAGTGGATGCCTTGTTTGACTTGCTTTCTTTTTGCTTAGGTACCCAAACCATTTTAGTTTTAGACTTTGCTTGTGAAGGTATGGCTTTAGATAGATTTTTGAATGTATTTTGTTTTGACTTTTTGCATTGATGTCGTAAGGCATGAGGATCCTTAGGATTTTTGGCTTTATGAAAGGAGGCATCCATTTTTTAATTTTTGAATCTAATGGGTATGGTGGAATAAGTGGAAGCTTCATGTTTAGACAATATGTGTATTTCTTGGTCATGATTAGGAATTTGAGGGAATGTGTAAATGGATGGATTTGGCGTTGGGGGAAGTGGTAAATTAGATGGAGGGATATTAGGAGTTGGAATAAGTGGAGGTAAATTGGATGGTGGAAGGTGTATGGTCACATGATTTTGACATTTGTAAGATGATGGAGGTGGAATAGCAACATATGTTTTGGTGGTATGATAAGATTTGTTATGGAAAGTGGTGGACTTAGGAGGAATGGAGGATTTACCAACATCTTTAGATTGTTTACCTTGGGGTGTATATCCAAGGCCATATGAGCGTGGAGGAACTTTGACATGGATAGGCTCCAAAATACTTTGTTCATGAAGGCCTAAGACTTTACCCTGGTAGTTCATGTTTTGGAGTATGCAGTGGACTATGGGACTAGGTGTAGTTTGAACATTAGACACAAGTTCCTTATTGGGTGAAGAAGGTGAAGTGGTGGAAAAAAGTTGTTGTGTTCCCAGTGAGGAACATTCATGAATGAAGGTGGATAGACCAAGTGGATATGATGGTGGATTGGAAATGGTGTTGATAGTGGATGTGGAAGGATCATTAGGATCTTGATTATGTGCAAGTAGATCCAAACTATCGGTTTGATCTTCTATGTTTGCTTGGGAGGTAAGTGTCTCGTCATGGCAAGTGGATATTTGTGGGTCATGGATAGGACTAGTTGGAGGATGTGTAGGAGTAGTAATAGGCTCATGACCATGGCATGCGCAGAGTTGGATAAGAGGATCATCATGGCCTTCTTGATCATAGGTAGGATCTAGATCATAGATGGGAGCTTAATCATGAATAGGACCAAGTGTGTTATTAGAAGGGCTTAGATCTTGATTAGAATGAGGGCTTGATATTTCCACATGCTTAGGATTGTGATCTTGACATACCTCTTGATTTTGGATAGGAACGGAAGTGGATGACTCTTGGGTAGGCTCTTGGTCAACAACATGAGAGGGCAATGAACTCATGGGAGGAAATTTTTCAATAGGTTTGACGGGTTGTGGACCACATACTGGGGTTGAAGAAGTGGACATGGCATTTAAAGGTTCTTTGGTAGGCTCATCAATGGGTGCTTGACATGGGGATGGTTTATTCCTTGCTAGTAGCCCTTGGAGAAAATTGTCAAAGGATTCTTTGGTTGATGGATTAGAGCTTGAGAAATTTGATGGTGATGTTTGTGTAGGACTAGTAGGCTTTGAGATAGGCATCCTATTGGATGGGGATGGAGGACTAGTAGATGGATTGGTATATGATTCCAAACTTAAGTGGGTATTTCCCTTGTCAAGAGTATCATTAAGATGGCTTAGGTTGACATGTGCTTGTTGTGATGTAGATAAATATGAATATTGGTTGGCATGGAAATAAGTAGGATAGGTTGATGTGGCATTGACTTGATAGGTGGGTGAATTTGGTTGGATTTGACAAGTGGCTATGAATTGTTGGGCTTCGACCAGGAGTTGTTGTATTTGTGGTGATTGGTTTTGTTAAAATTTTTGAATGAGGGCTTGGAATCTTTGTAAGGTCTATTGATCTAGGGGTTGGGGTACCTGGTGAAGTATTTGAATGAGGTCTTGGATTTCTTGTGCTATGATCTTTTGCTCTTGTGTTGGGATGGAGTTACACATAGATTAAAGTTTTTGGATTTTAGTTTGTTCCTCCAAGTATGGCTCAAAATCTACAAGATCCTCATCATCACTAGGATCTACAAAGTTCTCATCATCACTTGAAACAAATTTGGGTCACCTTGGAGCATATATGGTTTTGGATTGTTGTGATGATTAGGAAGAAGGGCTCCTTGAAGTGTGACCTTGGGCTTTGGATTAGGATTAAGCTTGCTTAGGATTATGACCATTTTTACAAGTGTTGACTAGGATTAAGATGATGATTTAGAATGATTAGGATGTGATTTCTTGAATGACTAGGATGATTTAGTTTGGAAAGATTGGATGATGTGGCAATTGTTTATTTAAAGTTTGACTTTGGCAATATCAAACACAAAATTTCACATGTAAATGCATGCACACACACACCAAACACAATGATAAATTTTCCTTTCGAGATTAAATGTTATGATTATGCAAACACTTGAAGACACATCAACAAGCCCTAATGATTAGTCAGGTGGGGTATGGCCAATTAGGTCTTAAGCTAAGTTGCACAAGGTTGACTAGGGAAATGGATTGAAAGTGAAATCCTGCCACATAGACGGGAGAAAGGGGTAACCCACCCTTCACCTTCACTTCCCAAAGGTATAAAGTTCTTTGGGGCTTAGCCAAGCGTGTCAAGATTCTAACTCCCAATGAGGGTGTCTTTCGATTCAACCTCAGTTGAGGTCGTCCCTTGGGGTGGTGTGTCTCCAAGCAGGCCTCCTAAGATAGGGTAAACAAAAGCAAACCAAGTGAGTTGTCACTTGATTCACACTCGCAGTTGTTAATTGACCCTTAGAAATGAAATGTGTGTCAAGCAATTCAAGCACTTGTTCTTTTTAGATCCCAAATCAAGATGTGATGGAAGACAATGGTTAATTTTAGACCTGATTTTTTATATGTGATTGAAGACAAGATTCATTTTTAAGCCCCAAATCAAAATGTTTTGACAAGCAGTGATTAGAGATGAAAGATGGAATGTGTGCACCTGATTGTTTTTCATCCTCCAAGTTGTTGTTTTGATTGATCCAAACGTTGTTCTAGCTCCTTTGATTCACCTACAAGCCACAAAATTTAAAAAAAGACCAAGTAAACTTGCACGAGAAGAAAGCCATGTGAAAAAGATGAAATCTAAAAAATTATGATTAAAATAATCTGATATAGAAAAAATAGATGGAATAAACAAAAAATTTGGGAAATTTCATGCACTTTTTAAAAAAAATCATTGAAATTGGATCAATTTTGCTCAAGATATGCTCAATCAAAGTTTAAAAGCAAGTTTGATTTTGACCAAGAAAAAAGGTAGGAAAATGGTACATTCATCTAATAACTTCTTCTTCGTTGCGAAGTTCATCCTGTCAGCTTTCTAATGAGTATTTGTTTGCATGATTTGGATCCCATATGACCAAGTTATAGCAAAAAGAAAAAAATGCCTCCTTTGGCATGTTTGAAGAACACAGGGCTAGTTGACTTAGTTGACTACGAAAGTTGACTTTGACTTTTTGACCGTATATTGCCAGATGTGCCCTGTTATAGTTCTCATATGGACAGTTTGAAATAGAACCCACCCCCTTTTAAAAATTTAGGACTCAAAGCATTTAAAACCCTAAACCCCAAACTATAATGCTAAAGCCCTAATTTATAACCAAATAAGAGAGTTGACGGAGTTGAAAATTGAATGATGACGAGTGTTAAGACTATTGACAGGTGTTAAGGCTATCACAGGCAGTGGTCGAAGCCTTAAGGGTGGTTAATGGGTGAAGAAGACTGCTTGACCATATTTTAAACTCTTGCAGACCAAAATTGTTAGGTTAGGGTTCTTGAACCATCGCAGAATTGTTAAGTTGACTACTTAAGATGTGGGGTCGCGATTTACATGAGGTCAATTGTTTAAGCTTAGGGGTTGGTAGACACAAGAGGTGAATGGTCCATTGAAAGGTGGCGACAAGTATGAAATGGGGGTTGTTAGAGTTTCGATCGATAGGAGGAAGGGTTGCAAAAGAGGTGGCGACTAAAACCTTTATGAAGGTCATAGTCAGAGGACGACCCTAATGGGAGGCAGTGCAGAAGATTCCTCATGGTGGTGACAACTTAGGGCTTAGGCAGAGTGCTGGGGAATAAACAACGGCGACAGTTCTAAATCGGTGAATGGCTTAGAGTTTTAAATGTAAAATAAGCAGTTGGTAGGATCTATATTCACAGTCGAAGTCCCAAAAGCTCTGTAGCCTCAAAAAAACAAACCCTAAACCAACACACATTGGATGATATATGGTTGAAAGGGGGGCATGGTTGAGGCATTGGGATAGACCAAGTTGATAGCAAGGGGACTGCACAGGTCGACAGTAAAAGACAAAAAAAACTTAGGGCTTCCTCTATAGTTGATTTGCAAATGCCCAATCTTGCAATACATAAACAACACAAAATGTCTACAAGATGAACCAGAAACTAAACAAGGATGCCCAGATACCGAACATAGGCTGTACGGTAGATCCGTACGGTATGGATCCATACGGATCTGTACTGTACGATCTACAAATTAAAAAAAATTCAATAATTTTCAAGAAATTTTATAGTCATGAAACATAGCCAAGTTTATAGTCAAAAATCATGGAAATAGCCTCTGGGATGCAGTGGTGCAGTTGGTTTTTTTCCTAGGAGGTCACTTGCAACAATCAACTCGCAAAACTTTACAAATGAGGGTTAGAAAAATGCAATTTTTTGCAACAAAGACCTGCAAAAACTATTGATTAGATCCTTGGAGCATGTTCATGTTAGGTTCACCTTTTGTAGCTAGGGAAAATTAGATTTAATGTTAAAAATAGCAAACTAAACTAAACCCTAACTATGCACAATGAAGGACAAACTAGAATAAATATAAAAATAGAAATGCAAAGCAAACTGAATCCATGCTATGTTTGATTGATCTCCATGGCTCTTCTCGATCTTGCATGAGAATGCATGATGTCGAAGGGTTGTTGGTTGCTCACAGCTGCAACATAACAGAGCTCAAGATTGTATGATTGTATGAAAAATGATTTATATGAGTTTGTGAGAGTTTGGATAGGAAAATGAAATTTGATTTATAGAGGGAAAGGGGATCAAATTAATGGATAGGATTGAAAGCCAATTGTGTGATGTGCATGGCTAGGATTAAAAGTTGATTTTAGTGCCTATGATGCACATTAAGTGCATTATGACATAAGGCTAAAATTAGGATGTGAGGGAATAAGTGGGGTTCTTTTATTTCTTTTGGAGGAAAAGATGCCTATGATGCACAAATAAGTGGGGTTAAAAATAGGATATGAGGGGAATCTCATAATTTAAAGAATAAAATTATTTAAATTCTGTGCGCATGAAGAGTTGTAGTCATGTGACACATGTTGTAATGTGGTAAAAGATGAGGGATTATTTTATTTGAATTATTTGAGACATGTGAAAGGGTATAAATAAGATTTATTTAATTAATTGCAAGTGGGATCAAGAAAAAATGGCATATGATGTCTAGTAAATTGTCGACTAGGTGTTGTTCAAGGCATGGACAATTTTAAGTGTCTACAATATGCATCAAAACATCAAAACTAGCTGACTAGTCTTTACCAAAATTACACCAAAATGAACATAAACACACCAAATATTTTTTATTATGGAAATATGATACAAATTACATGCAATCAGGCCTATAGCACTTATTTGCATCAGCAACCACAACTACAACACTTCACAACCCTCGGTTGGACACAACACCCAAAATAGGGTAAACTATGCATGAAAATCACTACAAATAACTGTCGTAATCTCAATACCAACACCCAAATATGAAATGCTAAACCAAGGCACATGGTAATGATGTAGTATAGAAAAATACATAGCTACACAACCTCACCCAATAGCTATAGCAAACAACACCAATAGGAACTCCACAAGCACTCTGAAATGCACTAAAAACACCCTGCAAACACACAATACTCAAACAACCGCAAATCCTTTATGCTCAAATGCAACCTTTCAGATGAGATTGCTATTGAAACTGAAGAACACCACCCTTAGATCACTAGAAACTTATGTCCACCAGCCACAAGCTTCACCTCCAATGGTTTTCCTGTCCACTGAAGAAAACACAAGCTAAACAACTCTGTGAGAAAATTGTCAAATCTGTAATAGTCACTTTGCATGCAAAATAAACAATACTTGTAGGCTCCTTGAACATTTAGAAACTTCCATAACAATTAGATTCACGTCCAAATATTCTTCCCCAAATTTAGGCACTTACAAAAGTCATAAAATGCATTATAACATCTCTAAAATTAGCCTTTAATATTATACCACTTAAAAGGCATCTTTTGACAACTCAAAATGCATTTTTTAAGGCACCGACATGCAATTAAACTGCCAAATCAAAAACTCATGACCCAAGGGGAAAGATTCTCTTGCATGAAGTGCATGTAACCTTCGATGCCAAATCTAGGGAGTTACACCAAAGAATATGCCAAAATAAAACTCTAATAATTGCCATAACTCCAACATACCCCTAATGCCAACTGCAAATCTTTATTTTCAACAACTTGAGATTTGCTCCTTATATTCGTGCCCAAGGAAGCTTTTTATTTAATATTTATTTATTAGGAATATGGAAATTGCACCCAAACAAATAAGATATTAAATAAGTATTATTTCCCCAAATGCAGTCCTGTGATCCTGACTTACTATTTTTGGATAGTGGGAACTTACTAAAAATAGAAAGTACTATTTTTAGAAAAAGGGGACATGACAAGTCCTCCCTCCTCAAGATTACTTGTCTTCAAGAAATGCAAACCAATATTCTCTAGAATGATTGTGCCAAACTGTTCATAGAGCCTAGCTCCTATACCTGTCAAGTGAGATAACTCTTGCCATATAACACTATGCAAACTTGAAAACTCAGATTTCTATGTAACAATGTCATGAGACCAAGAAACATATCCATGCAAATATTTTTTCCATTCACTCCAATTCCAAATCTGAACCATAGCTTCCCAAAGTAATTTTGTGAACTCACTAGATGCCCTCCATTGTTTATATGCACTATCATGTGACCAATCAAACTTGAGTCTCTTGCAACTTCTCAAAATGATATAAATCTGATTTGTGTTTTTATTAGGACCATTATAACATTTATTATAACCTCTGTAATAGAAAGTACATCTTTTAAAGAAATCAACCACTTCTATCATCAAAACACCGAAATATACATGGTTGTAATGCACACTAGTAGGTCTGAATTTTACCTCAACTTGTGGGATGGTGCCTTCAACCTCATTAGCTAATCTATAACAAGGAAATCTCTGTAGAGGGGCAGCAAGTATCATCATGTAACAACAGAAAATATTTCACCCAACTCTAGATATTGACTTTACAAACTACAAGCCCTTTTGGGGGTAATCTATGCACTTCCTGAGTCCAACTAGTACAAATAGCTCACCCAAAGGTAATTTCAAAATGAGAGTAGAAAATAAGTTTATTGCATCCTCAAATATATTGGGTGACTTATTGATGTGCTTGATAGTTCCCACCTTAAAAAACTTACAAGATAATCTAGATCACAACAAGTCAAGTAGTGTCTTGAAACTCTAACTAGGAAAGCACTGTCAATGGGCAACTTGTACCTAAGACTCCTGAGACATTTGGTGATGTTACAGGTTTGATTTTTTCTTCTATTATGATTGTTAAAACAACCATTACATCCTCCACAACAGCAAGTACATATTCTAGAAAAAATTACTTCTTTCCTCTTCACATTGTTGAAATATACAATATAGAAATGCAAAGTAACAGACCCATACATTACCCCAATCTGAGATATGTTAATTACAACTTCCTAGACTGATCTATAGGAGGCAAGGTATTGTAGTGGAGAATCCATTAGCATCATACAACAGCAACATTCATACCACAACACTTTAGTGAACATGTGAAGTGCAGCTTTGTAGCAGCAATCTCCAAGTTGCCACCATCTACTCCATGCTAACTGTTGGCATGTAGTATACCTCCAATACTCTTCCATCAATAACCTTCCTCTCTCTACTTGAACCCAATTTTTTGAATGTGCCATAGCATGAGACATGAGCTGGGAGAATTTTAAACCAAACAACTCCCCCAAAACTAAATTGGAAAATATGTTATCCTTATTACTGATAATATTCTCAACACAACCATCATGCTTCAACACCTTTCGAAGAAATGAGTCTACCTCATGATGTGCCCTGAACTTAAAATGGATAGCAACAAAGAAGGTATACTCCTCTTATCTATTCACAACATAACTGAAATTTTCATCATGTACTCCATATATACATACAATGATATCTTCGTACACATATATCCAACCTTGGTGAGGAGTAAGCAATGGCTGCAACAAATTCAATAAAAAAACATGTCTTACCTCAATCTGATGGATTCCTTAGAATGTTTGTGAACTCCCTCCTCAAATCTCCTCCACGAGAATCGCTCATAGAATAAATCAACTTGCATGTAGGCTGAAAATACATCATAGCAATCACAAACTTCCCTAGATCTCCTCCAAGTTAGTTTAAGGATGGATGGAGTAATTCCGACTAGTAGTGGAGACCTTCTGCTAACATCATTATGTAAGGAGACTTCCTCCAAATGCACCAATATACTACTGTCCATAACTGAAATCACTAAAATCAGCCATATACCAATGATGTAATAATTGAACAAATGATAAACCTGGGCAAGAATCATCCATCTGGTCAAAGTAACATTAGTGGAAGACCATATGAGAACTAGAAACTTCTCATTAATAGCCACAAACTAAAAAAAAGTTTTCTCCATGGCTATAATTTCCACTATAATATAGGCTACAATACTTATGAATCTATAACAATCCTCCCAAGTGCAAGTGTGCATGAATGCAGTAATCCATTTAGGAAATATCAAAATCAGTAATATTTGCAATGTGGAAGCTATGATCAACCAGATATTGATAGAAATCCCTTCAACCATATCTATATATTTTTGAAACCTTTCAAAAATATTAGCCTATTCTTCCTCATAATAATTTGATCCACATAGGTGATGTCAATCTCCTCTATAGATACTTTGGAAGAATGATCATGTTGCTAAAATGTATTCCTAACCACATTCAGATGCTCCCAAATATATTCCCAAGTATGGATGGTGATCAAAATATTATCTACATTAAAGAAATTAAGATTTCTTATCAAGTCACTCACAACTCTACCATTTGCAAGATAGTTTGGATTAGATGGTATGTGGGTTGAAATTGTTTGCAACACTGCATTCCTTCAAAGCCCATAAATATGAAGTCCTTGCACATCTCTTGTTCACCCACCAGGATGACCCAATCTCTTTCCTCCATGATGTCCATCATTTGTAGTGACTCCTTCATGAGTCCTCCATACAGCCAATGGTAGAAAATTGTCATGGACCTTGATCCTGAAAATACCATGCCATGCTTAGTAATAACATTGAAAATATCAAGTTGAGACCTTATTTCCTTAGCACATTCTCATGATAAGCATCTCATTGTGCATATCTCCATTTTACCATTACCCAAAATCTTATCTTCAAGTGTGATACTTGGCTTGCACAGGTGATCCATAAAATGTGAACATTGACCCTTCATAATGTGGTTAGAAAGCATGAAAAACTGTAAATGATTCCTCATAGACTTCCTCTCATTCCAAATGAGAGAGATGGAGAACTCAATAGTGTCTCTAACTAATTTAATCCTCAAGAGATTACCTGGATCCCATAAGAAAACACAATTTTGGACTTGAATCAAAGAGTCCTCATGCCCTATGCTGCAAGTTGTATCCCTCTCTCTATCACCCTTTTTAGCATGCTTTCCATGATGACAAGAATTTTGTAGTGACATAGAAGGAAACAAATTTGAAATATTTTCATACCTTGGGATGCAAATAAAATGCTCGTCCTCATTTGCTGAAAGAGAGTTCATTGAGATATCCTCAACAACTCCATTTTTTTTACTCAAAACCCTTGAATTAAGGCCAACCAAAATATTCTTCCCAAATACATATCCATCCAAAATTCTACTCTGCAAATCATCACTATTTGGAAGTTTGGAAGATAGTGCATGAATTGGTGCATGCCCCTCCATCTTGGGCTCCTCACAACTAATAAGAGATTTATTCTCCTCCTCAACTTCATCAACATTTTCTTGGCAAATACAATCATTAGAAGTAAAGTAAATATCTTCTATTTTCAAACAATTTTTACCTTCAAGTTTTATTATGGATTCCTTCAAATTTTGCTTCATTTCAATCTATTGTAAATCTAATTTTTCTTTATGCGGCATCATCACCATTTCTTCCTTGAACCTTTGTGGTTCTGATGAATCCATCACCTCTTCTGGTTCTTTTGGTTCTACTACTATAACTTCTGAATCTTCCTTATGCTCCACTTCAACCATTGCATCTTTTTGAAGCTCTGATTCTTTTTCTTCCTTCAACTTTTCTTCTTCCTTTCTAGATCTTATGAAGTACCTGTCAAAAGATTCAGTGGCTCTAACATCTTCGGGTTCTCCTTGGTACTTGTCAAAAATTTTGATAACAACCTTTTCTTGGGGTATAGTTCTTCCTATAAGCTCTACATATCTTTGAAATGTCAGGGATGCAATAAAACCTTCACAATGATTCTAGTATTCTTCATACCATCTAGCAATTCTGGACGCATAAATTTCATAGTCCCCCTCTATCATCCTCTTTATTAGAGAATTGAAGAAACCTCCCATGATTCACACCAACAAATCAATTTACTCTACAGGCTGGAAAGATCATGCTCTAATACCACTGTGATGTCCTAAATCTTATTTTTATTATTAAATCTAAATTTGAAAATGCATTTAACAAATTTAACACTAATATGCATCAAAACATCAAAACTAGCTGACTAGACTACACCGAAATTACACCAAAATGAACATAAACACACCAAATTTTTTTATTATGGAAATTTGATACAAATGACATGTAATCAGGCCTATAGCACTGGTTTGCATCATCAACCACAACTACAACACTTCAAAACCCTTGGTTGGACACAACACCCAAAATAGGGTAAACTATGCATGAAAATCACTACAAGTAACTGTTGTAATCTCAATACCAATGCCCAAATATGAAATTATGAACCAAGGCACCTAGGAATGATGTAGTATAGAAAAATACACAACTACACAACCTCACCCAATAGCTACATTAAACAGCACCAATAGGAACTCCACAAGCATTCTAAAATGCACTAAAAACACCCTGCAAACACACAATACTCAAACAACTGCAAATCCTTTATGCTCAAATGCAACCTCTGAGATGAGATTGCTATTGCAACCCAAGAACACCACCCTTAGATCACTAGAAACTTATGTCCACTGGCCACAAGCTTCACCTCCAATGGTTTCCCTCTCCACTGAAGAAAATACAAGCTAAACAACTCTATGAGAAAATTGTCAAATCTACAATAGTCCCTCTGCATTCCAAATAAACAATACTTATAGGCTCCTTGAACATTTGGAAACTTCCATAACCATTAGATTCACGTTCAAATACTTTTCCCCAAATTTAGGCACTTACAAAAGTCATAAAATGTATTATAACATCTCTAAAATTAGCCTTTCATATTATACCACTTAAAAGGCATCTTTTGACAACTCAAAATGCATTTTTTAAGGCACCGATATGCAATTAAAATGCCAAATCAAAAACTCATGACCCAAGGGGAAAGATTATCTTGCATGAAGCACATGTGTAACGTCAGAAAATGTCCCCTTGGGGGCTTTTCCCTCATAAGGTTTAGCTCCTAGGTCTTTAGAGTGCATTTAGGACATTTTAGTTCATATTTTAGCATCCCGATGGAATGAGACCTAAGTCCCATGGTAAATAGGACCTAGGAGGACCCCTTGAGCTGTACCCTGCCTAAAATAGGGGGAGGACTTGGGTGCTCGTGCCCTAGTCCTGCCCTATTTTAAGGCAGCCCCAATTTCCAGGTGTCAGTTAGTGACCATTATTAGGTCCCTTCGCCAACATGGTAAGTTTTAATTTCAAATATCTTGGCAGGAGTGCTTGTAGATCCATATATAAGCATGTGTAGGCATTCATTTGTAAACTAGATGATTACTAGCAAGCTATTGTATTCTCAAGGTGATTCAAGGCTTTCTATTGTGTTGCAAGAGAAGACTTGTGTGTTTTGTGTTGATATTTGTACATTTGAGCATCAATTCCTTCATGGCATGAAGGGCATCTTCCACCATGAAAGCTTTGTTGACCTATTTTCCTCTATTCAGAGTTAAATAGTTCACCTTGTATATTCCTTGAATATCCTTTAGAAGTGACCCTAAAAAGCTTAAATCCTACATTACCCATGCTTTGTTTTCCCAAAAATCCCAAAACACTTGCCTGGAGAATCCTTGAAGAAAACCCAGAAAAACCAGAAATCCTTTGTCCTCAGGTGTCTTCCATCACAAAGATTTCTCAGTTTTATACTTAGCCAATTTTCTTGTATATGCAATATATAAGGGGGAGATACAAAAGGTGTGTCCATTTTTCGTATGTATATGTGATTATATCTTTGTACATACAATCTTATAGACAATGGCGTATGCAAGCCTGAGATACAATCCCTCGATCTAAAAGAGTATGCATTTTGTTTTAGAAAGGCAGATGCAGTTGTATGCATCTTTGTATGTATGTTTGCAGATACAAGGCAATATACAAAGGTTAGATACAAGTTCAGATACATGTGCATATACAAAGGTCACATGCAAAGGTCACATGCAATGATTGTATGTACAAGCGATTGTATGCAGTTTTGTTTGTATATTTTGCATTATATATGCGATATACAAAAGGAGATGCAAAAGGGAATGCATACAATCTAGACGCAATGAAGAATCAAGTGTGGCGGATAAAAGTTGAGTTCCGCAGTTGTATATTGCATATACAAAGTCAAAAAGGTGCAGACATACAAGAAGGTAAGATACAAGGCCAGACCCGATGTTAATTTCAATTTGCTTTATAGAAGGTTGGGGTCCCCCTATTATATGTATATGCGATTGTATCATTCCATATACAATCCTCTATATAATTGCATATACAAAGGTTAGATACAACAGGGATATACAATGCGGACCCGACTGGGAAATCAAATTTGGCAAACTCAGCGGTGGGGTCCGCAGTTTGTATGTTGAAGTGCATGTATGCCGATATGCAAAAAAGCAAAGATACAAGTTGGACCTATTTCAATAATCCAATATGGTTGATAATCCTTTGAGTTTTGCAATTGTATGTACATGCGATTGTATCTCATATACAAAGTCACATACAATGGATTTTCAGCGAGACATGTGCAACGATGGGTCCCAAGTTTGGCTCAGCGACCAATGGAGTGATGACACATGGCAAGGGCATATATGCAAAAGGTGATACAAAGGTAAAGGCCCACTTTTGTATGTTGGCAATTGTATTGTATATACAATTGCACATACAAAAGCATATACAAGGGGAGATTCAAAGACATATGCAAAGCAATTTGACATGCAAAATGCAAAAAAGTGAATGAAGAAATCACATAAGTGCAAGTTGAACAATTTGAAGGACCAGATATGTAGTGTATCCATTTTTTTTGTATGTCTGTATGCATACAAATGACGTTTCTCCTTGCAGCGAAGACAAAATTGACGGTCGCTGACTCAGAAGCCAAAAATGCAAGTTCGGTCAAACAGGAAAAATTTAAAGGCTGATTATACGGATACAAAGCCCGATTGTGCAGATGATCGCAGCGAGTGAAGATGCGGAAATTCAAATGAAAAGGGATTTAAAGTGTTGTAAAAGCTTTGTCAAGGGGCGATATGTCCCATATGCCATCAATACAAATCTAATCCCCCAACTGTGGTGCAGGAGTACCTAGAAAATCATGTTTTGTGTTGTAATAAGGTCTATTTGACCAATGCATTTTCATTTATGTTTGTAAGTCCCAAGTGACTTAGGTCATATTTGTCAAATTATTAGTCTCAAGACGGTTGGTCTCCCAGCCGCTTGGAATCGGTTGGTTTTTCTCCCAGCCGCTTGGAATTGATTGTTTTTTTCCTCAGGGTGAGTTTTTAAACCCAGAGGAATGAACCAAATGATGATATTGTAATCAAACCGAAGAGAAGAGGTTGAATGTGATTGTACATTGTGTTAAGGAGAAATCGAACCATTATGTTTCGTCAATTTGATTTTCATTTCCTGTAATTGTAAATTGTATAGCTGTAGATTTCCATTCTTCCTATGCTTTCCGTTGTTGCAATATGTCAATGTGAAGCATTCAACTGGTAAGATTTCTATCGAAATCAGTGGAATGGCTTTGTTGTACAAATATCTATTTTTGTTTTCTATTTTGTTTCATTGTTTGGTGGTGTAGAGGATCTAGAAAGTGCGAGTTACACAGTAGGTTGACCTAGTAACTCCATGTGCTAGGGTTCAGAAGAAGGTAAACTGTGCATCAGTGTATCGGTGTAGCAAACCCTAAGGTGGCCGATAGTAATTGTCATGCCAACGAGAGATGGTCAAAGGTGACATCAGAGTGATCAGCATATCAGTAGCTCTGGAGTAAGTCTGACCGACAGAGCAAGTCTCACCGAGGGTGTTGGTTCATCAGTGCATTGGCCAAAGGTTGCAAGTGTTCACTGACAGAACAAGTCTCACTGAAGGTAAATGCCATCGGTGCATCAGGAGACAAGTTAAGAGTTTCACCGACGGGAAGGGTCTCACCACCAAGGTCGCACCCAACCGGTGTGGAAATCGTCACGGTTGAGACGAGGAGGAACTTAACTGCCATCGGGCATCGGTAGGAGGATGGAAGACTTGGCCGATAGAAGATGTCTCGCCGAAGTTAAATTCGATTGAGCTATAGGTGTGAGTTTGGTCACAGAGAGACTTAGGAAAGTCTTTCGGATGGTGATTGTCTGGTCGATGGTGATGGATCGGCAGCTCATTTGTTAGTCTTGCCGACTGTAAGGAAATAGTGACCTGTTTGCATTTTTCACTTTGTGCTCCCCATCAAACTGCCATGTAGATATTTGTTGCATTTATGGGTGCAGGTCGATGATTCAATAGCTCACATTGAAGATTCAAAATATCTTCCATCTCCCCCTATTTTAGATATTTTATTTCATAACTCGTTGCAGGTAGACGTCCCTTCTGGCGATGATTTTTTCTGACAGAGCCCATGAAGCGAGTTCATTGTAACCGACTTAGGTCAAATTGCAAAATGCTATATATGCATAAACATGAGATGTAAAAAAGAGGATGGTTTTATTTTTGGGCTGTTATGATGCCATTTTTTTTGTAGTCAGACCTCTTAGTGTAATTACAGGGTATAGGAATGTGACTCACTGTGCCTGAATCTGGCCTCTGTTGTCTTCCTTTTATCCACCAATGAATGTAATTAACTATATTGGGTCTACTTCTGCTACTGAATATTTTGTAATGTAATGGTTTCTAGCCTTCATGATTAATATACGCATGACTTCTTGCCTTTCTTGTGTCCTGATTTCTGTGTTTTAATTAGAGTTATAGTCTATTCTATGAGTAAAATGGCTCCTCCATAGGTTAGATCTTCATATCGAAGCCTCAATCAGCCCTATAAGTCTGGGTGAATCCTCTTCATCATTGAAATCATTGTTGTGCCTATACCAAGATCACCATCGCTCACTAAATCTGGTGTATCACCCCTTTCATTTTAGTTTCCTTCTAACCCTTTTACCCTGAAAGCATTAGCACTAGATTTAGTTACATTGCTCTAAGTATAAGCTTAGAAAGAGGAAGTCGGCCTTCTCCGAAGGTTCTTTCCAACTCAGGTGAACCATAGATCTGGAAAGATCCCATGCTTCTCTAGATTGCCATGTTTTACAACTCGGTAAGGGTGCAAATCTAAGAGACAACAGTTTTTGGCACGCCCGATGGGACCAGTTCGATGAACTTCTCATCAAGGTACTAAGAGATTTGGTGTTTCTCCTAGTATTACCAGCCTTTGGAGGCAATACAAACAACACCATAGTGACTCTAATGAAGAATCAGCTGGTTTTAGCAATCCAAGTATAAGCAACTAATGAGGTCGGTGCTACTTGTTAGTTTTCTATCATTTGAAACTATTTTCTCAGCACTGGGGACTCTATTTGGTGTTCTAACTCACATCCTAGTGTTTCAAGCCCCTATTGTCCATATTCATTCCTAATTTGTTATATAGACTTGCCTATGCTTCATGCTTTACCCTTGCAATGTCTAGTTATCAACACCACAATGGTTTTTCTCCTCCATTTCGTGAAAATTCAGACTTTTGGCCTCCAAACAACTCTTTGCCTCATTATGATCAGCATTACTAGCAGGAGCATTTTCAAACCACTCTTGCTTATCCTTATTTGCAGCCTGTTCATTCCTATAGTTAGCCTTGTGAAACCCATTCTACTCTAAATCAAACGTGCAACCTCCCTACTCAGTCCCAAAATGCTGATTTGGAGAGTTTGTTACTAGATTTCCAAAGGAAAATTTTAGAAATAGATAGAGAAGCACAATATAACATGCAACAAGAGGAGTTGTCCTATTAGATTTCTTATTATCAGCAAGAGGAAGAAAATAGAAGGGTGTATGAGGAAGAACACTTGAACATGCAACTTGCAGCCAAGGATAAACAAATAAAACAGTTGCTTGCTCAAGTGCAAGAGCTCAAAGTAAAACATTTCTCTCCTATTCCTAGCTTCAAACAAATCCATCTTTCAGACCAAAGTGAATATATGAAAGATCCTCAAACTTCTCTACTATGGCAGCCTTCTTGGATCAAGCATCCTGGTTACAAAATACCAAACCCTATAAAGGCCAATCCTCTCATACCAATTCAAAATCAGGAAGAGGAAAAAGTTGTAGAATCCAAGCCTATCATAATTCCAAGTTTTAGGAGTGTTTTTTTGACCCAACAACCAATTCATAACCAAGAGCAACCTAGACTCCACAAGTTTCCATGCTTCAAAGCCTATATCCGTCCACTAGTGCAAACTCAAATTATCACTCCCCAGAAACAAATTTGTCCAAAACCATCTCCCCTCCAAGAAATTCAAGAAGATATTCAGGCCTCTTTCCCTGATGCTATTTCAATCCTCAAGGGTGGACCTGTTGTCTACTGAGGTAATTGGAAAGATGAGCCAAAAGAGGAGGCGGAAGAAGATAAAACTAATAAGGGGCAATTTGTTCCTACACTCACAGAGATAGAATTATTTGCACCTGTGAGAACTGTTAACCCAAATAAGGGATTGAGTCATCTAGACTTTAGTTCTTTTGAAGCCTTTTCTTATGCATCTGATCAAGCAAACAAGGTTGAAATGCAAAGAGTACATGGGGAAAACCTTCAGCTGCAAAGGCAACTTAAACACAATCCAGTGGAGCTACAGTCAAAGGTTGGAGGCATAGGGGAAAAGTTGTTAAGGTCACTTCAGAGGTGGATGATGCTGCCCTTCTTCATGAGCTACCTAATTATGTTGAAGATGAAGAGTACGGGCAGCTGGTCATAGATATGCAACAACATGGGGACTGTGAAACTAATGGCAGATTGTTGCAGGTTGAGGCTGAGCACGACAGTGAGGTTCCAAACCATAAAGAAGGGCAAGCATGTTGCCATATGCTAGATGATGTAGAGGCTGATGATGCTAATATGTTTGAGGAGCTTCTGTGCTTTATTGAAAATAATGAGAAGGTTAAACATGGGCTAGAGCAAATTGAAGATTTGTTCTTTATTATTCAGCAGGGATATCAGCTTCTTGGTGGGGAGGTCTCTTTTGAGCTTGTGCATGGCTCATTTCCTGAGCCTAAGTTAAAAAATCATGAGCATCTTGTTCATAAGGTGGAGATAACCATATCTTTAATTGAGATACAAGAGCTAGAGTATTCAAACCAGCAAGAAGAGAAAGAATCAGAATAGAGGCATGAGATCAATGATAATTTGCATGTCACTTCAAGGGGATGCCCAATCAGGTATCTAGCCCAGCTGGAAACACATCAAGAGGAGTCACCACTTGTCATGCTTACCTCTAAGCATGAAGTTGAGCATCAAAATGAGTGGGATCAACCTATTTATTCACCACAAGTTAGCAGCATCAGCAATTAGTCCAGGTGGATAGGTGAGTTTATCTACATTTTGTGGGGCATGTTTTATCAATTTGTCATATGCCTATCCATCCCTTGCCTCTTTTTAACTGCCCACATGCATAAAAAATACTGTAAATTGTTAAGGAAGGGAAGTTACTTTCAAGAACTAGTTAATGGCTTTGTTTAAGGTCACCTCTGACTGGTTAGTTTAGGATTAGAGTAGGCTTTATTTTAGTTTTAGGTTTCCTTTCAATAAGTGCCCTTGCACTTTGTTGTATTCTCATTAGGAGATACATGCTTGCTTGTTATTTTTTTTGTTTTGGCTTGGTAGCTTGCTCAGTATTCCAGCTCCTCTATTCTTGTTATAGTCTCTTTTGACTCCATGCCCAATGGATGTATAAGGCCACGGATCAATTTGTTTAGTAGGCAAACACCCTTGAGAGGTCACCAAATTGTTGACCTATTTTCCTCTGCATAGAGTTAAATAGTTCACCTTGTATATTCCTTGAATATCCTTTAGAAGTGACCCTACAAAGCTTAAATCCTACATTACCCATTCTCTGCCTTGCCAAAAATCCCAAAACACTTACCTAGAGAATCCTTGAAGAAAACCCAGAAAAACCCAGAAATCTTTTGTCCTCAGGTGCCTTCCATCGCAAAGATTTCTCAGTTTTATACTTAGCCATTTTTCTTGTATATGCAATATACAAGGGGGAGATACAAAAGGTGTGTCCATTTTTCGTATGTATATGTGATTGTATCTTTGTACATACAATCTTATATACAATGGCATATGCAAGCCTAAGATACAATCCCCAGATCTAAAAGAGTATGCATTTTGTTTTAGAAAGGCAGATGCGGTTGTATTCATCTTTGTATGTATGTTCGCAAATACAAGGCAATATACAAAGGTCAGATACAAGTTCAGATACATGTGCATATACAAAGGTCACATGCAAAGGTCACATGCAATGATTGTATGTACAAGCGATTGTATGCAGTTTTGTTTGTATATTTCGCATTGTATATGCGATATACAAAAGGAGATGCAAAAGGGAATGCATACAATCTGGACGGAATGAAGAATCAAGTGTGGTAGATAAAAGTTGAGTTCCGTAGTTGTATATTGCATATACAAAGTCAAAAAGGTGCAGACATACAAGAAGGTAAGATACAAGGCCGGACTCGATGTTAATTTCAATTTGCTTTATAGAAGGTTGGGGTCCACCTATTGTATGTATATGCGATTATATCATTCCATATACAATCCTATATACAATTGCATATACAAAGGTTAGATACAATAGGGATATACAATGCAGACCCGACTGGGAAATTAAATTTGGCAAACTTAGCGGTGGGGTCCGCAGTTTGTATGTTGAAGTGCATGTATGTGCCGATATGCAAAAAAGCAAAGATACAAGTTGGACCTATTTCAATAATCCAATATGGTTGATAATCCTTTGAGTTTCGTAATTGTATGTACATGCGATTGTATCTCATATACAATCGCATATACAAAGTCACATACAATGGATTTTCGGCGAGACATGTGCACTGATGGGTCCCAGGTTCGGCTCAGCGACCAATGGAGTGATGACACATGGCAAGGGCATATATGCAAAAGGTGATACAAAGGTAAAGGCCCGCTTTTGTATGTTGGCAATTGTATTGTATATACAATTACACATACAAAAGCATATACAAGGGGAGATTCAAAGATAGATGCAAAGCAATTTGACATGCAAAATGCAAAAAAGCGAATGAAGAAATCGTATAAGTGCAAGTTGAATAGTTTGAAGGCCCTGATATGCAGTGTATCCATTTTTTTTGTATGTCTGTATGCATACAAATGACGTTTCTCCTTGCAACGAAGACAAAATTGACAGTCGCCGACTCAGAAGCCAAAAATGCAAGTTCAGTCAAACAAGAAAAATTCAATGGCCGATTATACCGATACAAAGCCCGACTGTGCAGATGATCTCAGTGAGTGAAGATGCAAATATTCAAATGAACAAGGATTTAAAGTGTTGTAAAAGCTTTTTCAAGGGGTGATATGTACCATCCGCCATCAATACAAATCCGATCTCCCAACTATGGTGCAGGAGCACCTAGAAAATCATGTTTTGTGTTGTAATAAGGTCTATTTGACCAATGCATTTTCATTTCTATTTGTAAGTCCCAAGTGACTTAGGTCATATTTGTCAAATTGTTAGTCTCAAGGCAGTTGGTCTCCCAGCCACTTGGAATCAGTTGGTTTTTCTCCAAGCCGCTTGGAATCGGTTGTTTTTTTCCTCAAGGTGAGTTTTTAAACACAGAGGAATGAACCAAATGATGATATTGTAATTAGACTGAAGAGAAGAGGTTGAATGTGATTGTGCATTGTGTTAAGGAGAAATTGAACCATTCTGTTTCATCAATTTGATTTCCGTTTCCTATAACTGTAAATTGTATAGCTATAGATTTCCATTCTTCCTGTGCTTTCCGTTTTTGCAATATGTCGATGTGAAGCATTCCACTGGTAAGATTTATGTCAAAATCAGTGGAATGGCTTCATTGTACAAGTATCCATTTTTGTTTTCTATTTTGTTTCGTTGTTTGGCAGTGCAGAGGATCCAGACAGTGCGAGTTGCACAGTAGGTTGACCTAGCAACTCCATGTGCTAGGGTTTGAAAGAAGGTAAACTGTGCATCGGTGTATTGGCGTAGCAAACCCTAAGGTGGCTGACAGTAATTGTCATGCCGACGAGAGATGGTCAAAGGCGACATCAGAGTGATCGACGTATTGGCAGCTCCGGAATAAGTCTGACTGACAGATCAAGTCTCACAGAGGGTGTTGGTTCATTGGTGCATCAGCCAAAGGTTGCAAGTGTTCGCAGAAGGAATAAGTATCACCGAAGGTAAATGCCATCGGCACATCGGGAGACAAGTTAAGAGTTTCACCGACGGGAAGGGTCTCGCCGAAAAGGTCGCACCCAACCAATGTGGAAACTGTCACGATTGAGACGAGGAGGAACTTAACCGCCATCGGTAGGAGGATGGAAGACTTGGCCGATAGAAGATGTCTCACCAAAGTTAAAGCCGGTTGAGCTATCGATGTGAGTTTGGTCACGGAGAGACTTAGGAAAGTCTTTCCGACGGTAGTTGTCCAGCCAATGGTGATGGATCGGCGGCTCATTTGTTAGTCTTGCAGACTATAAGGAAATAGTGACCCGTTTCCATTTTCCGCTTTGCGCTCCCCATCAAACTACCATGTAGATATTTGTTGCATTTATGGGTGCAGGTCGATGATTCAGCAGCTCACATTAAAGATTCAAAATATCTTCCATCTCCCCCTATTCTAGATATTTTATTTCATAACTCCTTGCAGGTAGTCATCCCTTCTGGCGATGATTTTTTCTGACAGAGCCCATGAGGCGAGTTCATTGTAACTGACTTAGGTCAAATTGTAAAATGCTATATATGCATAAACATGAGATGTAAAAAAGAGGATGGTTTTATTTTTGGGCTGTTATGCTGCCATTTTTTCTGTAGTCAGACCTCGTAGTGTAATTACAAGGTATGGGAATGTGACTCACTGTGCTTGAATCTGGCCTCTGTTGTCTTCCTTTTATCCACCAATGATTGTGATTAACTATACCAGGTCTACTTCTGCTACTGAATATTCTGTAATGTAATGGTTTCTGGCCTTCATGATTAATATACGCATGACTTCTTGCCTTTCTTGTGTCCTGATTTCTATGTTTTAATTAGAGTTATAGTATATTCTATGAGTAAAATGGCTCCTCCATAGGTTAGATCTTCATATCGAAGCCTCAATCATCCTATAAGTATGGGTGAATCCTCTTCATCATTGAAATCATTGTTGTGCCTATACCAAGATCACCATCGCTCACTAAATCTGGTGTATCACCCCTTTCATTTCAGTTTCCTTCTAACCCTTTTACCCTGAAAGCATTAGCACTAGATTTAGTTACATTGCTCTAAGTATAAGCTTAGAAAGAGGAAGTCGGCCTTCTCCAGAGGTTCTTTCCAACTCAGGTGACCCACAGACCTGGAAAGATCCCATGTTTCTCCAGATTGCCAAGTTTTACAACTTAGCGAGGGTACAAATCTAAGAGACAACAAGCTTCATTATAAGGTGACATATCATTGTGTTTTTATCATTGATTCCTTTGGTTTTTGGCCTCTACCTCACAAGGGAATGCCCTCTTTATCTGACAATGGTGTTCAGAGACTTACGTGTCCTTCGAGGTTTGACTGAGGCAAACCTCTAAACACCACAACCCCCGAACCAAGTCTTGTGATTGCAGGTTACAGGTGTCACATCTGGGAAAAGTGGAGTTGCAGGAAGGCTGAAAAGACATCAAGGATTCAAGATCTGAAGAAAAGTCAAACAAAGGAGCACTTTCAGGACTAGGGTGCTCGCTCCAGTGTCCTCTGCAGACAGATTCCAAAAAATAGAAGTTACAAGGTTGATCAGTGTCCGAAGGAGGTCCAGATTCCCCAAAAAAGTAGGTACCTTGGACTTGGGTGCCCGCTCCAGTGTCCCTGACTGTTCCGCTTTAGAACCCTAAAAATAGGTATTCTATAATTTGGTATTTTACTCCCGTCTATAAGAGCTTTTTCCGTAATTCTTCAATTTGTTGTTGTATTTGCATAATTAGGGTTTTAATGGTCAATTGAGCATAGGAGAAGGAAAATTTGATAATTAATTCCCTAATCCAAGTTTCCCTACATTTGCAAGTGACCTAGGGTATGATATTTCTCGTCACTCAACCTTAGATCCTTTAATGTATAGTAGAGAGGCGGATTTAAACACCTAAACAACAAAAGATTAACGAATCCAATTTTCCACTAAAAATTTTGGTGAACCTGTGTATTTGAACTTAAATTGCAACTTGATGAGTGTTTTTCTATAGATTTGGTGTGATTTCATTCATTCATTTGGTCATTTAATTTATTGCATTGAGAAAATTTCAAAAAAATTGAAAAATTGGAAAAATACAAAAAAATTGCATTGTTGGGCTTACTAAATTGTGTCAATTCTTCCTAAATTTTTCTAATTCATGATTTTTCCATCAGATCTGATATAAACTATAGAAAAACACAAAAAATCAAAATCTTTCTTTGCATTTTCATCATTTAATTGCTAGGGTTTTGTGGAAATTTTGACAATTTTTAGATAACCTAGTAATTCCAAAATCTAGGGTTCGTAGGCAAAATCTTTTATCATATTTCTCTACTAATTTTATAGGCTCATTTAAATTTTCATTTGCCTGTAGTCTTGCATTTTCGTGTGAATTTGTATTTAAATTTAAATTATTTGCATTTTTGCATTGAAAATTTCAACAAAAACTAGCAATTTTGGTGCAATTTCATTAAATTTACATGGGAATTTTGCATGATTAAGCTTGAAAATCATTTTCAGATCTGATAATATTTAATTTCCATCATAAATCAGAAATTAAATCATTCTCATAGCATTTGTTCCAAAACTTCAAACCTCGGGCTTCAAAAACGACAAGTTTCACTAAAATTGGCCTTATCGACTCTCCAAACTTGTACCACAAGAGTGTTGTGAAAAATATTTTTGCATTAATTTTATGTTATCAATGTAATTATTTTCTACCCCTCATAAAAATCTTCACAACACCCTTTTAACGGGCTCTTGTAGCGAAAATTTTGTAAAAGACTACACATTTTGGCTATTTTGGCCCTAGGGTTTAACCTAGTTTGCACTCCAAGCATGTTGTGATCAATTTTATTGATTGAGGTGACTGAAATTATTGATATTCTTCACTTTCCCTTCTAAAATTTCTTACAACACCTCTTTTTCTAGGTCTTGGAGTTGAAAAACCATGAAAAATAGCCTATTTTTGCTATATTTTCACTAGGGTTTGACCTTAAATTGCACTAAAATCATGTTGTGTTGGTTATTTTGGCACCAATTGGCTGTTATTACTGATATTATTTGTTTTCCATCATCATTTTCCTCACAACTCCCTTTTTTATGCTCTTTTGCATTAAATTTTGGTGAAAAAAGTGCCTATCTTGACATATTTTCACTATATTTTGACTTGGCATTATATTAAATTGGCATCAAGAGTGTGTTGAGAGTGAGCATATTTCTGCATGAATTTAATAACTTGCTTTCCTAAGAGAAATATTCCTTTAAGAAGAAGCATAAGACACATGGGATCTAGTGCTTTTGAAGAAGTTGGTACTTTGGACACCTTCTTTACAAAGGGAGAAAATCAAATTGTGCAAGATATTACACATCCTACAACCTCAATGGAAGAACAAACTTTTCATGATGTTGATAACACTATTGAGGCAACAGGATATGTATTTGATGAGCAAATAGAAAAATTGGATAAAGACTTAGCGAAATTTCAATCATTTATGGAAAATGAGAGAATAGCTGAAGAAGTCGTTCCTACAATTCATAACATAAGAGAATTGATAAAAGAAGGACAAGATGGTGTTAATGCACTTCGTGGTCTAGCACATATTGTACAAACCAATATCATGCCAATAACCAAATGTGTGCAAATGATAAATAACACTTTATCACCATCTCATACTCAAGTTTACCTATACCGACTACGGGAATATCAACGTTTCAACAATCTTAACAACTAATGTGAATGTTTGTAGTAATGCTACCACTGGTATTGGAGTATCTAATGGCACTAATTACAAAGCTGTGGGATTTAATTATCAGAATTTGATTCCTAAAGGGACATCTTCTATGAATAATTGTTCTTAACCTCCTACCTATTCCACTCATTTCCAGATACCTAACTCCACATATCAATATGGCCAACTACTATTAACATATTCTCAACCTCCACATATTGTGTCTCAAGCTCATTCACCTCCTCACTTCACTTCCAATTCCTCACAACAAACTGCATCTCCAAATGATGCCATCCTAAACCAACTTTTACAGGGCATGACTACTTTACAACAAATGGTAACAAACTTGACAAATTCTTCGCAACCTAGTCTACCGACATATCATGCCCGTAATTTGTTATCATATGCAATCTTGAGAACCCCTATGCCTGAGAGGTTTGAGACTCCTCACTTTGAAAAATATGGTGGAAAAAGAGATCCTAATATCCATGTGGCAGCATTCACAGCTATGTGTAGTGATTTCTATTTTGAAGAGGATTTGTTGGCAAAAATTTTCCCGCGATCTCTCAAAGATACTACTTTAGAATGGTTTTGCCCGTTGCCTCCGAATTCAATTCACTCCTTTTCACAGTTGATTGATCAATTTTTACAACATTTTCAAGCAATATCAGACCCCAAGTCACTCTTATTGACTTGGTTCAATGCAAACAAGGTCTGAAAGAAAAATTGACTAAATTCATTAGTCGGTATCAAGGCCTTTATGCTCAAATTCAATATCAAATGAAAGATGAGGATGTTCAGAAGATATTCATTACAAATCTACAACCTAATATTTGTGATAAGATTCTCTTGATGAAGTACAACTCCTTTCAACATTTATGCACCGCCCTTTGTGATTATCAACTTATGTCTAGTCAGTATGAAAACCAAAACTCATCGGCTCAAGTTGGACAATCCATGGGTGGATGCTCACAAAACAACTTTAAAAGGAACAATAACAGGGGTTTCATCAAGATCAATGGACCAAATACAAATGTGGCTGCTATAAACAATCCAAAGAAACAATCGTATCAACCAAGGAAGTTTACTCTGATATCTGAGTCCTATCACTCTATCATGAATCAAGCCGTGAGTAATAACATTTTTAAGCTTCCCCCGATCAAGCCTATTAATCCTAGTAAACAAGGACCTTACTTTGATGCTAATGCCTTTTGTCATTATCATCAGACACAAGGACATGACACTGAACGATGTATGCGCCTTAAACATGAGATACAAGACCTTATTGATTCAAATGTCATCCAAGTATCAGGTGTGAATGATAATGGAAATAAGTCAATTGTTCCACCGAATCAGAATTTACAAATCTTCACTAATCCTTTTCCTAAGCATACTGAAAATAATATGGTGGAACAAGATCTAGTGGAAGTAGACGAGGATGATTACTTGGACCATGATAGTATCGTGGGAATGATTGAAGTGAACAAGAAATAAGTGGATAACCCACCTCGTCCACGAAGAAATGGAATTTACGCTAAGGTTCCTCCTCTATTATCCTTATATGGATAAGGAGATAATCAAAATACCTTTGAAAAGAAAGAACAACAACCGATACAGACGAGCAAGATGGTACATGATGAATCCTACTATTGTTCTAGAAATATTCACCAACAAAAACTTGTTAAAAATTGGAAAAGAGCAAGACGACAATCAAAAAATGGAAATAATAGTGGTTCTCCCCCTCACAAGCAACAAAAAGTCTCATTTAAACAAGGATTTAATGAACAAGCATCATATGATAACAAACAAGACTTTCATAAGAACCACTCAAATTTTGCATTAAACATGATCGAGTACCTCTCAAAGAGGTTTGAGAGCTCCAACATATAATATGAAGACCCTATAGGTAAGTATCTCTAACCCTTTTATCTCTTTCGTGATGTGCTTCCCCCGTGATGTGTTATATGTTGTTTAGGCCTCCTGGGATGACCTCGGATTCTCCTGTAAGGTTTGGGATACCAAGAGACCACCTCTGTTGTGACCTTCTTCTATTTGTATCATCATTCTTCTAAATTGCCTCTCTCTCTGATTTTATGGTTGTGTGTTGTGTCTGACAGACATAGTGTCGTGGTTGGTGACTTGGGGGCACCCTCCTACGTGACTGTCCCTAAGACACTTGTTTCTCCTCTCTTATTTATTGTTTCCCTCCCTCTAGTGTTTCCATCTAGCAGGCGGATGACGACAAACATTTATACTGATGCGGACCTAGTGTCCCTTTCGAGAGCAATCAAAAAATGGACTATAGTTCCTAATATGATGATGGGGTTGTATATTTTATCTGACGCTTGGCTAGTGGAAGCACTCATGCTTTCTGTGTAGTGAATATTATGATGTTTCTTACAAACCTTAACAATACTGCTGCTCCATGCACCTTTGTTTGCCTTTGAATCTAGCCTTGGCGGTACTCAATTTAGAGAGCTTCGTGATATAGCCCCTGGTTCTCCTCAAACTCTGAACTCATTGTATAACCTTGGTTCTTTGTGTGGTTAATCATAAGCATTGATGTTGTAGACACTAACATGTTTCTTGCAGGGATGTGTTTGTGGGCATATTTGGCGATCGTAAAGTACATGTCACCTCTAGGGGGCATGGGATTTGCAAAAGTCAATGTTCCCTTGTGTGTTTTCTTCCTACCTTAACGTGCTTGATATCGATAACTAATATCAACCACCTTAAGGTGGGTGCATATATAAGGTAAGTTGTTTGTTATAGATGTTAGCAATGTGTTTGACCACAGATGCAGTGACCTACGCTCTTGAGTAGTGCATTGTGCATCTTGAGTTTGTTTGTAATCAATCAATCATGTAAGCCCTCTGTGGAGGTGGGATATCAATCATATCCTTTTTCTTAAGCCCTCTACGGAGGCATGGATGGTGTATTTCTCAGAGCAGATTGCATCATCCTGTCATTTTCAAAAGTCCTCCGTAGAGGCGGGGAGTGGTTCTATGACTAACTCAACCCTTAAGCGTGTCTTCAGTGATTGTTGTGGACAATCCCAATCATCGGTGTGTGCCTGTAATGTGCCTAAGATGGTAATGAGCCTAGAAATAGGGAACACACCATCGCTTGTCTGTCGTGTTTTCTCTGTGTCTTCAAGTGTGTGTGTTTTGGCGTGCTTATTTTGTATGGCGTGTTTGTTGCCCTATATGCAGTGACCAGCGCTCTTGGGGAGTGCTTCATGCATTTTGGGAGGTTTTGTGTGCCTTGCATGTGTGTTGCCCCATATACAGAGACCTGCGCCCTTAAGTGGTGCATCGTGTATTATGGGAGGTTTGTTTACTTTCCAATACTTGCATTTGCATTTCATATATATGAGAAAAAGAAAAGAAAAGATATCATTTCTATCTTCCATGCATTAATGTGTCTTCTATGCATTAACTGTCTGCTCTGTGTTCTGCGTGATTGTAACTATCTTCTTCATGTTTTGCACGTCTGTTACTGTTTTCTATGTGATTGGCATGTCTTCTCCGTGCTTGGTGTGTTTGATGTGTTTGTGACCTTACTTTAATGTATGTATGGGCCTCGTGTTCATACATACATTAAAGTGGGGGCTAAATGTAACATTGGAAAATGTTCCCTTGGGGGCTTTTCCCTCATAAGGTTTAGCACCCGGGTCTTTAGAGTGCATTTAGGACATTTTAGTTCATATTTTAGCATTCCGATGGAATGAGACCTAAATCCCATGGCAAATAGGACCTAGGAGGACCCCTTGAGTTGTACCCTACCTAAAATAGGGGGGAGGACTTGGGCGCCCGTGCCCTAGTCTTGGCCTATTTTAAGGTAGCCCCAATTTTTGGGTGTTGGTTAGTGACCGTTATTAGGTCCCTTTGTCGACAAGGTAAGTTTGAATTTCAAATATCTTGGTGGGAGTGCTTGTAGATGCATATATAAACATGTGTAGGCATTCATTTGTAAACTAGATGATTACTAGCAAGCTATTGTGTTCTCAAGGTGATTCAAGGCTTTCTATATTGTGTTGCAAGAGCAGACTTGTGTGTTTTGTGTGTTGATATTTGCAGATTTGAGCATCAATTCCTTCATGGCATGAAGAGCATTTTCCTCCATGAAAGCTTCACTACAAGGTGACATATCATTATGTTTTTATCATTGATTCCTTTGGTTTTTGGCCTCTACCTCACAAGGGCACACCCTCTTTATCTAACAACGGTGTTCGGAGACTTAAGTGTCCTCCAGGGTTTGACTGAGGCAAACCTCTAAACACCACAACCCGCAAACCAAGTCTTGTGATTATAGGTTACAGGTGTCGCATCTGGGGAAAGTGGAGTTGCAGGAAGGCTAGAAAGACATCAAGGATTCAAAATCTGAAGAAAAGTTAGACAAAGGAGCACTTCTGGGACTAGGGCACTCGCTCCAGTGTCCTCTGCAGACAAATTCCAGAAAATAGAAGTTATAGGGCTGATCATTGTCTAAAGGAGGTCCAGATTCCCTGAAAAAGTAGGTACCTTGGACTTGGGCGCCTGCTCTAGTGTCCCCAACTATTCCACTTTAGAACCTCAAAAATAGGTATTCTGTAATTTGGTATTTTACTCCCGTCTGCAAGAGCTTTTTCTGTAATTCTTCAATTTGTTGTTGTATTTGCATAATTAGGGTTTTAATGGTGAATTGAGCATAGGAGAAGGAAAAATTGATAATTAATTCCCTAATCCAAGTTTCCCTACATCTGCAAGTGACCTAGGGTATGATAGTGCTCATCACTCGACCCTGGATCCTTCAATGTATAGTGGAGAGGTGGATTTAAACACCTAAACAACAAAAGATTAACGAATCCAATTTTCCACTAAACATGTAACCTTCGATGCCAAATCTTGGGAGTTACACCAAAGAATATGCCAAAATAAAACTCTAATAATTGTCATAACTCCAACATACCCCTAATTCCAACTGCAAATATTTATTTTCAATAACTTGAGATTCGCTCCATATATTCATGCCCAAGGAAGCTTTTTATTTAATATTTATTTGTTAGGAATATGGAAATTGCACCCAAACAAATAAGATATTAAATAAATATTATATCCCCAAATGCAGTCCTGTGATCCTGACTTACTATTTTTGGACAGTGGGAACTTACTAAAAATAGAAAGTACTATTTTTAGAAAAAGGGGAAATGATAATTTATTGGTGAATGAGATGACATGTGACCACATGTGTGCAAATGGCAAACACATGTGTGAGCTCTTTGCATAAAAAAGAGCTCTAACATGGAAGAGGAAAGGTGAGGTGGAAGGGTCATGTGACCCCTTTGAATAAAAATTTCTTTTTATTCAAAGGGTGTGGGAGAAGGTGTTAATGAAGATTTGACCAAATTAATTAAGTGTTTAACTTAATTAATCTAGTTTTTGGAAATTAGTGGGTGGATTAATTAGTGGTTAAAATTAATTAAATAAGGATTATTTAATTAATTTGGGTCTTGGGGCTCGGTAGGCTAGGGTAGCTAATTAAATAATTGGTATTTATTCAATTAGGCTAGGTTTAGGTCATAGGTTAGCGGAGATTAATTAAATAAGTATGTTTTATTTAATCAATTGTGGTTAGAAGATGGAGAAATTAACTAAATAAATATTTAGAATATTTATTTAATTAATGATGAATGATGTTGTAAGGTTTAGTAATAAATTAATTGAATTAATTCATTACTATGGAATAATTTGGGTGAATGGCTAAGGATAAATGGTTAGGGATAGTTTAGGGTTAAATTAATTAAATAATTTTGATTTTATTTAATTAATTGGTGAAAGGGGTAATTGGTGGTGTAATTGATGTAGGAAAATGGCTTGCAGGGTTGAGAGATTTTCAGGTGTCTACAAGCTTATTTGGATTTTCTTTGAGTAATTTATTGTAAAAATATTTTGGAGGCATGATGTTTGGGTCGCAAACTAGATATCAAGGAAAGACTTCATACACACAAGGAAAACCTTCTAAAAAAGAGGATGTGGGGCTAGAAAATGATATCAAGGGATGTTCGGTTCTAAGGTATTCTTCGATAGGTCGCAAAGTGAGTTAGCTTGAGTACAGTGTGCACAAAATCAATCACTAATTGGATGAGCTTGAGTAGAGACTCAATTAATGGTTGAACTCACAACTAAATCTATCAATCACTCATCTACAACGCATTATAATGATTCTATATCACAACCACTACCTTTGGTAGGTACCCATTTGGGATCATGCAACCTAATGCTAAAATGGAAATGTGTAAGTTTGATGGGAAGGATCTAATCACCTAGATCAACCAAATCAAGAATTTTTTTATGTACATCGAGTCTAGTGTGGATAGAAGGTGGTAATGGCATCTTTATATTTAGAACTTGAGTAGTTTGGTATCAATGGTTTTATGCTCAAAAGAAGACAAAGGGTCTCAGTGTCGGTTAGTTTTTATTGATGAATTATAGTTGCACTATCATGATAGCATGGTAAAGAAATATTTTACCTAGATTACCAGATTAAAGAAAATAGGTGCTAGTGAGTAAGAAAGAGAAGAAGAAAAAGAAGAAGGAAAAGAGGTAGAAGAAGAGGAGGAAGAAGTAAGAGAATAAGGAGAAGGAGAAGAAGTGCCCAAGATAATAATATCTTGTCATGAATTATCACTATTTGGAGAGATGTCAAAGGGTTTACCACCCAAAAGAAACTGGGATCAAGTCATTCAACTAGCAACTAGGAACCATCCATCACCTCTTCTTTGAAGGTACACCAAAAGGTTAGAGTAGTGGAAGAACACATACAAAACCAACAAGAGTCACTCTAGTCTCAAGGAGAAAAATGTAAAGGCACAAAATAGAATGAAGTAGCAAATAAATTGACACAAAATTTCAACAGTTGAATAACGTTCTAAGAGCATGATGAGGAGGGAAGAATCATTTTGGAACCTAAAAAAATCCTTTAGACATGCACTAAGAGGTTGCAGAAGAGGTTGATTACAGTGTACCTAATCAAGTGGAAGAATCTATCCAATGAATACATGACATGGTAAGATGAATCATTCCTTTAGAAGCATCCAAAGTTTCTCAACATTAGGGACAATATTGATTTTAAGGGGAGGGGCATGATATGCTATTAACCTATAGTGTGCATGGGAATATGTGTAGCCAACGTGTGGTTAGCATAACCCTTAATCAAGTTATATAATCATTTATATATTTTTATATAGGTATTTATGTGACCTTGGCGGGCATTTATGGCATAAGTATGGTATATATGGGAGGTAACAGCTAGTTTATTATCATCATATTGTTTATTTTATCCTTATTGAGTACTTTTGGAGGTTGCCCTCTTGAAGTGGTTTATTATTATTTGTTATGTGTAGAATATTTCCTATTATATTATTCTTTCATGCAAGTTATTTCATCACAAGATGTGAGTGCGGTAATCATGGAAGATCGTGTATGCATTATACAAAAAAATTGTGTCAGTGAGACATGTAATTAGAAAATGCACAGTGTAATCATAATTATTAAAATCCTATGGAAGTGTATCATCAATATAGTAGAATAGTGGCAAATTCCATAAAGGATATTCCACCCAAGTGGGGATTACCATCTAAATAATGTAATATATATGTAAAACATGGGAGCTCCAAATCGCAACCAACAATATTGGAAGGAATATTCTCCAATACCATCTTCATCCCTACTATGTGGTCTATAACCACCTTTAAGAAAGTGAATTTCATCATGAAAAGAGATATCACTTTTAGTAAATGTACTTAAAATAAGAGGGATGGGTGCACTTTCCTTGGTTATCCATTGCCCATGTGTTTTTGAAATATGATCTACTTGTGCCTTTAGAATATTTGTACTTTGATTTGGGACCCATGTGGAGGAAGTGCCTTTAGAAGATCTAATGAAGGGATTGTTAAATATTACTTTCTTATTCATCTTTTGGGGATAGGGATGAAACCTTCCTTGCTTTGGTATGTATGGAGGATGAGCAATATCTTGTTCTTGCTTTCCTTATGATGGAGGACAAGAATTGTAACTTGATTTATTCTCTTGAGAGACCTTGTGAGACAATGAAGAGGGCTTCATTTGCTCCATATTTTTCTTTTTAACTTTTTATTAGGCTATTTGTTGTAAATGCATCTAATATAACTTATGAACCTTATCTTGGCACTCATGGGGATCTTCATTAGGAGCATCCTTATGACGACCCTTTCCTTGTGTTTATAGAAATATTTTTACAAGATTTTCTATATATGTATGTGTGAAATGTTTTGACTCAAAAATAAGAAGATATGCATCTCTTTACTTTCATGATTCCATCACCATGAACAAATTTTAATCACTAATGAATCGCATAATGGATCACCTTTAGTTGTTCTAGCTAAGGTGTTCCAAGTGACATAAAAAATCAACCAAAAGATGGAATAATATGAAACAAGACCTTAACTTCCACCATCCCCACTTGGAGAGGCAAGATTATACAACCCAAAGTATCAATGATCACACCATTGGTTATCTTTAGTGAGATAGAAAAATACACATAACTATTCTACTACAAATGATGGTCTTATACAAATTCTTCCATGCAAATGTTGAATTGATTTGCTAGATCAATAAGGATACCATCATATAATGAATATGGAGAGTGCCATGAATATACAATGGTTTATAGTAGTTGTTCTGAGGAATCTCCTAATCATAAAATGAAATAATGAGAAGTATATTAGAAGAAGACACTCTAGAATGAGTCACCACCATAAAATTACTAGTAGGAGCATTGGAAGATGTGAACTAATGTATTGTATATCCATAAAATCTCTATCCATATGTGTACGAGCCATAGAATTAACAAGATGCTTAGGCATCTATTAAATATCTATATTGTTAGATTGAGAATATGAAAGAAAAGGGTTTGTATAAATAAATAAATTTTGGTTAGATGGAGCAACCAAATATTTTTCCTGTCATTTACACCATCAACATGCATATCATTGTTATATAAAATTCCATGTCTTATGCTTGAGAGCCATATAAATTTGTGTGTGATGATCATTTGTTAAAAACCTCAAATGTAATATTTAAAATATGCAAAATATTATCAATATACTATAAAATAGATTAACCCTTAAGGTTGAGCAACACCATACAAATAAAACTCTTACGGTAAAAGGAAGTTGATATGGTGGAAATGCTTCCTACACTAATATGTGAGGAGAGATAATGCAAAGAGACATAGATCTAACAATTCCAAATAAGAAAACAACACATGTATAAACATGCACTAACATATAATATTATTCATGTGTTAGTAGGTTTGAATAAGAGAAATGGAGCGGATCAAGGAGGGAAAAATCACTGACAAGGGAAACAGAGTAGAAGAAGAAGCAGGCGAAGGGTGAAAGGTAATAGAAGATATAATTAATACACAAACTTTGGAAGAATACCTGCAAGAGATGACGATTGGAGAAGAGAATGAAACCAAGAGGGACATTGCCATTAAGATCATGGTGGGTAATGTGAATGTCCAGATAATTGAAGAAGTTCCATGTATCAAAATCCCAGATAATTGTCTGAACTCTGAGGTTGAGAAGCTTACGAAGAATGTGATAATTGCCAAATTTATAGGTATATGGCCATCGATCAATAGAATCAAATCTTGGATAGGGAAGAAATGGATAGGGAGTAATCCAGAAGTGAGTTTTATGGAATTAGGGTTTTTGCAATTTGTTTTCAATTTAGAGTTAGAAAAGGACAACATACTAAAGGGAGGCCCTTGGTTTATGGGGAATGCAACACTTTATATGCGAGCATGGTCTCTAGGATTTGATCCCCATAAAGAATTGATTCAGGATGCCCCTTTATGGATTAGGATGTATAAGTTGCCGATGGAACTATGGACAGAAGATATTTTTCAATTAATTGGCGACACGGGAAAATATATCCACAGTTCACAAGCCACGAGTGGGATACATCTGGCAACTTATGCTAGAATCTATGTGAGAATTGATTTGAGTAAACCAATAAGACATACCATTCATCTGAGCTCCATTTTTGGAGAAACAACCCAGGAATTGGACTACAAATGTCTGTCGATAAGATGTTTCAAATGTTGGAGAATAGGGCACATTTCTAGAAATTGCAAAGGGAGAGGAAAAGGTGAAGCAAGAACAACAAAGCCTTTGCCCCAAAGAGAGAAGACACCTAAGAAGATGGAGATCCCTGTGGAGACAGTTCAGTCAGGCTCAAGTGGGAAAGGACAAAACCCTAAAAAGGATCAATTGAAGGTGTTATTAAATTATGCTTACAACTTAATTTAGCATGGACTTAGCAGCAGTGTTAGAAGGGGGTAAGAAGAATTTTTTATAACATGAAATATCTAGTCGACATTGGCTGTCTTAGTGAGCAAGTTGCAACATTCATTTATCAGGATCATGTAATAGCTCGAGTCGAGCTATTACACAACCTGGATAAATAAATTAATATCCTCATTAAGAAAGCAAACATTTAAAGGATATCAGTTTTGATCAAGTATGTTGTTGTTTATTAATACAAGACATTGCAATTGCAGAAAAGAGGTATTTATAACTATCATTTCTTTATGATATAAACACATGTACTTCAAATATTTCATTTCATATTATGTAATTGATTCATAAAAATAAAGAAACATATAAGTCATTTACATAATATGAAATAGTTGATTGTATTCAAAAGAAGTGTTTAAAGTGTCCCACACAAGTCATGGGAATGACTGAAAGATGCTACATAAAACTAAACTATATATCTGAAAAGAGAAAAAGAGCATATGAAGAGAATAGGGACCCATCATTACCTGTAAATGATGAATCCCAAGGTTGACCAGGTCCATTTTCAACTCCCTCCATCCAGTGAGCTCTAGAGATACTTGCATGAAAAAAAGTTGTTAAAACTCGGGGTCCAAATTCTTTTCATATATAAAAGCAACAGATTTATAGTCTACCTTCATGAAGCATCAAATCCAGAAGTTCAGTTAATAGATAATACAAAAAGAGAAGCAGAAGAGATAGCTAAATAGCAGATGCAAGTACCAAATTAGAAAGATAAATCCACACAAGAAGCATCATGTCATGTAACTGAAGGTATGTTTTATGTTCTAATAGTTTGTTCATTGTGCAGGTATAGGTGAAATATATCAAGATAATTCATGTAATAGTATGTGGAGAAAATGTGGCTCCCACAAGGGTTGAGCCCAGCATACTATTCCATTATGTTTATTGATAGTGAACTAGTACAATTATTAATGACGGAGCTATAAAAAGGATAGGACTGTCATCAATGATTGTGCCAATTGACGTTCCATCACACATGCTAAAAGAGATAGTCATAGTACAAGTAATGTGTTCTACCACATAAACTAAGGACAATGAGTAAATGCAAAGTCCCAGTGACAAAGGTAGTATAGGCATTGTCAGATGCCAAGTCACAAGCACATCAAAATGATTAAGGAGTGCAGGGTGTGAAGGACTGTAAGGAGTTTGAGGGACAAAGAACTATCATTTTATCAATTCCTAGCTGCCCATGCCCACAAGAAAGATGTAGTTTGTTGTTATGTAACCATAAAAGATAGAAATCAAAGCATATAAAGATACAGAGGTAGCAAAAAAGCAATGAGACCCAACAAAGCATAGAAGTCTGCCAACAACCAAGGGACAATCTACAACATTTGAGGGCTGTCATCATAAAATTAAAAGTGTAGTCATAGCTATCAGCATACAATCATCAACAAAATAGTCATGTAAGGAATGGTACAAGCATTTACCACTTTTGTTGTGATGAGGTGTAAAATTTCTATTGAATGTTTAAACTATAACAAGGCAAATCTAGAAAACATTCAAATGTTTAGGGGACAATAAAGACAGTCATAATGACTACCTAATTTCACTTTGAAGGTACATCATAAGAGGAACAACCATACAACTAATAGGAATTCCAATCAATGACCTGGGTGCAAGGAGACAACAACAAATCTTGCAAGCAAGCAAAATAGAGCCATAATCATTGAAAGATATTCAAACATAAAGAAATCTTAGTATGGCTGCAACTTATATAGGTATTGAAGATTCATTAAAGGAGTGGGTCTATTGATTTGTGGAGTTTTGTGCTAATCAAATGAAGGCATACATGTGTAGTCTTTGAGGAAGACAAGAGCAACATTTATGATAAAAGGAGATATTCACAAGCATGACAGCAATAATGTAGTAAAGAAACAACCCTTGAAGGTAGTCATAATGACACAAGTCTAAAGGACAACAGGAGAAATGACAGTCATCAATGGAAAATGTACACTTTTGAATGCATACACAGAGGTCATAAGCTAAGACAGTGATAAAGTATCTTGAGAGCCTGCAAAGCTATAGTGAAGGTATGTGATGACCAAAAGAAGTGTTCACATCATAGGTTATAGCATTCAACAATGACCAATGACCCACCATGGTTACCATTGATCGATCATGAGATGTAATGCACAGTCAAGTACAATCAATATGCCATGAAGAAGTTGGTAACAATATTGTAGTGACAAATACATGATAAGTGCCAGTTTGCTAGTTTCTGTTACAAGACAATTTAGTTTGTTACATGAGGACAACATTAAATCCAATGGAGTTGTGACATCATAGTCATTGTAACACCAAAAGGTAGTCATGATCAATAGCTTATCATGGTTTAAAAGATAGACCCTCTACAAGCTTTGTGAACAGTCATTACGCATACACAAGGGACAATTCTATATTTTGATGGCTCACTAGAAAGAAAAATAGTCTTTGCAAGAAAAATATCAATCTGTGATGATGAAGACCTTATGTTGGGAGCTCGTAGATCTAGCTTAAATTAGGCATTCTATAAGCTCAGAGCACATTTTAGGAAGTTGGTACATAGAGGACCCATTAGACATGAGGGTTTCACCTACAATTCCTTCAACTATGCCCAGAATTTTGATGATGGACAACTGCAAGGACAAGATCCTATCAATGGGAAGCACTATGCTTAGTTCTTTTGATCTTGGTTTATTATTTTTGGGTATATGCTTTTATTTGGGTATTTGTGACTGTGGGGGATTTAGCTTTGTAATACATAAAGGATTGCTATTATTCTATAGGTCAAAACCCCATATTGTGAATTCCATGAACTGATGGAGTAGATAGATTGAAGGGTTTGTGAAGAGAAACCATGACTTGCAAGGAAAAGAGGAGCCACGACTTGCAAACCCTAAAGTGAATACATATAATAAAGTTTTTCATTCTTTTCTGAGAAACAACAACAAAGAACTTCATTGCTCTCATAGAGAATTGAAAACTTAGCATTCCGGAATGAGAATAGAAAACCCAACATTCCAGAATAAGAAGCAACTTACCTGTTGAGCCTGAAGATTTCATAGTTTGATACAAAGGTTGAAAATGCGTAGAAAAACTAGAGCAAACCCTTGTTGACAATGCAGAGAGTAGGAACAACAAAATGTGGAAAGTGTTGCAAGTATGGGCCTAACCGGTGTTGTCATTGATGTCAACATACTCCTGTTGCATTGATGATAAGGATTGGATGAGCTATGTGCTGAGGATATTGAGAAAATTAGTCATATCAGGAATAGAGAAGAACAGTGAAGACAATAAGGTAAAGATCCAAGATAAGATGACTATCAGAGGATGCGGTTCAAAGGGTTTGTAGATATGAATCTTAAGATGATCCAATAAAGATTTCAAAGGTCTACATGAAGATTTGAAGAAGTTGTGGTCGTTCAAGTAAAACCGGTTCCGACAGGTGTTCATAGGTTACAGAGTGACACAGAAAGGTCTGGTGGGATCTAGATATGCAATATCCTATTCTGTAGATTTGGTGGAGTGTTTAGGAAGTCCATGTGGAGTAACAACTCAATTGGTTAGTGGTCTGGAGCTCTGCAAGCATCTATTCCATTGTGACAGTGATGACAGACTGTGTTCTTGAGGTTCCAGATGAAGGAGATAAGGATTTTAGTAAGCAGATGAAGTGTGGATGTTCTTTATGATTCAGGAAAGCTTGTGGTGGTCTTTGGATCTTGTCCAATTCATGTTGGTGATCCATATTAGAGTTTGAGCTTCCAAGTGAAGAACAACTTTCGGATGATGGTGTTCTTCTTAAGTTTGGCCGACTAGATGAATTACACATCTTGCAGATATTCTTGTAGGTGTTTGCCGACTTAGATGATTATTCCTAAGTCAATGTCTTGTATAAATAAGAAGTTGTAAAGTCATTTTAAGGTGTGTCTTGTGGAAATGTGAGTGTGGTAGCGAGGAAGAGAGCGAAAGGCAGAGCAGAAGTTTTGGGCTTAAATGGAACTGATTCAAGCATGGTAAAGATGCTATTCTCTAGTTCAAGTATGTGATACTTATTATTTTGTAGATAGTGTGTCTCTTGTAGGTAGTGAGCCTCTTGTGAGCAGTGTGCTTTGGGCAGTGAGCCCTAATTGGCATGTGCCATTTTGTTCTTTCTATTCTTCTAACAGAGAATACAATCTTGGTTTAATCACCCCGTGGTTTTTCCCTTAACCAAGTTTTCCACGTCAAAATCTTGGTGTCGTGTGTGTTAATGTGTTTCTACTCTTCATTTAATGCATTATGTTTCCATGATTGATTTATTATTATGCTGCTAAATTACAAAGTGGATTTAAGTGTTTAATAAGGAGAAAGTTTTGGACAGCTGATTCACCCCCCCTCTCAGTTGTCTACCCTAAATCTAACAATTGGTATCAGAGCCAAGTTCCTCTAAAAAGAGCTTAATCGCTTGAGGAGATCCAGGATGTCGTCCTACAAGGACAGTCCAAAGTTTGATGGAACTAATTTTTATCTTTGGAAAAGTTGCATGAAATGTCACTTGTAATGTATGGGAATGTAGTACTGGACCATGGTTACAACAAAGTATACACCTCCACAGGGTGGTCCGAAAGCCCCAAATGAAATCACAGATGCTAAAAACAATCTGCGAACTATAGAAGCTCTTCTAAGTGCATTGTCTGATTCAGAGCTGACAAATGTTGTTGACCTACAAACTGCTTTTGAGATTTGGGAAAAACTGGAAAATCTGCATGAAGGAGACAAGTATGTCAAATGTGCAAGGCTACAAAGTCTGAAAGGAAAATTCAAAAATCTGAAGATGAGAGAAGATGAAAACATCACTACTTTTATGCCAAGAGTAAATGAGTTTGTTTGTGGAATTAGATGTGCTGGTGGAGTCTTGGATGAAAATGAGATTGTTGGCAAAATTCTCAAATCCCTTCCTGCTTCTTATAAAATCAAGATTGCTGCCATTGAAGAATTTAGAGCCCATACAGCTGTCATAAGAGATCAATTGGCTGGTAAATTGGCTGCATTTGAAATGACCAAGTTTGGAGATGGCCCCCAAGACTGAATCAACATTCAAAGTCAGTGCCTCTGTAAAGGCAAACAAAGGTTTGATCCAGAAGAGAACTCTTCAAGGAAACTATCATGGTATGAAAAAGCAAGAAAAGATCTGGAAGAAGAAGAAGCTGAAAATGCTCAACTTGAAGCTCTTATTGCAAAAAGACTACCAAGAGGATCCGGTAAGTATGAAGGAAAATTGCATTTTAAGTGTTTTAACTGCAATAAGATTGGTCATTTTGCCTCAAGATGTCTGGAAAGATTTTCAAGGCCAAATCCTAATAGATCAAGGTTCCAAAAGAATTGTTACTATGTTCATGAAGAAGATGATAATGAAGGAGTAATAGATGATGAATCAGAGACAGGAAACAAATTCGGAAGTGACTGGGTATTCATTGCCATCAAGGAAGAAGATCTAATGCCCTCTGAATCTGTCAATCATAAAGTTGTAGAAAGAGCTCTAGCTGCCCAAGTTGAAGAAAAGGATGATTGGGTCATTGACAGTGGATGCTCTCACCATATGACAGGTGACAAAAATAAGTTCATAGATTTGAAAAGGTATGAAGGAGAAGTGGTAAAGTTTGTTGATAATTCTGCTGGTAGAATCAGAGGTAGAGGAACTATTTCTTTTGATGGAAGGAACAAAACTGGTAAAGCACAATCTTCTCAGTGTTGGACAGTTGGTGGACAAAGGCTATGATCTCCGATTCAAGAATGGAAAATGCAAGATCTTTGAAAGTTCTGGAACAGAGATTGCATCCGGTACTCAAACAAAAGGTAATATCTTCCATTTAGCTGGTACTAGTAAAAGTTGTCTATTTGTGCAAATTGATCAGAGTTGGTTATGGCATAGGAGGATGCATCATATGAATTTTGATAATATCATCAAGATAAGCAATACTCAGGCTATAAGAGATCTTCCAAAATTGGTGAAACCTACAAATAGTTTGTGTAAAGAATGTCAATTGGGGAAACAAAGCAGAGTCTCATTCAAAAGCAAGGAACAATCTTCTACCGAATTATTGGACTTAGTTCATACTGATTTATGTGGTCCAGCAAGAATCAGAAGTGTGCAAGGTGATAGATACTTCATGCTATTAATTGATGACTACTCCCAGATGATGTGGGTAACTTTTCTGAAAGAGAAATCAGAAGCTCTTGAGAAATTCAAAATATTCAAAGCTATGGTAGAGAATGAAACTAGATTAAAATTAAAATGTCTGAGATCTGATAGAGGTGGAGAATTCACATCCGGTGAGTTCATAGAGTTCTGTGAGAAACATGGAATAAAGAGATAGTTGTCTGCTCCTAGGACTCCACAGCAGAATGGAGTAGTGGAGAGAAAGACCCAGACCATCCAGAACAATGATGATGGAAGAAAATGTTCCTCAGATCTATTGGAGAGAAGCAGTCAGCACTGCAGTCTATACTCTCAATCGAGTTCAAATCAGAAGCAATACTGGTAAGACTCCTTATGAACTTTGGTTTGGCATCACTCCTACTGTGAGGTATTTTAGAGTTTTTGGTAGCAAATGTTACATCAAGAGAGATGAAGATCTAGGCAAGTTTGATGCTAGAAGTGATGAAGGAATATTCTTGGGTTACTCTACACAAAGCAAAGCATACCGGTGTTATAACAAAAGACTGAGAAAAATTATAGAAAGTACAAATGTGAAGGTTGATGAAGGAATTGAAAAACCCTCAAGGTTTTATGAATATGATGAAGATGATCATAATGGTGTTTTGATTCAAGGAGCCCAATTTCCTTCTAAAATTTAGATTCAAACTGATCCGGTAAATCAGGAAGAAGAGATGAGTTTTAATGAACCTGATCAAGAATCAGAAGTGCAAGAAACTCCCAAAGTTCCCAAGTGTGTAAGACTGAACCACTCTAAAGATGAGATCATAGGTGATAAAAACAAAGGTGTACAAACAAGAAGGAGGATTGCTCAAGATTCAGAAGAGTATTGTCTGATTTCAAAGATTGAACCTAAGATAGTAAATGAAGCTTGCAATGATGAAAACTGGACTAAAGTAATGGAGGAAGAGCTTATGCAAATTGAGAAAAATCACACTTGGGATCTTGTTCCCAGACCTAGAAACAAGAATGTGATTGGAACCAAATGGGTCTTCAGGAACAAACTGAATGAAGTTGGTGAAGTAATTAGAAATAAAGCTAGATTGGTCTACAAGGGTTACTCTCAAATAGAAGGAGTTGATTTTGAAGAAACTTTTGTTTCAGTGGCAAGAATTCAAGCAGTCAGATTATTTCTTGCTTTTGCTGCTTTCAAGGATTTTAAAGTATATCAGATGGATGTCAAGTCTGCCTTCCTGAATGGTGACTTGGAAGAAGAAGTGTACATTGAGCAACCGGATGGATTTCAATTATCTGATCATGGTGATATGGTCTACAAGTTGAAGAAAGCACTGTATGGACTGAAGCAAGCCCCAAGAGCCTGGTATGAAAGATTGGATAAGCATCTTTTGAAAATTGGTTTCAACAAAGGTACTACTGACAGTAATTTGTATTTCAAAATTGATCATGAAAACATCTTGATTGTTGAAGTGTTTGTTGATGATATCAGTTTTGGAGGAAGAGATAGTATGTGTAAAACTTTTGCAAATCAAATGCAAAGTGAATTTGAGATGTACATGCTTGGGGAAATAAATTTCTTCTTGGGTCTACAAATCACTCAAACAAAGAAGGGAATGTTTATTTCTCAGACCAAATATGTGAAAGAATTGTTGAAGAAATTTGGGATGGAAGACTCAAAACCAATGAATACTCCCATGGCAACCGGATGTAAATTAAGCAAAGATGATGACTCTCCCAAGGCTGATCAGAAAAAGTACAGGTCAATGATTAGAGGATTGTTGTATCTCACTCAAACTAGACCTGACATTATGAATGTTGTTGGTCTTGTTGCTAGATTTCAAGATGATCCTAGAGAATCTCATGTCATGGCAATCAAGAGGATTTTTAGATACCTGAAAGGAACAATTGAGTATGGATTGTGGTATTATAGAGATCATGATTTCTCTCTTCATGTATATATAGATGCAGATTGGGCAGGAGATGTGGATGACTGGAAGAGTACCAGTGGTGGAGCATTCTTTTTGGGAAAGAGATTGGTTTCTTGGCTAAGCAAGAAACAAGAGGCAATATCTCTATCCACAACTAAAGCAGAATATATTGCAACAGTAGGTAGTTGCACTCAAGTTTTGTGGATGAAGCAGATGCTAAGAGACATCAGAGTGGAGTATGAGGAACCTATCACTATCTTCTATGATAATTCAAGTGCAATAAATATATCTAAGAATCTGGTGTTGCATTCAAAGACTAAACATATATCCATTAAGTTTCACTTTTTGAGAAAGCAAGTGAACAAGAATGAAGTCAGATTGGAGTTTGTGCCTTCCAAGGATTAGATTGCAGACATCTTTATTAAACCTCTACCTGACTCTTTTGAGTATCTCAGGGAGAAGTTAGGGGTTATTGCCCCTCTAGTGATGAACTAAGGTGCACTGTTGTGCATTAGTCTGACAGATATCACATTCATATCTTGTGGTCCGGAGTGATGATGGGAAGCTGCTACTCAGGGGGAGCAGCTGGTATGATTCTGAAGTGTTGGAGTTGCAAGTATGTGCCCTTTGCCATTGATGTCAAAGGGGGAGAGAAGACATGTGAAAAACAAATGGTTGTTGATCAAAGGGGGACTAGTAAAGGAAGAGAAGACATGTGAAAGGTTGTTGATGACAGGGGGAGTTGTTTCAATAAAGAAAAGTTCTTGTCTTGATGGTCAAAACAATTTTTCACATCATATGTTACTATCAATGACAAAGGGGGAGATTATTGCAAGTATGGGCCTAACCGGTGTTGTCATTGATGTCAACATACTCCTATTGCATTGATGATAAGGATTGGATGAGCTATGTGCTTAGGATATTGAGAAAATTGGTCATATCAGGAACAGAGAAGAATAGTGAAGACAGTAAGGTAAAGATCCAAGATAAGATGACTATCAGAGGATGCGGTTCAAAGGGTTTGTAGATATGAGTCTTAAGATGATCCAGTAAAGATTTTAGAGGTCTGCATGAAGATCTGAAGAAGTTGTGGCCATTCAAGTAAAACCAGTTCTGGCAGGTGTTCAGAGGTGACAGAGTGACACAGAAAGGTCCAGTGGGATCTGGAAATGCAATATCCTATTCTGCAGATTTGGTGGAGTGTTTAGGAAGTCCATGTGGAGTAACAACTCAATTGGTTAGTGGTCTGGAGGTCCGCAAGCATCTATTCCATTGTGACAGTGATGACAGACTGTGTTCTTGAGGTTCTGGATGAAGGTGATAAGGATTTCAGTAAGCAGATGAAGTGTGGATGTTCTTTGTGATTCAGGAAAGCTTGTGGTGGTCTTTGGATCTTGTCCAGTTCGTGTTGGTGATCTGCATTAGAGTTTGAGCTCCCAAGTGAAGAACAACTTCTGGATGATGGTGTTCTTCCTGAGTTTGGCTGACCGGATAAATTACACATCTTGCAGATATTCTTGTAGGTGTTTGCCGACTTAGATGTGTTTGCCGACTTAGATGATTATTCCTAAGTCGATGTCTTGTATAAATAAGAAGTTGTAAAGTCATTTCAAGGTGTGTCTTGTGGAGACGTGAGTGTGGTAATGAGGAAGAGAGCAAAAGGCAGAGCATAAGTTTTGGGCCTAAATGGAATTGATTCAAGCATGGTAAAGATGCTATTTTCCAGTTCAAGTATGTGATACTTATTATTTTGTAGACAGTGTGTCTCTTGTAGGCAGTGAGCCTCTTGTGAGTAGTGTGCTCGAGCAGTGAGCCCTAATTGGCATGTGCCATTTTGTTCTTTCTATTCTTCTAATAGAGAATACAATCTTGGGTTAATCACCCCGTGGTTTTTCCCTTAACCGGGTTTTCCACGTCAAAAGCTTGGTGTCGTGTGTGTTAATGTGTTTTTGCTCTTGATTTAATGCACTATGTTTCCATGATTGATTTATTATTATGCTACTGAATTACAAAGTGGATTTAAGTGTTTAATAAGGAGAAAGTTTTGGACAACTGATTCACCCCCCTCTCAGTTGTCTGCCCTAAATCTAACAAACCAGAGCAAACCCTTGTTCACAAAAAAACTAGAGCAAACCCTTGTTCACAAAAAAACTAGAGCAAACCCTTATTGACAGTGCAGAGAGTAGGAACAACAAAATGTGGAAAGTGCAAATGAGACCGAGTTAGGGCTACTTTGTTGTTTTTTTTGCATATCAAGGAAAACCTAGTATGCTTGACCTCTTAGTGGCATTTTGTCACTTTATTTCCAATAAAATCAAAACCAAGCTAATGTTGGTCGTGGTGTCAACACCCAACATCATGAAACCTAATGCTCGAGCCAAGGGGAGCCCGTGAGGGTTGTAATTATTTCCTTTTTTTTCTTAAGGTTTGAAATGTGAAGTCAATGAAAATAATAATGCATGGGAGAAGATGTTTGCATGGGAGACATAAGGTTGTGTCTCAAACTTTAATCATGTATGCACCTGATTGACAAGAATGACCTTTGAAGTTAAAAGGATAATAATTATTATTTTTGTCACATGGTTGTGCATGCGTGAAGAGGTTGTTTTGCATGGGTGATATAAGGATATATGTTTGTTTTGAGCATATAGATGGAATATCCAAGAGAATAAAAGGAGCCCCTTATACAAGGATGAGATTTGAGATGATGAGGAAGTGAAGGTCAAAGGGAGTCATAAGGTGTTTTTGTATTTGTTTATTTTGACCAAAGGTGAAATGATGAAAATGTTTTCCTTTGATTCTTGCATAAGTGTGAGATGAAATTAACAATGTAAACAAATAATGAAGTAATAGTTTATAAATTACTTTATTATTTGTCATAAAAATGCAAAAAATTGGGCAAATCCATGACACCTAATAAAGTAAATCATCATGATTACTTTATTATTTGTTTAAATTAATTACCTTCATCCCAAAATCATGCAAAATCAGGAGGTGGAGATAACTAAAATGCCTTTGAAGTCCTCAAATCATGTAGAGTTAGAAGTGGAGTTTAATATGAGTTTTTTAGTCTCATTTTCAATTGATGGAGTGATTTTAGGGTCAATTTTAGTCAAACTGATTGTGACATTGAGTTTGAGCCTATTTTTGCTCAAATTACAACAGTTTTGACCCCTCTTTTGGGGCTTTTCATCTTTTCTCATGAGAGAGATTCATGGAGATATTTTGGAGTTGAGTTGACTTTAGTTAACCCAATCTGACTTATTGGAGTCATCTTTTGTATATAAGAGAATAAAACATGTTTTTTCCCAGTTCTGGCCATTTGCCTTCTGCACATTGCAAAGGTTAGGAGTTTGTAACTCACATTCTTCCATACAGATAGTGATATTATAGAAGGTTATTATAGGCGTATTTCAGTTTTATGGTTACTATTGTAGTATTTTCCTTCATATTTTTAGCATAATCAGAGATTCATCTTATCAGTTTCAAGTGTCTTGCCTTGTGTAAGTGATTTGATCAAAGATTGTGTTTCAGCACGAAACCTAAGTTTCTTGTCTCATTTCATGAGTGCTTGTATGTAAAGTTTGAATTTTATCACAGGTTGCAGATTGTGTCAATTAAATTAGGCTCTTTATGTGAAATATTTATGTGGTGGATTTGATCAAACTGATTTGTGTGAGTAGGATTAGTGAAAGGTTGTTGTGAAATAGGTTGCAGATTAAGTTATTTTTGGTGCATCACCATCCATTTAGTTTCAGTTTCAGCATTTTCATTTTAGAGCCTTCTATCCCTTTTCTTCAAAGTCATTAATTTATCAAAAAATCAAAAGGGAACTAGCCCATAATCTAGAGGTCTACTTTCATCATAGGGTACCCACAACCTAAAAGTATTCCAATGTTACACAGGATTGCTAAGATTTCCAGCTTTGCATCACAGGTGCAATCCTAGTTGATAATAGAAGGTAACACAACCCATTTAGGAAGAGGGAAAAGAAAAGGATAACTTGGAAACAAAAGGGACAGAGCCTCTCTAGAAGATAGATAACACTAGCCCTCAATTGAATAATATGGAGATTAGAACCCCGAAACATAAGAATATGCCTCCTAATGCAAGAGGAGGAGAAAGTGATAGGGAAATAAGGATTGAGGATTATGAGGAAAAATAAAATTCTTGGAGTATTGCCACTAGGATTATGAGGAACACAATGGTGATGGACACTGGAGGAAACAATGGTAAAGGCGAGAAAATAGATGCAACAAAAGTAGAATTAAAAGCCCTAGAGGACATCAAAAATAGAACACATGTGTCAATGAAAAGCTTCATCAAAGCAGGAGGTGAGCACCTCCCTATCGGGAAGAATTAATGAAGATTATAAGTTGGAACATCCATGGCGTACATGTCCTGGAGAAGTGCCATTTATTAAAATGGTTAGTAGAATCGGAGGTCCTATATATACTACTCATTCAGGAAATGAAATTAGATGGTGAGAAGCTCAAGTAATTTCTCCCTAGAAATGGTTAGTAGAATCGAAGGTCCTAGATATACTACTCATTCAGGAAATGAAATTAGATGGTGAGAAGCTCAAGTAATTTCTCCCTAGAGTTTGGAATAATAGAGATTGTGTAATCATGGATGCGGAAGGTATGGCTAGTGGTTTAATGGTGGTTTGGAATAGGTTTAGATTTGTACGTTTGATGATAGAAGGCACTTCATCTTTTATTCCTATAGGATTCAGGAACCTATGGAATAATCAATACTTTATAGTTTCTAATGTATATGGCCCTAATTTAGAAAAATAAAAAGTAAGGACCTAAGATTATATCAGAAGCTGCAGACAAGCTCATGAGGAGAAGGAATGGATAGTGGGGGAATTTTAATGCCATTTTAAGCTTTGAAGAGAAGAAAGGGGGGAAAGCACTATCGCATTTGGGATTGACATCATTCATAAGATTTTGTGAAGAATTAATGCTTGCAAATATTAAGCCCAAATTTGGTTGGTTTACTTGGAACAAGAGGAGGATAGGGGATGAGAATATTTTGAGTCGATTAGATAGGTTCATAATTAATCCAGAGTGGTGGTTGGAGCTAGATAGCTTTCACTCAAAAGTGATACAGTTTGGGGGTTTTGACCATTGGTTGATTTTAGTCGATATTAATGAGAATTTAAAATCCAGAGGGTGTTGGCAAGAGACACCATATGGATTCATGGTTGTTGTCATTGATGGCAACAAAGGTCATCCCACATATCCGCAAGTCATGGTGTGTCTCTACCGAAAGTCAGAATGAAGATTGTTGTGGTCCGGTGAACAAGAACAGAGCATGTGGCAAGATCTGACAGATTGGTCCAGATCTCTCAGAGGAAGTATCTTGGTGTAGTGCAGATTTGGAGAAGTCAAGAGGACTACCTTGAGTGGTATATTCCAAGGATTTAGCCTTCGGTGATGGACAAAGAAAAAGATATGAATAGTTGAGTACCAGATTCCTGAGTGACAGTGAGAATAGAGGAAGAACTGACTGAAAAAACATCAGACTGTTTTCCGGATGTGTTACTGTTGATGGTAAAGGTTGTGAAGGCATGAATCATGTTTGGCCGACATGATTATGATATCTACAAGTATATGCTTGATCCGCATTACTTGATGTGCAAGGATTCAGCTGACAGAACAGAGTTTGTGAGAAAATAGACTGTTCCGGATGCCGACTAGAAAGGTGATGAAATTACTTGTGTGGATATATATGCACGATGGATTTAATTGTGAGAGTGGTCGTCGCGATGATGAGATATGTGAATAAGTGCAAAGTAGAACAGAAGTAGTAGGAAAGATCCGGTATGTGAAAGGAAAGCAGAATAAAGAGAAGAAGAAAGATGAAGTGCAGCAGATCAGTGTACTGAGCCTAACCGGAACTGAACTCCAGCATATGTGGATGCTTCCAATCAGTTCAAGTATTGTATAACATTCTTTTGTAGACAGTGTGTCTCCCTGTAGGCAGTGTGCCTATTTGTGAGCAGTGTGCTCGGGCAGTGAGCCCTAATTGGCAAGTGCTATTTTGTAATTCCTTATTCTTCTAATAGAGAATAATCTTTGGGTTAATCACCCCGTGGTTTTCTCCCTTAACAGGGTTTCCACGTCAAAAATACTGTGTCATGTGTTTCTCATTTCATGGTAATGTTTGTTTGTTTGATTCAATGCTGCATTGATTAATAAGAAAGTTCAAAAGAAGAAATAATTAGGATAACTGATTCACCCCCCCTCTCAGTTATCAACAATTGGTATCAGAGCTAAGTTCCTCCTAATAGAACCTAATAGCTTGAGGAAGATCTGGGAGTTCAAATGGATGCATATGGTTTAAGGGAGCAACTCAAGACTGCCTTTGAGGATCTTGAACAGTCAAACCCTGAAGTCAATGAATTAAAAGAAAGACTCAAATAGGCTGATGAATTCATGAGAGAACTAAAGGACAAATTAAGTCTCTCTATGAAAAAGAGAAAGGAGCTGCTCCAACAATTAGCAAGATAAAGTGAAGAAAGTAATACAAATGGAGAATTGACTGAGAAAACCAAGTTATGTGAAAAGTTATCAAAAGAATTCATTATGATAAGACATGAAATGGAATCAGGAGTTATAAAGTTTACTCAAGAGATTGAAGAGAAAAGAAAAGCTGAAGACAATCTAAGACAATCTCTTAAAGAGAAATCAGAAGATTGCCACCAGATGGACAGGATTATCAGACATCTTGAATCTGATCTTGAAGATGCCAAAGATAATGAAGAAAAACTTGAGGATCAAATTGCCTCTCTCAAAAGAGATCTTCAAACAACAAATGAATATAAAGAGAAATTCAAGATAAGTTCTGCTCAACTTGAAGTTCTTCTTGAAAGTCAAAAGAGGGGAGATGACAAGTATGGTTTGGGATATGAGAAAGGAGAAAGCTCTGGATCCGGTCAAAAGAATTTTGGATCAGAAAATCCAAGGAATAGGCCTAGAAGATCTCCGGTAAGATAGCCCAATGCTCAAAGATATCCATCCTTCAATGGATACTGCCACAGCTGCAATCACTTTGGTCACAAAGCTAATCAGTGCAGAAAGAGAATGAATCAGACTAATTCATCCTTCTCCGGATAGTGCTTTAACTACAAAAGGTATGGACACAAGTCTCATGAATGCAAAAATATGCAAATAAACAAATCATTCAATGGTAGATGCTTTGCATGCAATAGAGTAGGTCACATGGCTAATCAATGCAGATCAAGAGGTTATCAGTCAAATATGCAAGGAAATGTTATTTGCCAAATCTGTAATAGGTCCGGTCATAATGCAAAAGTTTGCAGAAGCAAGAATCAGGACAAAAGAGGTCTGGTGTATAATCAGAATCAAGAGAAGGGTAAACAAAAGATGAATGTGGATGAAGTTAGGAATCAGATGAACAAGATTTGGGTGAAGAAAAGTTTAGAGAATGTAGAGGTTGGATCCGCACCAGACTCTGGTGCTGATATTCCTTCCGAAAATTAAAAGGTGAGCTTTGGCTCAGGGGGAGACTCAAAGAAAATCCTGTTCCCCCAGCCAATCAACTGGTGCCGGATGTGGCACAAGATGCGGAGTAAAGGATTTGTAGATATAAGTCTTGAGATGATTCAGATAAGATTTTAGAGGTCCGCATGAAGATGTGAAGAAGTTGTGATCGATCAAGTAAGACCTGTTCCGGGAGATGCTCCGGAATGACAGAGGATTACAAAAAGGTCCGAAGAGATCTAGAAGTGCATTGTCTTATTCTGCGGATTGGACAGAGTGTTTGGGATGTCCTTGTGATGTGTCATCTTGATTTGTTCATGGTTGGAAGATCCGCATGATGTTCATAGATCAGGACTAATCTGGTTCTTCAAGTTATCCGAATAAGGCAAACCAGAATAATGTAGGTTGAGCATTTATTGCCATCAGATATTAGGGTTTGCGAAGCAATATAAGGGATTTCTCATAAATCACTTGCTCATTCTGCACTCAAGAAGAAGGGAAAAGTGGAGCTCTGCAACAAGATTCATCAAGTTCACCAAAGATCTCTTGCCAAAGTCATTACATACAGAAATCAATCCAACCACTCCGTGTAACCGAAGGCGCACAAGGTATTTTCCATTTTCGATATCTTACTACAAATCTTTTGAGAAATGGCTACTCCGAATATAGTAAAGATCTCAGATAGGCCCCAACCTAAATTTAAGAAACACCCATACAAGTCATTGGAGGTAGATCCCTTAGGAGCATTCTCTAGTGTTCCTCATGGCGTTTTACACACAGAAGACATTAGGGTTTACATACATGCAAGTTTTGAGGAATTTGGGGAATTCAAATTGAGAGATTTCTATCGCAAACAACTGATAGACAATGCTTTTGAGCTTAAACCAGAGTATAAGGGTATCCAGAAGAAACAGTTTGATCAATTCATTCATTTCCCTTGCTTTGAAGAAGATGAATGGGTCCGGTATGTATTGAATAGGATGCATGACAACTTCCTATGGCTGGATAGACCCTGCAAGATCACAAAAGAGGCAATTAGGGCAGTGACTGGTCTATACTCTTCCGGAGGGATACCTATCCTCAAATCCGTCAAAAATAACATTATAACTGAGGCCACCGGATCAAAATTTGATAAGAGGGCAATGACCATTGAAGATATCTCTGACTTGGATATCAAGTTTGCATCCATGATAATAGGATACAAGATTTATCACTCCAGCAGGGAGAATTCTGTATCCGGAACTGCAGTATATACTACCTATGAAATGTTGAGGAAGAATGCAGATTATGATCTCTGTGAACTTCTCTTAAGCCAATTAATGGAAAATATACAGAAGATCAAAAAGGACAAAAAGAATTCTTTTAAGTATGGCACTCTTATATTATGTCTATTTTTCTACTTCATGAATGAGCTGCCCGGATCAAGTGGATGGGTATGGCAGAATGACAAACCTGTTGCAGTCCAGATAAGAGATTGTTTACATGGGCTTGGGGATGCCAAAGCAAGAAATACAGCCCTATGGGGATACTTCAAAAACTTCCAGAGCATGATGCAAGCAAGAGAAAGAATTCCCCAGTCTGTTGTTAAAAAATACAAAGACTCAGTTTGCTTTATGGTGGATACTGATCAGTGCCTAATGGAGGCAGTGGAGCCAAGGACAGTCTGGATCATGCCCATGGGGTATGAGGTTGATGAACAGATTGTGGAACTGCATGTTCAACACATGCTTAGTCAGCCCAAAGATCCAAAGGCAGAAAGGTTTGGAACCTTTGAGGAGCTGAGTGTGAAGATCCATGTGGAACTCAGAGAACCTGAGATAAAGAGGAAGGTGAGAAAAGAAGTAGAGCATATTGCTCAAGGCCTAGGCATCCCAAAGGAGGCACTTGATGCCAACTGGGAAAAGAGGAGAAAGGCTGAGGAAGAAAAGAAAGAGGCAGAAAAGAAAAGCAAGAAAAGTGCTCCAGTGGAAACCTCAACCCGGACTAGATCATCAAAAGGATCTACACCTGTCAGAACCAAAAGCTCAAAAATATCTAAACCGGAAGGTCAGACATCCGGTAAAGGAGAGAAAAGGTCTAAAATAAAAGCCACAAGGGCTTATACAAGTCAGAAAGATGAAGAGGAAACGGAATCAGATGAGGGGGTAAAAGAAATAAAGAAGCAGAAGAAGAAAGGATCCGGTAAACCCTCCATAGGCCAAGACAAGGAAGAAATGGCAGAGAAATTTGTTGAAAAGCCCACCCTGTCTCTAGATAGTGTAATCAAATCAATCACTGTGGATGGAAACCTTCAACCAATGGCCGAATTCTATGATGACTACAATAAGGCTGATCAAAAGATCCTCAGGAAGCTACAATCAGGTATCTGAACATCTACAACAAAGCCTTCATTGAAATTATCTCCCTTATTTCTAAGAGTCTAGAGAAGGAATTGGAAATGAGAAAGGCAAATGCCATGACAAAAGACCTTGAGATCAGGGAACAGATAGCTATTCAGCTATATCCTTCAATTGATCACAAAATAACGAACATGATATTCAAAGACTACAAGGATGAATTCAAAAGCAAAGCAAGGATGAATCAACTTATGCTTGGTGAGACCGACAAGGTAGCCAAGGACACTGAAGAGATCCTCTGGAATACATTCAAAAGGTTCAACATTCCTATTATAGAGGACTTGGGTGCAGAAACAACTGTGGACTTGGAATCCTCTGCTCCGGGAGAAGTGGCCCTTAAACAGACTAGCATCTCTCCTCCGGTTTCCCCTACAGTCTCTAGATCCCAAGAAGAAGAGAAATTACAGGAGAAAGAAGCAGCGGTAAAAGAAAAAGAGGTTGACAGTACCAAGGGTGCAGAGAAAGAGAAGACTCCAACAGAGAAAACCACGACTGATAGTGGTAAGAATGTGGAAGGAGAGAAAATTCCAAAGGACAGTTCCAAGACTGCAAAAGAGAAGAAACATCTGTCTCTGGCAAGAGACACTGCACAAACTGTTCAAAAATTTCTGAGCCAAGAAACAATAGAGATTGATGAACCGGAGCTTCTAAAAGGTCCATTCAACTTTGATTCCCTCTCTCCGGTACAGACAATGAAGATAGCTTCATTTGCAAATGCTAAGGCAAATGAAAAACTCCTAAAGTCTCATATGGAAGACTGTGAGTTGATAGAGGCTGCTTCCGGAGTGCTTGAGAAGATTATGCCATCGATCCAGAAAGATCCCACAACCTCCTCTTCTGGTAATCTCAAAACCTTAGTCAGCAGTGTTGGTACACATTTTGAATCCCTAGAAAAATTAGTTGAAGAAAAGGTCCGGAAGGAGTTTTTGGATAAGAGATTCTCAGAGGTACTAGGATTAATCTCTCATGATAAAAGAAATATGAGTATTGGGATAAAGAGCCTAGAAAATGCTCTTAAGGATGGCAGTGACATTTACAAATTTTGTATCTCCTAGTCAAAGGCAACAGTAGAAATTTATAAGAAAATAAAAGAGGAACATGACAAACTACTTAGTTTGTCTCAAAGTTTTGATCCTCTCTCTTTCTCCATAGTAAATAAGAATGTCAAACTATTGCAATCACAAATGCAATCAAGAATTTTGAAAAGGAAAGGAAGAATATAATTAACCGGATGGGAGAACTTAGAAGGATTATAATCCCTAAGTTAGAAACCATGCATGAGGCCATAAGTGATGCTCAGACTACCGCCCAAACTAATGATCTGACAGATCTCAAGAGGGCAGAAGCTTTTGCATTTTTGTTGAGTGGTCACATTTCAATTTTGGATAGAATGAAACAAAGTTGGGCTACAGAACTGGTCCAATTGAAGACATCCTTTGCAGACATTCTTCAGTTTATGTAAGTATGTAATATTCGGCTAAGTGTAGTAAAAATTTTGAAAATTTTGGTGTGCGGACCCTACCCTTTGCCATTGATGTCAAAGGGGGAGTGAGGAGCAGTAAAAAATGAGGAATCCAACTAAGGGGGAGTTCCAGAAATTGTATATAAAGATAGAGTATCAGCCAAGGGGGAGCTTAGTGTAAACACTTAGTCATTTTTCACTAAGTGTTGCCATCAATGCCAAAGGGGGAGATTGTTGGCAAGAGACACTATATGGATTCATGGTTGTTGTCATTGATGGCAACAAAGGTCATCCCACATATCCGCAAGTCATGGTGTGTCTCTACCGGAAGCCAGAATGAAGATTGTTGTGGTCCGGTGAACAAGAACAGAGCATGTGGCAAGATCCGACAGATTGGTCCGGATCTCTCAAAGGAAGTATCTTGGTGCAGTGCGAATTTGGGGAAGTCAAGAGGACTACCTTGAGTGGTATATTCCAAGGATTTAGCCTCCGGTGATGGACAAAGAAAAAAATATGAATAGTTGAGTACCGGATTCCTGAGTGACAGTGAGAACAGAGGAAGAACTGACTGACAAAACATCAGACTGTTTTCCGGATGTGTTACTGTTGATGGTAAAGGTTGTGAAGGCATGAATCATGTTTGGCCGACATGATTAATGATATCTACAAGTATATGCTTGATCTGCATTACTTGATGTGCAAGGATTCAGCCGACAGAACAGAGTTTGTGAGAAAATAGACTGTTTCGGATGCCGACTAGAAAGGTGATGAAATTACTTGTGCGGATATATATGCACGATGGATTTAATTGTGAGAGTGGTCGTCACGATGATGAGATATGTGAATAAGTGCAGAGCAGAGCAGAAGTAGTAGGAAAGATCTGGTAAGTGAAAGGAAAGCAGAATAAAGAGAAGAAGAAAGATGAAGTGCAGTAGATCAGTGTACTGAGCCTAACCGAAACTGAACTCCAGCATATGTGGATGCTTCCAATCAGTTCAAGTATTGTATAACATTCTTTTGTAGACAGTGTGTCTCCCTGTAGGCAGTGTGCCTCTTTGTGAGCAGTGTGCTCAGGCAGTGAGCCCTAATTGGCAAGTGCCATTTTGTAATTCCTTATTCTTCTAACAGAGAATAATCTTTGGGTTAATCACCCTGTGGTTTTCTCCCTTAACAGGGTTTCCATGTCAAAAATACTGTGTCATGTGTTTCTCATTTCATGGTAATGTTTGTTTGTTTGATTCAATGCTACATTGATTAATAAGAAAGTTCAAAAGAAGAATAATTAGGATAACTGATTCACCCCCCCCCTCTCAGTTATCAACAGAGGGATCCCATTTAAAATGGAGGAATTTTGGTTTGAACATCTAAATTTTGAAGTGATGCTTAAGTAATGGTGGAGCAAAGAAATTAAAGGTAATAAGAGATTCATTGTTAAAAAAAATTGTGAAAACTAAGAAGCAAGAAAAAATATGGAACAAGGAGGGGATGGGTAACCTTTTTGAGAACAAAAGTAAAATCAGACTAGAGCTGAGAGAGGTAGAAAATAGTATTGGGGAGAAAGGCTTCACTCAAGAACTTAGGGAAAAAGAGGAGGATCTTTTGGAGGAATAAGAAAGACTGTTAAGAATGAAGGAGATAATGTTGCATCAAAAGCCTAGGGTTAAGTTGCTAGGGGAAGGGGACAGAAAAACCAAATTCTTCCACTTAACAACGAAAGTGAGAAGATAAAGTAATAAGATTTTGAGTATACAACTCCCTATGGGCTTGGTGGAGGAGGATATGGAGGCAATATGAGAGGAAGGTGAGAATTACTTTCAACAATTGTTGGGTTCATCACCAATGGTGGAAAAATCGGTGCAAGAGACGTTATTAGGATACATCCCTAATTTGGTTGATGGTACTCAGAATGAGGCATTGTTAGTCCCTTTCACTATGAATGAGATTAAAGAAACAATGTTTTATTTAGGGGCCAGGAAGTCTCCTAGACCTGATGGGTTTCAAACTAAGTTTTTTAGAGATATTGGGAAATGCTAGGGGAGGATGTTTAGAAGGCTACAAATGAGTGCAGAAGTAGAAGAACAATGATGGTGTGTGTGGAGCTTTACATACATAACACTTATACCTAAGAACAATATGCCAAAGTATCTTGATGAATACATACCTATTGTGAACAATGTAACACAATCTACAAGATTTTAGTGAAGGCTATGGCTTCAAGACTAAAGAAATGTTTGGAGAGAATTATATATAAAGAACAAAGTGGGTTCCTAAAAGGGAAACAAATTTTAGATGGAGTGGTCATTGCCCATGAAACTATTCACTCGATTAAGGTAAGGAAGAAGGAAGGCATGGTGATAAAACTAGATATGAATAAGGCTATGACAGAGTTTATTGGGATTTCCTTATACAGGTAATGTGTAAATTTAGTTGCTAGGAGGTGTGGTGTGATTGGGTCTATAGCTACATATCTAATGCATCTTATGTTGTTCTCATTAATGGATTTGCTATAGAGACATTTGAAGCATTCTCATTCTAGCAGAGGTTTTAAGAAGAGAAGTTAAGAAGGAGGTTAGGGAAGGGAACATCATTGTGCTGCAAGTCTTAGGAGGAATTAACATCTCCCATCTCCAATTTGTAGACGACACACTACTCTTCAGGGAGATTATTGCTAGAGAAGCTAGGTGCATAAAGAAGGTGTTAGATCAATATGAGATGGTTGTGGGGCAGAAGGTGAATAATGCTAAATCCAAGATTGTTTTCCTAAAAGACACATGCCTGGAGAGAATGGAGATACAAGATATTTTAGGATATGAGGTAGACAGATTGCCTAGTAGATATCTCGGGATGCTATTAATTGATAGGAGATCCTCATATTTGGAATGAAGTAATGTGGTGGAGCGCATTCAAGGTATATTAGCCTCATGGAAAGGTAGGTGGTTATCTTTGGCTAGAAGAATCACACCCATTAAGGCATCCATGGTCGTAGCCCCTATATACACTATGTCTATCTTTCAAATACCTAGTAAGGTGGCTAATATGATTGAGGCCACTCAACACATCTTCTTGTGGCGAGGCAATGAAAAACATTCAAGTATAATCTTGTTAAGTGGGTTGATGTATGAAGGCCCATACGTCAGGGTGGGTTGGGTTTTAGAAATTGTAAAAATATGAATAAGGCCTTAGGGGGAAAATTGACATGGCGCATCTACGAGGAGAGACATAGAGAGTGGGGTAGGATAATTAAAGCAAAATATTTATAGAACGATATAGACAATATGTTCAAAAATAAAATTCTAGGGGCTCTAGTGTATGAAATTTTATAAGAACATGTGCAAAGACACTTGCTCTTGGTGTGAAGTGGAGGTTAGGTAATGGGGAGAAAATCAAATTCTAGCAGGATAGTTGGTTGGATGAGACTGCCTACAAGGACCAACAATGTTATTGCCCTCTGATACATCATTTTGAAGAGTTGGAGGGGGAATGGATAAGAAATTATGTAATTGGGAGAAATGATTAGAGATGTTGGAAAACCTTGGTGGTGCCTGTGGTTGAGTTGAAGGAGACATGTGATCAACTGTAAAATAAATTGGAAAGGTGGCCTATTTCGGTTCCATAAAGGGAGGATTGTATGGTATGAGGTAGCCAAGGAAATGGAAGAGTATCGATGAGTAAAGCTTGCAACACATATTTTAATGAAGGCATTGAGATTAAAGACTCAAAGAAAATATGGAACAAATAGGGGTTACTGAAAAACTAATGAATTCTTGTGGATAGATTGGAAATACAGAGCACTCATATGGGACATATTACAAACATTGGGTAGGAAAGGACCCTCAAGATGTATTACATGTAAAAAGGAAGAAGAAAGTAATGACCACCTATTTCTACATTATGAATTTGTAAAGCATATATGGAATAACTTATTGAATAGATGGGAATTGGAGTAGGTAATGCTAGAAAGCATAACAAAAATGATGGACAATTGTGAATTCAACATTAAGAGTTTGGGTTTGCAGCTCATTTGGATGGTGGCCCCAGCTTTAATTGTCTGGAACTTATGGTTGGAACATAACAAAAGGATTTTCAAAGAAGTCAAAAAGGAAGTGGAGAGGTTGTGGGACTTGATAGAAAGTGCAATTTCAGAATTAGGAGAGGTTCATGGGAAAAAGAAGTGGCACCTTGTGAAAGAAGAATCAAGGTGGGCTAATGCTTGGCCTAGATTCGGGTAGTTAGGAAATGAAGGAAAGGAGGATAAGGAGGAAGAGAAAAAATATGTTTGGTCTAGCCTTGGAAGTGGGTGGATCAAACTTAATTTTGATAGCACGGTGAAAGGCAATCCAGGTGAAATGGGAGGCGAAGGTGTTTTTAGGGATAAAGGAGGACAACCAGTGGAGATCTATACATTTGATTTTGATAAATGATCTAGCAACATGGCAGAGGCCAGGGCTATGTTGCGGGGCTTAAAAATTGCCAGAAAGAAAGGGTGGAGGAGAATATGGGTTGAGGGTGATTCCAAACTAGTTATAGGATCCATGAAAGGGAAGGAAGTGATGAATTGGAGGTTGGGGGTGATTGTTGAAGTGGCTAGATCTATGATTGGAGAATTCGATGATATTCACTTTATCCATATTGGTAGAAGTGGGAATAAGGTGGCAAACTATGCAACAAATTAGGGGGTTAAATTGAGAGCTAGAAATGTTGTAAGTTCCATTTGTTGGTGGAAGGATTATCCATATGAGGTGATTAAGTTAATGCAGAATGATATTAAGGAACACTTGCTCGATAAAGGGACGGAAGTTGGAGGAATGATCAAGAGACAATTATGTTTAATTAAGATGGAGTAAGGTGAATGAGGATCCATCCATTCTTGCATGTGAGCATTCACAATATGTGGTGGTGATGTGAGATAAGAGGTGGCAATGTAGTCAAAACTTGTAATATTGATGTTTTCTCTATCAATGCGGTGGTAAAATTTGGGGCTTTCTCTTGTTGTGTGTCTGCCATGGCAGAGTCTGCGAGAAAGAGGCATATAGGAGAAATAATGATTAAGGAGGAACATAGCAAGGGGAAAGGGAAGGTGGTGGCTAGTAGGAAAAGGAAGAAGAGGGTATGCAACGAGGAAGCTATTGGGGATTTCATTGGGTATTGTGACAAAGAGATCGAGATCCAAAACTTGAGGAAGTGGATGAAGAAAATTTGGGTGATGTCTAAGGACTTAGATGGGAATCCAAAGGTGGGATTGCATGTAGCCATGGAAAACTATATGTTGGACCCTAAGTATACTCGGGGTCGTTGGAATACATTCGATGTTGTTCAGTCACTTTCATGCACTTCTATCATGGAGGTGGCTGCGTGCTCTTATTTTCTCCATGATGATGTTGGGGATGTTGTGCAATAGGAAGATGTATACCATGACTGCCTCATGGCTCATCTATGTGCTATGAAGAAGTGGCAAGTATGCATTTAGCTCATAGTGGAGGAGATTGCTAAAAAGCTAAAGGTTGAGTTACCTGTGGAGGCCATTCCAATTTTCTCATATTGCTACAGTTTGGAAGGTGTTGGAATAATGAAGGAGGACACAATGGCAGGAAAGGATTCGGTACGTAGTATTTGTAATGATAAGAGGTAGGGTCAGTTAGGGTTTGAGTAATTTACCCCACCCCCTTTTAGATTAGATAGTTTATGTTACAGTGGGGGGAAGTTTGTGTGGTAGTCTCCTTTTTTATGGCCTCAACTGGCAATAGTTAGTTTCAGGGTGGGGTGGGTGGTTGATATATGCTTTAAATAATTACAGTTGTGTTTCAACTCTAGGTAATATAAACAAAAAAACATGCACTAACATGCAAGTGACATGTAATGACATGCAACTCACAAAAAATAGTTGACATAGTATTACCGTGGGAAAACCCTTTAAAGAAAAAACCTAGCCTCCAAAGTAGAACTAATTGTATTATAAATAATTGTAATAGTTACAACACAACTCCAGGCTCCAACCTTCATAAAAGAACATACAAATCAATACAGTGTTAGAGAAATTTAGGCAACATAATAATACTTGTAAAACCTTCACATATACCTCCAACCCAAGCATTAAATATATAGGCATGAGAAAAACTACAAACCATGAATGGTTTTTAAAACCATGTGATAAAAACCACTAGTTAATTTAGGCATCCATATCCATGCACAAATCTAACTCCCAAATCCAGCTTAGTTAACTAACAACAAATTAGAAACTGACACTACCAAACTTGGGCATTCAAGTAATCTTGTTCCACCTTTTTCATAATTACTCCATGATCTTCTCCAAGTCCACAATTAAATCCATCTCATGTCATGTCCCCATTTTTTTTACAAGTAACTTAAAATTGTCTAATTGTAAATTGATTTTATAAAGTATTTTAATTGCTTTATAAAATTAATATTTTATTTAAGTTACTTGAAACACTTTGTAAAAAAGTGTTATTGTGTACACAAAAACAAACATTTAAAAAAGTCATGTGTAAGCATTTAAAATTGTATAAGTGCGACCGTGTACACAAATTGTTTAAGTGTGACCGTGTACACAAAAACCTTTGTGAAGGTTTTAAAAGGATGTTTGGGATTCATTTGGAGTCATGTAATTGATGTATTGGTCTTTTGTCAAGTTCTTGTATCCAATTGATGTCAAGGAGATGTTCCCTTGCATTCGCTGTACCGAGGAGATGATCCCTTGGTAAAATTCTAGTTTGGTGATGTCCCCTTACCAGTTCTAAAGGTGAAATCACTTGAAGTTTCATAGTTGTGCTTCAAGTGTTTTGGATTTTGGTATTTTTCTAGAGTTGTCGATATTTGGTCAGAGACCATTTTAGCGATTTATTAAAGATCATTGTATGTAGATTTTTAGAATAATTGAAACTTCATTGTTGAATTTGGAGAGATATATGTATGCTTGATCTATATTAGCTTTAGTATTTGTTTGAGATTAAAGTTCATATTTTGGGTTTATTTGTGGTATTAGAGATTGTCTGTTGTAGAGAGACAAACACTAATAATTTCAGATGAGGCGTGGGTCCCAACAGATAGATAATATCATCCGCAACATAAATTAAAGTTTTATTTAGTTTGTAAGAAAGATCATTAAGTTTTAAAGGTGACGTGGAGAGGAATAGCGAATGTGGACGCCCATGAAGATTATTTGGTTGCGTCTAATAAGGAAGAGGTCAAAAGTCTTTGAAAGACCGCAGGTCCCAGAATATCATCCACTTTCAAATTACAAGGCATACATCAAAAGGGGCCGCCACTTATAGAGTTGTCCATCCATATATGAAGTTTTGAAGCGCTAAATGATTGAGATGTAATTAAGATTTTAAAGATAATCGTTAAAATCAAGGTATGAGATCACCGCGTGAAGTATCAATTGCGAGATTTTGTAAGTGCCCGTAGCATATGTAAGTGCCATCCCTTTTATCTGTCCAGTGCCAAGGGAGATCGCATATGATAAAGAATGATGTTGAATGAAATATCAAGAAGTTCAAGCCATTGAAAAGCAAGTGTGACACAACAATATAAGGGAAATCACATATAGCAAAGGAAGTGGCATAGGAAATCAAGGAGTGCCACCTGAAGATTTAATTTGTCCACACAAGGATCGCTGCCACTTGTGAAGTATTTTCTATCCATATTAGTTATGAAGTGTCTGTGTTGGAAGACCGATCAGCATCTAGTCAACAGTTAGGTGACAAGAACCCCAGATTTCATCATATTGTTGTTGTAGAGATTCTTGGTACAGTGAACAGGAGAGTCATCGTATTGCATACTATATACAACGATACATCTTCAAGGTGATTCAGTCATCAGCCATCCATATAGCAGTGATCAGGCAGTGAAAATAACGATCATTATAAAGACAATCTTGACATCGTCTGAAGATCATTTTTGTGGTATGTTAAAACTGCACATATGTTCCTGGAATGGTAATAACATATTTGCTTTGTATTTGGCTAACATCATCAGAGTCATTGATGTTGAAATTAGTTACAAGTCTAATTGTAACAGTTGAGTCTGAGATAGTTGCTGTGATTGTAATTTGCAAACATATTCACAATTGGATGAATTAATAAAATAGAGACATCATATTGATATTCAAATCCTTAATTTGAATCATCGATTATGCATCATTTGTAATCAATATCAGAGTGTTAGCTTAATAGGGACATTACAGTGGTATCAAAACCTAGATTCTGCCAGCCTGTTGGGTTATGCATCCTAGAGAAGTTGGACCACACAGTTATTACACAAGAAGGATAGCTAGAGAGCAGCATAATACAACTACTCAACCAATCATGGCTGAGGAAAGTGGTAATAGTGGTAACGGAGGTAATGGTGGACAAGGTCAGCCAAGCGTTGAAGACTTCTTGACTACTTTTTCCCAAAAACAACAAGGATTTGCTTGACAACAACAGTAGGCTATGCAACAAATGCTTCAACAATTTCATGATAGTTTAAGCACAATTGTTGACAAGGCAAGAGACTCACGTTCTAGGAGGTCAAGGAGTGTAAGTAGTGGGAGAACTAGCATTGTAGGAAGAAAAGATTCACATGCAGGTAGAGATGCAAGTAGACATACACATAGAGAGCCAACTCCTACTCTTACATTCACAGGTAGAACAACCACAACAGTTGATGATAGACCACTTCATCCAAGATTTGAGCCAATGATTGAGGAGACATCTTTAGAGGATGAGAAGGCAAATGTTAATCTCACGGATGATATTATGGTTGCACATGATGAATACCATTTACTTCCACTTGATGTTAGGTGAGACTTAAACTTCAATCAATACATGTCTCAAAGGAGTGAAAAAAATAAGAGGAAAAAGGAGCAAAGACCTAAAAATAAAGATTCTAAGGAGTACAAAGAGGCATTGAATAAGGTTCCTTTACCTAATTTTGATGGCAGTGGAAAGATGAGTGCTAGAGCATGAATTCATAAGCTTGACACCTTTCTTACACTCAAACCCTTGAGTGAAGAAAACGCCATTCAGTTTGCTACTATGCATTTGGAAGGTTTGGCTTATGATTGGTGGCATCATGGACTTGTGTCATAACAGCATGAAATGATTACCTCATATGATGAGTTCACTCATAGGCTCATCAACAGGTTTGATAGGAAGGACATAGAGGTCTATTACAGGGAATTGGCACAATTGAAATAGGTTGGTAAAGCAGACTCCTACATTAATGAATTTCAAAAGATTGCTGTTATAAATCCTGAAATGCTAGAAAGGAGAGTCACAATGTTGTTTGTAGAGGGTTTGAGTGATAGGATGAGAGGGTTGGTGAAGGTACATAAGCCTAAGACATTGGATGAGGCTATAGAGCTTGCACTTGATTTGGACACCTATCCCACACCATTTCAACAACAAAAGAAGAACTTCAAAGATAAGCATGCAAGTCAACAATCCCAAGAACAACCCACTCCCAAAAAGAATGACAAAGGTACTACTTCAAAGATGAGTTATGAGGAAAGAGATGAATTGAGAAGGAAAAAGTTGTGCTTCAATTGCAAACAACCTTGGGAGATTGGTCATAGGTGCCTTGGGAAAGGCAAGGTGCACTACATAGAGGTACTTGATGCAGATGATGATGATGGACAACCAACACTAGAACTTACAATTGATGATAACAAAAGTTCTAGGATTTCTTATCTTTCAGGAGCTCTAAGGTACAATCCATTTATCTTTGAGGGCACATTGTTTGGTTGCAAAATTTTGGCACTTCTTGATAGTGGAGCTTCACATAATTACATTGATGAAGGTTTGGTGAACAAAAGAGGTTTGCTTTGTGATGATTTTGAGGGCTTTGATGTGACTATAGAGGGTGGACTTACTATTCTTTGCAAGAAGAAAGTGACTAAGCTTAGCATTATCTTTGGTGAGTATACTCTTTGTAATGACTTCTATGTTCTTGATTTAAAGGATAATGAAATTGTACTAGGCATGCAATGGTTACATTCTTTACAACGGGTCATCCAAGAGTTACAAGATATGGAGATGAGTTTCATACGTGATGGGAAACACATTGTTATGAGAGCCCTCAATTACACTTTGCCTCATCAAATAATGGCAAAATATATGATAACTATGGGCCATGAATTGTTTCATACAAGCATAGGTGATGCACATGGAGAGTCTTGTTTTGGGAAAGTCTTTGATGAAGAATAGTTGGGATATGATACTATGAAATGGCATGACATGATACCTGATCTATTTGAGGACAACAGTCCTATAGCTTTGCAATCAGCTTTGTTTGATGAATTTGGGTTAGCCATTGAAGATATGCAAGAGTATGACAATGGAGATGAAAGTAATTTAGTTTTACATGATGTATTAGTTCTATTTGTTGAATTAAATCAACCTACTCATGATTTTGACGATGCTTTCCTATTGGAGTATGTAGATGATTTGATGATTTATTTTCCACGGTTTGATAGTTTTTCCTCATTGTTGGACATTGAAGCATGTGATTTCAGTTTTGGAATAGTAGTGTTTGGGAGAGTTCATTATGATGGGAATCCATATTTTCTTGTTGACAATTGGTCAAATGATGATTTTCTATCTTCATGCATTGAGGATGATACTTTCCATATTAGTTGGAATGATATTTTTAGATTGCATATTACTGTTCTAATTTATGACAGCAAGGTGAAAAGAATGGATTTAGTTGTGTTTGCAGCATTGTGCAATAGTGGAAGCGGTCCTAGGATCTTGTACACCAACAGTCTTGAGGAGAGGTGTTCGAGCATGATTGAGGAGCCTCAACGGATTTGGGATGTAGGGATTGATTGAGTTCAGATTTTCTTCCCATTGCTTGGGGACAAGCAATGTCAGGAAAGGAGGGTTGTCATGTCCCCATTTTTTTTGCAAGTAACTTAAAATTGTCTAATTGTAAATTAATTTTATAAAGTATTTTAATTGCTTTATAAAATTAATATTTTATTTAAGTTACTTGAAACACTTTATAGAAAAGTGTTATTGTGTATGTTGGTTTTTTCCCTGGCTGGATACTTTCTCCCAGATTTTCCTACAAGGTAGCCATCAATGATCAATAGGATCTCTGGGCCATGGGCCAACAATATAGGAGATAGACTCTATTCTTATCTCCTCTTCTTCTTTAGGCTCTGCAAAACCGAGGGGGGTATTCCCTACTCAACACCCATGAGATACAACTATGCAAAGATTGGGATGCTGACACAAAGCAGATAAATCCTCCTGCAAGTAGACCAAAACTGTGAGATAAGAGCAAAGGGGCTAGCTTTGGGCCTATGTTCAGTTGTGAATCAGAGGACTTTGGATCCTAAAACTACTTCTACAGTCCTAATGGTTGTGGTTGAAGTTTGATTTTGATTTATGTTTGGATGCAAAGCTGGACCTGGTATATAACTTCAACATAGAGCTAGATTGGTGCCTATCCAGGTCTTGGAGTCAGTAGACATACACATGTAAATGTTCAGCATAAACATATCAAGACTGGATATCAAGGGGATTTCATCATATCTGCCTTACAGATATATCCTAGAATAGAGTGTTTAGTCATTCATGCTTAAAAGAATCCTAGCTGTAACATATTTCCTTAATGATCAATCTGAAACTTTTAATTTGTCCCTTGAACAAAGGTAGGAGATTAAAGATTCAATACAAAAAACCCATATTCCTAAATCATAAACAACCCTTAGTTATTTAGACTCAAAGAAAATACAACTACAGCTTGGAGACAAGTGATTAAACACATGTAATCAATGCATTTCTCATATAAAACAGCTTGAAACCAGTTAATTTATACATGAAACACAAAACATGAGACTCATAAACTCACAAGAGCTTCTATACAGAGAAAACAAAACTAGTTGTATCCTTTTAGAGAGCCAAATATGTCCAATTTTCAACCAACCCTCAAAATGAGAAACACAACCTGCTAAATACAGCAAGGAAGGTCCTTAACATTAATTACATGGCAGATTTCAAAATTCGCCAGATACCTTACACCTGAGAAGAATGATGCTCATAAAAAATGAATGCAACTGGTAGGGGAAGAGACAGAGGAGGCCTCAAGCCTTGCACCACCACCTGGGTATCCACACTTCAAACATGCAATTTTACCATTCGTACCATCGCCCATACCCCTGCAACAGTCGCCATTAAAGGCCTCAACCACCCACGGCCACCAAAAAATGCAGCGACAGTGCATAAGACATTCCCCGCCAAAAACATTATATTGATAATTCAAAAATGCAGGAAACACTTTGTCCCACATGCACCCTGCGGAGATCTCCTTAGCATTTTAAAAGCATGGCTGTGAGCAAACTAAGTGTCGAGCGCTTTTACCCCGCTCGACCCATGAACCATCCACCAATAGCTCATTGCCCTAACTCTCGCTGACATTGGTGTGACCAATACCATCGGCCCAACTGAAAATCCATCCACCGATACACTAAGTCACCCCAATGGCCACCAAAACACACCCCCGTCGGCCAGACTACTACCATCCGGATGACCCAAAATTCCCTTGCCGATTCCAAAAGTCACACCGATGACACTTCCACTTCCCACCTCCGTCGGTGTGACCCACACCATCGGAGCAACACTTCAAACCTACACCGACATCGAAAAGTCACGCCGACGCTCACAAGCTAATCCATCAGCCAGAGTAACCTTATCGAACCAACGTTCTGCGATCTGCCCGACAAGCAAAGTTACTCCGATGGTATCATCCATCGGGGTGACCCTCTCCCATCGGCGGAAGCAAAAATAGCTTTGCCGATACACCAAGCTATGCTGATGAACACACACAAAAGCTTCAAACCACAAACCGTCGGCCAGACACTAACCATCGGTGTGACCACCAAACTTCATACCGATACCTGTCATCATGCCAATGACCACCCTCGAGCCATCCACCATCGGCCAGACTAGCCTCGTCGGAGGATCCTCCATCGGCTGGGCCGATACACAATGTTATGCCGATGAACACACACAAACTGCCCTCATCGGCCAGACTCTGTCCGTCGGTGAAACCAAAAATTTAGTCGCCGATGCCACACACTACACCGATGATATCTCCTGTCGGTGTGACCAAAGCCATAGGAGCAACAAAAAGCTCCTTTGTTGATGCACCATGTTACGCTAATGGACGTCGTCCAACCCTGATCAGCTAGAGTATCCTTGTCGGCGTGACTCTCCACAATCTGCCTAATATGCCAAGTCACTCCGACGGCACAAACAAACAACACACACTGTCGGCAAGACCACTTCCCATCGACAAACCACAAAATGCCTCTGCTGATGACCAAACACACACCGATGGACATCCATCGGCTAGACAAAATGCATCGGTGGATGCAAAGTTTCCCTCGCCGATAGACCATATCACACCGATGGCAATCCAAGATAGAAAAATTTGATGACCCCCTGGGAAAGTGTTTGCATATTAGCATTTGAGACCTAATTGACTAAGCAAGCACCAACAGTGGCTCCGATTGGGGATGTGCAGGCACAAGGCTGCAGCGAGAACCAGACCTCCGGGCAGACCAGCCAAAACCCAAAACTCAAAAATATGGACGACTATACAAGGCACTAACAATATATACATACTTTTACAAATGTGCACAAAGGCAGATCATTTATGCAAAATAAAACTTGAGGAATTGACCATGCACAAGCAATTCCAACATCTCACCATCTAGGGCTTTGAGGATATAAGAATCCTCCCCATGAGTATTGCAAACCTGATATGGGCCCATCCATAAGGGTTCAAACTTACCATGTTTGCCCTTGTCCTAACCTTTTGCATTCCAGACGAGCACCCAATCATTTATCTGGAACTTCCTTTCTGCAGCTCTCCTGTAAAACAGATACTTCGCACTTTGTTATCTCTTGAGATTGATCTAGTGGGCTTTCCTTCTACTTTCATCCAGTGCAACCAGTTGGTTTATTCTTTCTATCATGGAGTCTTCAATCTCCTTATCATTCTCTTGGATGAATCTATAAACTAGTAGGAGATTGTTTATAGGCAACTTGGCTGATGCACCATATACCAGCTCAAAAGGGGACCTTCCAATTGCCTTCTTTACTGTCACCATGTCAGCCCATAATGCCAACTTTAATTTTGAATCCCAAGCTCTCTTGTTCTTATCCACTATCCTCTTGATAATTTTCATGAGGTTTTTATTGCTTGACTCTGCCTGACCATTTCCTTGTGGGTGGTATGGTGATGCATATGATAAATTTATCCCATATTTGTTGCAAAAATCAACAAATTCACCAGATCTAAAGCACATAGCATTATCAGTGACTATCTTGAATGGTACTCCAAACTTGATGATAATATTTTCCAATATGAAATCCATAACCACCTTACTTGTAGCCCTCTTAGTTGGAATGGCCTCAATCCATTTAGTGAAGTAATCAGTTGCTACCAAAATCCAACTGTGTCCCCCACTTGACTTTTCTACAATTTCCCCTATGAAGTCAATTCCCCATTGCTGAAATGGAGCCTCCACAGTTACAGTTCTAAGGGGCAGTGCACCTTCATATCTTAACTTTCCTAAGAACCTTTGGCAAGGGTCACATTTCCTTACCAGCATTTGTGCCTCTGAAAAGAGAGTGGGCCACCAATATCCTGCCCTAAGGATCTTATGAGCGGTTGTTTGGGCAGTATAATGTCCACCACACAATCCTTTATGCATGTCATTCAGAACATTGTTAGCTACATCTTCATCCACACATCTTAACAGCACACCATCAGGGTTCTTTCAATACAGCTCACCTTGAACAATAACATACCTGATTGCATGTAATTTTAAAGTTCTCTTTTGACTGTCACTGAAATGGGAAGGACAATTTAGATTTTGCAAGTAATATATGATGTCCTTATACCATTCAGATTTAGATACATTGACAATATCATTCTGGACTGCATTGACTTGGCATGCTTCCAAGTTTGACTGTGCCATCATCTTGGCTAATCCTTGTCCTCTTACCAACTTGGTAATTTGTATTTCTATGTTGAACTCCTGCAGTTTGTTTATCCATCTGCACCTTCTTCCAGTTACCTCCTGCTTAGTGAAGATGTCTTTGACTGTTGCATGAGGCACATATGCAACTATTTGGGATCCTACCAGGTATGGCCTAAAACTCTTGACTGCTCTGACTAGTGCATATGCCTATTTCTCCATGATATCTTACTTTAACTCAGAAGCCTGCAAGGACATACTGAAGAAAGCTATGGGTTGCTCAAAACCATCCTCATTTTTCTGTAACAAACATGCAGTAATAGTGTGGAAAGAAGCAAATGAAAACAATTGAAATGGCCTAGAGAAATCAGGAGATTTAAGAACAGGAGCCATCTTGATTGCTTCCTTGATGTCCTGAAAAGATCTGCTTGCTTCACCTTCCCAACTGATAATCTCACCTTTCTTTAGCATTTTAGAAATGTTCCTTGTGGTTTTTGCAAAGTTGGGAACAAATCTCCTAACAAAATTTATTTGTCCAAAAAAAAGACTGAATTCCTTTTACTGTCTTTGGCATCTGAATCTTGTCAATTGCAACAACCCTCTCAGGATCTATCCTAACTCCATCTTTGGAAACAATGTGCCCTAGGAGCTTTCCTTCCACTACCCCAAAAGCACACTTCTTTGGATTTAGAGAAATGCCATACTCTAGTGCTCTAATAAAAATCTGTTCCAAGTGCATACAATGCTGCTCTTCTTTCTTTGAATATGCAGTCAGATCATCCTGATATACAGCCAGAATTGAGTCAATCAACCCTGCAAAAGCAACATCCATTGCTCTTTGAAATGTTGCACCTGCATTTGTTAGTCCAAATGGCATTCTAACATATACATATGTTCCCCATGGAGTGGTGAAGGCAGTCTTGTATTGTTCTGATTCCTTTACCTTCACCTAGTTATAACCTGAGAATCCATCCATCATGGATAGGAGTTCACAACTAGTCACTTTCTGCAACATAGCTTCCATATTAGGCATTGGGTAATTATCCTTCAAGGAGGATACATTCAAATTTCTAAAGTCAACACAAAGCCTAATATCACCATTCTTTTTTCTGACTGGGACAAGGTTAGACACCCAAGTTGAATGTCTGATTGGCACAATTATTCCAACCTCCCTAAGTTTTTTGAGTTCTTCTTGCATTTTTAGAGCTAAGGTAGGATTAATAGGCCTTTACCTCTGTCTAAATGGCTTAGCTCCAGGCTTCAATGGGATCTCATGCTGGAATAGGTCTTCTCTATAAGCTTTAAGGGCTTCATATGACCAGGCAAAAACATGCTTATATCTTTTCAGTAATGCAATCAACATGCTCTTAATGTGTGGTTTGAGCTGTTTACCAATGTATACCTTCTTGGGGGCCTGAGATGTCCCCAAATTTATCTCTTCTAAATCATCTTTGTTTGTGGGAGATGTCTTTGTGACCGATTGGTCTCTACTATCAAAAGCTCTTTCTAAAGCTACTAACCCTCTAGGGATTTTGTTAGTCTTCAACTGAATTATTTATTTCCCCATAAGAGTTTCTTTTCCATCTACAATTTCTACAAAAGCTTGAAAATCAATTTCTTGGTTCTCATATTCATCTATGCAGTGCAAAAAATTTAACAAGTCCTTGTCATCATTGAACACTTGCCAACTGCACATGTTTTCCGGTACTGCAGGTCTGACTTTAACTTCAACATTTGTAACATCTGATAGAATGATATCATCTGGCCTTATTGCCACATTAGCTAAGAAATTAGCCATAACATTTTTTTATCTCTCTACCCAGCCTATTGAAAATGCATCAAATAATTCAACTGTATCCCAAACAACATGCTTGTATTGTTTTAATCTTTTGTTTTTTGAAGCATATCTATCTCTAACTTGGGATACAATTAACTCAGAAACCCCAAATACCCTTAGCATCTTGATTCCATGTTTGAGAGCTATATTTAAGCCTAAGAGTAAGGCTTCATACTCTGCAATGTTGTTTGTACAAGCAAACCTTAGCAAGAAGGAGAATTTGAGGAGCTTACCAGTTGGAGACAAGAAAACAACTCTAGCTCCAGAACCTTCCTTTGCACAAGCTCCATCAAAATACATGATCCATAGACCATGCTAGTCCAACTCTTCAATGCAAACATGTTTCTCCTTATCCTCTTTATCATCTGAGACAACCTTGAAGTTATCACAGTCAGTGTTCACAAAGCATATCTGTTCTTCTGATTCCTGATTCTCCACTGTCTCTGATGATCTTTCTTCTCTGATCAGTTTAACATTCCTGCCATTCATTGGAATCATGGCATATGACAGGTCCAGTTGCATACTTCCACCAATCAGTGCTGCCTGTCTTCTTGACAACAGCATACCATATTGTGGCTTGATGTCAACCACTGTTATATTCATTTTGTAGCTCTTTTCAGGAAATGCTGCCAGTCTGAAATCCACATCCTTCATGATTCCAATAATAGGTACCTCTTTGGCATCCATAGCATAACATTTTCCACATGCCTTGTCTATTTTCAATCTAGCTTGTTGCATGATGGCTAAAGGCATAATATTTGTAGATGCTCCAGAATCAAGCATACAATTTCTAATTACTTTTCCCTTTATAACCAGGGATACATAAAATGGTTCCACTTGTGAAGGGCACTTTGTCATGGTCACCCCTAAATACACCTCAGGAGCTTCATCCTCTTCATTACATAAGACATGCTTCTCACCTTGGATCTGAACATTTTGCTTAGCTTGACAAGGTACTCTTGAAATTAGGGATACTGTCCTAATCCTGATTCCTTCAACCTTCATCAGTTCCATCAATGGGACAGAAACCTTTACCTGAGACAAGACTTGAGCTATATCAAATGGAGCATAATTTTGTATGACAGTTGTAGCTTGCTCCATGGTTTTATTCTTATCTTGAACTGATCCGGCCTTAGTCTTTATGGCTGCTTGACTGTCATTCTTGTTTTGGGAACTTTTGCTTTGATCCTCAACTTGGGGGATTCTATTTTCTGGTCCATGAGATTCATGACCTGTTCTTTGCTTAAAATTTTGCTTGTTATTACCCCACTGCCTTTTTTGTGGTTCAATCCCTTTATGACCATGCACTGGCTGACTCGCAGAAATGCCTTCTGGCTGATATGGGCTACTTATCTAAGCTTTACCTCTGAGATTATAATTGCTTTTGACTTGGGCCACCGCTGCAGCTGTGAGGGCCCTAATTTCCTCATCAGAAGGTCTCTGTAGGTTACTCAAAAAACTGTGTGAGCCCTGAGCATACACATAACTATCTTCATTATCTTCGTCATAAAAAACCTGCTGACAGGCCTGAGTTCCAACATTTGTACTCTCATCAGCATCATGAGGAGGGTGTCCACTGCTTATGGATAGCATATTAACATCATCATCCTGTACATAATGTGGCTCATTACATTCATTACAGGATACAACATTATCATACAAAGACTGAGCAATCATGCATTGTGACTATGAATGTGGCATCTGACAGATTATGCACCATGGAGTATCATCAGCAATATTTATAGTTTTCTTCAAAGGATCAGGAGTCTCCTTGGTATGTTGAGCTCTTTGATTTGTGTTGTTATGTAGAAATACAGGCTTACCATTGTGCCAATTGGTATTATATGGCATATCATGCAATGATGGTCTCTTTTCCTGTCTTTGGTAAGTTTTCCTATTAGGACCTATCCCTTTTTCACTTCTAGCTAGACTATAGCCTAGGTCCTTAACAACATTTGCCAATTTGTCTATTTTATCTTCAGGGGCAGACGTATTACCTTGAGTGTTCTGAGGCTTGTTTGGATTATGCAGAATTTTCACATCATCCCTCCTATTTGTCTTGCCTAATGCTTTCTTATTATTCTCAATATTCACTACAATTCTGAAAGCATCCCTGAGAGTAGCAGGACCTTTATCTCTTAAGCCATATGTAGTTTTGGCATCAAAAGCATTGATATACAATATTATGCACATTGGTTCATTTGGTCTCATGTGGCAATTTGTTCAATACTTTAGTAAATCTTGCATTAAAATCTGCAACCTGCTCATTTGACCCTTTGGTGATACTGTGAACTCATTTACAAAAAAGCTAGGGTCAGTTTTGTCACCATACTACTCCTTAAACATCCTTTTGAAATCATCCCATGATGAAATGCTTCGATCAGGTAGATTCTTAAACCATTCTCTAGCCTCATCTACTAAAGACTGCATGAATGACTTCATGAAAACATCCTCATGCTCAACCTCAAAGTTGTCCATGACATTTTGAAAAGCTTTTAGATGATATTCTCCTGACACAGTGTTATTTCCTAAAAATTTTGGCACTTGCAGCCTTACATGCTTGTCAATGGGGTTTGGATACCCAGGAATACCATCAAACACCAGCTGTCTGAATTTATCCAATTGCATGGGTTGTCTATTGTTGTACCCAACCAAATTTTTTGCTTCACTAAGGCATTTTGAAACAAGTCTAGAAAATTTTTCCTCAAAAAGTCAAAAAAGCAAAATTTCTAAAAATAGAAATTTCTATTTTTAGAAATTTCTAAAAATAGATGTTGAGTTAGGTTTTTTGGGTTTCTTGAGATATGGATGTTGGCAAAACTTTCTAAAAATAGTAAGTTTCTAAAAATAGAATCTCTAAATCAGGTGTCGCGCTCGATTCTCATTGGTCGATTTTCCTTCACGATCGGTGCAGTTTAGACGGAATCTTCAAACGACCAAGTTTTCTCTACTGGGTCATTTTTGCTTTTTCACAAGGTGAAGCATGAGCTCGAAAGTCATCAACACAGAAAAGTTCACCCGCCAAATCTCTTCGACGAGTTTCCAACGCTGTTTCGACGACGTAAAACCGACAAACGGCCGTCGACTCGACGATGCACGCAAAATGATGCAAGATGGATCCAAGGTGAATGGAAAAGTTGGAAAATCACAAAAATGGATAAGTTTGGTGAAACTAGGCGCCCCTGGAGGCTTGGGGCGCCCATCCTCTCCTGTGTTAGTTTTTTTTCACGTTTTTCGAGAAACGTCAAAAATGCTTCCGTCAGCTCCTTTCTGATTGGTCAAACTTAGTCAAAAGTTAGTCAAAGCTAGGTTTTCATCACATATATGTTCAAACTACTCAGATCACCCTCTGTCTCGCCTCGACAGTCGTCAGAACGACTGAAATCGAAGACTGAACAGGAGCCGTGGGCACAAAAATTGAGAAAAGGTACAAAATTGAAATTTTTTGTAAAAAATGGCTAAGTGTTGACAAAATGGGCACCCCAGGAGGCTAAGGGCGCCCATCCTCACCAGTGTTAGATTATTTTTCATGTTTTTCTTGAAAAATGCAAATCTCCTTCCGTCAGCCCGCTCCGGTTCAGTGTTAATCAGTTTGGCACGCTTTTCGAGGCAAACGGAAGGTACACTCAGCTCAATTTTCATCAGGCTTGCATATTTGCCGATCATCAGACTCATTTTCATCCCAGTTGTTAGAAATCGATAGCCAAATAGGGGTCCTGTACCTCCGGAACGCGCACGCAAACCAAGAAATTGAAAAAGTTAAAAAAAACTAAAAAAATGGCTAAGTGTTGGGAAACTGGGCGCCCCAGGAGGCTTGGGGCACTCATCTTGTGCAGTGTTAGAATATTTTTGTGTTTTCAGTGTTTTTCGACATGCCTTGTTACCAATCTTCGCCTGTTGGCAATTTCGGGGAGGTCAAACCTGGTCAAACGATGTCAGATCGTCGAACGGAGGCAGGGGATGGAATCTCAGTTGATCAATCTTCAAAATGTCAAGATCAGTTAGCTTTTTCAATTCATGATGACATTTTTCCACCTTGTCAAAGTCGGAGACAGGCTATATTTGAGTAAAAACGAGTGTTGAAGTGTCGAAAATGAAGAAAATTTTGTTAACACTTCTTCTAACTCGCGCATTCGATGACATCATCAAAGAAGATATTTTTTGTCATCTTGCACATGAAGCCATAGGCTCCTACGAAATAGGGATTCTTCCTATTCGAAGACATCCACTTGGATTTATGCTTTAAAAGTTGCTTTCTTCATGGATGAGGATGAAGTTTTCTTCTCACACAAGTAAAGCTGCTTTTTGACCAAAAGATTTAGAAAGACAAGCTTTTGGCTTTTTTATTTCATTATCTTTTGCAGGTTGCATCCAGAGGAAAGATTTTATTTTTCTTTCAACAAAGATTCAAAGACCCAAACTAGGTGCTTTTTCAGTGTTTTTCAGAGATTCGGGTTGAGGAAGAAGAGAGGCTTGCTTTTTCAAGGTCCTTGTTTCAAGGAGATCATTTTTCAGAAATCCGACCAGAGCTTTTTCAGTTTTCGTCGAGATGGGTCCATCTAGATTATTATCCTCTTGAAGATTGGGAGTTGTGCTTTTTTTGGGAAACTGCTTTTTTTCCTGCTTTTTCGAGAAAATCTCTACTTTTTCAAAATCCGACGATCTGGGTTGCTTCAAAACAGAATTGCCTACAAAACCCATGTGCCAGCTTTTTTCGCTTAGAATCAGCTTTTTTTAGAAGAAATCAGCAAAAGAATATCAATGGATGACATCACCAAAAAGTTAGAATGTTGATGAGGATGCATTCCAAAATAAAGCAGCTTTAAAACATATGCTTTTTGTTTTAAAGCATGTGCTTTTATCCTAAGCTCATACATTCTATATTTAGAAATAAAGCACCTTGTGATAGTTGGAATCTTTTTGCTTTAAAGCAGATTGTTTTAAAGCATGTATTTATTGTATCTTTGTCTTAGAATAGTAATAAAGCTTGCGAGTTGGCAAGCTAGGGTTAATCAAGGAGATTTTAGGGTTCCCTACTCCTTTGATTTTAGTATAAATAAGGGCATCCTTGCCTGTTGTTGGTAATGGTAGTTGTGTTAGCAAATTTGCTGTGCCTATTCTAGCCTGCAAACATTGTTATTCCAAGTGTCTGTTCATTTGTGTTCAGTGTTCTCCGGTGTTTGATCACTTACTGTATGCCTACCTTTTGCTGCAGTCTAGCTGTCCTGGAGTTGTATTAAACTTTCTGATATTGAATAGAAATCTCATGCCTACTTTGCTCTGATATTCTATATCGATTCATCAAGTTTTTTTGTCGTCAGATGTGTAGCTTCTGTGGCTTTCATTTTCAGCTTTCATCATTAAAGTACTCTTAGTCTTGTGGTGTAAGTCTGGAGGAAAACTACTTGAGTTTTTGTGTTAACAATCATTCCCCGTTCACTTTCAACTTCCTTTGCTCTGAATTTGCTCAGGAGGTTGAAAGCGTCATTAGTCTATGCTAGTTGTAGTAGAAGTTTTATTAAAAAGGAAAAAACCTCTTCTGCAGCGTTTAGAGTTTTATAACCTTGTGCTCTGCAGCTGAGAATCAAAAAGAAGATAGGTGAAGTTTCATTCAAGTTATCTTTTCAGCGAACATCAGCAAGAAAGGGAACTCCCCCTTCCAATAGGAGAGCAGTTTATCTGTGCATAGCTGTCTGTTTCCAAATCGCATACCAGAGGTGCGAATTGAAACGCCAACATCTATCAAACTGATTAGCATTAATATTTCTGTTTGTATTCTAATTTCTTACATTGTTTAATGGTATTCTGGCATCATTTACATTCTGTCTTTGATCATTATGTTGATGCTGCACTTCATTTCTTTGCTGATGTCTCTGCACATTTGCATTTTCAAGAGTGTGAACTACATCCTGGTGAGCAGTCCTTAAAGCTTGCACTTTCTGTCTCATGTCATCTCTGACTTTCATGGCTTGTAAGTACTCTAATTCGGCTCTTAGGCTTTTGATTTCTTCAGCCAACTATTCTTCTTTAGGCATGGAGGTAGATGGTCTCATACCATTCTGGTCATCATCTTCATCATCCCTCAGAGATTTTGCCTCTTCAAATCTTTCACCAGGATCTAAGAAAGGGCGTTCTTGGAACACCTCTGACCTCATTCTTACACTACCACCCTGTTGCCTCTCATATGCGCCTTGAATATCAGCTTCTGCTTTTGAAAAATAGGGCACATGCTGCCCTGATGGCCTAGGGTTATCCTGAATATCATCATTATTCCTGGGGGAACCCTCATGACTGGCTGAAACAGTTCCCTTTCTTCTATACATCATCCTTCTTTCTACTGGTAACTTTTCAAATAGAGGATTACGTTGGGATCTTCTCCCCTGCATATAAATTTCACTTTGACCGGTTGGGAGATTACTTCGGAGTCGCCACTTATAACTAGGAACTATTTTCTTTTTAAAAATCAGGGTTCTTTCACAAAGTTCCCAGCAGAGTCACCAATTTCTGTTGGTTTTTTCCCTAGCTAGATACTTTCTCCCATATTTCCGTACAAGGTAGCCATCAATGATCAACAGGATCTTAGGCCAGGGGCCAACAGTATAGGAGAGAGACTCTATTCTTATCTCCTCTTCTTCTTCAGGCTCTGCAAAACCTAAGGGGGTATTCCCTACTCAACACCCATGAGATACAACTATGCAAAGATTGGGATGCTGACACAAAGTAGATAAATCCTCCTGCAAGTAGACCAAAACTGTGAGATAAGAGCAAAGGGGCTAGCTTTGGGCCTATGTTCAGTTGTGAATCAGAGGACTTTGGATCCTAAAACTACTTCTACAATCCTAATGGTTGTGGTTGAAGTTTGATTTTGATTTATGTTTGGATGCAAAGCTAGACCTGGTATATAACTTCAACACAGAGCTAGATTGGTGCCTATCCAGGGCTTGGAGTCAGTAGACATACACATGTAAATGTTTAGCATAAACATATCAAGACTGGATATCAAGGGGATTTCATCATATCTGCCTTACAGATATATCCTAGAACAGAGTGTTTAGTCATTCATGCTTAAAAGAATCCTAGCTGTAACATATTTCCTTTATGATCAATCTGAAACTTTTAATTTGTCCCTTGAACAAAAGTAAGAGATTAAACATTCAATACAGAAAACCGATATTCCTAAATCATAAACAACCCTTAGTTATTTAGACTCAAAAGAAAATATAGCTACGGCTTGGAGACAAGTGATTAAACACATGCAATCAATGCATTTCTCATATAAAACAACATGAAACCAGTTAATTTATACATGAAACACAAAACATGAGACTCATAAACTCACAAGAGCTTCTGTACAGAGCAACCAAAACCAGTTGTATCCTTTTACAGAGCCAGATATGTCCAGTTTTCAACCAACCCTCAAAATGAGAAACACAACTTGCTAAATACAGCAAGGAAGGTCCTCAGCATTAATTACATGGTAGATTTCAAAATTCACCAAATACCTTACACCTGAGAAGAATGGTGCTCATAAAAAATGAATGCAACTGGCAGGGGAAGAGACAGAGGAGGCCTCGAGCCTTGCACCACCACCTGGCTATCCACACTTCAAACGGGCAGTTTTACCATTCGTACCATCACCCATACCCCTGCAATAGTCGCCATTAAAGGCCTCAACCACTCACGACCACCAGAAAATGTAGCGACAGTGCATAAGACATTCCCTGTTAAAAACATTATACTAATAATTCAAAAATGCAGGAAACACTTTGTCCCACATGCACCCCACGGAGATCTCCTTAGCATTTTAAAAGCATGGCTGTGAGCAAACTAAGTGTCGAGTGCTTTTGCCCCGCTCGACCCATGAACCATCCACCAATACCTCATCGCCCTGACTCCCGCCGACATCGGTGTGACCAATACCATCGCCCCAACCGAAAATCCATCCACCGATACACTAAGTCACCCCGATGGCCACCAAAACACACCCCGTCGGCCAGACTACTACCATCGGGATGACCCAAAATTCCCTCGCCAATTCCAAAAGTCACACCGACGACACTTCCACTTCCCACCTTCGTTGATGTGACCCACACCATCGGAGCAACACTTCAAACCTATGCCGACATCGAAAAGTCACGCCGACGCTCACAAGCTAATCCATCGGCCAGAGTAACCTTATCAGACCAACGTTTTGCGATCTGCCCGACAAGCAAAGTTACTCTGATGGTATCATCCATCAGGGTGACCCTCTCCCATCGGCGGAAGCAAAAATAGCTTCACTGATACACCAAGCTATGTCGATGAACACACACAAAAGCTTCAAACTAGAAATTGTCAACTAGACACCAACCGTCGGTGCAACCACCAAACTTCATACCGATACCTGTCATCATGCCGATGACCACCCTCGAGCCATCCACCATCAGCCAGACTAGCCTCGTCGAAGGATCCTCCATCGGCTGGGCCGATACACAATGTTATGCCGATGAACACACACAAACTGCCCTTGTCGGCCAGACTCTGTCCGTCGGTGAAACCAAAAATTCAGTCGCCGATACCACACACTACACCGATGGCATCTCCCGTCGGTGTGACCAAAGCCATAGGAGCAACAAAAAGCTCCTTCGCCGATGCACCATGTTACGCCGATGGACGTCGTCCAACCCTCATCGGCTAGAGTATCCCTGTCGGCGTGACTCTCCACAATCTGCCCGATATGCCAAGTCACTTTGACAGCACAAACAAATAACACACACTGTCGGCAAGACCACTTCCCATCGGCGAACCACAAAACGCCTCTACTGATGACCAAACACACACCAATGGACATCCATCGGCTAGACCAAATGCATCGGTGGATGCAAAGTTTCCCTCGCCGATAGACCATATCACACCGATGGCAATCCAAGATAGAAAAATTTGATGACCCCCTGGGAAAGTGTCTGCATATTAGCATTTGAGACCTAGTTGACTAAGCAAGCACCAACATGTACACAAAAACAAACATTTAAAAAGGTCATGTGTAAGCATTTAAAATTGTATAAGTGTGACCGTGTACACAAATTGTATAAGTGTGACCGTGTACACAAAAACCTTTGTGAAGGTTTTAAAAGGATGCTTGGGATTCATGTGGAGTCATGTAATTGATGTATTGGTCTTTTGTCATGTTCTTGTATCCAGTTACTGTCAAGGAGATGTTCCCTTGCATTCACTGTACCAAGGAGATGATCCCTTGGTAAAATTTTGGTTTGGTGATGTCCCCTTACCAATTGTAGAGGTGAAATCACTTCAGGTTTCATAGTTGTGCTTCAAGTGTTTTAGGTTTTGGTATTTTGCTAGAGTTGTTGATATTTGGTCGGAGACCATTTTATCAATTTATTGAAGATCATTGTATGTAGATTTTTAGAATAATTGAAACTTCATTGTTGAATTTGGAGAGATATATGTATGGTTGATCTATATTAGCTTTAATATTTGTTTGAGATTAAAGTTCATATTTTGGGTTAATTTGTGGTATTAGAGATTGTATGTTGTAGAGAGAAACTCTGCCAATTTCAGATGAGGCGTGGGTCCCAGTAGACAGATAATATCATACGCAGCATAAATTGAAGTTTTATTTGGTTTGTAAGAAAGATCATTAAGTTTTAAAGGTGACATGGAGAGGAATAACAAATGTGGATGCCCATGAAGATTATTTGGTCGTGTCTGATAAGGAAGAGGTCATAAGTCTTTGAAAGATTGCAGATCCCAGAATATCATCAAATTTTAAATTACAAGCCATACATCAGAAGGGGCTGCCACTTATAGAGTTGTCCATCCATAAATGAAGTTTTGAAGCACTGAATGATTGAAATGTAATTAAGATTTTAAAGATAATCATGAAAATCAAGGTTAAGATCACTGCGTGAAGTATCAATTACAAGATTTTGTAAGTGCCTGCAACATATGTAAGTGCCATCCCTATTATCTGTCCAGTGCCAAGGGAGATCGCATATGATAAAGAATGATGTTGAATGAAATATCAAGAAGTTCAAGCCATTGAAAAGTAAGTGTGACACAACAATATAAGGGAAATCACATATAGCAAAGGAAGTGGCATAGGAAATAAAGAAGGAGCGCCACCTGAAGATTTAATTTGTCCACATAAGGATCGCTGCTAGTTGTGAAGTATTTGCTATCCATATTAGTTGTGAAGTGTCTGTGTTGGAAGACCGATCAGCATCTAGTCAACAGTTAGGTGACAAGAACCCCAGATTTCATCATATTGTTGTTGTAGAGATTCTTGGTACAGTGAATAGGAGAGTCATCATATTGCATACTATATACAATGATACATCTTCAAGGTGATCCGGTCATCAGCCATCCGTATAGGAGTGATCAGGCAGTGAAAACAACGATCATTATAAAGGCAATCTTGACATCGTCTGGAGATCATTTTTGTGGTATGTTGAAACTGCACATATATTCCTGGAATGGTAATAACATATTTGCTTTGTATTTGGCTAACATCGTCAGACTCATTGATGTTGAAATTAGTTACAAGTTTGATTATAACAGTTGAGTCTAAGATAGTTGATGTGATTGTAATTTGCAAACATATTCACAATTGGATGAATTAATAAAATAGAGAGATCATATTGATATTCAAATCTTTAATTTGAATCAATCGATTATGCATCATTTGTAATTAGTATCAGAGTGTTAGCTTAATAGGGACAATACAGTGGTATCAAAACCTAGATTCTACCAGCCTGTTGGGTTATGCATCCTAGAGAAGTTGGACCACACAGTTATTACACAAGAAGGACAGCTAGAGAGCAGCATAATACAAGTACTCAACCAGTAATGGCTGAAGAAAGTGGTAATAGTGGTAACAGAGGTAATGGTGGACAAGGCCAGCCAAGTGTTGAAGACTTCTTGACTACTTTTTCCCAACAACAACAAGAATTTGCTTGACAACAATAGCAAGCTATGCAACAAATGCTTCAACAATTTCATGATAGTTTGGGCACAATTGTTGACAAGGCAAGAGACTCACGTTTTAGGAGGTCAAGGAGTGTAAGTAGTGGGAGAACTAGCATTGCAAGAAGAGAAGATTCACATGTAGGTAGAGATACAAGTAGACATACACAAAGAGAGCCAACTCCTACTCTTACATTCACAGGTAGAGCAACCACAACAGTTGATGATAGACCACTTTGTCCAAGATTTGAGCCAATGATTGAGGAGACATCTTCAGGGGATGAGGAGGCAAATGTTAATCTCACGGATGATATTATGGTTGCACATGATGAATACTGTTTACTTCCACCTGATGTTAAGCGAGACTTAAACTTCAATCAATACATGTCTCAAAGGAGTGAAAAGAATAAGAGGAAAAAGGAGCAAAGACCTAAAAATAAAGATTCTAAGGAGTACAAAGAGGCATTGAATAAGGTTCCTTTACCTAATTTTGATGGCAGTGGAAAGATGAGTGCTAGAGCATGAATTCATAAGCTTGACACCTTTCTTACACTCAAACCCTTGAGTGAAGAAAATGCCATTCAGTTTGCTACTATGCATTTGGAAGGTTTGGCTTATGATTGGTGGCATCATGGACTTGTGTCATAACAGCATGAAATGATTATCTCGTATGATAAGTTCACTCATAGGCTCATCAACAGGTTTGACAGGAAGGACATAGAGGTCTATTACAGGGAATTGGCACAATTGAAACAGGTTGGTAAAGCAGACTCCTACATTAATGAATTTCAAAAGATTGCTGTTATAAATCCTGAAATGCTAGAAAGGAGAGTCACAATGTTGTTTGTAGAGGGTTTGAGTGATAGGATGAGAGGGTTGGTGAAGGTACATAAGCCTAAGGCATTGGATGAGGCTATAGAGCTTGCACTTGATTTGGACACCTATCCCACACCATTTCAACAACAAAAGAAGAACTTCAAAGATAAGCATGCAAGTCAACAATCCCAAGAACAACCCACTCCCAAAAAGAATGACAAAGGTACTACTTCAAAGATGAGTTATGAGGAAAGAGATGAATTGAGAAGGAAAAAGTTGTGCTTCAATTGCAAACAACCTTGGGAGATTGGTCATAGGTGCCTTGGGAAAGGCAAGGTGCACTACATAGAGGTACTTGATGCAGATGATGATGATGGACAACCAACACTAGAACTTACAATTGATGATAACAAAAGTTCTAGGATTTCTTATCTTTCAGGAGCTCTAAGGTACAATCCATTTATCTTTGAGGGCACATTGTTTGGTTGCAAAATTTTGGCACTTCTTGATAGTGGAGCTTCACATAATTACATTGATGAAGGTTTGGTGAACAAAAGAGGTTTGCTTTGTGATGATTTTGAGGGCTTTGATGTGACTATAGAGGGTGGACTTACTATTCTTTGCAAGAAGAAAGTGACTAAGCTTAGCATTATCTTTGGTGAGTATACTCTTTGTAATGACTTCTATGTTCTTGATTTAAAGGATAATGAAATTGTACTTGGCATGCAATGGTTACATTCTTTACAACGGGTCATCCAAGAGTTACAAGATATGGAGATGAGTTTCATACGTGATGGGAAACACATTGTTACGAGAGCCCTCAAGTACACTTTGCCTCATCAAATAATGGAAAAATCTATGATAACTATGGGCCATGAATTGTTTCATACAAGCATAGGTGATGCACATGGAGAGTCTTGTTTTGGGAAAGCCTTTGATGAAGAATAGTTGGGATTTGATACTATGAAATGGCATGACATGATACCTGATCTATTTGAGGACAACAGTCCTATAGCTTTGCAATCAACTTTGTTTGATGAATTTGGGTTAGCCATTGAAGATATGTAAGAGTATGACAATGGAGATGAAAGTAATTCAGTTTTACATGATGTATTAGTTCTATTTGTTGAATTAAATCAACCTACTCATGATTTTGACGATGCTTTCCTATTGGAGTATGTAGATGATTTGATGATTTATTTTCCACGGTTTGATAGTTTTTCCTCATTGTTGGACATTAAAGCATGTGATTTCAGTTTTGGAATAGCAGTGTTTGGGAGAGTTCATTATGATGGGAATCCATATTTTCTTATTGACAATTGGTCAAATGATGATTTTCTATCTTCATGCATTGAGGATGATACTTTCCATATTAGTTGGAATGATATTTTTAGATTGCATATTACTGTTCTAATTTATGATAGCAAGGTGAAAAGAATGGATTTAGTTGTGTTTGCAGCATTGTACAACAGTGGAAGCGGTCCCATAATCTTGTACACCAACAGTCTTGAGGAGAGGTGTTCGAGCATGATTGAGGAGCCTCGACGGATTTGGGATCTAGGGATTGATTGAGTTCAGATTTTCTTCCCATTGCTTGGGGACAAGCAATGTTGGGAAGGTAGGGCTGTCATGTCTGCATTTTTTTGCAAGTAACTTAAAATTGTCTAATTGTAAATTAATTTTATAAAGTATTTTAATTGCTTTATAAAATTAATATTTTATTTAAGTTACTTGAAACACTTTATAAAAAAGTGTTTTTGTGTACACAAAAACAAACATTCAGAAAGGTTGTCTGTAAGCATTTAAAATTGTATAAGTGTGACTGTGTACACAAAAACCTTTGTGAAGGTTTTAAAAGGATGCTTGGGATTCATTTGGAGTCATGTAATTGATGTATTGATTTATTGGTCTTTTGTCAAGTTCTTGTATCCAGTTGATGTCAAGGAGATGTTCCCTTGCATTCGCTGTACCGAGAAGATGTTCCCTTGGTAAAATTCTGGTTTGGTGATGTCCCCTTATCAATTGTAGAGGTGAAATCACTTCAGGTTTCACAATGTGCTTCAAGTGTTTTGGGTTTTGGTATTTTGTTAGAGTTGTCGATATTTGGTTGGAAACCATTTTATCGATTTATTGAACATCATTGTATGTAGATTTTCAACAATTGAAACTTCATTGTTGAATTTGGTGAGATATATGTATGATTAATCTATATTAACTTTAATATTTGTCTAAGATTAAAGTTCATATTTTGGTTTTATTTGTGATATTAGAGATTGTATATTGTAGAGAGACAAACTCTCACAGTTTCAGATGAGGCGTGGGTCCCAGCAGACAGATAACATCAGCCACAACATAAATTGAAGTTTTATTTGGTTTGTAAGAAAGATCATTAAATTTTAAAGGTGACGTGGAGAGGAAGAGCGAATGTGGACGCCCATGAAGATTATTTGGTCGCGTCTGATAAGAAAGAGGTCATAAGTCTTTGAAAGACCGCGGGTCCCAGAATATCATCCAATTTCAAATTACAAGGCATACATCAGAAGGGGCCGCCACTTATAGAGTTGGCCATCCATATATGAAGTTTTGAAGCGCTGAATGATTGAAATGTAATTAAGATTTTGAAGATAATCGTGAAAATCAAGGTCTGAGATCGCCGCGTGAAGTATCAATTGCGAGATTTTGTAATTGCCCGCAGCGTATGTAAGTGCCATCCCTTTTATCTGTCCAGTGCCAAGGGAGATCGCATATGATAAAGAATGATGTTAAATGAAATATCAAGAAGTTCAAGCCATTGAAAAACAAGTGTGACACGGCAATATAAGGGAAATCACATATAGCAAAGGAAGTGGCGTAGGAAATAAAGAAGGAGCGCCACGTGAAGATTTAATTTGTCCACATAAGGATTGCTGCCAGTTGTGAAGTATTTGGTATCCATATTAGTTGTGAAGTGTCTGTGTTGGAAGACCGATCAGCATCTAGTCAACAGTTAAGTGACAATAACCCCAGATTTCATCATATTGCTGTTGTACAGATTCTTCGTACAGTAAACATGAGAGCCACCCTGTTGCATACTATATACAGCGATACATCTTCAAGGTGATCCGATCATCAGCCATCGATATAGCAGCGATCAGGCAGTGAAAACAACGATCATTTTAAAGGCAATCTTGACATCGGCTGAAGCATTTTTGTGGTATGTTGAAACTACACATATGTTCCCGGAATGGTAATAACATATTTGCTTTGTATTTGGCTAACATCGTCAGACTCATTGATGTTGAAATTAGTTACAAGTCTGATTGTAACAGTTGAGTCTGAGATAGTTTCTGTGATTGTAATTTGCAAACATATTCACAATTGGATGAATTAATAAAATAGAGAGATCATATTGATATTCAAATCTTTAATTTGAATAATCGATTATACATCATTTGTAATCAGTATCAAAGTTTTAGCTTAATAGGAATAATACATCTCATCATGCTCTTTCCTTTTTGTAAACTCTTACACCTTACAAGTTGTCATAGTTACAATTAAAAACTTTCATGACATTGAGTCTTACACTTACTAAAATATAAATTACGGATGCTCCAAATATGAGGGTGCAAATAATTAAATAAATAATTTAAACATTAGAATATCTCAAAGTATATGAAACCTATCCCAACATTCTCCCACTTTTTTATACCTTGCAAGAGCAAAAGGGAAACTACATCAAACTATGAACTATCTGCTAGGGATCAAGAGCCCCATAGAATCACGACACCTATTAAACTTCTCTATGCTCACATGATTTGTCAATGGATGTACAACATTCTATAAAGTGTCAAACTTCTCAAGCATCACCCTCCTATCTTCCACCATGTAATAGATAAAATTATATTGTACATCAATGTGCTTCTTCTGCATGTGAAAAGTTAGGTTCTTTGCCAAGCTGATGGCACTTTGACTATGGTATCCAATCTAAATTGGTCCAAGACTCAACCCTACATCTAAACACAATCTTTAAAACTACATGGCATCCTTGCAAGCATGAGTAATTGCCATATACTTTATGTCTATAGTGGACAAGGCAACCACAACCTGTCACTTGCTCATACAACTGATCACACCACTAAATAGGCTAATACATAATCACTGGTAGATCTACTATTATCAACATCTCTTACCTAATCTATCCTCAAATTACTGGATATCCACCACCAAACAATGAATTCCCTTTGTTACTGGAGAAGTTTGGCCTAGTGGTTGTTGAAGTGATAGTGTTGATTAAGTTAATGTTGTTGAAGATAGGGTGAATGAAGATGCCTAATAAAGAAAAAGTAATTAGTAGTACCTCATAGATATCTAAAAACCCTCTTCACTACAACTAGAGATCCCTACTAGGATTAGCCATGAAATGAATCAAGGCTCCCTCTACTTGAGCAATGTATAATTTGGTGTAGACCATAGCATACATGAAACTACCAACCACACTAGCATAAGGGATGTGAGACATATCCTTCATCTCACCAGGTGTAGAGGGACACTCTTCAAGTTATAAATTTATCCCCACTAAAACATGAATACTCATTGGTCTAATATCTACCATGCTAAACCACTGTAACACAGACTCAACATACTTGCTCTAGCCCAACCAAAGCTTTATGTTTGCTCTCTCTTTTGATATCCATCCCTAATATGAACTTAGTAGACCCTAAATCTTTCATATCAAATTGTGTAAAAAGATGAGACTTCGAGTCCCCAATCACATCCTTACTATTGCCAAAAACTAACATATCATCTACATACAATGTGATAATAAGGAAAAGTTCACCATCCTATTTGTAATACACATAGTGATCTAATTTGGACCTCAGAAATCCCAGTCTCAACATAAAAGAATCAAAATTTTGGTACCACATTATGGGTGCCTATTTAAGACCATATAAAGATTTCTTCAATTTATAGACCAATGACTCCTTACCTTTTACAACATAGTGCTTTGGATGTGTCATAGATTTATTTCTCTAGATCACCATGCATGAAATTTTTCAAGTCACATCCATCTATTATATCTCAAGATCATATGATGTTGCAATAGATAACAAAAAACTAATAGATGTTAGATTAGCAACTAGAGAAAATCTCATCAAAGTCTATTCTCTTAACCTAGGAATATCTTTTCACAAGCAATCTCACCTCATACTTCTCAACAGTACCATCTAAAACAAATTTCTTCTTGAAAGATCTATTTGCAACCAACATGCTTCTTTCCTTCAGGCAACCAAACTAAGTCTTAAGTATCATTATTTTTCAACACATCAATCTCCTCGTCCATGGCCAATCTCCAAGACTTAATATCATCCATCTTCATTGCCTCTTTCATAGTTCTAGGATCATCAATGTTAGTAGTTAAATAAAAAAACACATCTAAAACTAGGTAGACTATACCTCTATGGTTTCCTCCTATGCTGAGTGGACCTCCTCAAAAGTTGAGGTGGAGGTTCTACTTTCTTTCAAATTCTCCAAGCTCTCTAAATTATCCCCCTCATCTGGTCCAACCTAAACCTTTAATTTAGCATATGGTGTATCCCTCTCGATATTTTATTGTAGTCACATAATTGAATTTCCATCTTCCTTTGGTTGTTGAAGTGTAGAAGAAGGTCTAATCTCCTTTAAGATCATAGTTCGACTGTATAGAGCTTTCCTGGCCATGGGATCCCGAAGCTTATACCCTTTCACATTGACACCATATCAAATGAAGATATATTTCACAACCTTGTTATACAACTTTGACCACTTCTCCTTAGGTACATGAGCATATTCCTCACAACGAAACACACGAAGATGCTAAAGTGATAGATTTTTGCCTATTTGAACCACCATAGGGATTTTCTCAACAAGTGTTGATGTAGGAAACCTATTATATAGTTAATATGTGGTACTAACTGCCTCTTCCCAAAATTGATGTTTTCAATTCATCTCCACTAAGCATACTCCTAGCCTTATCCATCAATGTCTTGTTCATGCGTTCTACAAGTCTATTCTACTAAGGGGTGTAGGGAGTTGTCTTATGCTTTTCTATGTCATTTTCCTTACATAATGTGTCAAATTTTGCTTAGCAAAATTGTCCACTATAATTTATTGTCAATATCTTGATCCTTTTACTTGTCTTGTTCTCCATAAGAGCATTAAACTCTATGAACCAACTAAAGACCTCATGCTTTCTTTTGATAAAATAAATCCAAAGTCCTAGAATAATCATTAATAAATGATATATAATATACAAATTTTGATAAAGAGGGAACATCTATATGACCAAATACATGGCAATGAATAAGATCTAATATCCTAGAAGATTTATGAGAACTCAAGTAAAGTTGAACATGTCTTGTTTTCCATAAATGCAATGCTCACAAAAGTCAAACTCAAGAGAACAATCATCAATCCTCTGTACAAGATTTTTATTTTTTAAGGTTTGTAAACATTTCTCACCGATTGGCCCATTCGTTGGTGCCATGATATCATCTTCTCAGTAGGTAACTTGCCGTATGAAGTAAGAACATGCTTAGGTACCCATACACATCTAAGTGCTACTGAAGTGGCTACTTATGTGCTTAATTGTTGTAAAAGTGCCAACTCGCTGATGAAGTGACACTATTGATGTTGTTCCATCTTGTTGCTAAAGATGCTATCAAACTTCAGAACTATTATACTGAATATATGTGCACACATCAAGGAAGAAAAGAGTTCCTATCCACACTCCCTTTGAAATCACCATAGACCCATGGACCATTTTATGTTCATTATTCCCAAAGATGACTTGCACACTTGCATTATTCATTTTGTTGACAAACAATGGGATCTATGCCAAACCAAGGGTGTGTAGAACTCCAGAAACACCCTTGATCCTCCCATTAGAGAATCATATTTTGACTCTCTTATGACCAACAATATTGACCTACAAATTATCACCAAGATATACCTTCCCACCATCAAAACTCTCATAGTTTGAAAACCACTCTTGATGGGGAGTCATGTGGAAAGATGCTATAGAGTAAATGAACCATGTATCCTCATATGCATACATAGCCAAGGCTACAACAAATACATCACCTGCTTAATCCTAAGAAGACTTATCATAATCATCAGATTCACCTTTATTTTTCTCCTTTTTCTCCTCTTTGCAATCTCTTTTGAAATGGCCTATCTTGTCATAGTTCCAACATTTTACCTTTGACTTTGTATTAAGAGACTTAGATCTCCCATAAGATTTAGATCTACTTTTATCCTTCTTCTTGTCCTTCTTCTTTCATGTCTCCTTTGATTGTCCAAAATTATTTAAACCTTCCTTGGTAGATTTGGAAGCTCTTCGCCTCATCTCCCTTGAGAGTAAAGCACCCATTACCTCATCAAATATAATATTCGAAGTAGTTCTTCCAATAGCCATCACCAAGTTTTACCACAAGTTTGGAAAAGAACACAACTAGGTCATGCATTGATCTTCTTCCATTTTAACACAAATAGACTAAAACTAGCTCACAATCATGTTGAATGTGTTGAGGTGCTCGACAAAGAATCACCCTCACCTGTCCTCAAAATATATAACTTCTTCTAAAGAAAAATCTTGTTAACCAAGGATTTTTCTTGGTAAAAATTCCCTAACTTTTTCCAGAGGCATTATGTGATGGATTCTTCAGAGACAGTTAACAACATTGGATCTACTAAGCAAAGCCTAATAAGGCTTCTTGCCTTTTTGTCCAACACAACCTAGTTATTGTATTTCATCAAAGTAGGTTTGTTTCTAGATATAACAACCCATAGATCTTAATCTATGAGTAAATCATCCATCTTGAGCTTCCATAACTCAAAATCTATGCCTTTAAATCTTTCCATCTCCATTCTAGACATACTTGCCATCTTCCCTAAAATAAGGATTTCTTCTATGCACAGTTCCCACTCAAACCAAGATTAGATCAAAAAATCTTTTTCCTAACACCCAAGGCCTGAGTCGATCAAGATTTGATACTAAATAAAAAGAAGTTAAGATGGAAAAAACACTTCCTACACTAATCTACGAGGAGAGATAATGCAAAGAGACATAGATCTAACAATTCCAAATAAGAAAACAACACATGAATTGACATGCAAGGACAAGCAATGACATGTAACTCACAAAAACATAGTTGACATAATATTACCTTAGAAAAATCCTTTTAGAAGAAACCCTGTTAGCACTCGTTTATGTTTAGGGTTTTAAGCTTTGGATGTACGTAGGTTGGAGTATTCGAAAGTTAACCAGTTCTCATGCAGTGTGGTGATGCCCCATTTATAGTTAAGGTTTCAAAATATGAATCAATAGACACTTTTCATTTCAAACCTTAAGGTTTTATTTGTCCATCGGTGTGATAGGTTATATCGGTGAAAGAATTTTGAGATTCACCGATGTGCTTGGGTCTTACCGATGGAGAGATGCCATTGGTGTAATGTGTGGCATTGACCTGACCGATGGAGGTTAATCCGATGAGGCTAGTTTGGCCGATGGCGGATGGTTTGAGGTTTTCAAGGTTGTGTGGTCATCGGCATGATGAAGTGTATCAGGCAGATTGGCGGAGGTTGCTCTGAGGGTTCAAGTCACGTCGACTGTTGAGTTGCCATCGGCGTAACGTTGTGTGGTCGGTGGAGGAGCTTTTTGTTGCTCTGATGGTCTTGGTCACGCCGACGGGATAAGCATCAGGGAGAGTTGGTGTGTCGGGGGATAACGGAAAGGTTTCACTGATGATTAGGGTCTGGCCAACGAAGGCAGTTTGGATGTTCATCGGGGTGACCAAAGGTGTCGAAGGGAGATGTGGTGACTCTACCGATAGGGTCGTGTGTTGCCGATGGGATTTATGTTGTGTGGTCGTCGGCGTAACTTTCTTCATCGACGAAGGTGGAAAGCGTTGGGCTGACAGTGGTTTTCTTGCCGATCGGGTTGTATCGGCGTATCAGGTGAGCAAGCAGGTTGTTCGTCGATGGCGCATGTCTTGCCGAAGGTGGGGCCGTTGGTGAGAGTGGTTGTATCAATTGGAGAATTTTTGAGTTGGCCGATGGGGTTGGTCTCCCCGATCATGTCCTGTTATCGACAGGAGTCAGGGCGATGGGCTATTGGTAGATGGTTTGTGAGTCGTGCAGGGTAAAATGCTCGACACTTAGTGTGCTTGCGGCCCCATTTATAAGATGACCAAGAGGTCCATGCATGGCGAATGTGGGATAAATAGATCTCACTAGTTTTGAAAAGTCAGCAATGAGAATGTGAAGTGCTTACGTGGCACGTAATCATTGGCCCTCACCTTTTTTGTGGTTTTTGACGTTGATTATCTCAGCGATAGAATCGAAATCAACGACTAGGTTTCAAAGTTGCAGTGTTTCTTTTTCTGGTGTCCTCAGGCATATTTTGAGTGGGAAAATGCACTGTTACTGCATTTCCCGGTGGCCACGGATGGTTGAAGCCTTTATTGGCAGTTGTTGCAAGGGTATGGGCGATGGTATGAATGGTCAAACTGCCCGTTACGGTGCAGGGCTCAAGACCTCCCCTGTCTCCTCCCTGACTTGTTGCATTCATTTTTTATGAGCGCCATTTTTCTCATGTGTACTGTATCTGGCAAATTTTGAATTTCCATGTAATTAATTGTTGGGTACACTTCCCTGTGGTATTTGAGGGACTCTGTTACTCATTTCAGTTGTTGAAAACTAGACATATCTGGCATTGTAATAAGATACAACTGGTTCTGGTTGCTCTGTGCACGAGATTTTGTGAGTTTATGTATCTCTTGTTGTATGTCTCATGCATGAATTTATTGATTTCATGATTGGTTTTATATGAGTAATCTGTATTTGCATGTGTTTTGTTAGTCTGTCTCCAGTATTGCATGTGTCCTTCTGAATCTAGATATCTAAGGGATGTCTGGGATTCTAGAATACAGACTTGCTGTATTGAATGCTTGATCTTTCAACTTCTGCTCAAGGGGTAGATTAAAATATTTTTAGATTAAGTGTTGGGAAAGATATACTGCAATAGGGATACCATAAGTATTGATAACTTAACACTCTGTTTTGGGAGGTATCTATAAGGCAAATACCACAACATCCCCTTGAAATCCAGTTTTAGTGTGTTCATGTTGATCATTCATAGGTGTATGTCTATTGACTCTGAGCCCTGGATAGGCACCAATCTAGCTCTGCATTGAGATTACACACCAGGTCCTAGTTTTGCATCCATATACAAATCAAACTCAAACTTCAACATCAAACCACTAAGATTGTAGAAGTAGTTTAGGACCAAGATCCCCTGATTCACAACTGAACATAAGCCCAAAGCTAGCCACTTTACACTTATCCCACAGTTTTGGTCTTCATATAGGAGGATTTATCTGCTTTGTGTCAACATCCCATACCAGTTCATAGTCATATTTCATGGGTGTTGAATAGGGAATACCCCCTAGGTTTTGCAGAGCCTGAATAAGAAGAGGAGATAAAATAGAGTCTATCTCCTACACTGTTGGCCCCTAGCCCAGAGATCCTGTTGATCATTGATGGCTACCTTGTAGGGAAATCTGGGAATGAGCATCCAGTCAGGGAAAAAACCAACAAACCCAACCATTGAAGTAGAACCAAATGTATTATCAACAATTGTAATGGTTACAATATAACCCCAAGATCTAGCCTTCATAGGAGAACATACAAATCAATATACCATTAATAAAATTTTGGTAGCATAATGGTACTTGAAAAAACTTCACATATACCACCAACTTGAGTATTCAATATATAGACATGAGAAAAACCATAAACTGTGAATGGTTTTTGAAACCATGTGCTAGAAACCACTATCTAATTTAGGGTCCTATTGAGGGGTATTTTGACACACTCATCAACATGCAGGTAAAAAAAGATTACACCACCTCTCCTAAAAGGAAACCAACCTCAAGAAGTTGATAACCCCAAGGTCCCTTTGTGTTAGGTCTTGACAATGTTGGGTAGTTTAGTGGCCTATGTAGCTATACCTGCACAAGGGGTTGCTAGTAATTGAGTAAACATATGATCAATTCACAAAGAAGTCAACAAATAAGATAAACAATGCATAAACAGGTTGCTCCAATCACCTATTGCACAAAAATAAACATCGTCAACACTATATTGGCAATAAGACAACTTGAAAACATAAGAAATATAATTTATAATAACAAATTATGAATATTAAGATCCTAATCTAACCCTAACCTACTCCTAAACTAACCAAATCTGCAAAAAAAAGAACAAAAGATGAGGGTTTAAAGAGTAAATAAACTAAAAATAAAGAGGGTCATCTTTGCATCTGATTTGTGATCCTTCATCTTGGAAGATTCAATGAAATCATCAACCTATAATGCTATAAATAGTATTTCATACAACTATAGACATCATAGATGCAAGATCCTAAGGAAATTTTGTGAAAATGACAAAGCAATTACATAAGATTACCATATTGCATGTGCAAGTATTATATGATGTTTGCCAATCCCACCATAAGAGATATGAACATTAGACACTTGATTTAACTCCACCAAACAATCCACGTTTTAGAACAACAAATATATATGCATCACCACTCAAAGTGGAGAAATAGCTTACCATTGGCATTTGACAACTTCCAACATAAATCCACGCTGTAAATTGTCTTTTGTCCTTGTGCGCTCAAAATTGCTCTCCTTCCCTCCTCTAAACCAAAATGACACTTCTCCTTTTATAGAAGTGATTTCACACTTCATTCCTTGAATAATTTGACCTAATTTGAAATTGAAGACCCTCCTTTTAGTGTAGGACCTAATTCAAATTTACAAGTTACATGTTTTCTCAATGGGTAAGATAGATCCTATTTGAAAATCTTATAAATGATATCCAAACTCATCTCAAGAATCCTTTCATAGGCAGCTGTAGCTCATCATGTCCCATGTGAAATCAACATTATGTAGTTGTAGATGATTAATTTCTTCATTAAAAGTTCATATCTAGCCTCCTAGTCTTCATGATTCCTTCATCTTTAGTCCTCACTCTTGTATCCTAGATTCTGGAACAATGAACATATGCCTCATAAAGGCTAAAATAGTCATGTACTTGGCTACAAATCATGAAAATGATCATGCGCTCCATCTTCACTCAACTACAAGACCCTTTTGCCTTCATTCTCTGCAATAAAATATTAAAACCATCCATTATAAATCATCAAAATATTGCTAAACAAGCCCATTAGGTTCACTAAAATTAGTGCATATCATGATTTAGGACCTATCCTTTTAAAATAAATTGACTTGAAATACTCATTAGGGTGAATAAACCAACTTTAGAGATTGGCCATAATTCACTATAAATCATCAGGAAAATGAAGGATGGATACTAATACGTAAAGCGTCAAGCGTCGAAACTCAGGGAAACACTCGATCATACATCCAAAAATCCATGAGACAGGAGTGCTCTGACCACCTGATCCCTACTAAAGAGTAAAAGTTAAAGTTTTGGGGATTGGGAGTCGAGGACACTCTCAAACTTATGCTAAAATAGCAGACCAATGTACCTAAGTCCGATACATCGAGTGCAAAAGACTTACTAAAGTTAGCATTGTCGAAGATCAAGGGTTAGGGATACCATAAAACCAATCCCAAAATATCAAGTAAAACCAAGGAAGTTCGATACAGTAATCCTGAAAACTTAATGCGTTAACTTGTAGGGGATTGGGGATACCATAAAACCAATGCCAAAATATCAAGTAAAACCAATGATGTTTGATCCGCCAATCCTGAAAACTTAATGCGTTAACTTGTTAGGGATTAGGGATTGGGGAAACCAAAAAAGTCATGCTCAAAAGTCAACCTGGGACAAAACATCCTAATGCCTCGATTTTGCTAATAATAAAGAAGAATGCTCATTAGAGATCGAGAGTCAGGGATACCAAAAAAGTCATGCTCAAAACTTGATCTGGGACAAAACATCCTAACACTCCAAGTTCACTAATAATAAATAAGAAACTCCTTGAAGATCAAGAGTTGGGGTTATTGGTTCACTTATGCCTAAATGGTACGTAGATATGGGAAGGCCTGATCGGTTGATCTCGAAAGACTAAGCAAATGTAAGGTGTTGGGGATAGGGGATGCCATTGAACCCATGCCAATTATCAAGATTTCAAAGATTCCTTTACAGTCATGTTGGGATTACTAACTCTGAAAATTTGACGAAGGTGACACACAAACCTAGCACTAGCCTGCAAGAGTTGGGACATTGGGGATTCCTTTACAGTCATGTCGAGATGACTAACCCTGACAAATTGATAAGCACAAATGTAAATAAGCAAAGGAAAAGAAGGTGATGTTGGGGTTTCGGGGATGTTTCTACTATCATGCTGGCACAACAAACCTTGAAATCTTGACAAGATAGCAAAGCATCAAAACACTAAGGGTAAATACACCAACGTATAAGTAATGCCCAAAACCTATCAAGTGAATGGAAAAAACATCAAACTAACCCCAAATAAAACACACCATAGCATAGGAAGGCATCTAGAACATGTAAGTCAACTAGAACCTAGGAAGATCAAATCAACTCAGGGACCAAGACTTGTGCCATCGAGACAAGCTATTTTTTTTGAAAGAGAGTGGAGACTCATTTGAAAGCTCAAGACAAAAAAATGGGGTCCTTGATTTGCTAGGGTCAAAGTGGGTGTGTGTGTGCAAAGCACAATAGGTCCATACTCATGCACAAATTCTAACTCCCATACCAATCATAGTTAATTGATAACAAACTAGAAAATTGTGCTACTACCAAACTTGGGTGCTCAAGTAGTCTTATCTTGTCTTTTCCATAACCACTTCATGATTTTCTCCAAGTCCATAATTAATTCCCTCCCATCATGCTCTTTCCTTTTTGACAACTCTTACACACCTTACAAGTTGTCATAGTTGTAATTAACAACTTCCATGACACTAAGTGAGTCTTGCACTTGCCAAAATATAAACTACAAGTGACACCAAGTGCATCTCCAAGTGGGACACCACAAATATATGGGTGCAATTAATTAAATAAATAATTCAAACATTAGAATATTGAAAGGTGTATGACACCTATCCCAACATAACACGGGGCAACACCATACAATGCTCCTTATAAAATAAGCCACTTCATAATATATCTGCTTATTGAGATGCTAAAGCATGCAATACTCTTCTAATATTCCTCTCTTGCCTAAGCACTACAATATATAACACCCAACTACTTACAACTACTACTTCTCTGTGCATGTGGGATAAAAACTTCTATTCTATTCTAAAATTGTCTAATATAACTAACTTAAGGGATGTGTGCTACTTGTTACCATGTCCATCAACCAATATACATTATAATATCATACCCCTAGCTATCTAACATTCACCCTATGATAGTTACAAAAACATTTTCAATATATCCTTTAGGGAGCCCTCTAGATAAATCCAATGGATGAATAGGAGGAAGAGTGATCATATCAGCATCCAATAAACTTTGAAGCACATTGTTTAGAGTTTCACTAAACCTTATACATTTTATAGAATTTTGAGGCTTAAAATAAGGAGCATTGAAAGTAGTAGCCATATGATTAGCACTAGACTCATATTCTTTCTTGTCATTACCCTTTTGAAAATTAGAAGGCTAAGAAGGTGTGGAAGATGTTTCAGAGGACCACTATTTCAAACCATTGGAAGCAAGCAACTTGAGTCTGAAATTCTTAATGTGGACACAAAGGTCCATGAAAGAAGCATAACCATTAAAGTATACACTATCCCAGATAGGAGATATAGGTCCTTAACACTAATACTTTGTAATTCATCATCATGGATATGGTGTTTCATTTTAGCATAAAGAGATTGAAATCAAATAGCATGGTCATTGACAAGTTAATTGGAACCTTGGCCATGCTTGAAGAAATCATAAATAGTAGTTTTTAGGCCCATATTCACTTGGAAGTGGTTGAGGAAAGTTGTAGTAGCTAGTTGATCAAAATAATTGATAGATCCAAGAGACAACGAATAGAAGAATTGAATAACATAATCTTTAAGAGTGTGAGGAAATAACTTAGCCAAGATATCATCATCATAAGCATAGTCTAAGCATGTTACATTAAAGACTTGCAAACAAGTATTAGGGTCAAGTTTACCATGATACAATTCAAAGCAAGGTGCCACAAAATAAATGGGCAGTGGACAGGTCACAATTATAAATACAAAAGACATGTGATGTGCCAAAGATTGAGTAACGACATCTTGCCCACTAGTCATGGAATCATATTTCTTCTCAACTCTATCTATCTTTTACAATAATTCATTAAGGGGATATTGGTGGTAGTAGTAGCATGGGTAGAAATAAAGGGAGAGGGTATAGGAGACAAGAGGGAAGGATATGACATTTTGAGGGTGAAAGGCAAAATAGATGTGACATTAGTAAGGTGAGATGAAGGGATGGCACTAGTAATATAATATGTAAGTAGGACATTAATAGGAAAAGAAGAAGGAATGGAACTAGTTGGATGAGAGGTAAGTGGAACACTCATGGAAGGAGAGGTAGTGAGGACACTAGAAAAAGGAACATGAGAATTGGAGGTCACATTAAAAGTGGTAACATGGGAAGTAGACATAATGAGGGGATCTACTTCATTATGCAAAGATAAAGGATATATGGTACAAGAAGGTTGGATGGGTAAGGGAGAAGATGCTCCATGCAAAGAGTTAGAAGAAGCCATCATAGCACCAATGCCAGGAAGAGTTTTTATTCCAAAAGGTGCACTAATTAATAAAATATGAAGAGATACAACTAATTGTGAATGAGAAGTAGCATTATGTATCACAATCAAATATAAATTGCTCATTATGATTATCCTTAATGGTGATCTTTCGATTAGTAGAATGAGAAGCCATATGAGGTTTTAAGTGAGCACGTCTCATTAAAGTTAGATTAGGGTTTCAACTGGTTCTTGGCATAAACAAAATCTAGAAAGATAATCAATGATAAATCAAAGGTATCTATGAATATGCATTTCACAAATATAAGAGTCTTGGATTAGAAAATCAATAAAAATTAGAAGATAAAACCCTAAAGGGGTGTATGAGCAGAGGGGTTCACTAAAATGATAGGGAGAATAAAATCTCTTTTACATTAAATGTCCTACGACAAAATAATTAAACAAACATAATAAAAAATTACCCTTAAGGATTAAATAGTTAGCGCAAGTAACTACCTAGAGTAATGTGCTAAAACAAATGCAAAAACAAAATAAACAAAATAAGGGCACTTGGTTAGAATTTTGATGTAGATATGTTATGGTAGATGGTTAAAAGTTATTTTTCAAGGTACAAAAAATTAGGAAAGACTAGATGAATGGCTTGGAATCTACAAATTAACTACATATCACTATTGGTCAATTTTGTGAATGCAGGATTGATACTTGTAGGTTAAACCTGGACAAATGAAGATTTGATTTGGATACATGAATATGGTCACTGTAAATGTTTGAATGTTCATGTTTAGCTCGCCTTGAATATTTGTATTTGTTTTTGCATAAAAACTTGGTTGTGTGATTAAGAGTTTTCTAATGATAGGTAATATGTCCCCCCTTTTGTTGAACCCCTTTGATATAAAGCTAATAACTTTTGGAAATGTAATATAAAAAGTAAGGTACTATTAATTTCTACATCACATTCATATGAATAGAGAAAGAAAATGCTAATTTATAGCAAACTTTAAAATAATTTCTAGAAACAAGTTACAGAGATAAAAAGAGGATGGAGAGAATAACATGGAGTTGAAAGAAGGAAGCCACTGCCCAAGATGCCAACGTGTCACGCGGATGTCTATGCTAAGCGTTGTCATCTGTACGACCCAAAAATGTGAATAGTTGCCAAAATACGCGAAATCTAACCCAATTGTTCACCCAATCTTTATGCGGTTGAATGATTCCCAAGTACCTATAGTTGAAGACAAGGAAAATTGTTGGGGCCGTTTGGGGGTTTGACCTAAACAGGGGTTTGCCTTCAGGTCAAACCCCTACTTTGGTATTTCTACCTCCATAGTAACCAAGATAGATAAATAGAAAAAGTGTGTGTTCTTAATCTAAGTGCATCTAGAAATAAAACAATAACTAGAATGAAGACTGGTAAGATGTGATAACCCCAAGGTGCTCAGGGGAACAACAAGATAAATGCTTGCAATAATAAAATATAAGATCAATATCACCTGCAGAGGCTTGAGAAAGCCAAGAGGAGCAAGAGAGTTGAGGGAAAATATTGTAGAAAGCTGTAGATAGCTAAAGAGTGTTGTAGAGTGCAAGAAAGTTGCAAGAGAGCTAGGAGGAGAACCAAGAGAGAGTGCAACCATGAAAAAGATAGATTCAAAAAGGGAGGAGGGAAGAGGTTGATGAGCTATTTGGAATATTCCTGAAGCGTTACCACTGGCCAAGAAAGGTGACAAGTGGCAAAACACTCAGAATGTCCACCAAACAAGAAATTGTTGCAAGACTCTAGCACGTCGTGTAGACGTCCACACAAAGCGCTAGTGTCTAGACAGTTTGGACTCTAAAATGACATTAACACTAGAACATCACATGGCTAACACAAAGTGACAATAAATTTGACAAAAAGATAACACAAGAAACAAGGCCTGAGTACCACGGGAGGGAAAAAGGTTAATGCAAGGGCTAAAATGAGCCTACAAACAACTAAGGGAAAATGGGCACTAAAGTAAGACCAAAATATAGCGTGAAATTGCAAGGGTATACAATTTTCAACGTTACAAGAAATGATCGAAGATAGTAGGTAAACATCCTAGATATTGATGAAGTAGGTAATGCAATGATTATTGCTTTGATTATGTGAATGAATATATCTTAAATGCTCTTGTTAAATGATTTCTAGGATGATCAAAATTAACTATAAATAATTGTTAAATATAACTTTAAAATACACACATGAAATATTTCATATTTCAAATTAACACATAATTAATAATTAATTAAAAAGATTAAATCAACTTTAAATTTGAAAACTAAAAACTCTAAAATCTTTTCCAAAAATCATAGACTTACACTTAAGTAATGAATGAATAAAACTAAGAATCATAATTAATCCTAAAAATAAATACAAATAAAATCCAATAAGTTCAAATGATATGCCTAACTTTTAAAGACAAAACATGACTTAATGCACACTTATTGGTCCACCCTTTTTTTTGGAAATTATTTGACACCTCAACAAAAAGCATGCTGATGTGGCATCATATTTGATGATGTGGTCCTGAAACCTTAGTTATAAGTAGGGGTGTTGCCAAGTAAGCTACTGTAAAAATTTGGAGTGATTCTAAATTGCCACGTATGATTTTGACAGGCATGAAGTTAGGGTACACCACTATTGGGTCCTCTCCCCTATTGCTTATAGAGCAAAACAAAGCAGAAAGAGTGCAAGGTATGCAGTTTCTCCATTACATAATTTAACAATTTTTTTATGGCTGACCTCCTAATATGGTTTATGAAACATTTGTCCACCTAATTGTGAGACTGGTAGACTGGTAGAAGGGCGTCTTACATTGAACTCCAACTACGCATCTCATATGTGGAGCCCACAGCAGGAAGCCAATTCAGAATTCATGGGTAATGGAGAATGGAGATGATTCCGCTTGTCACCTCCAGCTTAAAATAAAACACGTGGTATCACAGCCATTATTATACTGTGTGAGCTCCTGATCCGCCCCTACCAAAAATAACACAGAGAGAAAAAAAATCTACAGTGTGTTCATCAAACACAAGGTAAGCTTTTAAGCCTGATAATTTTGTAAAATTTTCTCATTCAAATTTGGTTTTTCCGGAATGAAATTCATTCCCTTCAAATGATCAATGGAAATTCTCCTCCTGATTTGGGGGCTTTTAGTGTTCCGAATTTAAAGCTAAAATTGCATGCCTCTGAAAATCTTGAAATTTCTTCTCCACCACCATCGTCCCATTACTCCTCTTGCGGGGAAAAATTATTTCATTGCGATGATTCAGACTGTGATAATAATAAAGGCATGGCAATTGGGTACGTAACTGCAAGTTCGTTCGAAACACCCACAGTTTGCGGTTCGTTTGGAAGCTGCAATGATTATTTCCTCGACTCAGAAATCGGGTCCTTTAGAAATATGAGCTTCCAAGAAATCCCAAATTTGGAGCAGTTTGATTCCCCTGGATACGAGACTGAAGGCTCATGGTTGAGATCTTTAAGATCGAGAAAAAAAAATAGTAAAAGTTTTCACAGGAAGAGGAATTTCGTTTTACCATCAGAAAATGGTATTAGGGTTTGGGTTGATAAGAACAACAATAATAATAACACTAGGGTTTGGCCGGATCATAAGGAAGACGGTGCTTTGAGTACAGGAGAGGGTAAAATACATGAGCCAGACGATAGGGGTGAGAGCAGAATAGATGGATGCAATGACTTGAACAGGACTGTATTGGAACTGGACGGTTATCGGGAAAATAGGGGTAATTTGAGCTCGATATGTGAATCACAGACTTCAGAATTGAATTCAATCAAGAATGATGTTTTGGACAATTTTGAATTTAGAACAACTGAGTCTCTTGAGGTTCGGCAGCTGACTTCAAATTCTTTTGATTGCAGTTTTGGGGAAGATTGTAGAGTTGCAGATGTAGATAGAGAGGATGTGGGTGTAGGGCAATTGAATCTCATGGCAGGTGCTTGGGAAGTAAATGGGGTGACTGCTGGTGAAGGATGTTCTTTTACAAGAGAATTTGTGTCTGATCATGAAGGAGAAAGTAATGATAGGTCTGAACTGAGGAGGTTGCATGATATAAATCAATTGTTCATGGGCAACAGGTCTTCAGATTTTGATAGCCAAAGTGAGTTTGATTCAATAATGGGAGATGCAACAGATGATGAAGGTGACACCTTAAATCTCTCACAGAGGAACAGGTCCTTGAATCCTCGGGTTGATGTGAAAGAAACAGACAGTAATAATCCATTGCTCTTGAATTCAGAGGTGGTTTTTGGTGCTAGTGATTGGGACGAGTTTGCTCGGGAGGTAAGAGGAAATGACACTTGCGTTTCCAATCAGGAGGTAGATGTCCGGGATGTTTGTTGTCACGGAGTGTCTAGAAGCACTTCCACCAAGACAGTAGATGCTATGGAGGATATCCGTGGTGCTTCCGATTTGAAGGTAGAAGATTTTGGTAGTTCATTTACAGGGGTTGCCGGTAAACTTGTTTATGAAGACATGCTCACAACTCCTCTTCATTTAGGGGTTATCTTTACAAGCAGTGGAAGTGGCAGGCCAGACCTCGAAGAAGATGACAGACAAGAGTTATCGAGATCTTTTGATTCTGTTCAGACAATAGACAGGTTCAGAGATCCTGAAAATCTGATTGCAAAAGCAAACAATTATGTATGTGGAGACAGTGGACTTTCTAGCGAGTTGCCAAATTCTCCAGTGGATTTTTTTTTGGCAGAAGAGGAAGAAGAAAAGTTGCAATCAGGAGGGAAAGCCTCTAGCCTGGAGGCAGACATTGAAATATCTTCTTTGCAGGCATCCCTCGAAAATCTTGAAGATACTAATCATGAAAAGGAACTTCAATGCTTACCTAATAAAGAGGAAATAGAGGAGGAGAAGAATCGTTCAATATTTTGTGCACCATCAGCAAGGAAAGCATCTGGTGAAAAAGGCACGTCCTTTCTCTCTTTATCTGATACCAAAACAATATGTTTGCCTGTGGAGGTAACAGAAAAAAAGTTGGAGAAAGTTCCAAGAATTGAAGTAAATGGTGAAAGTTTTATACCAATGGCATCTAGATCAAGAAATATTCGTCTCTGTGACATGAACCTTGGTATAGAGACGATAGATGCTAGAGATTGGGGAAAACAAGACCTTGGACCAGATGAGGTTAGTGACACATACTCATAAGTTTTATAGGCACGTTAATTATATGTCGATTAAAATGTTCCATATATCTTTGATTAAACTTATTTTGTAGCATTTGGATCAGTTTACTTATTTTATATATTGGATTTTTGAGAAACAAACAGAAGTCATTTCTTTTTTTAACAGAAGTTATTTTTCAAAGGCTGGCTCAATCTGTTTGACTTAATGAACTTTCTTAATTGTTCCTTTGAATTCCTTGCTGCAGCAGTAAAATAGTCTGATTTCAGGACACTGTTTTTGGTTTATTAAATATTTTTGTACTTGTGGTTCAGCATGGAAATAGGGTCTGATTGCCAATTATTTTTGAAATTGGGAAATATGATTTCTGTAGTTTAGTTTTGTTTGCTATTATGAAAATAAATATATGAAAAAAACAGTTTCTATGGGGAAGAAATGACTATCAGACTGATTTGGTATGCTGCTACGAGTTAAGCCTTTTTTGAAGAATGTTTTAGTTGCCATCAGCACTTCATTTGTGTAGATACTATAACTATGGGTAGTCATATAGGATGCAAGGAGAAATCATTTCCGAATAGCACTTACCACTTGTAGACTGATGATTTAATAATGTTTTGTTATAGCCAACCCATTATGTTTTGTTGCCATTAACTTCTTGTGTTCTGTTGTTGATGGTTGTATAGCCAATAATTGTATGTCTTGTCATTTAAAAAGCAAGTCTATGTCAGGGAAGCTATGCTGATTTGGGCCTCCCTATACTGAATACTTGTAAAGACAATACCTATCTGAAAACATCTGCTTATCTGGTATTTATTGTTTTCATTGTTACCACTATTATTATTTATATTACTGCAATCTGGTAGCGTAGAATTAGTAGCAAACATTTTGGCGCTGTTGCCTTTGTAAAATTAGGAAACAAAAACTTGGGAAACAACAATTAATACCTATTGACGAAACATTAAAAGGATGGCAAAATAAATGGGTCGACTGATCGACAAAGGTGAGAATGATCTCGCAAGGGATTTAAGATATTTGTGGGACCTATCTGTAGGGGAGCATGTTCATGAAGTAGTTGAAAGAAATCACTTGCCACAAGACACGATTTGGAACAATTTGGTGGTAGCTGAAGACATTGATACACTGCTCGATCGCCTACCCCACATCTTGCTCGACATTATATCATATTGCAAGGTCTTCATGCTGAACGAGACTATGAAGCATGACGACAACAAAGCCTACAATGGTATGAGGAAAGGGGTTGCTGTGAAGAAGAAGAAATATTAGACGATTGATGCCGAACCTTGAGAAATTAAATGCCATTGATTCCAAACAAAGACATAAAAAAGGGACAAACTGGTGAGGGAGTGGACCAAAGTCCATAGTTGGAATACTCAATTGCCCCAAGTTCCCTTGAAGTCAACTCGTTGGGTTTTGGAGCCAATATATTGGAAAAAAACTCGCCATGTGGATTTACACGCCTTGTATGCGCCAAAAACAAGAAAAAACACGCCAAAAACACGAAAAATCGGCAATTTCCAGCCTATAAAAACCGTATTCAGGCCTGTTCATCACATAGTAAAAAATTTAAGTATTTTTGAAGTTGCTGAGTTTTTCCGAGTTGAAATTTTTTGGTTTGCTGAGTCCGAGTTTGCAAACTATGGACCAAACTATTTGACGGTCTATCTAATTACTTGAACAAGAAGAAAGGAGACGAGGGTTGTGAGAGGCTGTGTCCTATAAGAAGTCAAGGCCACTAGTATTGGACAATAGTGGAAGTGAAAGTTGAAGCCGACACCAAAGCTTGAGTAGGAGCCAAAGTTGAAACCAAGGAAGGGTTCAATTGGTATTGAAACATTGTATGCCACATACAAGCGCTGAATGGGTGGAGATTGCATGGCAATTGCCCCTTCCAAAGAAGAAAGTGTAGATCTTGTAGATTGGGTAAGGTTGGCAAGTCCAATAGCATCTAGGGACTTCATAGAAGTCGACGAATCCTTTTCCCTTGGAGGGAATTCCTGGCTTCAAAGTGGAGTTGAATAGTGATTTCTTCACTAAAGAGGAACAAGTTGCTTATGAAGCAAATATACTTGGGATAGATGAACTACTAATTTTGAGATCCAAAATCAATAACTCTTGGGCAAGCTTAACCACTAGTAGGAGGGAGTAATACCAAGGGGGAACCTGAAATCGACTAGAACAAAGTTCGCATTATTGTTGAAGGAAGGGTCAGGTATAGGGACATGTCCAATAGGGGTGAGGAACATCCAACATAGACCTTTTGTAGGAGGATCTTATTTGGAGGGTCACCTCAGAGAAATTCCATAGGTAATCCATTGACTCAATCTCCTGAGAAACAAAAGTTGCCAAAGTTTATTGGAGACGGATTTGAAGATTGTGTCTGTCATTGTAGGATGTGCACTATCATATTGATTGCTAATGTGCAGATAGACTGATGACATTAGTTGAAAATCATTTTAACTTGAGATGCTTTCTAGTACATTTTGAGGAGTGGTGATTCATTGGCATACTAATATCTTAGATCTTTAAAAAGCCACATGGGATAAACATAAGAAGGCTTTTGAGAGAGAATTTAGACTCTTGAGGGACAACAACAAGATTGTCACGGAAATATATAATACCCAATAGGGTAAAAATGAGAATGTATGAGCCTACAATGATAGGCTCAAAGAATTATTAAATAGAATTGAGAAGGAACTAGTCGATAGTTTGAAGAAGCAATGGTTCATTGAAGGGTTGATACCCTTACTACGAAGGAAGATGAAGGCAATTTCACGCTCATCTAGTGAGGATGCATATAAAAGTGAAAACAAGACATCCTCTTGCTTGAGGGAAGTGAAGATGATTCTAATTCAAGTGATAATGAAGCAGGATTGGTTCAAGCTCTTAGTAGGGCCAGGCTAAGGATGATGGAAGAGCTAAAGGAGGACATGAGAGAAGAAGAGACCTTTGGTATACATACGGTAAAGTAGAAAGTAGAAGGTCATACTAAAGCCAATTGCCCAAAGAGAATGTTTTGTGAAATCTATCAAGTCATGGGTGTCATATCCCCTATATATATGCTTTGTGACTTATGTATATATTACGATTTATCAATGATTTACATATTTTCATATGATGTATACAGGTACTCATTGTGAGATTTAATTGTAATATCTTGAGATTAAGACATTGTTTAAATTAAAGATCGTGATAAAAGACGAGGAAGATGTTTTTGTAAAATATCAATATGATTGATAGAAATCCTTATATATAAATAATATTAAAATAATATTATTATTAATATAGAATATGATTATTATTAATATTTTAATAATATTATATTTATAATATAATATATTTATATAAAAAATAAATATATATAAATATAAAATAATATTATAAATATATTTATCAATATAATACTAAAGTGAAACATTACATATTTATAATAATATAATATATAAGAAAGAAGTTAAGTAGTGATCGGGCCCTTAAGGAATCCCGATCCCATATTAGAAGCTTTATCAAAAGCAACGAATAAAGGGATTTGTTGTGTCCCTTACGATTGGAGACCTTTCGGGGTCTTTTTAAAGGCCCCCCATCCATGCCCTTTGGGAGGATCGGAGCAGCGAATCTACATTCACTTTATACAGCGATCAACAAGGAAGTACGTGAGATAAAAAGGGATACAGCAGCAGTATTAAGAGATTACAACTGCAGGGAATTCCTGAACCAGCAGGTAATATGGTCTGGTATAAATTATGTCAATAATAAATAAATAAGTAACTATAGGTATTATGAGGTAGGTATAAATGTAAATTTATAGATGTGTTAAATACATTTAAATTATAATAGAATCTGTATTGTATGTGACTCAGATTTCGGTTAAGTAAATGAATAAATTTATATGTTAAATATAGTGAAATCCACTAAGTATCAATAGAGTGAAATAGAACTATGTTATGTGTACAACATGAGTAATAGTTGGATGAAAATACGTTCTTATATAAGAAACATGATTGGATCATCAATGAATCTACATTCTAATCATAAGAATATACCAACTATAATCTATACCCATAACAATAATAAACAATTGTGTAAGAATAAGGATGTCATATGACGACATTCCAAATTGAGACATAAATAACTCTATTCATGCATTATGATGATAAATAGTATAATAGAATTCCATCTAGAGTACAAGGGAATATTGAAATAAAGATCATATCTCCGTAACCCTTATTACTTCATCCAATGAGGAACCATAGGTATTGTAGGGAAAGGCGGGTGTAAATCCGGTCAGCGATCCCGTATCGACCCCAAGGGCTAGGGACCTAGTTTCTCAAGCTGGGTCAGCGATCCCGTATTGACCCCAAGGGCTAAGGACATAGTTCCTGATGCTGGGTCGAAGGTGCGTGAATAGACCCCAAAGGCTGGGATATAGGTTCCCGATGCTGGGCCGGAGATGGTCTCTGCGTGCCCTAGCTATGTAAGATACTAATTCCTTGATGAATAATAAGAGGGGTGAGTATGGATCTAAGTTATATTCGTACTAATGTACTTATGGAATGTATTATATAATAGTTATGAATGACAAGGAAATGAATAATCCTTGATACAAATGAAATACATATATTATCTTTGATCTTATCATTGAAGTTTAGTGATATCTAACGTTACTAATGTCTCCTTGAGAATCACTTTGAATGCAGATTCAGGTTTAAGTGTTACCTCTAGAAAGGGGACATTACAATGGGTCATATAGTCAAGGATTGCCCATACAATTTGAAGAATGAGAATGCCCAAGTACTCTTTGCTCAAGGAGAGCCATTGACACCACCCACCACTCCAGTGAAGTAGTAGAAGAATAAAGATGCACCTCCTAGAGCACCTACAAGTGCATCACTTGGTGGATATCGAAATCAAAGATATAATAGAAGTCAAAATATGGATGGATGTAGTATGATGTCCATGACCAACTAGTTATACAATGTCGAAAGTGTAATAAGTGGGATCATTTCGCAAGAGATTGCCTACCAATCAAGGTACTCCTAGAAATCTTTACCATTGGTGTGGACTCAAAGATCATACCGATAGTAATTGTCCAAAACAAGCCAGTGTCAATATGATTGGCATCATTGGTGAGGACAAAGTAATGGTAATTACTAGATCCCAAACAAAAAGAGTTGACTACTCGGATCCCAAACAAAAAGAGTTGACTACTCGGACCCACCCACAAAGAAGCAAAGGTTGGCCGAAGCAAGAGTAGAAGTTGGGAACGAAATGCTTGAAGAGAAGCGGTAATCACATGTGAATGTAGCAATGAGCAAGCTTAGTTTTGCAAAGGCTATTGCCAGGGAAGTATTGCAAACCACAATACCAATAAAGGTGATGGATTTATTTCATAGTGTTTCAGATAGAGGCAATAACTATTAATGTACAAGGCCATGACATGGAGTGTACCCATGCATGCCTAGTGTTAGATGGCATGACATCGGGTGAGGGAGATCGCATGAGGCAAAATGAGGAAATGAGAGTGAAACTTCCTTTGAGGTGATAAAGTAATTGATCCTATGCTCTTGACAATGAATTTAGCTCGACGACCTACAGTTGTGCACATGGAGATGCTAGGGAGTAAACTTACTAATACCATTGTTGACATTGGATTTGGTGTGAATGTCCTTATAGAGGGACTTGTAGGAGTCTCAAGAAACCCACAATAAAGCCATCAACCTTCTATTTGGTAGGAGCAAATCAATATGGTATAAAGGTGCTGGGAGTTCTCATGGTGCAGAAGGTAATTGTTGGCACCCAACCATTTATCTTGAATTTTATAGTTATTTTATTAAAGAAGGCCTACAATGTATTATTGGGTCAAGGTGGTTGGCTAATAGCAGCCAAAGCTGACCATAATTGGAAAAAGAATTTGTTGTCCATTGAAAATAGAGACCAGAAATATATATGAGATTTAAAGAACCAAGTAGTGAGTGAAGAGGTAGCCTCATTTGAAGGGTCATCAAATTCAGACTCTGATGAAGAATGCTTGGTAGGTGGAAACTGAGGTACCATAGAGTCAAATAATGAAGGGTTTCTAGAGATACAAACTCGCTTCAAGGATGAAACCAACTCTCTCAAAGGTCTCTTCCATTGGCAAATGGAAGATTATGAAGTCTTCTCGCTTGTTTGTAATTTTGTGGAGATCATGGATATTGAAGAAGGGAAAGGAAAAGAATGGGATGATTGCGAAGAATCTACTCATTAGGTGTATCCTCTAGAATTTATAGAAGAGGGTAATGCGGAGTTAGATGAGAAACCTGCACAGCAATTTGGTAGCATCCAGGACATGAAATACAGAGTCCCCTATGGTGAAGGTAAATTTGGGACTAGAAGGAGATGCCAAAGTCATTATGGTTGTAAATGACCGGGATCTAGTATTGAAGGCAGCTGCATTTGGAATCAATATAAGATTATAAGGATGTATTTGCCTAGATATATAAAGACCTAATAGAGGTACCACCAGATGAATTGAAATTATATTGCAAAAGTCTAGGAAGAAATTTATAAAATGCTTGATGCATGTATAATTTTTAAGGTGCAAACAAGTGAGTGGGTATTTGTGATATTAATAAATTTGAACAAAGAATTAGGACAAATAAGAATGTGTTGATTTGCAAAGTCTGAATGCAATCACCATTAAGGATCTGTTTCCTATTCCATTTACAGATTCTATATTAGAAGTGGGTGGGCACAAGATTTACAGATTCTTTATGTATAGTTTTTTTAATTATAACTAGATTAGCATAGCTGAAGGATAAAATGAAGGCCACCTTTGTGGTGGAAGATGGGGTGTATGCATGCAATTAGATGCAATTTGGACTTTGCAATGCTCTGGCCACCTTTTAGTGGATTATCTAGCATGTCTTTGATAAGATGGCAATGGGAAACTTCAAGGCCTTTCTGGATGACTGGTCCATTTACAATAGTCAATAGACACGTCTATGGGCTCTAACAGAGTGTATGCGGCATTGTAGAGCAGCAAAATTGGCTTTGAATCCAAACATGTGTAGATTCGTGGTACCTCACGGGAGGCTCCTCAGCCATGGTGTGTGTAAGGCTGGATTGAAGATGGACCTGGATAAAATAAGGTCATTGTGGAAACGGAAGCATTGGGTGACTTGACTAGAATAAAGTCCTCCTTAGGCCATGCTAGATACCACAGGCAATCAAGAATTTTGCACAAGTATCTTATCCTTTGGATGTTCTAACAAAGAAATAGATCTCATTCGTGAATGGAAGTAGAGGTGCAAGTACAGGTGCAGAATACGCTCCTACACTAATCTATAAGAGGAGGTATGTGCAAAATGTAAATTGATCATACGATTACAAGGAAATAAACTCAAAAGCAATATACAATAAAACAATGATTTATGTGGGGAAGACCCTTTCGAGAGAAAAACCCCACACTCCAAAGAAACTCAATGTATTATTTAGTAATCAATGGTTACAATACATTTGCAGAGTCTAAGCCTTTATAGGAGGATCACCAGCAAGAGATCTGAAGCAATTTTGGCAGCATAACAGTACTTACAAAACTCACTATGAAACCTTTTTGTCTCAGGCACCCGATAAATTGGAAAAGCAATATATTTGTTAGCATTTTAATTTGCATTTTTTAGTGCAACACAAAATAGAACAGATGTGCAATAGAATTGCTTTTCAAATTAGAAGGGGAAGCTCTTTGCAAAATAAAAATTAACCTGCTATGAACAATATGTATTTGTAGTTTACAATCTTTACAATGTTTTTTTGGGATTGCACATTCAAGCTGAATAAATGTTAATTGTGTATCTTTTTGGATTTGCCTGGTGTAAAAGGCTGAGACACTCTTTCAACACAAAACAAAGGATTTTAGGCTTTAGACCGAAAATAAATCCCAAGACTAGAGGCTTGAGCTATTTAGCTAAAAATATAGACTAAACAATACAATTACAATTACACCATAAGGATTAAATAGGCTAAGACATACACAAGACATTATAAGTTAAACATGGCAATTGAATTCAAAGCTTTGTGGTATGATCAAGTGTTCTGGGGAAGGTCTTGAAGCTTGTGGCGAAGACAACACATGGTGCAAACTATTGTCATTGCACTGCGAGTTGGTCAAAATGTCAGATCCCCTTAGCCTAATTGCCTATTGAGAAGTGATGGTCTCTCTGATACGGCAAGTTGTGTTAGAAAATGTGGGAAGTTGCTGGCAACTTGACCTTTGATGAACCATTTTACCTGAGAAGAAACTTGACTTGCTTTAATGATTTGGTAAAGAGGAATCTGTTAGTTTCTTGTGCATTTGACCTTGGCATCAGTGACTCGATTAACTTTTGCTTGAATACTGCTATTAAGATTGATCTCAATTGGCTGAAATTCTTTTGCAACATTTGTTGTATCCAACAAAAATAGCAAGTAATAGTGTAAACTTTTGCATTAAAAACTGGGTGCAGACCAAGATAAAATGGAAGATTCAGCTTGAAGGCATTATCTGTAACCATCTTAGTAATAGCGTATGGGCCATAGCTAAGAGGATGAATCTTGTGGTAGGACCTGTGAGTGTTTCCTTCTCTAAATGCAGCCATACTCTGTCACCAACCTTGAAGGTGTATGGCACTCGACATTGAACATAGTGCCTGTAATAACCAACCTTGATTTTTTTTTTGAGTATGAAATGCTACAACATTACTGAATGACAGTTAACTCACATTTACAACATACCCAATGGACCAAACTGCTGTTTTAGAGTGTTTTGAAGATAAATATAGAGAACACATCAAATAGAACAATAAGCAACACTACCCAGTTAAGCAAATCACTGTTTTTTCATGAATGCGAAATACCCATAAGCTGCATATGTTATTTCAGATCTGCTACAAGTTTACACAGCAATATTTTCATAATTTGGGCAATACCCAGATGGATATATCAATTCTATGACAATTTTAAAACATACCCAAATGATAAAACTAAGTTATAACACCAGTACAAACATACCCATTTTCTGCTGATGCAAAAGAGGTCTGATGTAATTTTGTTGCAGCAACTGGGGCCCCAAAATGGTGTCAAAACTCTTCCAAACCCTAACTTCTCCAACTCCAAAGTATCAACTTGCAATGAGGCACCTCCAAAACATTAAAAAAACTCCAAAAACCTAGGCGCTTGGCTCTAGGGTTCCCATGCCCAGCAGGAACAGCTGTACGACCTATATGGGGGGTTCAAGCCTGCTTAAAACCTACACCAAAACTCACCCAAAATGCTTGCCATGTTACATAAACTATGAAATATTTATTGAATATGATCAGATCCTTACAATGAGAGAGCGAATGCTCTTATATAGAAGATACAAGAGACAAAAGCTTGAAAGCTAGCAAAAAGCTCTACCTAACAAAGCAATATTGCTAAAGACAGAAAAACCTATCTAAAAGGAGAAAAACCTGCAGCGAACTTAGAAGTAACCATTAATATTATCTTAATACCCCCCCTTAATGGTTACTGCACTAACTAAAAACAGAGTTGCCCCCCCTGAATGGAGACAACCGAAAAGGAGAAAGACTGGTCACAAGCAACTGAAATATCTGGCAGAAGAGATGGCCTAAAAGGCGTAGAAAGCAGACTCCTTCTGCTCAGTATGCTCTGCGACATGTGCTGATGGTGTTGATGCTTCAGACTTGGACTATTCAACAACCAAGTGTTTTCGGTAATCCTTTTTCATATGCCCAAACTTGTGGCAGTAATTGCACTGGATGTTGTATTTCTTGGAAGGGTCCTGTGACTGACCCTGATTGCATTGCTGAGAGGGATGATTAGTGCCCTGATTCTCCTTGAAGAACTTGGCAGTAAATGCCTGTTCTGAGGAGGAGGAAGAAGCACTGCTACCGAACTGTTGTTTCCATCCATCCTGCTGCAAGAGTTTGTTGCACAGATCGGGAAACGTCAGACTAACATTAGATGAAGTAATGTTAAGAGTTTCGATGAAGTGCTCATAAGAGGGTGGTAGACTTTTCAAAGTGATCACTACCATATCTTCTTCTTCCATCTTCCGACCAATCGCCATCAACTGATCACGGATGTCCTTGATTTTTATGAGATGCTCCTGCAGAGACATCTGATCATCCATCATCATCGAGAAGAGCATGTTCTTGAGAAAGAATGCTCGACTTTTGTCAGAGATTTCATGAAGGTCCTTCAGTGAATCCCAAATTTCTCATACTGTTTTCCCAAACGGAACCTGAGGCAGCTGATCATTGGTGATTGACAACTTGATAAGCATTACCGCTTCACGATTTTGCTCATCGAATCTATCCTGATCCTTACCCACCACTGGAGGACGTGTAGTTTTGCCCAGAATAATTTGGTCCAGACACCGATACTCAAAAATAGTCATCATCTGTTGCTTCCAGGTGTTGTAATTTTTGCCGTTGAATCTCTAACTGCTCTCCAACAGAATGTTGGTCAAAGATGCCATGCTTTACGTTTTTCGAGACACGAAAAGACAAATTTAAGCAGTGGGCACAGAAACAGAAGCAGATAGACGACACAGATAGGGAAAATAGAATCTTTGCACAAAAATAGATCCCGAAAACACGGAATAAACTGACTCGAAAATCCGAGCATGGATATCGAGGTATGGATCTCTGGGATTACGGAAAACGAAATGATGGGTCATGCGCTGGGCACAATAAACTTCGAACAGATGACCACAGCAAAACGGGTCTCAGACTGCTGGAGACTGTCGCTGGTCACAAAGGCTATAAAATTCAGCTGAAGCTAGCAGTAAGAGAGGAACCTCCTCTGACAGAACGAGATCGCTAACCAAATCATGAGCAAAAATAGGAGCCGCCGCTAGATAACAAATCTTAACAAAAACCGTCTAATTGGAAGCAAATTGAATGCGACCCAACATCCACAGATTCAAATGGTGACAATAGGATTATTGCTTGCTGAAGCCTGAAGGTCTTTGAAGTTTTCTACCATACATAGACGACAATGTCGACTCACAAAAAGACTAAAACACGAGATTTCAAAATGATTAGGAACAAAAAATGTGAGCAAGGACTTCAAAAACGCCGCCAAAAAAAAACCACACGAATCGTGCCAGACAAAGTGCCAAAAAGGAAGTTTTTGATTTAGAAGGAGAGAATCTCGTTGACCAGGGATTTTATGTGCTCAAAGCACGACGACCTCCAATCAGAACGCCGATCTTAGACGTAAGAAGAATCGCGGGCCATCAAAACGCGATTCGGAACAAGGAAATCGTGGGTGCTAAAAAACGCGTCCACAATACCAAATACTAATCGTTGGCAGAGATGAAAATACCCACAAAGCGCCCACAGATGATCCGCCAAAGAAAGTCTTCTAAAACACGTCATTAGAAAACACGATGCACCCAGAATGAAAGTCGTAGACAGCAAATAACCCGTGGGTAGGAATCTTGATTACGAGAAGTCATAACTTGAAAAAACCCATGTACTCACGCCAAATAGAGTCACGAAACATGCGACCAACAAAAAGAAAAATGGCGCTCCGAAATGATCAAAGTCAAAATGATGACTTTCAAATTGCGACCTTCAAATCGCTGATACTGGAGTATTTTGCAGAATCGTGAGCAGATCAAAAGACGCCAGAAATCGCTACTTTCAGGATGAAAACCGCCTCTAAAAACGACGACGCAGGAACAATTGCCAGAGAAAAACAAACCAGGTTCGAAACTTTGCTCTGATACCATGTTACATAAACTATGAAAGATTTATTAAATATGATCAGATCCTTACAATGAGAGAGCGAATGCTCTTATATAGAAGATACAAGAGACAAAAGCCTGAAAGCTAGAAAAAAAGCTCTACCTAACAAAGCAATATTGCTAAAGACAGAAAAACCTATCTAAAAGGAGAAAAACAAGGAGCGAACTTAGAAGTAACCATTAATATTATCTTAATATGCCAAACAATCTCCTTCTTGGTCCAAAATAAGATAATCTTCAATGCTTAAGAGTAGGCCCAACAATGGTCAAAACGACTTGCATTGGGAATGGTATTGCTAGAATGGAGGTAGAAACCTGCAATAAATCTCTTCGAAACCAGCAATACTCTCCTTCAAAATCTTCTACAATCCCGCTCTCAAAATATCATTTGCAGAATCTCGATATTTTGCCATTAAAACCTCTTTGCGACAAATCTGCAAACTCCACAATAAGCATCAACATAGTCTCTGAATGAAACTATTAGCAATCACTCCGGGGAGACCTCTCACCACCGAGAATGATATTCTCTATGAGGGTTTTCATCCTCACAAAGTTCTTGGAAAAAACCGGCAACATAACATTTCTTCTCATCAATGCATAAACCAAAATGAGCTCCAAAAATCACTTTTATTCTTCTTCCCAAACCCTCACGCCTCACATGGGAAAATAAAATATTACTTTATTAAAATTTCCCTTATGTCTCCCAAGTTGAGCGCCACCTCATTAAAAATATAAATTTAAACTCACTTTTAATATTTCCTTATGTCTCCCTAGGCGCCCCACATTAAAGTCACTTTATAACATTTAATAATGCTAAAGTTAAATATTTAATTTTCTTTATTATATTAGTGTTAATTAAAATAACCCCAAGATAAATACCAAACGGTCACCGAATGAAAGGGCCAACCCTGTCGGAGTGAAACAATTGCCACGTGATGAAGTCGGTGCTGACACAATGACTTACTAAAAATAGGCACGAGCTCTTAAAAAGGTGGAACACCAACCAAGTGTCTGAAACAGTATCCGAAAGTGTCATTGCGAACCTCTCTGCCATTTGAGCTCAATTCCAACAAGAGAAATGCCACATAAGCATCCCCTACACGTCTCCAAGAACTGTGGAGTTCCCTAACTATCTAGTGTTAGACTACGGGAACTCGAGTGATAGGCCAACTCTCAACAAACTGTCAGTGCTTAGGAAGGGGACATTACAGTCCTCCCTCCCCAAAATTGCTTGTCCTCGAGCAATTGTAACTCTGGATGCTGCAAAATCTACTCACTCTCCCAAGTAGCATCCTCTACCGGCAAGTTCTTCCACTTCACCAGGTATCCTCTAATAGTCCTCCTTTTGAGAGTACGTTTCCTAGAATCAATGATAGCCTTTGGAATAAGTATAAGCTTCCCCTCCTTATTTAAAAGTGGTAGCTCTACAGAAGGAACCGCATTGTGACCAAGTGCCTTTTTAAGGCGAGATACATGGAAGACATTGTGCACTCTATTGGTAGCCGATAACTCCAACTCAAAAGCCACTTCCCCAATCCTCTTGGAGATCTTGAAAGGGCCGTAAAAATGTTACTTAAGCTTTTTCGACCCACTCTTCTTGAGAGTGGATTGCTTGTAGGGTTGCAACCTCAAGTATAACACGTCACCAACGTCGAATGTACACTTGATGCAATGCTGATCTGCGTACAACTTCTGCTGATTTTGAGCTTGCTGCAAGTTTTCTTTCAAAGATTTCATTATGTCCTGACTTTCCTGCAACAAATCCTTGGCCTTAGGCACTTTGCTATCTCCAAACAACAAGTCAAGGAAGCTTGGAGCTTCATATCTGTACAATGCCATAAATGGTGACATCTTAATTGACACGTGGTAAGTAGAATTATAGCAATACTCACCAATGTGCAACCATCTCACCCATGCCTTTTGTTGCCCTGAAATATAATTTCTAAGGTACTTCTCCACCCACCTATTCACAATCTCTGTTTGTCCATTTGTTTGTGGGTGATAACTGATACTAGGAGTGAGCTCAGTCCCACTCAATTTGAAAAGTTCCCGCCAAAAAAGACTTAGGAACTTGCTGTCCCTATTGCTGACAATACTCCTGGGCATCCCATGAAGTCTAAAAATCTCTCTAAAGAATAAATCAGTCACTTGTGCTGCTGCTGAAATGGCAAAGAAATGAGCAAATTTTGTCAATCTATCCACAACATAAATACAATTCGTACTCTGCACCTTCGGTAGCCCTGTGATGAAATCTCTAGAGATGCATTCCCATTTTTGCTTGGGAATGGGCAGGGGCTGCAACAAACCAGCTGGGCATGTATGTTCGTTTTTGTTCGGCTGGCATGTGGGGCACTCACGAACATATTTAAGGACTTCATTTTTAAGCCCTTTCCAAGTGAACCCTTTTCCGGATCTGTCTGTAAGTCTTGAAGAAACCTGGGTGTCCAGCCATAGGTGCATCATGGAATGTCCCCAAAATCTTCACCTTAAGCTGAGAATTGGGTACTAAATAAATTCTTTCCTTATAAATGATCAACTCATTAACCACAACATACCTGTCATCTTGTATAGTACCCTCTATGATGCCTGTAGCCCAAGAGTCCTTAGCGTACTCGGTTGAAATCATCTCTCTCCAATTAGCCGTAATCTCTACTAGAGAACGCAAATGAGGTCTCCTGGATAATGCATCAACAACTACATTCTTCTTTCCTTTGACATACACAATATCAAAGTCATATGCCTGCAGCCTGCTCACCCACTTTTGCTGCCCATCATTATGGTCCCTTTGATTCAAGAAGTATTTGAGGCTATAGTGGTCGGTTTTGACAACGAATCAGCCTCCCACAAGAAATGATCTGAACTTGGTCAAGGCATGCATGATGGCCAACATCTCCTTATCATATATAGAATATCCCCTCTCATCACCTCTCAACTTCTTGCTCGCAAATGCAATGGGATGCTTATCCTGCATCAAGACAACTCCTATGCCCTCTCTTGAAGCATCACACTCCAACTCAAAAGGTTTGGAGAAATTAGGAATAGCTAAAACTGGGCAAGTGCACATAACCTGTTTGAAATGATCAAAGCATCGCTGTGCTGCATCTGACCAAAGGAAAGCTCCCTTCTTAGTCAAGTTAATAAACGGGGCAGCCACCTGTGAAAAGCCCTTAACAAACCTCTTGTAAAATCCCTTGAGCTACGAGAGATTAGTCAGTGGAGGCCAATCCATAATTGCTTTGATCTTATCAGGATCAACTCTAACACCCTTAGAGCTAATAATGTGGCCAAGGTAAAGTAGTTCTCTCATGCCAAAATCACATTTAGACTCCTTGGCATATAATGACTCTCTCTCTAGGATGCTCAACACCTCATCAAGGTGCCTCATGTGCTCCTCCCATGTCTTGCTGAATATCAAGATATCATTAAAGCAAATGAGAACAAACTTTTGGAGCTGATCACGAAATACCTTGTTCATACAAAATTGGAAAGTAGCAGGTGCATTGGTTAGGCCAAAAGGCATAACCAAGAACTCGAAGTGTCCAAATTGACATCTGAAAGTTGTCTTCTCCACATCCTCCTCTCCGACCCGAATTTGATGGTACCCCGATCTCAAATCAATTTTGGAGAAGTAACAAACACCATGCAGCTCATCTATGAGCTCATCATTTCAAGGAATGGGATACCTGTTTTTTATTGTTTTCTTGTTTAATGCCCTGTAATCAATGCACATACACATGTCTCATCCTTCTTTTTAATCAACACCACTGAAGAAGCAAAGGGACTCTTACTCGGCCTTATATGTCCCATGTCAAGTAACTCCTTAATTGCTTTTTCTATCTCATCCTTGTGCCTCTTCGGATGCCTGTATGGTGTTGTAATCACAGGTTTGGCACTCTCCTCTAGCTCTACAACATGCTCCATACCCCTCTCCGGAGGCCTCCCAGGAGGAATATCACTAAAATCTTTGTTGTGCTTGGACAACAAAACCTATATATCCAAATGGCAACTCCTCTTCCCCTGCTCCATAATGGTGGGTGTAATAATGCACTCTGTTGCTCACTCTACTTGATCATGTCTGAAAAGCCTCTCCATTCTTTTAAAAGAAATTGTTCGTGGCCTACCATCTGACATACCTCTGAGCACAACCTTTTTACCATCCGCTTCGAACTTCATCTCCATGGTTTGCTGGTTCATGTAAAACTCTCCAATGGATTGCAACCACTGCACACCAAGGACTGCGTTCGTATCTCCTATGCTAACCACATAGAAGTCATCTCTAATCTCATAGTCACCCAACTGAATGCTCAAGTTAGGTATTTTCTTGTTACATGAGAGGGTGAAACCATCAACTACCATCACCTTAAAGCCATCAATTTTTTTCTGTCTTAATTCCTCTTCGAGCTACAACTCCCTCATCAATAAAATTGTGCGTGGCACATGTATTGATGAGTGTGATGATTCATTGTCCGCATAAAACTCCCTTAACTCTAAAAGATGCAATCTTCTGAAAGCTAGAAAGTTGAGCAAATGTACCCTCACATCCTTGCTCCTCTAATTCTTCGGATGAGCTTTCTCCATCACTTTCCCCTATATCAGATTGCTGATCTGATTTTTCTGTAGCTGATTCATCGGCTGAAAAGTACTCAATCTGTTTATCCTTTGCCTTGATAGCACACTTATGAGATGGATCCCATGGTTCTCTACATTGAAAACATAACTTTTTTCTACGAAGTTCATTAAGTTGGTCATTATCCAACCTAGTTGACATCTTTTGGGGCTGATTGGAATCCTTTTGAAACTGGAATTTTTTTTTGCCCTTGTCTTTCTTATGTAGAAACCCCTTGGACTGAAATCTGTTTTTAAAAGAAGAGGACTCCGTGTCCCTAGCTTTCTTGATTGCCTTGTGTAATGTGGATGGATTAAGTGCCTTAATCCAACTTCTCAATGGATTGGACAACCCATCAACAAATAATACTATCAATCTCTTCTCTAAAAAATCAGTCACCATTACTGATAGCTTTTGAAAATCAGAAATGTATGAGTCAACAGAACCCCATTGCTTAAGCTGTGCCAACTCCTTGAAGTGTAATTTAGGATCCTTCTTATCAAATCCATCAATCAACCTCTCTGTAAACTCTGCATAAGAGTCAATCTGAACATGGCCTAATGTGACCATCCCATGGTGCCACCACTCATGGGCACTACCATCCAAATGAAGAGTTGCATACTTAATGGCTTCATCCTCAGGCATAGGATTGAGATGAAAATAAGTATCGAATCTCTGCACCCAAGTTGTAGTTGTAGTCTTCCCAGATCCATCAAAGTAGGGAATAGACAACTTACCAACCTTCCTCTGCAAATCCTGATTCTGAAGTCTCCCACCTCTCTGAGGTCTATGCTTAAGTCTAAGGTCCATGTAATCACAGAAAAACATCTCAACATGAAGTTTATCACCTGAATCCCTCCAATTTCTGATTATTTGATCCTGCAACTCATGTTGTGTTGGTTCGTTTTCAACCAAAGGATTAATCCTTGGAGGAAAGTTAGGCATAAGAAGCCTAGAGTTGGCTGTTCCAGCCAAAGTATGCTGAGGTACAGCCCTGTTATTGACTGATCCATCCCCATTTCCGCCATTGTTTCCATTATTTCTTCCATTACCGTTGTTTCTCCCATTATTGTTGTTATTATGATTATTGCCTATAATATGCTGAGTCAAAACAACACACATTTGAGATATATTCTGATGTAAATCTCGCTGTCCTCTAGCAAGATCACTTAGCATTTCACCCACACTAGGTACCTCTGTCGTCCTTTCTGGATCTCCACCTGATCTTTCACCTCTTTCGCCCATCAGAGCTGCAACTATTTCTTCAACCTGTTCAATTACCGTTCTCCTTTGCGAATACACAAATGGCAAGGGGCTGACAACTCTAATATCCTGTGACCACTGTTCACCACCACTCATAGAAATTACCGCATACAAAGCGAAACTCAACACCACAGGATGGCAAGATACTTTTGAGCTCTGATACCACTGTAATAACCAACCTTGATTTTTTTTTGAATTATGAAATGCTACAACATTACTGAATGACAATTAACTCACATTTACAACATACCCAATGGATTGGTACTTTCCTCCCTATGCTCAATGTTCAGGCGGAGCTATTGAAGATAATAAGACCATTTTTGATGTTACTCGTGCTGCAACTTATTTCTCATTAGCAAGATTGAAAATGGTTTGTGATCCCTGTGGATGATGGTTTCCTTTCCCAATGTGTAGAGTTCCTAATGCTTCCATGCCTGAATAATAGCATAAAGCTCTTGGTCATATGTGGGATACTTTCTTATCAGGGCAGTCCAACCGTTGTAAGCAATTAGGGGACCGAATTGAGTGAGGATTGCTCCAAGCACATACTCATGCATTGGTCTGAATCTCAAATGGTTGTTAAAGATTGAGCTCTGGGGCATAATAGAGTCTACATTTCAGTTAATTGAGTGCATTCTGTTATGTGGTTAAACAAGTGAGATTTGCCTTGGTGCTCCCTTTGGTAACTTGATTAATGGCAAAATGGTTTGAGGAAAACCAAGAATGAACTTCCTAAAGAAATTTCCCAAATTCAAGAAATTGCAAAGTTTTGTGATGATCTTTGGTATAAGCCATTTTTAGTGATTCATATCTGAGTCATCCACATGTACTCCATGTGCATCAGTGATATGACTAAGGTATTGTATTTCCTGCATGGCAAAAAAATATTTCTCCATGGTGGCATGCAACTTGTGTTGCTACCAAGTGCCAAGCTCGTGTGGAATATGGTGCTGATGTTCCTTCCATGTTTTGCTGAAAACAGGAGCATCATTAAAAGATAAACAACTAATGTTGTGAATGTCTAGAGAATATCATTCATCATCTGCACGAACTGTGCAGATGCATTTGCAAGTTGAAGGCCATAACCAACCATTTAAACAAACCTTCCTTGGCTTTGAAGGCTGATTCAAAACATCTAAGAGTTCAATAGGAATCTGATGATACCCTGACTCATAATCTTAGTGAATAATTAGACATCATAGAGCTGATCTAGTAGATTGTCAATCTTAGGAAGAGGATAGTAGTTCTTACAGTGATCTTGTTGACTTATGCATAACCTCCTTGTGTCTTCCTTCTTTGGTGCAAGCACAATGGAGTTACCACAAGGCAAAAAGCTAGGCTTGATGTGTCCTTTTTCTAAAAGTCCATGGATCCACCAGTTGATCTAGTCATTCTCTAAGAATGAATGACAGTACAGAGAGGCATTAGGAAGAGGTAGTCTTGGAATTAGATTAATAGCATAATTCAGTGCACATTATTTAGATGCTCCCGTAGGAGACTGAAAAATATCTTTGTAATCCTCCAAGATTTTGTCTAGTTATGTTTGTTTTGCGGTGCAACGTTAGCTTAAGCCACAAGGATGCCTTTTTTGTGTTCAGGTTTCACAACGGAGGCACAAATTTCTTATGATAATTGATTAGCTTCTTGCACTATTTAGCACTGATGAGTGAAAGTTTAGCACTGATGAGTGAAAGTTTAGGAACTACTTCTAGGATGCAGTTTTGTCCTTAAAAACATATAGGATAACATTTCTAGGATTTGCTTCATAAATTGCATGGCTCTATAAAAGATATGGCTGCCCAAGTAAGACATCACATACCTCTAATGGCGCTACATCACCAAGGACCATATCTTGAAAAAGCTTGATTTTGTACACGAAGTGACATTGATGAGTGATGCACTTCTTAGAACTTGAGCTACACCATCTAATGGTATATGGTTGTGGTTGAGCTGCTAGTGATAGTTCAGTCTTCAAACTGCTTTAGGGGGGATTAGATTCTTCTAGCTACCATTGTCAATAATTAAGTGTACAGTTGTCTGTTGACCCATATTTGATAATGTGACAATCTTTCTATTTCTTTTAGATTTGAATTGGAAACTGAGGCTTACATTGGCCGTTGCTACCATGGTGCTTGTCTCACATTCTATGACTAGTTTGCCTTTGTCTTGTACCATTGTGGTAGAACTGGCTACTTCTATCTGTGCAAACAAAGCTTTCTGAGCATGACATTCCTCGGTAGAGTGTCCACTAGAATTATATACTGTGCACCACTTGCCAGTCTTTGATTGCTTCTTTTGTTCCTTACATGACATGGTCTTTTGGGAGTTTTGAGTTTTGTTTGGCTCTAGGCTTGGAATTTTTATTCTCCAACATATCCTGAGATTTAGAATCTTCATCCTTAGACTTGTGCTTGGATTTTACTTCAAATTTGCAAGCATACTTGTTGGCTTCTACTAAGGAAGAAATATGGAGGATGTCCATGTCATCTTGGATGTATAGTCTCAAGCCAGACCTATACTTTAGAATGAGATTTTGTTTGATTTCTTGAGCGATCAACTTGGCAGTCAAAGTATGGAATATGTCAGTATACTCCTGAACAGAATAGTCATGACCTTGACGAAGTTGTGAATACTTAATATGCTTGTGATCATAGTTTTCAATGGGGTAATAGTTTCTTTCAAGGCTTGTACGAAACCATTCCAGGTATCTACATATGTAAGGTCATACTCATGGGTAGTGTAGTAATTGTTCCACCATTTTTTAATAGACAAGGTAAGCCTCATAAGGGCAAAAGTGATATTGTTTTGCTCATAAAATTGATTGATTGTAATATTGTATAATACGAAAAAAATGATGTTAATAGTTTTCTTTCAAGGCTTTGACAGAACCATTCCAGTTAGCTACAGGTGTAAGGTCATTCTCATGGGTAGTGTAGTAATTGTTCCACCATTTTTTACTAAACAAGGTAAGCCTTAGAAGGGCAAAAGTGATTGTTTTGCTCGGAAAATTGATTGATTGCATGATACAAAAAAAAGGAGCTGAAGCCAGTTATCTAGAGCATTGACATTTACCTTCAAAAATAGGGATATCCAGATTGATTTGCACCTTGTACGATTTTTGATCTCCAAATGGTCTATTTGTTAACGAAATTTATGGGTTTGAAGGGGATTGAACACATTGGACAGGTTGCACAAAGTGATTTATGATCCCGGCTTTTTTCTGTATGCAGTGTTGCTTCAAATCATCCTTTTGTTGCCAGAGTATTCCCTGTCATTTTTTTGAAACATTTCTGAAGTTGACATCTCTGGTGTGGATTTGTTTTCCTTCTGTCGGGATAGTGAAGGGAGGTGTTGATGATTGTTTTTACACAAGTCAACAATAGAGTAAAATACTGAATATCCAACTCTCTCTTGAATAAAGCCTCTTGAATGCTAAACTGTGTGATCAATTGAGACAACTCCAAGGTTCCTTTCTTATAACTTATGATTCATGATGGGTTAACTCAGTGATTACATGTGATCTTGCTGATTATCACAAAGGGACTTACGCTGAATTCTTCAACTTTATTTAACTTATCTCTCCTTTTAGTGTGGATGATGTATATACAATGTCTTAATGATAAAGAAAAGGCAAAAGATAAAGGTTTAGGAAGCTAGTCTAAGGTCAATCAAGCAATGACTATGCATGAATAGACAAACCCCTGAATTAACTTAACTCTACTTCACCAAGGATGCTTACAACTACATGAAGTTGGTGCGATCTCCTAAGGATAGCGAAAGGTTTTCAAATCATGAAGGCTCATATAAGCACCCATTGGACGACGCAGCTCAAACAAGCGTTCACAATCGAACTTAAGCAAAAAATAAGGCTCAGATTAGTTTTACACAACACTTCACCAGCAATGAATGTTAAAAACATGAGCTAGGAGTTGATCAAATATTTAGTACAAACATACATTACATCAATGAGTTGCTAATCTATTTCTAATCTAATAAGACACATCTCTCCACTTCATCAAGATACAAGAAACCATGTCATTTCACAAGACAACACTTAAACACCAAATGAATTCCAATGTCTTTGCATTAATCTTGAGAAATATGTACAACAACTCCAAGTACTCTCAGAGAATTTCGAGAGTCTCTTCTATTCTACTCCTACTTGTCTACAATCTAATGATCTATATCAATTGAACTACTCCCTTTACAAATGAGGCAACAAGGCCTTTATATAGAGGTCCAGAGTTACAATGAATGGCTAGGATCATTTCACGTAGCCAAGGGCTTAGATCATGCCACCTTAGTAGGTAGTTACAACAACTTGCTATTTTTAGTATAATGAAGGCACGCTTTCCAAGAAGATAAGATAAGATGGAATCTTTCAGAGCATCTTCCACATGGATGTCCTCTCTGTCTTCTTGCTTGTCGAATGATGTGGCGACTTGTGATTGGCTTCATGATGAGTGTCTACCACGTAGGTGCCATCTTGGCAACTCTTATGGATTCCAACTGTTTATTCAATTTGTTTTGTGGGCATATTCCCAATTTGTATCCTCTGTATGATGTCTTCGAATGTAATCACTTTGAACTTGTATGTTTGAGAATGCTTTGTTGATCTTCTTGTAAACTGGATGTATGATATGTGTTGTTCATTTGCATAACTTTGTTATTTCTTCTTCTTGCATGATGTAGATGATGAAATGCTCCAACTTGATGATCTTGAAGGGGGTCCTTTGGAGTGTAGATATTGATGATAACACCTTCCTTATATGTAGAGTAGATGACTTCTCAAGGAGACTTGAATGTACCGGAGGAACTTGAAACTTTATAGATGCCTTTGGAATGCTTGATAATGATAAAGATGAAGAGTGTCAGTATGTTGGACTTGAAGTGATCATTGATAAACAAGCTAATTGATACTTGAAGTTGATAGAACTTGGAGCTTAATAGACAGATATTGAACTTGATGCAATTGATAAGGAAGTGTTCCGGCATGATGGTGATGAGAGGTTCCTTTGGAGCAGCTACATGATTTTTTCCTCTTAACATCATCCCTCACTTGAAGATGACTCTAGTCACTTAGCTCCTAGCATGACTTCTTAACTTAACCCAAGCTCCTTGTTCCTGCAAAACAAACAAAGAAACATCATCAATCCTTTGATATAGATTTTATTTCATAACATAAGAATCATTTCATACATCCCTATCCTAAGTGCATCAGATGCCAAATTAGTTGATTTCTTGAAAACAGTCATAAAATTCAAACTAAGTATCAATCATTAGGGGCGCATTAGATGGCAATTTCAATCTCTTCTTAAAAGGCTTCAAAAAATCTGAATTAAACTACACACTGAATGGGCGCATTGGATAGGATTTTGAATCTTCTTGAAACCATTGAATTCTTAACATGACTCATTCCTCCTTGGCGCAATAGATAAGAATTTTGGATTCTTCTAAAATTTGCATCCTATAACTTGAGTTATCCCATTCCAATTAGATCTGCATTTCATCTTCCATTTGAAAGTTAGCCATTTTTTAAATCTTAAACACTTGATTCCAAGGCAGCGCATTGGTTGAATATTTTGAATCCCGGTTGAATGAATGTCAAGAAACTTGCAATCTATTTTCCTCAAGCTAGCGCATTGGTTCAAGATTTTAGATCTTCATTGAAAGGTGTCTTAAAACTTCAATTTAGCTTCCTCCCAAATAGGCGCAGCAGATAGGGCGCATAGGATCTTGATTTTGTATCCTCTTGAATGTTCTCAAAACCCTTGAATTTAAACACTTTCATGATGGCGCATTGGATGCTGAAATAGATGTCCTCTTTCACCTTAAATCCTTATTGCTGATTCCTAGATGAGGGCGCATCAGTTCTGTCGCAGCAGATCATGATTTTGGATCCTCTTAAAACTTGTCTTCAAGTTGCATAAAACAAGCCTTTCCACCTTGGTTGCATTGGATGAAGGTTTTGATTTCTTCTTGGAAAGTCTCTTGAAATTGCCCACTCTACATTCTTATTCCTTGGCGCCATGAGATGAGGATTTTGATTTATCTTCAAATGACATTTAAAACTTTACTTCACCTCCTCTAAAATGGAGCAATGGTTAAGGCGCATTGGTTATTGATTTTACCCTTCACTTGAAACTTTACCTTCACAAAACTTTAACCAGCCTTCTTAGTCTAGGCGCATTGGTTGATGACTTTGATATCTTCTTGAAAATTGCCTTAAAACCTGAGTTAAATCATCCTCCACTAGTGGCACATTGGATAGGCATTTTGTGCTCCCCCTAAAATCATCATAGAATCTTCTCTTTACAAGGGCGCAGCAGATAGGACTTTAGATTCCTCGATATTGAATGATGCAATTAACATAAACCTTCATCCTAGTAGTGGCGCATTGGATGTGGTGCAGCAGATAGGACTTTTGAATCCTTCTTGATATAGGCGCATTAGATCAAGATCTGGTTACTTCTTGGAAATCAGCCTAACTCTCATCAAATGAGCGCACTAGATAGGGTGCATTGGTTAAGGTTCTTAGATCTTCTGTGATGTTCCTTACCTATTTTGCCCTAAAACTTGCTGGTGAATGAAATTTAGGATTTCTACTTCTTGAATTCTTCTTGGAATCGTACCTGTAACAGCACTTATATATACACAAAATCCATATTGCCATATGTCAGTTCTAATATCTATTACCCAACAATTCCACATAACCAGACTTGCAATTGGAAACACATAAGAAAGAAGAAACAATCAGCCAGCCAGGGGGTGGGGAATCATAAATCCTTAGTAGCCTAAGGCCTACCACAGTCCTATTACCCAATCCCTTGACTCAGGCCTACGGGGCATATCATATTGCCCATTCCCTCGTCTTGGGCCTATGGGGCATAATCCAATGTGGGACCCCCATCCCTCCATGATCCCAACCCTTGACTCAGGCCTGCGGGGCATAACGCCCATTCCTGATCTCGGGCCTATGGGGACGGAACCTAGATGGGGTTTATAGGCAATCTACTAAGGTTATGCTTCCACATCTTCTGGCTGAATCACAGACATAATTTATACAGTCTTACTCACATTTCAAGCATTTACGATTATACAGTAATATATGACACAGCCTGAATTATATCAGATTGCAGGAAAAGAAAGATATTAAAATTTCCATTAAATTTTATTCTTCATAACCTACAGGTAAATGCAGTCAATAATTCAATCCATATTAACAGACATGTATACAGTTTCATATTAGGTGATTCAATAATAGTATTCTTCTGATCAGTGATGGTGTCAAATCAGGGTAATTCTAATTTATGTTAAGGACTGCCCTAGTCCGTCTGTATTTGATGTTAGACATTGTTTTCAGGTTCGAATCTACTTGGAAAGGCCTTTGTCAAACTATTTGTATGTGTATGTTAAAAGAATGAAAACATATTACATTCTAGTCATTGATATTCAATGGAGGAACTGTATATTAAATTAGACAGATAGAGTATGAAACATTATGTTGAATGGAGGGCAATAAATACTAAGACTGAGTGAGGAATCTCACCTGAGCCTCGAGTCTGTCAATTTCTACTTTTAGATTATTCAAAATGTATTATGCATGTGATCAACAATTGATCGATGTCCTGAAGCGTATACTTCCTGCTGGCTGAATGGATCGATGGTGTTCCGAGAGGATATATATTGAATTGTATTGATGGCGGTGTTTTATTAGAACTGATGTTTTGTGTATTCTGATTTGGATCGATCAGGATGTGTTGTAATGTGATGATGCTGTTGTTGTATTGTTGTGTCTTTATATATTTTCTTTTACTTGTTTCCCTTTGGATTACACCTGAAATGATTGCTGTGATATAATGGTTGCTGCGGGAGTTTGCTTGAAATGAGGATGCTTGAAGTCTTTTAAATTTTTCCCTCGCACCCCCTTTGAATGAAAGATCGATCCGATTTATAATGATCAAAGGGTTGTAGTTTGAAAGGGCATGACTTTCTTTGACATCGTATCTCTTTGCCTAAGATCGCACCTTTCGTGGGGCCCTTGTCATGCCCAGCGTGGATAGTGTATGTTTAGGATGTTAATCTGCTATATGCATAGTCATGTTTTCTTATTTTATTTCATTAAGATACTCACACCTTATACGATGGGTTCAAGGTAATTGATGTTGCTTTTTATGGATCGCAGCTTCCAACATGGGGACATGACATCTTCATTAGCAAGGGCGCATTAGATGGATGTTTTGCTTTTTCTTTGAAATTTCACCTTTTAATTCTTATTGCTGATTCCTGGATGAGGGCACATCAGTTCTGTCGCAGCAGATCAGGTTTTTGGATCTTCTTAAAAGTGGTCAAAAATTTAATTAAAAAACTCATTCAAAATAGGCGCATTTTATCATGATCTTATCCTCCTCTTAGATCCTCATAAAATCTGCATATTGATACTCAAAAACATCCCTCTCCACCCTAGCGCATTGCATCAATATTTTGAGTCCTCTTCCTAAAAGCGGCGCATCAGATGGAGCGCACTAGTTGATGATTTCATGCTCCGTTTGAACAGCCTTATGAAACTATCCCTCCCTTTCTTGTCAAGGGCGCATTAGATGAGAGTCTTGAATCTTGGTTGAAATTTGCTTTAAAACTTGAACTAAACTTCCTCTTAGGATGGCGCGATGAATAGCAATGTCATGCTTTGATTTGAACTTGTCTTACAAACTTAAGTTTGATTTCCTTTAGTGGTGGCGCATTGGTTTGAAGATTTGAATCTCCTTGAATTTGCACTTAAAACTTGAGTCTAAACCACCCTCCACTAGTGGCGCATTAGATGATGTTTTTAATCTTGTTTAAAATCATCTTCATCAATCAAGACAAGCTCCCTATCTTGGCGCATCAGATTAGGCGCATCAGATGAGGAATTTGGATGCTTGTTGAAACCACACTTGAAACTTGAAGTTCTCCTCATACTAAATGGGCGCCTTGGTTGACCATTTTATCCTTCATTGGAATAATGCATTTGAACAATCTAGATGAACTTTCCTCCTAGGCACACTAGATGGGGCGCAATGGTTGAGGATGCTTGTTTGAAAACCTTTGAAAAACTCAAACTCAACTCCACTCCAAGATGGCACATTGGTTTAGGTGCATGGGATCTTGATTTAATCTCTGCTTAAAACATGCCAAAAACTCACCATTATCTCTCCTTGATAGGCGCATCAAGGCTTTGATCTTCTCTTGAAATTGGCACTTGAATTCTCAACAAGATGTCTACTTCCTTAGGCGCATTGGATAAAGGTTTTGATCTCTGCTTAAAATTTCAATTAAAACTTGAAACAAGATACCCTTCACCTTTGGGCGCATTGGTTAAGGATTTTATCCTCCGGTTTAAAAATGCACTTTGACAATCAAACAAACCTTTCATCTTGGGCGCACTAGATGTGGCGCATTGGTTCTATGTTTTGGATCCTCTTCTTTAGAGACTTTATAACACTTCAATTTCTCTTCTTGTGAAGGGCATATTGGATGAATAATTTGAATCTTCTTGATTGTTTCATCCTTTGCCAACCACATCAGCCTTCATGCTGTGACACATTAGATCAGAAATTTGCTGCTTGGTTAAAAAAAAATCATCATTGGATCTCCTCTCTGATAAAGGCACATCAGTTATGGCGCAGCAGTTGAGAGTTTTAGTATCTTCTTCATATAGGTGCAGCAGATGGGAATTCTGTTTCTTCCTTGAAATCTTTGCATATTGATACTTCAAACACTCTCTCCACCTTGGTGCATTGGACCAGAATTCATGTTTCGGTTGAGAAATGCGCACTGGATCATCATTCCACCTTCCTCATCAAGGGCGCATTGGTTGAGGCACATCACATCCACATTTTGATCTTTGGTTGAAAGTGGCGCATTTCATCAAGATTTTGCGCTCACCTCATGTCTTGGCGCATTGGATTGAGATTTCGAATCCTTTAGAGTACTTAGCCATTTTTTGACTTTCTTAGGGTAAGGTCTATTGAAAATATATTTAAGTATAAGTTGGATACTTTAAATATTTTTCAATATACCTTTCAGGATGTTTGAGATAGGTCTCGAATCCACCGGATTTAACATGTAGATTATAGAATTTGAAGGATCCACTAGATTTCAGACTTAGTCAATTTTTCAGGATTTCAGGATATTAGGCTACCAGACTTAGTCATTGTCAGGATCTCAAACATACATCAGGTTTGATCTTAGAACGCAAAGAACTCCTTTAAATTAAAGAACAACCACTGACCTCATCATGCAATAAACTAAAGACATCATCAAAAACTTAATGCAAAGCATCAGAGCTCAAAAAAAGGGGGTCCCCATTTGCAATGAGGCGATGTGTGATTAGGTCACAACAGGAGGTAAGATGAATGGTTTTGAGTTTAAAGACCAAGATTCTTGTATTAAATCTCATGTGATTGGGGACTCGAAATGCAAAGAGGGATTCAAATGAGAAACTCCAATACCACTAAGGTGTGATATGGAGAATGCTCTAATACCACTGATCCAAGGCCTAGGTTTTCCCAAGGGACAACACACAAGCACATTCAAATGTGTTATGTATGGAAGTGAATGAAAGAATGATAAGAGTGCAAATATCAAACAGAGTGTAGTGTGAAAAGAGATTTTAAGAACAACAAGACACAATGCTAGAACTGTAAATTGCAAGATCGTATTATGCAAAAGTTCTACGCAAAATCTGAGAGGTTGGATTTATGCTGCAAGATGTCTATTTGTTGTACTATGTTATCTCTGCTAAAGAATAGCTATTCTACATAATATTATACGAGTGTAGAAGATGAGGGGAAGTCATGGAAGTTACAAGAAATGCAATTGCTCCCCTTTTGTCGATTCATTTCCTTTGCTTCATTGTTTTCTAGAAACATTACAGGATAGCTGTGTGGAACAGGGCTGATGCTGTCGAAGTTATGTGGCATAAACAACGAGTTAGAGCTTTGCAGTTCAACCATGTGTTTTTGGGAAGATCCTAAAGCTTGTGGTGGGAATGGCATATGGTGTGAAGAACCGCTGTTGCACTGTGAGTCAATTAAAGTGTGAGATCCTTCTGGATCATCTGAAGTGAGATTTATTAAAATTTATATTTTAGTGAGGATATGTATGAAGTTTTTTAACACCTTAACTAACAAATGGTCAATTTAAGAATATAAAATTGAATTCAACCAGAGATTACAAGCTTTATAAATATGGCTGTCTGTATTGCTTGGTTTTTTTTTTCTATCCTCTTCTTATTGGTGGTTTCTAGCCTTGCCTAGATTGCCCCCTATCGATATTACTGGCATTTCATTTAAAGCAATGTCTGCACTATAGGTGCGAGGTTTTTAGTTTATAAATATGTGTTGACTTTTGGAATGAATGGATGTGTTATGCACATCCAGTCTACTTAATATAAGCTATACTATTAAGTAATTACTGGGTTATGCAATCAGTTTTGATGTATATTTGGATAAAAAGAATTGTTAGTACTATGGTGCTAATTTCTATGTCTCAAGAATTAGAGCAAACAGACAAGGAGGCAAAATGTGATTCCTTTTTTTTGTAATTGCCAAATTATTTCACTATATTACTTCACTAGAAGATTGATTCAAATCTTTTATTGTTTACAAGAACTAGGAATGGGTTTCCTTGACTTGAAGATGTTTCTGTTTACGAGGGCAAGGAATGGGTTGATGTTTTTTATTTTTTTGACAACATTTATGTATGCTTTACCAGCACTTGATACCTTTGCATCTTTGCTTACACCATGTTGTACATAGGGACAACAGTTGAACTATTGTCCTTGTAAATTTTATGAGTACATATTTGTAGAGAGAGAAAAAAAAATTTCACTCTGTATTCATTAATCAACCAGGAGTTGCATAACAAAATTTGAAAGACGAAGGGAGAGATTTCACTTGTAACTTGAGACAGTAAAATATGGTTGTTGTATCATTATTTTCTGGTCATTAAATTCCCCTTTTGGGGTGTCTTTTAGCTTAGATGCCACGAGCAAGGGGCATCACTTCCATCAAATTCACCTAGGAGTTGCACCCAACCTCGTCTGTTGGAGTACGCCATATCTAGCATTGAATGCTGTAATTTATTCAATTCAACATTCAACATTTGTAAATTTAAGCATGTAACATGTCTTTTGGGGATGTGATTATTGGTTGCCACTATGGAAGCCTGATGATTTACCACTTGTGTGCATCCCATTTCACAAAATTGTTGTATCATTATTTTTTTGATAGTTAAATGAGGGATCTTTATTGGGAATCCTCACCCTTGGAAGGTGTCCTTGTGGGCATATAGCTTGGACACATTACTGAGGCTAGAACACAAAAGACAATAAAATTGTAGCCAAAACAAGAAGAAATATATGTGCATGATGAAACATAAAATCAAAATAGGAGTTACAAGTGATCCACTGGTGAGATGGGAGATCATGAGGCCCAAGGATTGCCATCCTCGGCCACCGAAATTTCCCACCCTAGGACCTTGTCGGATCTGGCTGATATTTTGTTTATAATTACAACCTATTGTCTGTCAACTAGTATTGACTCCACAAGTGAATGAGGGGTTGCCACTTTAGCTGCCACCCTCTTTCCTTGCCTTCAAATCTCGAATGCCTTAAATTCCTTCCTTTGCCCCCCTATGGCATGGCTTAAATCATGACCAACCTTTCCTTTCTTTACTCTACCTCTTGGACTTGAGCCTTCAAACAAGATTTTTGTTGACTTCTTCCCTCTTAACTTTGCCAAGATGGCTTCCCTTTTCTTGTTCCATTCTTGCATATCGTTATGGACTGATCCAAAAATTGGTTCTTGGGTAGGATCAAACGGTCAGTTATATCTCCATTTCAGTCAAGGAAGACTAGTCAAGGAATTCCTTCTTGAGAAAGAGTTGGTTTCTATCATTTGGAGCATCAAGGACTTGTATGGAGGACTGTTGAAGACTCAGGATGATCTGGAGCATCCTGGGAAAGAAGATGGGCTTGCGTGCTTAGAGTATTTTTCCAATTTTGATGAGTTCACCTCTTGAAACATGCTGCGAACAGGTGTTTGCTGCGGTGGATGCATAGAATGCCACTTTAAACATGCAGAACACCACAGTGAACAACCATTTGCCCAATGAACTTGTTAGAAGTGGTGAACTATTTCTTTCAACTGGCAAATTCGTCAGTGTGTGTGGAAAACATGGAATATAAAGGGTTTTGTATGTTCATTTCACCTTCCAGACATTGGAATGTGTGTTCACACTCTTGGGGAATGTATGTTCACACTCTTGGGGAATGTATAGGAGGTTGTTTAAATCAAGTTTGAACACTGCACATGGGTTTGTAGCAAGTGGTTTGCACACCATTGTCACCATTGGAGCAGGGATTTTGGATTAAAGGAATTGAATGAAGGTTGTACAAGTTCATTTATCTTGTAAAAGAACTTTGTAGGTCATATTTAGACCATATTTCATTGTACTTGACTGTACTTGACTGTTGGATAGTGGAGATGAGGAGCAATTTGTAACTGGAGCTTTATTCCTATTTAGGTTTGAAAGGAAGTCCACTGCATTTACGTTTCTTGCCTTGTGCTGCCATGCATGCTGCTGTACACCTGTCAGGTTGCCTGGGTAGCTGCTTGAAAAAAAGCTGTGGATAGTTGCTGACCAAGACATGGTATCCCTATATGTCCATCTCCACCCACCTGGGTTGTCAAACTCTATGAAAGCCAAATAATGATTTTTCAGTGCTGCAAATTTCTCCTCTAGAATCGAAACTCTATCCTGTAGAGTTTTGGAAGAAGGGTCCTTCGTTGGCATTACACTACCCCTGCTACATCTTTACATCTGCGGTTGTTTCAGTCTGTCCAAGGGTGCTTTAGGCTATTTCCAAAATTGCCACTAGGTCCTCCTAGATGTGCAGGTGCTGTCTAAACAAAGGGGTCCTTGTCCGCAATTTTGGAGGCCAAATTTACCAGGAAAGTGTGCCACGCTTGAATTAATTCTCATCTCCTTCCATCCTGAAACCCATTTCTCTTCCTCCAGAATGCTCTGTATTAACACCATCTCAGATTTATCCTTAACTGCAATAATCATTACGAGTCATTTGGTCGAGAGTGGCCCAACAAAAGGCACCTCTCCACATTGGGCTTCTCTCCTTGTTGCCATGGTACCCTATCAGCTGATATACTTTCCAGCCACAAGTGGACACAAGTGTCGTCGTTTTCCAACTCTTACATGTATTAATCATCACATAAAATGGTTACAAAGGACAATGGTAGGGTTTGGCATACACCAAGTACTATAAAGGCTAAGGACACATGCTAGCCCCTTATGTAGTCTAATGAGGCTATGAGTGGGCTGTCCACTCTTAATAACTTCCTTAGTCCTAAGACTCCTAACCAATCATTCTTTGAGGAGTTGGGATGTGATGAAATGTCCTCCATCTTGGCTCCAGCATTGGCTAGCAGATCTTCTGGTCTATTGACTTCTTTGAAGCATTGTTGGAAACCATTGGAAATGAATTTGACCTTAAGTAACTTGGCATCTTGGAGGATATGATTTAGTTTCCAGCTGGGCATAGCTTCTTGTAACATTCCGTTGATTATAACTTGGGAGTTTCCTTCTACTACAAGCTTTGTGGATTTGGGGAAGAGGGCTAGTTTGAGGGCTCCAACCAAGGCTTGGGCTTCCACCTCATTGTTCGTTCTTGTAGGAAGGTGTGTCGTAGAGCCCCAAATTAGAGTTCCTTTCGGATCTTGGATGATACAATATGCCCTTGTCTTCCCTGGGTTCCCTTTGGAGGCCCCATCAAAATTGATTTTCCATAAATCCTGTGGCAGGAGAATCCATTTAGCAGTTCCCCTGTATCCTCGGGTGCTCTCTTCCCTAAAACGGGAATTGTTGTATCATTTTTACTTGTCATTGACTATTCGATTTGATTTAAATCACTAATATTTAATGCTAAAAATTAGTATATTCGAGTACTGTAAGGTACAATATGATCATTAATACACATTCTAATGCCATTCCTTAATGATTACATTGAAAAAAAGAGCAAGCTTGCCCCTATTACAAACTTATCGTGGCCAAACCTTTGGTGATAATGTCAGCAGTTTACTTCTATGTTGGACAATGTTTTATGGCTGTATATCACATTTAATGCTTTGAATTGGTATATGCAAGTATTGTACAAGGTACAATATGATTGTTAATAGTAAATACACACTCTAATACCCTTCCCTAATGATCATATTTAAAACAAGAGGAAGCTTATCATGACCAAGCTGCTGGTGATAATATCAGCAGTTTACTTCAATGCTAGACAATTTTTTATAGCTGCATCTCACACTTTTAACCAGCTGTCATGTTTACTTATATCAAACTTCCACATGGTTTGTTTGAGCGTGGAATACTGCATTGTTTGCAAGTTGTATTTCATTTTGATTATTATAATTAAGCATGGGTGCTTGCTCCTGTTTTATCTACAAATCAGCAAGTATCTTGTACAATCATGTATTCCTTATTAAATGTGTTTGTAATTACTGCAAGTTGCTCCATGATATCCTTTAAATTCAGCAAATGACCAGCAAAATATTTTGCTCCCTTTTTAGTGACAAGAGTGTCTTATTCAGATAAAGTCCCTTCCTTTAGCTGATACCGCATATAAGGAGTATAGTTGATTCCGCAAGTCACCTGCATACCAATGGCACCAATTCATCACAAATGGATAACTTTATTAACACAGAGGACCCTTTGTTCTTTTGTTTAAACACTTCTTGCCTGTTTGTGTTTGATTGATATCATTTAACCTTTCTTGTCGCACAAAGCTTCAAGCAATTCCCTGTAATATAATTGCCCAGTGAATTGTACGTAATTTTAGTTATTCACTCCAGTTTGCTTAGAATTTAATTTAATCTCTTTAAAGTTTAAACTCCTATTTCCTCAATTGCTCGCAAAAAAGTCAATTCTTGGCTCTAAAACCGACTTTAACTCCTTATAGAATATCTCCAGGTTCTTTAATTGGAAAAGGGTAGACTCTAAAAATGAATAAACTGCAGATAAATTCAATTGGGTTTTTAGGCATTAGAAAGGTACAATGAAATCTCTCACTGCATTCTGGCCCGACTTATATTATCCTCTTTCACATCTGTCTGCTTTGCATGGCTCTTATATCCCCCAACCAGCATAAATTTGTGTTTTCAAGGACTGAACTGCTTTCTTATCTCTCCTATTCACCCATATGCTCTTGCTGGTTATTCTTCTAACAATGTTTTGCCAAATGCCTTCCAGTTTCTCATACCATGCAAACTTTAGGAGAAGTACAATGTTTTTGAGAGAAAAGCAGAAAACTTACATACTGTGTGTTTATTCTGATATTCATTGAATAATGGACAATGAAGTTAAGGACAAAGTTTGAAAGAAGATGGGAGACAAGTAACCCGTAACTGAATTGAACAATCAAATATGATTTTTGTCTCATTACTATATATTAATCACCACTTGACTTTTTTTGAAATTACTAACATTCAGTGCTAAAAATAAATATATACAAGTACAATCTAATCATTAATGCATATTCTAATAGTCCTTACAAGTACAATTTGCATTTCTTGTTTTGCTGTTTTACTTCTATCAGGAGTCTTGAATCAGGACAAGCGATATGAATATTATCATTATAAAAATGATTTTAGGCTTTGCATTGGACCATAGTTTCTGTTCAATTCTGAACATTTTTCTGCTTTGCTGTTATTTTGGCAGCTTTCACGATATGTTGAGGAGCTGGATGTGAATGAATCTTATATTGACACTGTTCATGACATGGAGGATGTGCTTCTTGATTCAGGTGGAAGTGTTGGAGGTATGCTTGTTCACACTAATAGAAGCCAATTAAAACAATCTTCCAGGGGTTATACAAGTGAAGGTGTAGGTACTTCTACATCAGGTGCTGATAGTGCTTCAGAACACATGCAGTATACCTTAAAGCTTGATTGGATTGAAGTTGTTGGGGCAAAGCAAAGAAAAGGAGGAGCCTCATTTGGAGAAAGGTTGGTTGGTGTAAGGGAGTATACTGTATATCAAATAAAAGTTTACAGTGGAAGAAATCAATGGGAGATTGAGAGGAGATACCGTGATTTCCTTGGCCTTTATCGTCAGTTAAAAAAGACATTTGGTGGTCAAAGCAGAGTGAATCTTCCTTCTCCATGGGAACTTGTTGAAAGAGAGTCCCGTAAGGTTTTTGGAAATGCTTCCCCTGATGTCATCAGTGAAAGAAGTGCTCTTGTTCAAGAATGCCTACAGTCTCTTCTCTCAGCAGGAAGTCCATTTGATTCAGTACCACCATTGTTTTGGTTTTTGCTACCACAGAAAAGCCTTTTTTATACAACTGCTGCTGTGAAAGGTAGTGCATCTGAAAATATTAAGATAACACTGAATGAAAAAGAGTCCAGGTGTAGTTCTCTCCAAGACTTGTCACTTAGTTCACATGCTGAGCTCAGTACCAGTGATTACAGACATGGTGATAGTGAGAAATTTTCCACTTTTGGGAAGACCATACGGCTTATTGTTCAAATCCATCCACATAAATCTTTGAAGCAATTGTTGGAAGAACAACATTACTCATGTGCAGGTTGTTACAAGCACCTGGATATAGCAAAAGGTTTGATGGAAGAATTTGTGCAAACTTTTGGCTGGGGAAAACCGCGTCTTTGTGAATATACTGGACAATTACTCTGCACTTCATGCCATTTAAATGAGACTTCAGTACTGCCAGCTCGAGTTCTGCAACACTGGGACTTCACTCCACGTCCTGTTTGTCAGTTATCAAAAGCATATCTAGATTCCATTTATGACCAGGTAATGTTTCTGAACCATTTTTTGAGAACATCAATAAATGTTAGTTATTAAAAGGTGAGAACAACAGTGTGCTATGTTCACAACATGATTGACAATACCCCACTTATGCATACGCTTATTTTAGTGTAAAACATATTTAGACCTTGGATTAAGAATTTAACATATGAAATCCATATAATTCCTTGGATTGAAATCTGTTATCATATTGCCCTTTCAGTTCAATTATGCCTTTTCACTGCCCAGATAAAAAACGACATTTTTGCTATTACTGTTTTTGTTGGTTTCGTCAATTCTTTACTCTGCAGTTAATGAGAAAGAGTGAAACTGTACATTATTTCCATGTTCAACTAATAGGTTCAACTTATACACTTTCACAAAATATAATATAAAATCTTTTGTTATCATGGTCCTATTTTATTAACATTCAAACTATTTATGTTGTTTGCAGCCCATGCTTTGTGTTAGTGCAGTTAATCCCTTTATATTTTCAAAGGTACCTGTACTGGTTCATGTTATGGAGATGCGAAAGAAACTGAGCAGAATGGTTGCATGTATGCGGTGCCCATCTCGAACATCAATACAGCGCAGTCTTCGGTCACGCCGTTATCTTCTTGAGAATAGTGATTTTTTAGCTTTGCGAGATCTTGTTGATCTTTCAAAAGGTGCTTTTGCTGGTGAGTGGATCATTTGCATCACTACGTGAATTGCATTCGAATGGAAAAAATGCTCCTGATAATATGAAATCCATCCTATGGTTACTTTCTTCCTCTGATAACTATTTTCTTAAAGTGTGTAATTGCATAAAATATTATTGACAATATCCCAGTTGCTCTCTTGCTTTCTATTTTTTCAATCATTCTTTGCAATAAATGAAAGAAATTCAACCTTGAGAAATTGCTTGAAGTAAACTATGGAGAAGGACTAGAGAATCTTATGGTCATTTCAGTACGGATGGAAACTTGAAGCTACTAGAATTAACCCTTTCCGAGAAATGGGTCTCTTCTTTTGAAGACAAATACAAATTTCTTGTAAACTTCAGCAACTTCTAGAATGAAAGAGAAAAACAAAGTGACATTCCAGGTATTTTTGTTGCAGAGGTGTCTTAATGTTTATTGAGGAGCTTTCTTGTTGAAGTTGCAAATTTGTGGATATTGAGCATTGTTTATATAAGATACAAGTGTGTATCTTTCATCCACAATCATCTAGATCCTTGCACAAGCACTGTTAAAAATAAAGAGACACGTTTCTTACTCTAGGGAAACAAAAAAGCTAATGAGAGGAACATATTCTGACGATCCTTATGCAGGATTTGTCGATCTGTAGTAGTGGCAGTGTTGATATGATAGGACCCTAATCAGTCTGCATCTGCTGCTGTTAGTATTCTCTTGGGATTGCAACTAAAAAGTTATGATCTACTTCAAAGTAGAATTGAACAGCTGGCTGTCAAAAAGTCTATGGATAGGCAGAACTGATTATGCATAAAGATTGTTTTTTGATTTGTAAATTTTCCTCATGAGGAGTTCTTTGGCTTAGATGCCACAGCTTAGGGGAACTTCTTTCAAGTTCACCCATGACTTGCACCTGTCCTCATTCCTTGAGGTGTGCCAAAACCAGAATTGGATGTGGTAGTTTACCCAATTTACATGGGTCTCCATTATGAAAACGCCAATCATTTACCACTCCCATTTGGCTTTTTATGGCTGAAGATTAGTCACATGAAAAGTCTATGTAAAACATTGAGTGGAAATTTACAGCTGGACCATACTTTAATCAAATGCAATCTATAGATGCAAAATATTTTTTGTACATTTTTTCCTGGGATATTTTAAACTGTTTTACAAATCATGAAGTTAGAATTTCAAAAATAATTCAGTGATAATGGACATAAATTGTCATATATATTGTTAACCTTGCAGCACTGTCTTATATATGCTGTCTAAGGCTTTAAATGAGAAATGAGAAAAGCTGTTTTATTAAGAACAGCTCCCTTTCACTATTGGCTAGAAATAGTTTATTGCCAGGTCCCAAATGAAATCTAGAAACTTAGAAAGCTCATCAGGTTTGGTCATCTCCTTGTTATGGAGGGTTTTACAAAATCGTTTCCTAATAAGCATAGTCCTTCAAGCCACACAATGCATTTTCTATTTTTCTTTTTACAAATCAGGATTTTAATTTTTTCTAGGTGCAAACATGAGATGAGCTGTCAAACCAGAATTTCCTTTGGGTGAAATTATAAGATAATTATCCATGACGAGAACTCAAGTGTATACATAAAACATAGATTATATGGTATAAAGGAAGCTTTAGTCTGTGTATAAATGTTTTCATACAAAACCAGAATAAAGCTTCTTCTCTATTTTCATTTTGTCTCCATGGAAGTTTTATGTTTATTTAAGTTGGTTACTAGAAGCATAGTTCGCAAACTCAAACTTGACTTGCACTTGGTAGACCAAAATCTCCAACTTGGCGAAAACTCAGCAAACAATCGGCAACTTAAAGTATACTTAAATTTTTTGAAAAAAAAAAACATAAATTTTATGCAAAATACAGCTACAAAATGTATCAAATGAGTTTGGCAGGGGTTTGGGGGTATACCAGGCATGGGTTTCCATAAAAGGGCGATTGTAACACTCAGGACACTTGGCATTTTAATTGTGACAGATTCTATGACAAAGCATTAAGAGGGAGTTACAATAATTATGACAATTTCCATGACAGCCAACAGGTCATTATGGAGGAGTAACATGTTGGCAATTAATAATAGAATGGGGATATTTTGAGCTATTTGCTATTCTTGTTATGGGGTGTTGGGATTTGTGCGAAAATGAATTAGACTTAAGTGGAAAAAGAATGTTGTGTTCATGCAACTATGTAACTTGGATAGCATTTATAGATTTTTATAAGGTAGGTTGAATAATGTATAATCCGGTGATCATTTTGCCCATCTATTGGAATTATTACTATAAATTTGTAGAAAAAAACAAGGATTGGAATTTACTTTTAGTTAAGTAAAAGTAAAGCTTGTAATAAAGTCCACCGTGTAAAGGAAGCTACAACTTATGTCTAGGTATGCTCCTTATAACTCAAGAATAAAGCTTCTTCTCTATTTCCATTCTGTATCTATGAAAGTTTTACATTTCTATAAGGTGGCTTCAATGATGTATAATCCATTAGTCACGTTGCATGATCAGTGATCACTTGAAGTATGACAAATTAAGAAAAGAAGTAGCTTTGGTGGAAAGAAATGTTGCATTCATGCAACTATGTACAGTGGGTGGCCTTTTTAAAATTTCCTTAAGATAGTTAATCCACTGATAGCAGTAGACGAGGATTACAATCTGCCATATTTTCTAGATTATTTTTGGCATATGGACTTGAGAGACAAGGATTGCATGATCAAGTTACAAAAATTCTACACTTAGGTAGTAGTGTAGGAGGCCCAAGTCTGTCATGTCAAAAGTTGAGGATAGATCTGATTTTTCATTTTACCTTCTGTATAGCATTACCCTACTACTGGTGATGGCTAAATCATTAACATAAGCAATGAAAATCACAATAAGTGCTTTTGGCATAGAGATTCGGATCAAAGAAACTTCTTCTAAATCTAGAATCATGTAAATGCTGATCGATTTTGATGTGGAGTCTGTTTTAGTCCATACAAGTACTTCACCAGCCTACACACCCTTTCGCGACACTCGGAACCCATTTGGCTGTACCATATAAACCTCCTCGTCTAGATCCCCATTCAAGAAAGTGTTCTTCAGATCCATCTAATACATTTTCCATCCAAACTAAGCTACAATGGAGAGTTCTAACTGAAAGTGACTATTTTGATAGTAGGAGCAAAGATCTCCCCATAGTCAATTCCTTCTTGTTGTGAATAGCCTTTGGCAACAAAGGGGCCTTATACTTATGCAAAACACCATTTGCCTCGTATTTCACTTTGTACATGCATTTGCATCCAATGGGTTGCTTGCATGGAGGCAACTCCATCAACCCCTAGGTATAGTTCTTCATTAGGGCATCATACTAAACCTTCATGGCTGCCTTCTACTTTTGTCTGCCTTATGCCTCAACAAAAGTGTTTGGCTGATCTACTTGAAATAAGGTTGATGAGAAGCAAAATCCATATGCCCTTTGGAACCAACAAGTCACTTTCTGGGTCTTCTAGGCCATGCATTTGGTTGGGGAAGTTTATTTTCTTGCACATTTTACAATGTGGTGTAATACCACTTAGATCTCTTCTGCGGTTGAGGTTGAGGTGTTAGAGTAACACCTCCCAAAGCATTACTTTGATCTAAATTAGGCAATTGAGACTTATGTAGAGATGGGGTTATCCTCTTGTGTGTTCCCTTTGGAATTCTATGCTTCAAGTGGCCATGGATCAAGATCCAACAAAGAAACAATACCATTTCACTACTCCCAACCATCTATTTGGTATTTTGCACATTAAGCCTTTTAAGGAAGTTTAGGGATTAAAGTTAAATGGAAACCCTTCACCCTTTGCTTTTCAAGGTAATTTTTGAAGTAATTAATTTTAATAATTTGAAAATTCATTTTACATAAGAATAAGCAAACCAGTAAATGAAATTACTCACAAAAATATTATCCAAAGAGAGTCAGTATACAACATGAAAAACAAACCTGTTTTGAGTATTGAGTTTTTGTTATCTGATTAAGGAGAAGAGATCATATCACACTAAAACTATGTGATAAAGGAGCTACCATATACCAAGACTGTTTATCATGGACAAGTAACAAGAAGATACGTTAGAAGAGAAAAAAAGTACATTGTGTAGAAGTAGAAGGGCAATCATAGTATAATAATCTTAGTTATATGCAACGGGTTGCCTCTACTGGTTGCAATTGTACAACCTATGCCTATTCAATCTTTCACTTCCAGCATTTCGTTCATAGATTCATTATTCTTCTTTTGCTTGCTCTGCTAGAAATATATGTATATTATGTATTCTCTTCCTTTCTCTCATAATGTTAAAGAACACGTTGGACCCTGAATAAATTTTCATTGATCTAGCACACACTGCCTCCTTTCTTGGCAATTGGTGAATCTGCACACTAGGGGTCTGCTTTAGTTGATCTTTGCAGCTTCACCTAATTTTTGGGCTTGCACCTTTGGGTTGATATACAGTACTCTTGATGATAGGCAATATTTTGCTTGGAGTATTTTGGTTGTTTTTGCAACATTTGTGTACTTGGTGATTTAGCATCCCCTTTGTTCCATACTCCTGATTGGACATAATACTTGTGCCTGGTTTGGATTTGCATTGATGACATATGATTGGACTCTGTTTTTGCATAATCTGGATTTTCCTCCGAGCACTTGGTGACATCTTTCCACATGCTTAGACAGCACAAATTGGAGTGTAATTTGATTTTTTACAGATGTTGATCAATATAAATCAAGGCAACACCATAGAGATTGGTCAACATTCTCTTAACAATGTTCTCACTTGCATGAGAATGCTGATTGGAAAAATTGCTCTCCTTAAACTTTTACCAACAACTGAAAGATGAATTAGACTTGGTTCAACATCTGAATGTAAATCAAGATGCTAGTATTGTGATAAGATAACTTAATGTAGGATGAATTCACTAGTATAGTGCCAATACAAAATTTGAATCTGAAACTAGAAGACCTTGGGAGGAGCTTATTTTCATCAGGAATGGTATGGACTTGAATTTAAGAGTATTTTATCTTTTGTACTCTAGAGTCCTGATTACTTCAGAACTACTCAATTTTTCTGTCATGCCCACTTTTTCACTTGAGCATAACACACACACACACACACATAACATACAAAATTGCCAACTATCAAGATAGGAGATAAGATTATTTTATTAAAAAGACTTCTAAATTGTATTAAGATAATATTTACTTATTGGTCAATCTTTGCTTTTCTTAGCTGCCCTTTATTTAGCTTAGTTCTATCTTTTCTGCCTTTGTCTATTTTTAGACTCTGTATTCTCTATTTAAAGAGCATTCGCTCTTCTTTGTCACAGATTGATTCTATTCTATAATATATCTTAGTTACATGGTATCAGAGCCACAAAGGTGGGAAAACTTGTTGGTTTGAATTTTTCCCTCTCTCCGTATTCCGTACGGTCATATGACCGCTGGATCTGTCCAAACGTCAAGCTTTTTTCTTCTCTGCATCTGCTTTCACGTCTTTGAGTTGCATTTTTTTTCCAGTGCCTGTAGAAATCGCGATTTACAGACGTCACACTTCTTTCATGCTCTCGCGGTCTCCAGTTTTCTTATCGGCGGTTGAACGAAAAGAATTCCTATTTTTGGTTGGGATTTGTTCTTTTGTGCGTCGTGTCTTCTCTCTACTTGGGTCTTCTGTTTTAGCCGACACCTTTTCTTCTATTATTGGCATCTGGTGTGTGGCACGATCAGTTTGGAGAGTTGCGCTTCATTTGCTGTTATTCTTCAGTTTGCCTTGGACTGTTTGGCGTCTGCAACTAATAGCTTAAATCTGATCGGTGACTGTATACTCAAGAATCTGCATTTCAGCCATTGCAAAGTTTCGTTCCTGTGTTGGTGCCTTTTTTGATCGCTATTTTCAGCGGTTTTTAAGTACAAAGCTTTCTGTTCATTATCAACCTCGTTAGAATCACTCAGCAAGTTGTTCTATGAGTCACGCTGGGCACTCTTCCTGTGATCGTTGTGTTTTTTCAAGCAACCAATACTCCTAATTCTGTGGTTTGAAAATATCATATTGCAACTGCAATTTTTTGAAAACTACATCCTTCAAAATGGATACAGCCATCCGCCAAAATTTTTTCTTGTTTTTCTTGAAATCTGTGTTTGGATTCTTGAACAATTTCTTCTGTCTCGGGTTATGTGCTGTCTGTTTCCTGTCCATTCTCAAGTATCTCGTCTTTCGTGCTTCGAAAAACATGAAGATGGTGCCTTTTGTCAAACCGAAGAAGTTTGCATTTTACGCCTTTATGGCTAAACGCCCTGCAGATCATATTAAATCTTCTGCTTGGTACATAGATTCCGGTGCTTCCTGACATTTCACACATCGGCGAGACTAGTTCACTGAGTACACGCCATTCAAAGACTCTGTCATCTTTGGAGGAGGCGAAGAATATACCGTTGAAGGGAGAGGCACTGTGCAGATACAGTTTGGGAGGAGAAATTTAATATTTTTCAATGTTTACTTCGTACTTGGCATAGAGCTAAACCTTCTCTTTATCAGTCAAATCATGCGACACTCGCCTCATCTGGATGTTGTCTTCAGCATGCACTCATGCATCATAGTGGACCGTGTGACATGCACCACTATTGCTCAGGCTCTTGAGGATCATGGTCTATATAGACTTGTGGATTCCGGTGATTCTATAGAGCAAGCTTTGGCAGCCAGGAGCACTTCTCTCATTAAACTCTGGCATTAGCGTTATGGGCACCTCAACATGCACTATCTCTCTCAGTTAGCTCGGGAGAGTCTGGTTGGTGGTCTTCCAGACATTCAGACTCAACTTCCTGGCGTCTGCGACACATGTCAGGCCGACAAACAGCATAGGACACCTTTTTCTGATGGTGACAAATGGAGAGCATCCAAGGTTTTGCAGTTGGTTCACGCTGATGTATGTGGACCAATGAACACTCCTTCAGTTACTGGGTGCAGATATTTTTTGCTTTTTGTTGATGATTTCAGTAGAAAGATGTGGGTGTATTTCCTGAAAAAGAAATCCGATGTGCTTAGTACATTTCAGCAGTTCAAAGCCTTGGTGGAAAAAGAGTCAGGCCGTCCAATCGTCTGGCTTCAGTCTGATAATGGAGGGGAGTTTTGCTCCTCCAACTTCACTCATTTCTGTGTCGTACATGGCATCAAACGTCAGCTTACTACACCTTACACCCCTCAACAGAATGGTGTTGTTGAGCGTCGCAATTGCACTATTACAGAGATGGCACGTTCTATGTTGGAACATAGAAGTGTTCCTAAGAAGTTTTGGGCTGAAGCAGTCTACACTGCTGTCTATCTTCTGAACCGGTCTCCCACCTATGCTGTCAGAAAGATGACTCCTGAAGAAGCCTGGTCTGGACGTAAGCCTAGCGTCAACCATTTGAAAATTTTTGGCTCCACTGCTCATGTTTGGATCCCAGATGCCAAGCGGACTAAGCTGGACTCCAAAAGCCAGAAACTCATGTTTACTGGGTATAATGAAAATCATAAGGCGTACAGATTGATTGATGTAAACACTAATCGCCTTATATTTAGTCGTGATGTAGTCATTGATGAGACTATTGGGCCCTTTTTGCTTTCTACTTCGTTTCATCATACTGAGGATCAGCCCTTGGAGATTTCAGATTTAGGTGTTCACATTTCTCTAGATCCACCTGATGGGAGGGTTCCTATAGTTATGCCCACCCCTCAGCCTGTTGTTCAAGCACCCGTCCCTTCTCCGAATACTCTGGATCCTCCAGATCTTGTTCCTGCCCCTCTTGGTGATGTTGATGCACCTATTTTAGATAGTAATTCTTCTGCTCTTCGGCCTAAATGGTGGGACAAAACAATTGGTGATCTTCATGATAATGAACTCATTGAGGGTAGATCTGCTCGGAAGAAGGGTAAACAACAAAATATTGTCAATTTTGCTCTCATGGCCAATCTTCACAGCATCTCAGAGCCTCAAACATATTTTGAGGCTAAAGGCGTACTTGAATGGGAACAGGCTATGAATGCTGAGCACCATAGCCTTCTAAAAAACAATACTTGGGTTCTTTCTGATCTTCCTCCTGGGAAGAAGCCCGTTGGATGCAAATGGGTGTATAAAGTCAAGTACAAGGCTGATGGGACTCTTGACAAATATAAGGCTCGATTAGTTGCAAAAGGGTACTCACAAAAAGAGGGTGTTGACTATCAGGAGACATTTGCTCCTACAGCTAAAATGAGTACCATTCGTCTTGTCCTTGCTATGGCAGCTCAGTTTGGGTGGAAAGTCCATCAAATGGACGTCAAGAGTGCCTTCCTCAATGGAGATTTGTAGGAAGAAGTTTACATGACACAACCTCCTGGCTTCAAAGTTGCTGGGAAAGAACACCAAGTGTGCAAACTGATGAAAGCCCTCTATGGTCTAAAACAGGCTCCGAGGGCATGGTACCTCAAGATTGATAAGTTTCTCATTGATCATGGTTTTCAACGGAGTCCTGATTCCAATTTGTATGTCAACCAGTATGTCGATGATAGTCTTCTCATTGTTGTGTACGTTGATGATCTGATAATTATTGGCAGCTCAGAGCCATTGATTCACAAGATCAAACATGATCACAGTCACACGTTTGACATGACAGATTTGGGACTCCTGCATTATTGCCTAGGTATTGAAGTTTGGCAGCAACCTGACAGCATCTTCATCTCTCAGTCAAAGTATGCTAGAAGTCTATTGGACAAATTCCGGATGACCGACTGCAAACTTGCTTCTACCCCCATGGAGAAAGGGCTGAAGCTCTCAGCTACTTCCGACTCTCCCGTCGAAAATGAATATGCTTTTAGGCAATTGGTGGGCAGCCTCATCTATCTTACTGCCACTAGACTTGATCTTAGTTGTGCAGTAAGCTATATCTCTCGCTTCATGACCGCTCCCAAAGCTGAACATTGGGTTGCAGCAAAGTGTATGTTAGATATGTGCAAGGTACTTCTGACTTTGGCATTCTATATGGCCGGAGCAAAGATCCTCAGCTAATCGGTTTTACAGATTCAGATTGGGCAGGTTCTGTTGACGACCGAAAGTCCACCTCTGGGTATGCTTTTAGTTTGGGCATAGGTGCCATCACATGGGCCAGCAAGAAGCAACAGGTAGTAGCTCTCTCCTCTATAGAAGCTGAATATAGGGGTGCTGTTAAAGCAGCCTGTGAAGCAGTTTGGCTTCGTCGTATGCTTTCAGACATGTAGATGTCCCTAACAGGGCCCTCCCCCTTGCATTGTGACAATCAAGGGGTGCTCAAACTTGCCAAAAACCCCATCTTCCATGAACAGACAAAACATGTTGATCTTCATTGTCACTTCATTCACCAGCTTGTCGAAGACGAATTCGTTGTTCTGCAGTATGTTCCTATAGAAGAGCAGACTGCTGATATCCTCACCAAGTATCTGAGCCCGGATAAGTTTGTCAAATTTAGGGGGCATCTTGGTGTAGTTGACCGATTGACCATTAAGGGAGGGTATTAAGATAATATTTACTTATTGGTCAATCTTTGCTTTTCTTAGCTGTCCTTTATTTAGCTTAGTTCTATCTTTTCTGCCTTTGTCTATTTTTAGACTCTGTATTCTCTAGTTAAAGAGCATTCGCTCTTCTTTGTAATAGATCGATTCTATTCTATAATATATCTTAGTTACAAATTGTTTGAATCAAAATTCAAAATACTTAAATTGAATTTACAATTTTTTTATCAGATATACAATGACTTGAATACAGATAACAAATTTGTGTTACAGAAGATATTCTTGTTTAAACCATAAAATTCAATAAAACAAGATTTAAAATTTTTTCTTAACATAAAATTTTGAATAACATGAAATGGCAATTAAGACAATCATTAATAATATAACAGAGAAACTAAATCCTAAGGATCAAACCTAAGCCTCGGGGGCTCATACAAGATGGCCTTGCCTATGTGATGAGATCAGAGGCTCCATAGTTCACCAATTTGGACTTCCCACCTGACTTGGTTGTCCCAACATAATTTCATTTGATTAATATTGAAACTATAACTAGTTTCATAACAAAAGCTTAAACTCGATACGATGGGTAAACATCTTGAATAATAAAATACCTGAATCAAGTATTCTTGACGTACATAACATATGTTTAATAGGTTACCATAGATATATACAAAGCTAACCTAGAGCTTTTAGCAAGGTCAACATAGATGCCCAAGGACCTATAACCATAAATATAGAGAAAGGATTCTCAATATCCAAAGTTCTACAAGATACTACCCATAAATAGATAGGAATACATCAAGCTTCTATTATATTATCACTTCATAACGAAAGATCCCAACTTACCATGATTTCCAAGGAATGAATATTTTGATCAAACAACACATTAGAGACTAGCTCCTCATTCACGAGTCTTAATCATCTCAAGCTGCTTATTCTTGATCTAACATCAAAATTCAAGTATCCTCTTTTAGTCAAAACATCTGCTATCTTCTTTTCTTTAGATCACAATGCAATAGATAAATCAAGGCTTAAGGATTAGTAGACAAATCAACACATGCTACCATGTGAATCTCGTAAGACCCTAACAAATCATGAATAACATTTGATCACAAAGTGAGAATTTGAGTAAGATCTCAGATGATACTCAACAATATGAAATTTCAACAATATAACAATTAGTATCTAATGTTTAGCTTGTCATAATCAACATGGTAGCTTCAAGGTTGAGCAACATAAAACTATTTTAAAAATAAAAAATATAAATGATCAGTTGCATAACAAGTGAATCGATTAAAGGGAAGAAGAATCTTACCACAATTCAATACCCATAGGTGTCCTTATCTTCACACCTATCCATTATTTAATAACACACAAACTAGACAAGGTTCTAGGTTTAAGGCACATCAATACTCCCAAAATTATCTGCGATATCAAAATAAGGGGTTAAAGATACTTCGAGAACCTCAAAACTATAACACCATGGCTTCAAGGTTTAGAAGCAATTATTAAATGGAGAATATAGGACTGATAGTAGATGGGAGAAGAACTGTTTGGCAAATATTTCAAACAAAATACATCTCTGAACCATATAAATTGTACTCAGACCACAAATTTATCTCATGAACTCCTATCAAGATGTCAAGAAACCTATACAATACAAGAACTAGATCTCTCACTAGCTTATCACAATCTTCCTTACACTACATGTAACAAACTTACTATCAAACAGTTTATTCACTTACAGAATTCAAAACAAAATATACCTTTATATCTAAAGGAAACTGGGAGATAGAGGGTTAGAGTACAGACTACAAACATTCAATAGAAATCTGCAGTACAAGCTTGCACATAAAATCTGAACCCAAATAACCCTCTCAAGGAAATTATGATGTTCTCTTATCGAAAATAGAATTGATCAATGGATATATTAGTTGATATCAAACACATGGTTACTGTTGATTCTAAGATTAAAAAATAAATTGCCCTGTAATTTATAACATCAACAAGTAATAGATAAATCATAAAACTTTTCCTAGTTTACATGAAATAAAGTGTAGATTGCTTCTTATTCCCGGAACACTGTCTGTCAATGGACTAAAGAGTCAAAGTGTCACATATTTGAACAGGCAGACATAATACGAAAGTCTTCAAAGGCAAATCACCCGGATTCTTCCATTTCCATAGCAACTAGCTGCACCAAAGTATTAGTTTTCAAAAGCAAACCAATGTATGACTAAGAAGGTTGCGGCTTGTGGTATACGGAGAACACGAACTATTTGATATGCTTCATGCAAAGAAGAGTGGAAGATGATTTTTGTTCGCTTTTAGTGATTGACAATCAAGTAGGATTTAGTGCCAGGTTTAATTATGTCCATCAATTGCAAAATCGAGAATACAAACACAGGCCATGTAGTATGATAAGACAAAGAAGGTCAATTGCAATGAACTATTTGACAAAAGACCAAGAATAAAAGGAACATGGCATATCTAATAGCGGTAGAGCAAGGTGCATAAATAATTTGCTAAATTAATTTGAATCCAAATGAATAGACCACGACTAGATAGACTGTGGACAACTGAAACCACAACATGGATGCAAGCCTGCAACAAAACCTTGGCTCATGAAAATTTTAAGTCGTCCAACAAGAAAGCTCCACAAATATCAAATGTGGCTATACCAAATTTGAAACTACCAGAAAGCCACAAAATATTGGAGAAGTCGGGTCCACCACACACAAGATAAACTAGAACCTAGAGGCAAGCTGCCAACCAAACTTCGATAGATAAAATTCTAAGGTGTGCCAAGCAACAGGCTTCATAATCCTAAAATGTGGCACTTTGGATTTCAAACTGTCACTAGACTCCATTACTTAAGGAGACTCTGTCTGGAAAGAACAGCGACACACATACTACAAACATTTTCCAAAACTTCAAGCTCCCTGCTTAATGCATTTACATGGGGCAACTCGGTTCATGGATACATCACATTATAAACATTGAATGCGAGATGCTAGTTATATTATGACATATAAAAGAACATGAGTTCAAATTTAAAACATAGCAACAAAACATATTCTGTAGGAATAATACGACTTTGAAGATAAATACACGAGCATGGAGATGGCATATAAGTGACCATAATAGAACTTATAGACCAATAAATGCACAAAGATAGAATATTAACATAGGTGACCATGACATAAACTTTGATACACAACCATGGAGCCTCATAAAAGGTTTTAATATTACCCGACTCTGGAGGGATCTCTCCTCAAAATCCAGCATTTGTCAAGCTAGGAAAAAGTAAGCCTCTGGAGTTTTTCCAACTGGGAAGGTAGGGCAGTACCATTGAAGTCATTCCAACTCAAGTCGAAATGTTGCAGATGCTGCAAATTGAATAGCGATGGATGGATCTTCCCCCCACTAAATCAAATGTCTGTGCCCTTTTCTACTGTGAGGTGTTTGAAATTAGAAGAAACAATTCCCAAGAATAGGATATGACTACTCCACCAAGCTGGCTGCAATCTCCACTATTAATGTCTAGTTGAGGAAGAGACACCATTTGTGACCTATGGCCTACCATACTAAAAATGAGAAAAATAAATTGCCACTTCAAGAAAACAAACAGTTACATTGGTTTTAAAAATAAACATGACCACCATTCCCTCCTTCGCCATGCAAGTAGCTAAGATTAACAAGAAACATCTCTCTATGCCATAAAAGAAACACGTCATATTTATTGCAAAAGCACAAGATGCCACATACCTCTTAAATCATTGGAAGTGGAAGATCTTGATAATAATTTCCTTCGTGAAATCCAAAATGGATAAATTGACCTCTATTTCTATATATCTAAATTACAAATTTGAACTTGAAACTAAAAATTCAACCATTGATCATATTATAACTCAATCCATTCCTATAGATAAGGTGAGAAATCCATCTTACAAAATAATTAATTTAATAATGTTATGAAGATCACTTAATCTAATCATAATATTAAAGTCTAACATCGACATTTCAACAATTCTGTATTATGATAATCAAATGAGTGATTCAATAGCAAAATATAATCTACAATGATAGATTAACTAAATAATTGTCCGATCCATCTAGGAGACATTCTTAATAAAGTCGTATCATAACAATATCAATATGTCTATCATTATAGTCACTAGGAATAAAGTAGGTGGCCTCAAATCAAATTGCAGCTCTTCACTACAACTGACGAGAGATGCCACTTTAGCTAGTAGGTCATCCACATGGTTGCTCTATTTAGGAGCATAAATGACTTTGATTTCATCAAAAGAGGGAGGATCTTGCAGATATCTTTAAAAACTTCTTCATTGGCTGCTTCAAAATAAGATTAGAAGCCAGGAATAGCTAATTCGTCTCTGCTATTATTTTCCTGATGTCTTCCCCTTATCAGTAGAAAACCCTTGGTGTATGGTGCCATATTCTGCAAGGTCGTCAGTAGTGAAGCTGAGATCCCAACTAAACCAAAGCCAGGCTTCACCAAGATGATTCCTGCATAGTCTCTCACTCCCATTTGACTGGATTGCCTCATGAGGCATCATCGGAGATTAACTTGAGCGAGAATTCTGGTGGAGGAATAAATCTATTATCTTCAGATTTCTTTTTAGCAGCCATATCATCGGGGGAAGATTTACAAGACTTTGTTGGTTGGACTTGTACAAAGTTATTCTGGATTGATTTTCTTGGGATATCTTACACCATTTGGTATTTTTCCGATAGTTTTGAGACTTGAAGAATTTGTTTGAGAATTACTCTGTGCTCATGGAGGATTTATTCATACAGTTTTTACTTTTTTGAGATGGTGTAGGATATTACATGGTACACTTCAGTCTGAGAGTTTTGAGTTATTCAGAACAATCTCAGGACTTGAGATGCTTCAGCCATATGCAACTTGACACAGGGTGCAATTTTTGGATTTTGGATACAAATGATACAAGATTTCAGAGTGCTGATTGACACAAATTTTCTGGTACAGGGGGTTGACAATTTTCTGTGTCAAGCTAATGTTAGATTTTCTCGAATGGTTTTTTACTTTGTGATTCAGGATGTCACTTATATAGTCCATGAACATTTTAGAGACTATTATTTCCAGATGATTACCTTGACACAAGGTTTTCAGGCATTTCAAAGACACTGCAAATAGCGGCTGGAAGAATGCACATAGCAGTCATTAGGGGTTGGACACACAAAGAAACCCTGCAATATTCAACTTTTTGAGTTTTCTCTCATTTGACATTCATAGTTCACTTTCTCACTGGACAATTTCAGGGGACAACACTCGTGAGTTTGAGACCATGTGGTCTGATTTTCGCAGGATTCTCTACTCTAGGCATGGATTGTGAGTTTAACCATGAGATATTCTGTCTCTGGGATCTTCAGCATTCTGGGTAACCTTTCAAGAAGCTCTTCATTACCTGTCACGAGTTTCAAACTGTGAGCTTCTGAGGAAGAGAGGATACACTGGCTTCTTGATCCAGATTCTTGATAACGGGATGATTGTTAGAATTGTGCAAAACCTATGTACTTTGGTTTTTGGCATTTGATCATTTATGTAGGTCCTAAGTATCTTGTGATTTGTTTGTATTATGGGTCCTAATTACTTTGATTAGGTATCCAAGTTGTTGGGAAAGTTTCTCTCATATGGGTGGTTGTCTCTTCATGTATTATTGTACTTTGAGATTAATATATTGCTGCTGCCATTTGATTCCAATGTCTAATTTTGTATGTGTTATACTCTCGTCAATATTGAGGTCCATCATAATTACATTCATCAACTAATTCGTGGTCAAATTGAGTTACATAGAATACCGTAGAACAAAAATCCAAGTTGCCTGCAGTGTTTAAAGACCTTGATGAAAGGCTAAAGCTCAAAGAAGTTGTCATAGAGGGGAATGGCTATGTAAGGGCAGTTTCCCTGCATATATCAGAGTCTTTTAGTCTCTATCTTCTTCCCCTAAGTAAATATCATATTTTGGTGAGTATATTTATCTAGTGCAAAAGTAGCCATCATGTGGCTTAATATGTGATACTTCATTATTTTTGTGGTCAGTTTTTAATCTTTTTCCTTATTTGAGGAATCTTCCACATGTACTTGTGCATACTTAAACTCGTGCTTTTGCATGCTTTATGGAATTTTCCATATGTACTTTTGCATGCTTCCAGTTGTGCTTGTTCATGCCTTGTGGAATCTTCATCTGGTTACTATGCATGCTTATGGTATACTCCACTTGTAGATGCCTTTTGTGCATGTCTATATAATGTGAGTATGTGATCTCATGGTGCATCTCTTCTATTTGTGTACTTTTGCATATACTCCAGGATTATTTGATTATATAGATATTAGTTATTTCCAGCTTATTTTAAATGCTCTACTTGTATGTTATTCTTTCTGCTTTTTCATTTCTACTGTGTATTATATCCTAAAGGCTAATAGAGGTTCACAGTTCCATGCAGACAAAAGTATTGTTCTAATTTAATTAGCTGGGTCATAAAGTCCATACATGTGAATGACATATATTGAAATTCAATGAAAAGAGCATAAAATGTACTTAAATGTTTTTTTTTTCTGCCTACATGGGGAGTTTATTCATTATTTGGTATACAACCATGGCCCATGATAAAGGATCTTACGGCATATGGCAGTCATTTCAAGCACAAATAACTTAAAGCTCCCAGGTAGAGTTTCTAATGGAAGAGGCATTTCATTCATTTGTCACTCAGGTTTTTTGCTATTGATTGATTCCGCAAAAATGATTATTAACTCAATTACCAACTTGACAGAAGTCTGTTGAATATCCTCACAAATAACAGATTGTCAGAAGGAACATAAAGTTCTTTGTCATCCAAATAAGTAATCAGACAAACATGGATTTTCAGGTAGGATCCTTTTCTTCTTTTGGATTAGTAACATCTAATAGTGGTTTTGAAGCAAGCTCTTGGAGGTTTACACTCTAGAAGCGAGGTTGTTATCTTACAGACTTAACTTTTTTCATAAAGATAATATATATAAATAGAAGAGTATAGCTTACAAAAACCAGAAATTGATCTGAAATTCAGATATATCAGCACATAGATAGAGGCTTTAAATAACATTAGATATCAGAATTCAACCAAGATTCTTGTTGGCAGTGCATTGTCATTTCCCAGCTTGGGCCTTGGGACCAGTGCTTTTTAAAGTTCCAAGGCCATCCTTTGTTGCCCTGATTCATGTTCACTCCTTGGAAATTCCAATTTTCCATCCGTGTAAAACCCATAGTGGCATTGAAATTCTTGGCAGGGTGAGATGTTTTGTTGGCAATGCTTTGCTGGATGGGGTGAGATTGTAAAGGATTCTCTCTCCACGCATGATCAACACCAAGGATTTTTTCAATTGCTTCATGGCAATTGTGAATGCTTTGATAAACATATCTCAGCATTGAGATAATATCGTCTTGCTTGGATAGATAGTTGATGATGACCTTCTGATTCTCCTTGATTGCTTGGAGTTTGTTGAATAACAAAAAGCAAGTTGAAGAGATGCTGGTTGTTGCCTTGTTGAGCAATTTGTGCTTCCAAGGCCTTAAGAATTCCAGCAAGGGAAATTAATGTTTCTAGTGCAATGTGAAGAGAAGAATCCTTGGAATTTGAGAAATTTGGAGGCAGTTTTCCCTTTTCTACATTGCAGCCAGAGGCATGAATAGGGATATATGCTTCAGCAGGAGTGTTGACTTTCCAGGGAGCAGAAATTGAATGCCAAGATAGAGTGGGGTAGGTTGAAAGATTGGCATGTTGTGTTGAAAGTAAGGAATACTGGGGGGGGAGGGTGAATCAGTATTCCACAAACTACTTGTTAACTCGATTATTGATTCAATTTCCAAAATTAATAACTTGAAAGTAAAACAGGCATGAGAACAACAACCATAAAGACATAACACATAGACACCAGGATTTTTACGTGGAAAACCCAAGGAGGGAAAAACCACGGTGAGTGTTAGCTCACAATATATTATGATAGCTCAATACTGGATTACAAGAAGGTTCACTGCCTTGGGGTTCACTACCCTATGAAGAAGTGCTCATTGCACAAAGGCTCACTGCCGAGAGAAAAGAAGAAAGAAGAAGAAGGATTGGCTCACTGCCAGAAGATGAACTGCTGCAAATGCATCTACTACATGCTGAATCACAGTTCCATTGAAGGTTCAATATACAGATTCAAATGTCTTCATTTGTTCTGCCCTGCTTCTCAACTTAACTACACATACTCTGTTTTTCTGTCCTTGTTCAACTTTTTTTGCTTTGCACTTTGGTCATAATCCTTCACACTTCGAATTCGCACAACACATCACATGACACACACACAACACCGAATTCCATCAAGTATATATATTCGCTATAAGATTTATCTCATAATCAGGTCGGCAAGCAAAACATAAACCGTGTACACAAATACTACATCTTGTCGGCTTGAACTTGTGTACAATCTGTAATGCGGGCTTAAAAAAACGAACATACAAAAGTCTTCATATAGGTCGGCTTCAATCATACCATCACTTAGATTGACTATTCAGACAATATAACTTCTCCGCATAAGAATCTAACATGTCTGTCGGCTTGTTTCTTAAGAGTATACTTGATCAACTCATCTGTCACATCATAATTCACACTGCAGACCATATGAGGCTCTGAGATGCATACCTAACAATCATTCTGGATATCTTAGCATACCTTCAGAACCGCAGAACAAAATATGCAATTGCGGAGGAATGCGGACCCTTTTCTCTAGCACTGTGCGTTGTTCCTGTCTTAGCTCTGTTCACCCAGACTTAGGTATTCTACCATGTGACTTCCGGAGGAAGTCAAGACTTGAACACTGGAATAAATCATCACTAAATAGTTATGAACAACATACCTGATCCGCATACACTGATCTTTTACTGCGGAGGCATACCATCCCAAACATTGTTACTTACTCTGTATAATGTATACTGTTCATACTTAGTCATTTCTGCTTCTGGAGTAAAGTCTCTTTGTCATACCGGTGGAGTCTCTTTCCTTTGTTGCCATCAACGACAACATTCAATCATCAGAACAGTGTCTCTTGCCAACATGTTGTTCTCAGCATTATGAGCAGGGTTGGGGGTTGAAGGAGCTCTTGGTTTAGAGATTAGCGCTGCCACGTAGTGAACCTTAGTGGGAGTTCTAGGTTTAGAATTAAGACATGACTGCATAGGAATGAAGGATGAAATGTAACTAGTTGTACCTTTGATAGGAGCTGAATCAGGTTGATTGGTACCTACCTTAATGCTCTCTTCAGCGATCAGAAGAAGAGGGACCTTTCACCTTTTGACTCGTAATCCAGAAGATTGTAATTGCATGATTAAGAACAGCTATTTCATTCTCATTATGGGTGGTATCCATGCTTGCAGAATTCCTTCCTTTCCTTTTGTAGGTGAGAAGAGGCATATGATTGGTACTTAGGCACTTGCAGGTGCAGTATGTTATGCCTCTATTAATAGATTTTTCCACTATTCTGAGGCTTCATACCGTTATTTGTTCCCTGATGTGAGTGTTCCACATGTTACTATCAAATCTGAAGTATTTAATATAAGAAATATTACTGCTGTAGGGAATGAAGGATTGGATTGATGTTAGCACCTTAAGAAAGGATTTTGTGATGTGGTGAGCTCATCATGTCAGGTCCAGAATTAATGCCCTCTATTTTAACCTTGTAAATCCAAACATATCGGAACTCTTCATGACTGACTGCCACTCAACCATAGTTGCATTGAGTTAGAGAGTCTTAAGATTAAAATGATGGAAGTGGTGGCGTGGAGTAGAGGAGAATCTCTAAAAGAGAAATCCAGGCAATCTGTGCCTGGACTATATTTTTCTGTGGCCGTTCAATGCATGTTCCATGGCACTGAATTGTGAAACTTCTGCATTTGTTTTGACAGAAAATGCCTGACTCCATACTCTAAGAGTCTAAAGCCATTTAATATGGACACATGCTTCACCTTGGATACCTGTTGGTTAGTGTTCATACAAGATTTTATAGGCTTTATGATATTTTTGGTAGCAAATGCCTCAAGTCCCCATGACATTGTGAGGGTTTGTTAGCATTTAGGAGAATAGTGAAAGCATGCATAGAGTGTAGGTAGCTAGGAACTTAGTGAGTGTGCAATGCTTGGAAAGCAAGGAAAGTCTCTGTGTGCTTTCACGGCAGGTTCTACAAGTGAGTTGGCAGCTAGAGTTGATGAGGTGAGGTGGACTCCACCTAGGCCTAGGACTCAATGTGATCCACCTATGGTCAAATCCAGGATTAAGAGAATAGCACAGGCATGCAAATGTGAGTATACATTTACCTGCTGCCATTGAAAGACACTGGAGAGCAAAGGGGGACTGGGAGGTGGTAGTTGTCTTAAAAACTCAATATCATATGCTTTCACTTTTATATGCATCTGCATAAAGTTTTCAGATTTGGGTGCACCTTATAGTGGTCTAAAAATAGGCATACGAAGGTTTAGGATGTTAAATTCCAGCTGCTTGATTTGATGTAATTTTTGTGAGATTGAGTACTGGGCCATGTTAAAAAGAACTTTTATCAATATCTAACAAACGTTTTCACTTTTCAGTAGCAGAAAATGACCTAAGTATTACAATTGGACAAATTGTTCGATAATCATAACTGAAGGTTATGAGAACCAAAGCCTTCACATGCAATATTTTGTTGATTATTTAATACTGATCTTAAGCCTCTTTTTGGTAGTAGTTTTAAGTACAAAACTATTAAGCATAGTTATCTTCACAATAATTCGCTTCATTTTTAGTGTAAGATGTTCTCATTCTATTTTTGTAGGTTATTTGCCTTAAAGCATAAGCTTTAATAATTCACTTCATAGTTAGTATAAGATGCTCTCATTCCTTTTTTGTAGGTTATTTTAAATTTAGTCTTTAACTTTTGTAGCAGTTTTTAAGCCTCAAAACTCTTAAGCTCTAGTAATTTGTTCATAAATCACGTCCTGTACTTTATTGCAAAATTTTTACCCTAGTATATTCAGTGTAAATGTTTTGTTATGGAGAGTTACTTAGTGGCTAGAAACTATGTCGTGGAAATTGTTTACGTTGCCTGTCTTGATTGATTGATAGACCCAAAACATTTTATTCTGGCATCTGCATATCTTAATCATTGGTAGACAAAATCTAGGTAAACTAACTGGTTATATTCTTCAATGTTTGCTGCAGCACTTCCATGTTTGATGGAAGCTCTGTCAAAAAAGATTTATGTTCATATTACGTACAAGTGTTCCATCTGCCGTGAAGCAGGAGATTTGTGTGGTGCTCAGTTGAAGTGTGAAAAACCTTCAAGCCTGGTCTTTCCCTTTCAGGTCTGAAAAATCTAACTTACATTGTTTGGATTGATGTCTTTTGCACTGGTCTTGGATTAATCTTAGGGTGTTGGATCAGTTTCTCTCCGGAGTTTCTGTCTTGGCTTTGTGTAAAGATAAGCTAATGATGTTGGGTGATATAATCAGGAAGGTGAAATAATGCGTTGCAAATCCTGTGGTCTGGTATTCCACCAGTCATGTTTTAGAAAGCTCAGTGGTTGTCTATGCACTTTTACTAACAGTACCGACAATACAAATGGAAAGTCTCCTTTATGTGAAGAGCTGGATGTGGAGTCTTCTCTCCAAACTGGTTCAAGCAGCAATCCAAAAACTTCCTCCAATCTTTGTATAAATAAGCAAGGATCAACCTCAACTAAAGGATTTCTTATTGAACTTTTTCAGAAGGCAATCCCAGATAATATCTTGAAACCAAGGAAAAAGTCAGGTGTTCTTAATATGGCATCACTATCAAGCTCTCTTGGGCTGTAATACAGAACTGTTTTAAATGTTGTAGCCAGTTATTGTTTTGTACTTAATCAGTGCAATTTATGCAATTGATTAAGCAATTAAATTTATTGAACCTTCAAGGTTCTTCTGTAACATATCAAAATCACATTCAAAGGAAGTTGGTACTTGCAATTGATAAGTATCTGAGTTTGATTGTTAGGTTTTTGGCCTGTGATGTATCCATCAAAGAACTACTTATTGTTGATAAGTTTGATTTTTTGAAATTGTTCATATATGCGTTGCTTTATGTAATGAAATAAAATTTGAAAGCAACGGCTTGAGAGACACTTATGATATGGTTGAAGCCTTGATTTGAGCGTGTTTGATATTCGCTCGTAGCCTATTTATTTCAAAATTGCTGGTTCTGGGTAAGACAAGCCAGTTTTCAAGACAAAACTGTTAATGTTTTTTTAGTATTGATACTCATTAATAGGGCATACCTTAGCGAATTTTTTTTTTTGTAAATGATATAACTAATTGTTAAAAGATCAAAGTGAAAAAGATTTTTCTATTGTGATACGAGCAAAGCTCATTCAATTTAAAGTTAAAAATACTGGCATCTTAATGCGATATTTCAAGAATGCTCCAAGTGCCGAAGCCTAAGACAAAACATCGTATCGAGGATAACTGGTATTAACTATGTGGGGTTGAGATTGGATGTGGCTATAGCCAATACTATATTCAGTATTATTGTATTAGCAATTTGTACATGCAATAACTAAATCTTAAATCTACCCAAAATCGGCAGGATAAGTATTATTAAATCACACGCAGTTGCAATGCCTCGTTAATAAGCTTTTGATAATGAGCCGTGCGTTTGTTGATTAAAGCATGGATGATATTACAATGCGGAAAAATGTTCAGGGAGAGATAGAGCTTTAAACGTGAAAAGGGATATTTATAAGGAGCATCCTACATGGATGATCATTGGAAAAGTACGGTGTAGATTGTGACTCGGAGTAAAACAGCAAGTAGCTTTTGATTCATTGAAGTATATGATAACCAATACACCAATTTTGGCTTCTACGTAATTTTCAATAACCATTTAAGATTTGAAATGGGTAGAAGACGTTAGCAATGGTAGCAGTTTTGATACAAGAAGATTTGTGATAGAAGCACATTTGAAGCAAGATAGAGAGAACACGAGATTTTCACAATTGTAAATGTTGTACACTCGTCTATATTTGTATATAAAGATTGCAAAAATATAAAGCGAAGATTCTAGAGGAACAAAGCTAATAAGAGAGGAGATATTGACAGAGGTATGTCCAACACGTAAGAATATATAAGCAGCCCATGTAACTACAGAATATTTAATAAAGGAAGCTAGTTTATATGACTCTCTCATTGTTTCCTCATGCTTAGAGGAAGTTATCTGTAAGTCTGATGTAGGACTGAAACTCCCTTGTAGCTTTCAAGAAGAGCTCGGGAAAAACAGAATCTGGTTGGAATATCGAGTGCATGTAGACTGTGAACAAGTACAATGGAGTCACTAGATGGATAGAATCTAACTGACAAGGGAGAGTTGTTGAAACATCTTGAAAAAATCCTGTACAAAGTGTGAAATATTTTGTCAACATCAAAAGAATTCTCATTAATATTTGTGCTCTAAAAATTGAAATATTTGTCAACATCAAAAGAATTCTCATTAATATTTGTGCTCTAAAAATTGATTATCTACATGAGAAAAGACCTTTGCATGAGGTTTGAATCTAGGACTCTAATTAGTGAATGTGAATATATGAGGTGTTGTCCTTGCTTAATAACAAAACTATTGAGAGCAATGGAGGAGAAGATATCAACATTAAATCTGTTAGGGTTAGGACTTGCTGTCAAATAATGGATGAGACGAACACTATAGGGTTCATCTGTTTGATTAATTTCTAATTGGATAGAGAAAGAACATAATGTAGTTGAAGAGAGAGAACTTGCTCAGAAATGGAACCCTGTTATATGAGAGTTGTGGTCTTTGAAATTGTATCTTCCGCAAGGATTAATGGCCAACCACTGTGTTGGTTTGTTTGATTTGTATTCAAGTTTGGTATGGGTAAAGTTCATTCAAAATTCATAACTAGGAAAATTGGAGACAAAATCCATGATCAAATTCAAATAAAAGAAATAAATATTTGTATTATTTTAAATTTAGATGAATAAACAGTAAAATGCATATTTGAAAATAGCTTCAAACTTTTTTATAAATGAAAATAAATAAGTTTAGATCTAAGTAGACTTTAAATTATTAAAAAATAAATTCACTAAATTTCAAAATGAAGTTTATGCAGTACGTTAAACTCTTAAAGACTAATAACTATAAATAAGTAATATAAAAATGTCTCTAAGAATAGCCTCAAAAAATTAAATTCATATATAAAGAAAATGTCAAATTTATTTTATAAGTTCTAAATAATTTTTTATTTTTTTTAGGTGCTTATAGTGACAATTTTATATGGTAAAACAAATTGTTTTATAAAATATAAACATGTAACTAATGAATAAACAATTAGAAATTACATTTTATAAAAATAAATAATGACATTAAGTGTCGGGTAACCATAAGTACCCAATTTTATATTGTAAATTGTATTATTGTAAAGGAAAAAATATTTCGTATACAAATAATTTAAGGTAAATCATTAATTTGATACAAGCAAACAATTAAGACTCAAATAGTAAATAACACTAATTCTTTGTGATCCAAATTTGTACTCTAAAATTAGAGATGTAATAGGTAACCTTTAACAAATGTTCGAATATATTATTCTTTGTTACGGGTTGGATATGCACTTATGAAAATGATCCTTATGCATATAAATTAATTGTACTCTCATAGATGCTTGGAACTTGTTTACCTCGCCTTTTGGAACTTGTGTCTATAAAACATGGCAATGTTAATGAACACCTTTAGGAGTTTGCTAGGCAAGAATATTCTTCCTTGGTCAAACCCTTGTTTCTAATTTAATGGTTTGGAACAATGATCAAAGACAAACAATGGTGCAATATGCTCTAGCCTGCCACTAATATAAGATGGTGATTTAATGCTCTCTATGTGACAATGTAATCTGAATAAGATCTCCCAAATTGATGAAGAGTTAATTAAGGTTTGTCATTTTATACAACACAGTAGCACACAGGTTAATACATTTCACACTTGAGTGGGCACATAACAACTAGTTAGGAAGGGGTCAACTTGGGTCATTTCTACACTTGTAGATTTGACTCGAGTAGAGGAATGGATAAATTGAAGATCATGATTGGTCCTTGGGGACGTGTGTAGACAAAATTAGGTTAGGTTAATGTTATTTGCCAACTTTTATGTTGAAACATGCCACACTTATTTGCCAACTTTTATGTTGAAACATGCCACTTGTATACCAATCATTGCATTAGGGACAACCTTGTCAAAGTGAACTCAAAATAAAGGGGAAAAGTGCAAGGTTTGCATTTTTCACCATTACATTTTGTCCCCACTTTAACTTGCATGTGAATTACTATGAAGAAACATCTCAAAGTAAACAAATAGTCAATATGAAAGTAAATATTCAGATACTTATAAAAATGATACAAGCATGGATGATGATTTGGTACATTCTCCTCGCAATCAGTGCTCCATATTCAAACATGCTAAAACAAAGAATTCGAATGAGTAGCATCCAACATTCATTTAAGAGTAGCACAAACAACAAGTGCTTAAAATAAAATAAAAATAACAATATAAAAACAAAAACAAAAGGTAAAGTAACATCCATTGGGCATGGTAGGAAGCTCTTTGGAAATCAGTTAGGACACAATAGGAAACCATGTGGAGATTTGTTAAGGCATATGTAATGTCCCCTACTTAGCCCAGTCAGTTGTGGTTAGAGATTAGCCTATCACGAGACTCCCGTAGGCTAATGGTCGTGTTTAAGGAGTCAGATTGGGGACTTATTATTTATAGTAAGTCGTGACAGAGCCAGTTTCTATTTTTAGCAGGGCAGTGCAGGAGGCGGGGCATGAGATTCGTAGGGTTGAATCTTCGAGAGCATTGTCGATTTAATATAAGTTAAATTAAAGATTTAACTTATTATGTTATAAGGGTGACTTTAAGTTATATTATAACTTAACTTTATAATATTAAGTTATAACTTAAAGTGCAATGTTGTGTGCCTAGGGATGGGTGCCCACCCTCATGGAGAGATAAGGGGTTAAATGATGAATTAAAAATTAAAAGAAATTCCTCTTCTTGGGTATTGAGGAGAGAGGGAAATAAAAAGGAAAGAAAGCTCTCATTTTCACTATGCTATGTTTGATGAATATTGCTCTATTATTGAGTTTGCCCATGCTTAGGGTTTGAGCTTGGCTCTTGGGGTTTGAGTATCGATTTGCAGAGATGGAATCCTTTGCAGATTCGCCTTTCCTCGTGTATGAAAGAGTGCATCAGGAGAGGATTAAGGGAGCTTTATATAGGAGTTCCATTTGAGCATTCACGAAAGTCATTTTGGAATTGTTCCGAGCAAGAAAAGGCTATATTCTTCGAAGACATTACATTGTAGCTGTGAACAGGAATCCATTGAGCAGATTGGACTGATTTTGAGGCATTGTAGTGGTTGTTTACATTTTCTTTGCACGTCGTACATGTTCCTTGCTGGTCGTACTAGTTGAAGGGGCCGTACCACTTGTTAGCAACAGATTTAGGGGATTTTGTGGAGTCTTTCATAGTCATTTGTGGTTGCCCTATACCTGCAGACATTCCTGGTCCAAAACATAAATATTAAGAGGCATTTAAAGTGAGTTTTGGGTGATTGCAAGCTACAACAGAGGCTGTACCAGTCAGGAAGGATAGCAGCAGTACTAGAAGTTGTTTCTTCTTTCTTTGTGGGTGCAAATAGGATTTTTGGAGGTGTCTAGGGTTTGATGTTCCATTACAAACTTTATAAATTGCATTCTCCTTGCATTGTATGAAGTTTGGAGTAATTCCCATGGCCATGTAATGCTGGTGCAATTTTGACAATGGAATGAAGTTGAAGATTTCCAAGTGGGTATTTCATTTTAATTAGTTTTGTAGTATTTTATGATCTGGGTCATCTTTTGTTTATGCAAAATCATTGTATATTTTCTGGGTTTTTGATATTTACTTTATATTCTATGTTGTCAATGCAAAATCAATACATGCAAACACATGCAATGAAAACCTAAACCCAAAAACATCAAAACACAAAAAAATACAGTCAGGGCAAGCATATATAGAGGGGTGTATGTTACAACATATTACGTACGATATGAAGCCATGTGTATAATGAGGTAAAAACTACAATCATACTCATCAAAGAAACATTAGTGACATTATATGCCCCCTCCAATTGGTTGCATTCAAGGAATGCAAGGAATTGGAGGAGAGGAGAAAAAAAATGTAAAACGCTAGGATCATGTAAAGTGAATTAATCATGTCATAAGTGTTATATAACATCATGTGACAATCAATTAATAGTATACTAAATAATAAATGTGTAAGCACATGTATCCAAGGGCAATGAGATGAACCTAATGTTGCCTTTGATAGCAAGGACCAAAAACAATAACAATATAGAGATAGAACATGTAAACACCAAGGCATGCCATATAAGATGTAATCATTGAGAATCTATGTAAGGGAAGAGGAACAAGGCACCCCAAATGTCGCCCCCACTATTAGAGACATGCAATGAAAGCCATAGTGCTAGATAGCATGTAAGCATAGAGATCATAAGAAGCATAAGATGTAAACATGGTAAGCATAAATAAGATAAGTATATGAAATGTAAGTATGTAATCATGAGATAAACATGCAAGCACAAGGGCCATATGAACATGTAATTATCATAGGATAAAAGCATGTATATGTGTAAACATGCAAGCACGATATGATGATATAAGATATGACATTATAAGCATATGAATCATAGGATAAACATGTAAGTGTAATATCATTAATGGAAAATAAGCAAGGTGACATAAAAGATGATGCCACTAAGTGGGGGAATATTTCAAGGAAGAAACATAACCAAACATAAGACATAATATAAATATAAGAGGATACGAGAATAATAGATTCACAACAAACATGGATTAATAAAAAAGGACAAACACAAAGGGAACACAAGATAATGGAAGACATGATGAAGGACAAGCACAACAACCATGGAATAATTAGTGGCTAAAATCTAAACAGAAAATAACATAAGCTATGTTTTGGTCAACATGGTAAGAGTGGTGCCAGTCACTCCATGCTTTGCATCATCCCAAATCCATAGGGAAAACACGAGAAAACACATATATAACATAGGAAATAAGTCACATGATCTACACAACACATGTTTAAAGTCACTTGTGTTAACATGCACCACTAAAGGTTTCCTTGCATCATCCACATGCTAATTAATAACATGAAAACAACACGAACATAGAAATACAAAACAGTAAAACAAAACACAAAGAGAAGATCTCACCCAATTATGTTGGAATCATCTACATAATCAATAGTCATACTCAACACTTGAATTCCCTTATAGTGTAACCTTATCCATCCTGTTGTTGCTTAGTTGGGCTAGCAAGAGAAGTTTATGGAACAACATGATAGCCACTTGATGTTGAAATATTAACATTATCTTGTAGACACTCATGAGGATTAAAAGTGAAATGTTCTATGAAAGCGTAGATAAGATCCATAAACGAATAGTAAGAAGCATGAGATTAATCAATCCATGATAAAGATTCATCAATTAAAGTTTCTCTAAATAAGTGCATTAGAAACATCTAATTCTCAACATGTGCATCATATGTAAAGAAAAAAATATTTAACATGTAAGTATGCACCATTATGATGCCTATTTCCATGACCACTCTATGCATCAATCCATGGATATCTAATAATGTGGGTACTATAAAGCATATAATCAAGAATAATATGAGATATGAAAGCATTTTCAACATGTGTATCACTTGTTAAGGAGTTTCTAGTAAACTGTGTGTGAAGATTTTTAATTTCAATGTTTTTTAGATCACACTCAGTGATCCATCATCAAGAAAAATCAAGAAGAGAATGTGAGATAAGAAAATTGCAGGAGATGTCTTGTATAAATAGAGGAAAAGGAAGTTTAGAGATCAAGGCTGACATAAAGGTTGAAGAAAATAAAAACAATAGAGAAGAAATAATAATACCAAAAATAAAAAATAGAATCAAAATAATAAAATTCAATTGTTGAAGTTATTAATTTTGATTCTATTTTTTATTTTTGGTATTATTGTTTCTTCTCTATTGTTTTTATTTTCTTCAACCTTTATGTCAGCCTTGATCTCTAAACTTGCTTTTCCTCTATTTATACAAGACATCTCCTGTAATTTTCTTATCTCAATTCTATTCTTGAGTTTTCCTAATGATGGATCACTAAGTGTGATCCGAAACGTCAAATTAAAAATCTTGACACAGTTTACCAGAAACTCCTTAACAAATATTATGGACTATGGAAAACTAATGGATTTGATGTGTATCACTAGAATTTGTTAATTGAGAAGCATGATCATCATGTAATAAATAAAATAAAGCATCTTCATCATTAGTTATAACATTAGCATCACATGAATAATAAACCCTAGACTTATCTATAGAAGTGAGCGGTAAAGCACTAGACACATCATGAGTTATAATATCACTACACGAAGACACAACATCAACAAGAGGTAGTGCATGATGCATAGAGAAACCCATGGGGACTCCTGAGAAAAGGCCACTACCAAGGTACAAATGAACATAAATGGTGGAGGATGGACAAAAATCTAAATATGTAGCATGAGAAGACATAGACAATTCCACATTATCCTCAATCACTCTAGGTTAAGAAAAATCCTCAATAAAATCATGTGCTAAAGTCATAAATGAACTATAAAGTATACAAGATGGATCAAACCATTACAATTATTTAGATCTCCTATTGGAGCATCTTCTATTATTAGTCGGTATAAGAGGCAATTAGTGCTCTATAGGGTGCTTAGGAGTTGCTTATGCCCAATTTGGTCATAGAGGTCAAAGATACTTGTGTGAGAGTTACATTCTACTCTAGAAAGTCTCCATTATGGCTTGGGTGCCCATGTTGGGCCCATGGTATTTTCCATTAGTTTTGAGAAACCATTGGTGGTTTCTTGTTTCCAATTTCCTATATATTGGAGGGTTGGGGTAGTAGTTTGTATGTTGTAGGTTAAAGAAAGGTTACTCTGCTAGAATGCTATTGGATTGAAGGGAGGAGCTAGATGTATTAATGTACTCTATATTTGTTTGAGATTAATACAAGCTTGTGCTCTTTTTGGTGGTGGATTTTTTTTACGTGAAAGCATTTTCCCATGTATATCAGTGTTCTTATCTTTTGTGGGTAACCTTGTGGTTTGCATATATTTTTATTACTACTCATGTTATTGTTGTTTTATGATTTACCATGGTGGTTTAATCAAATTTGATTATTAAATTAAATGTTTTATTGTAACCATTAACCCCAATTTTCTCAACATTTGGTATTAGAGTGTTGTTTGTCTTGATTGGAAGAGGGGGACACCTTTCTTTATGTTGTGTGGATTTTTGTTATAGTCGGAGCATTTAGAGATTTATTGAAAATCAAATCCGCATGGTAATAATTATGGCAAGCACATCCAGACTGGATATTGAGAAGTTCAATGGTCAAAATTTTAAACGTTGGAAGCAAAAATGAAGAATCCATTGGAAGAGATATCAATAGATAATAGTGATTGAAGTGAAAAGTCTACTAATGTAATGGATGAAATTTGGAAGAATATTTATAAGAAAGAGAGAGGTGCTATCAGATTGTGTCTTTCCAATTTTGTTCTTTTCAATGTTTCTATAGAAAATATTGCATTTAAATTGTGGAAAATAATAGATAATATTTATCAAACAAAGAATCTTGTAAATAAATCATATTTAAAGAGAAAGTTATATTCATTGAAAATGAAGGATATAGACTCAGTTGTAGATTATTTAAATGCTTTTGATTTGATTGTGAGTTAGCTACATTTAATTGATGTTAAATTGAATTAAGAGGATAAGTGAATTATTTTACTTTTCTCTTTACCTAAACCATGGGAAAATCTAATTGTTGCAGTTAGTTGTGGTGTTATAGAGCCTAAATTAGATGTTCTTGTCACTACATTATTAAGTGAAGAACTAAGAAGAAAATCCATGGATGAAGATTCTAAAGATGCATTGTATGTTTGGAGTAGACCTAAGGAAAATGGGGATAAGGATAAGGGGGATAAGAAAAGATCTAAATCTAAGGGTAGATCTAAATCTCCTTGTAAGAGAAAATTAAAATGTTGGAACTTAAATAAAAAAGGCCACTTAAAGGAGTCCAAATTAGAGGAAAATAATAAAGATGATGATTCCTTTGTTGAAAAATTCTTGGATGGTCATGTATTTCTACTTATGCTAACATTACCAATGATGACTCATGGTTGATTGATTCAAGTGCCTCATTTCACATGAATTTTGATAAGGAGTGGTACTCAAAATATAAGAAATATGATGGTGGTGAGGTGTTTCTTGATGATGATAGTTCTCATAAGATTGTTGAATGAGGAGAGATAAAATTGATTTCGTTGATACAAAAGTGAAAACCCTTTTTGATGTTTTGCACATTCCAAGGATTGTTAGGAATTTGATTTCTATTTTTAAGATGAATGATATTGATGCACATGTCACTTTTGATAAGAATGTATGTTGGATATAGGCAACTTGGTGTTGGATAAGGATACACAATGTGGAACTTGTTTAAGTTGGAAATATTTGAGCCTTTTTGTAACTTACCAAATGTAACTAAATTTTTTGATTCATGTATGTTGTCGCACCATATATTGGGCCACATTGGTGAAAAAGGTTTAAAAACCTTGATTAATAAAAATATGGTTGTTAGTTTTTCAAATTATTCTATTGATTTTTATTTTTGTGAGCATTGTGTGTTTGGTAAACAAAATAGAGTGAAGTTTCACATTGGTAGCACCACAACAAAAGGGTTTTTGAAAGTTAATAGGAATAGTGATGTGTTTGGTCCTATGGATGCTCCTTCCATTGGTAAATTTTGGTATATGTTTCATTTATTAACGACTACTCTAGATTTATTTTCTTAAAAATAAATATAAAGTTTTATACAAGTTTAAGGATTTTAAGGTTCTCATGGAAAAGAAATGGGTAGGAAGATAAAAGTATTGAGGTTAGATAATAGAGACGAATATTACTCTAGAGAAGTTAATATCTTCTATAAACATGTAGATTTTGTTAAACAAAAAACTACTTCATACATGCTACAACAAAATGGAATTGTAGAAAGGATGAACAAAACATTTATGGATAGAGCTAGAAGTATGTTGACTAGTGCTAATCTTGAACAATTTTTTTTGGCTAAGGCTATAAGTACTACTTGTTACTTGGTAAATAGAAGTTCCACTTATGCTTTAGTTGATAAGACACCATATGAGATGTGGATAGGTAAGAAGTCATTTATTTCACACAAAAAATATTTGGTTGTGAGGCTTATGTTCATGTGCCTATAGAAAATGATCTAAGTTAGATTTTAAGGTTGAAAAGTGTATTTTCATAGGTTATGGTGAAAATGTTAAAGGTTATAAGATTAGAATCCTCTAATGTTGAAAATAGTTTATTGTAAGAATGTGGTTTTAAGGGAACTTGACAAGACACTATTGAATCTCTTCACTTAAAAATATTAGTCATCATTTGTCAACCCAGGAAATGTCTACAACTGTTTGCAATAGGGATCTAGGAAACCTAACTAGGAGTCCTACTCTATGAAACAAATTTGCACACTCCAAATTGAAATTGTAGAATTTAAAGTACTAAATTGAAACTATACTAAGAAAGGAAATGCTTATTCTTTCAAAAGAAATTTGCTTGAAGGAAACTAATCTAGGAAATTCAATGCTTATGCTAATTGAAATGGAACTGTTTGAAATGATAGACCTTGCAATTTTTGTATTTTTGAGAGAACAATTTCGAACAATAATATAAAAATAAGGCTTTAAAAGAACAACTAAAGGATTGACCTACATGTTAATACACATATACTATAGAATTAATTGGCATATGAAATCGCATTTCAACATTCATAAATGCAAATAAAAATGATAGAAAAAGATTTATCTACAACACATAAACTAGTTCTTCTTTCTCCTGGGTGAGTGGCTTGCTCCTCGAGAAGAAGAAGAATGTTCTTAAAATCACTTTAAACTACTCATACTTAGATAAAATGCATAGATTGATGTAACTCATTGCATTCAAGTTTGATTAAAGAAGTTCACATAATATATTGTAAATTCTGAAGTCTTTTGCTCATAAGAAAAACTATAGCTTAATAGAAAAACTATTCTCTATTCTTCTATATGTCTCTATTTCAATCATTTCTTCCTTTTTTTTCAGAAGGAACACACTTCCTTAAAACATTCCTATCCCTACTCTATATTACAACATCGTGCCTATAGGTCTGCTGCTATTACAATTCAACTAGGACTCTGAAACTTATAATTATAAATGAACAATAAAAGAACAATTGCTACTTAATTTTGAATGTGCCAAAAATTGGCACTTCTAGTTTATGATGTTGGTGACTAACTCATTTTAATAAATGAACTGAAAGTGGAGTTGGTTGCTACAACCCTAGATGAAAAAATAGGGGCTTACTTTTATTTGCGGTTGGCCATGACATTTTGGAGTTGCATGCTATTAGGGTGACCTTTTTGAATTTGGAGGCTCTAGAGCTATACAGTCTACCTTTTTTGGAGCAAAGGCTCCAAAATTATCAAGACCGCTTCTTTCAGAGCTTGCCAAAATTGCCCATTTTCAACAAAACTACAAGTTTTGTTCTAACATTTTATTAGTAAAATTAACAATTAAAATTAAATAAATAAACAAGGTTAGGCTGAAATACACATCCTATTTCCATTTCAAATAACTAATAATTTTCATATTATCATTAAATTCACGTGGAGGGATGGAAAAAGAAGAGGTAAAAGGGATTACTTTATGGAAAAATAATAAGGTGGTGATTGGCCTCATCACCCCCCCACACCTAACACTTTGTAGATCTCCCATCTACTTCCTCAAGGCTAGGAAGAGGAGGCTTGCCTCCTAGCTATCGCATCCTTCTCTTTTCTCTTATTTGCTCCCTCCCAGATGGCGTTGTATTCATACTCCTAGAGATAGGAATCTCTATTCTCTTTATGAAATTCCATGAATCCCTAGAGCCTTAACACCCACTATATTTCAAACTCTTTATCAAATTGTGCTGATGTGACATTCATAGGGGCCACTGGTGTGAGAAGCAAAGGAGGTTTGAACCACATTCCAACCTAGGCATACTTATGCTCTTCTATTATTTTTGTTAGTACCTTATCTCTTCTTAAGGACCAAAATAGATTATTTGGGGAAATAATTTACCTCTTCTTTAAATGCATTGGTAGGGGAGTATACCTCTACTCATAATTTGTAAAAGCTAGCTGAACCGTGTGTCAGATCACCCCTTGTAGAGCTTGATATGTAAATTTGAGGCTTCCAATGTATTTTTCTTGCATGCTAGGATAGAGGATAGTATTAGTGAATGTTTTCTCAAATGCCCTTGGTTTGAGGTTTTGATTTCTCATCAATAACCCTACTAATTTTTGTTGTTCATTGTATTGCTCTATCCTCTACTACCTCCCACTTTGATTCTACAATGTTGATATAAATGACCTAATTTGTACTTCTTCAACAAATAGGTTCACCATGAAATCTACATGTCCTAAGAGCAACCTTTGAGTGAAAAAATCACATAATAGTTCTTTTGGTCAAGGGGGCTAAGCTTATAGGCTTGCAAAAATTCATCATTGGCCAAATCACAGGGTAGACTGCATGAAATTCTTAATAATTTCCACCTCAAAAATTGTTCCATAAGGAACATATTATACATCCTATATGGCTTCCTACAAGCTAGTAGAGCCTCACCTATTTTACATGCCTCCATTAAGTTTTTCTCCAATGCCTCTTTCTTTATTTGCAAAATTGCTAGTTGTGCTTTCAATCTATTAATTTCATGCCCAACGTGCCTTAGAAAATGGTAGCGAGCAATCCATGTTTGCAATAGACGAGGAATATGAATGTGAAACTATTCAAATTTTAGAGGTTCTATTTGAATCTCTTTATCCTCATTGGTAGGGGAATTCTACCATTCTCTCAACTCCTCTTCTAATTCAAATTTTTTGTTGGTTGCAACAATCAGTTTATTCTACTCTTCATGGCTCTTCTTCTAGAAGGCAGTGAGGGCACTTACCAAATTTTTGGCAAGTGCCTCAATTTTGTCATATCTTACTAAGATGACTTCCTAAATATATTCTTCTTTAGAATTTTATTTGTTTCTTTTTCTTTTTCTAGTAGCAATTTTGTCTTCTTATTCAATTTCTCATTCAAATAAAAAATTAATGCATCTTTCTTGTCAAGCATTTAACTTGTCTATCTCTTGTTGTTGCTAGGAAATTAAAAGATTGACCTAAGAATGTCTAAGTACCTATCTTAGCTCTTGGGATTCTAAAAGTGATTTGAATCCCTGTTGCTTCTTAGGTGACTGTTGTGGTGCCTTACCTTTCTTTGTGCTTTGGAGAGGGATTTCTAGATATTGTTGGGCTTTCTCTTATGCTTCAAAGTTTGAATGTAGAGGTGACGAAATTTTTTGAGGTGAAGAAATGGTTTCTACTAGTGGACTCTTTAGAGATGATGGAATAGCCTTAGTTGGCAGACCCTTCAGAGGCCAGAAGAATTCTTCCCCTATTGCAAGGTCTAGTTGGCGAGGTGATGCACCCTTGAGAAGTAGTGAATTGGAAGTGTCTGATGGTATTTATTGTGCTAAACTTTGGATGGATTCTATAGTTGTGTATTCTTCCTAGGAGGCGATCTCTTCAAAGGAAAAGTATGGAGGCACTAGAGTTTATGCCTCTTACTCATCCTGAGCTAAGGGGTTCTCTTGACCATTCTTTTGTATTGCAGTAGGTGTGTTGTACGCCTTTCATAACATTGGTATTATTTAATTATGTAAAATAAATATTTATTTGTGGTGCATCCATGTGATGTGTTTATCCACACTAAATATTTATTTGGTGCCACTTGTAATCGTTGTATGTAACTGTTGTCACCTAGATTTGCACCCTTTGCTGAGCTTGTAAAAACTTGGCAATCTGGAGAAACATGGGAATGATCTCAAAGTGTGGGACCTTGCGAACTGAGATCAGAGCTCCGGAGAAGGCCGGCTTCCTCTTTCTAAGCCTAAAACTTAGAGAAATATAACTGAACCTAGTGCTAATGCTTGCAGGGGAAAAGGATAGAAGGAATGCTTTGAAAATGAAAGAATAAAGCTAAAAAAAAAAATTGAAAATAAGGGTGATGCACCAGGTTGAATAAAAGAGCTCTCACATAACTGAGAAAATGCATAAAATGACTAGATACAACAAATAAAAATACACAGATTAGACTAATTTTAATAGAGGCAAGGAGCAAGAGATGATTAGAAAGAAATTAAACATTCACAAACACATCATTCTTAGATCACACAGAGTTAAAATAGAGTGAAGAGGTAAAATAACCAGCATGTATTTAATCAGAAGGCAAGGTTACAGTAGAGGAATACTCTATTTGGAATTAGAAGCATAGATTTTACCAAAAATTTCCAACCTTTTTTACATCTCATGTTTGATAATATATAGCATTTTTACTTGACCTCTGTCGGTTACAAAACAATTTTTTAGAAAACTGTTGTCACAAAGGCCCATCAGGAAATATCATCGCTAGAAGGGACGTCCACCTGCAAGAAGTTATTGAATCAAATATCTGGAACAGGGTAGGTGGAAGATATTTTGAATCTTCAATGTGAGTTGCTGAATCATCGACCTGCACCCACAAAATGCAACAAATATCTGCATTGAAGGACCTCTAAAAAACTTAAATACACTGCTGAGATGTCTTGTCGCCAAACACATGAAGACTGCTAGCAAGACATAGAGCCTATACGCATTGAAGATTGAAACCATCTGCCATGAATCCACCTACAAAGCCTACCAACTAGAATAAATGCAGTAATATCAGCCCCTGTATATGCCAAATCGGTCGCTGAAACGTCCAGTTGATCGCGCCTACAAATTTGCATCAAAATATGAAAGTGAAGATACCCTCCCCAAAGCCCGCTAGATGAAAGAGGAGGCAAAAACAAGCACATTTGCCTTTTGAAGCATGTTGAAATTCGCTAAAATGAGGGAGATATGGGCGGTCAAAGTTACAGTCAACTGTATCTTGCAATTATATATCACTTTGCATCTGCAATTGTATATGCATCTTACACTGCTAAGTTCACTTTATGCATTTATAAAATTTCCTTCCTTTCACCTTTTGCATATTCAATTATCTTTGCATGTCTTTGAATCTCCCTTTACATGTGTTTTTGTATGTGCAATTGTATATACAATACAATGGCCAACATACAAAAAATGGGCCTTTACCTTTTGTACCACCTTTTGCATCTTCTGCCCTTGCCACGTGTCATCGCTCCATTGGTCTTTGAGCTGTACCATGAGACCCATCGCTGAATAATTACATCCTCTTTATCGGCCGTCAGAAGGACCACAAACTGAGCCGCTGATACATATTGTCTTGCCGAAATCCTTTGTATGTGACTTTGTATATGCGATTGTATATGAGATACAATCGCATATACATACAATGCGGAACTCAAAGGATCATTAACCAGAAGGAAACTTTGAAATAGGTTCGCCCTTGTATCTTTTCTTTTTTGCATATTGGCATATACATGCGCTTCAACATACAACTGCGGACCCCACCGCTGAGTTTGCCAATTTTAATTTCCCAGTCAGGTCCGCCTTGTATATTGTTGTTGAATCTAACCTTTGTATATCACACATACAATGCGAAATATACAAACAAAACTGCATACAATCAATTGTACATACAAACATTTCATCTGACCTTTGCATGTGGCTTTGTATATGACCTTGTATCTTTTCCTTGTATTTGTAAACATACAATGCAAACATACATACAAAGATGCATACAACCGCATCTGCCTTTATAAACCAAAATGCATATTCCTTCAGGTCTAGGACTGTATCTCAGGGTTGTATGTTGCCATTGTATATAAGATTGTATGTGCAAAGATACAAAGACATATACATACAATAGGCAGACCCCACCCTTTGCATTTGACCCTTGTATGTGCGCTTGCATCAGCTGTCGAGGAGACCTTTAGCTGAGTCACCGATATGGAAAGTCTCGCTGAAGACACCTGTATATATGCAAATGTATATTGCACACATGCAATTCGATATACAATATACAAGAGTGGAACTGAACCGCTATCAAATATAGCACGAAGGAATGGTCGGGTTCGGAAATGCATCCACCCCCTTTGTATGTTGCCTTGCATCTTTTATTGTATGTCTGCTGTGTATGCTTCATCGGCCATCAGACAGACTATGAGTTGAGCCACCGATAAGCATGTCACGCCAAAAATCCTTTGTATGTCTGCCCCTTGTTTATTGCCTTATGTATCTTGTCGATGTACATTCACCTTTGTATATTGCCTTTGCAAACAAAAATACATACAACAATACATACAAAGGACCCGATGTATAGTAACATTGTACATGACCAAGATACAAGGAAAAAATGTATCTAAGATGCGAATTGACCAAATGATAGAAAACCCCAAAACAAGGATGACGTCATCATCATATACATGAAAAATGGCTAAGTATAAAACTGAGAAATCTTTGTGATAGAAAACAGTTGGAGACAAAAGATTTTTGGGTTTTTCTGGGTTTTCTGCAAGGATTCTCAAGGTGAGATTTTGGGATTTTTTGGCAAGGCAGAGCATGGGTAATTGAAGGATTTAACCCTTTTCTCCTTCTATTTAGGCTTTCTCTGATCGGATTTCTCTGATAGAAGGAGAGAAAAAGAATATTTTGTGGTCAAGCAAAATATGACAACTTTGGCAACCTCTTGGGGATGTTTGCCTGCTAAACATCAGATCAGATGCCTAGACCTTATCCATTAGGCATAGAGTCATACAGAGACTTAAAAAAAAACCTATGTCAAACAATCTTGACCTCAGTAACTCAACATAACAGCAATGAAGAACACTTGGAAGACCAAAACCAAAACAAAATGCTGAAAGCAACTCATCTAAGTATGCTAGACAACACTTAGGGAAAACAAAAAGTATCTAAAATACTTTGCAGCAACACTTATTGAAAGAAAGAAACCTAATCTACTATTTTACAAGGCAACTCATACCTCAAAACACTTCTTTAGGTGTATCCCATTGACTGGGATAGGCAAATTTTCTCCATCCATGTTTGATAACTAAAATGCATTGTGCTTCTTGCATTCAGTAATGATAAATGGGCCACCCCACATGCTATCAAACTTGGAGTGTTTCCCTGGTCTACTTTTCAACTCATCCCATTTAAGTACCATATCACCCTCCCTAAAATTTTTGGGAGTGGCCTTCTTATCAAAAATTCTTTTTGTCTGAAGCTGATGAGACTCCATAGCTTTCATAGCTTTATCTCTCATTTCTTCAAGCTCCATAAGTTGAGCATATCTGACAACCATGGGGTCTTCCTCTTCAAACATCTCAAGTTGATTCATGATATCAAGTGCTGGCAGCTCCACAGACACAGAGAATCTTGCCTCTTTTCCATAAACTAACATATATGGGGAGTTTCCAATAGACCTCTTGGGAGTTATTTTATCTACCCATAAAGCAGATTTTAGATTGGTGTGCTAGGTTCTCTGGTTGTCCTCCATTGATCTTTTGATAATACTTATGAGATTCTCATTTGTGGATTCAGCCAAACCATTACCCCGTGGGTAATAATTTGATGAAATGTTCAAATAGATTCCATTCTTCACAGCCCAGTCAGTTATCCTCAATCCAACAAAGGCTAAAGCATTGTCTGAGATAATTGACTCAGGCACTCCAAATCTAAATATCAAATCACAATAAAAGTTCAAAATAGCATTCTCATTGGCTTTCTTCAAAGCCACTGCTTCAGTCCACCTTGTGAAATAGTCTGTTGCTGTAAGTATCCACCTGTGGCCTACACTTGACGGTGGGTTAATGGGACCTATAAAATCAATGCCCCATCTCATGAAGGGCTGTTCTACTTGAATTGGCTGCAGAGGTAAAGCTGGCAGCATTTCTTTCCCTGCAAAAATGGTACATTTTACACACTTTCTAGCCCATGCATGGGCATCCTTGAATAAGATGGGCCAGTAATATCCAATTCTCATTATTTTCCAAGCAGTAGTCCTTGGGTCAAAATAACCCCCTGCTATTCCATCATGAAAATCATGCAGCACCTTATCAGTTTGATCATTATCAATGCATCTTAACAACACACCATTAAAATCTTTTCTGAAAAGGATATCATTAATTAAAACATATGGAATAGATTGCAGTCTAAAATATCTTCTCTTGGTTCTATCTAAACTTGCTGGAAATTCACCAGTTTGCAAAAACTAAGTCATGTTATTAACCCAACCCGTGCCAACTGCTGTTCTATCATCCTGATGTTCATCTTCAATGGTTAGAAGCACCTCTTCTTCTTTCTCTGTTTCATTTTCAGAACTAGTAGCAAGTTGTTCACTGAGTCCTCTACCTCTGATGAGCTTGGTTATCTTGATATCTATGTCATATTCCATGACTTTGGTAATCCAACCAACCCTTTTCTCATTAACATCCTTACCTAACAGAAACTCTTTCACACTGGGGTGAGCAACCATCAAATGTACCTTATTGTTAGAAATAAGATGCCTAAACTTCTTGAGACTCTTTACCACTGCAAGGACATGTTTTTCAATGAAATTATACCTTTGTTCATACTCCTCTAGTCCTTGACTAAAGAAAGCAATTGGCTACTCAAAGCCTTCACTTTGCTGCTGTACCAGAATTACAGAAATTATATCTAAACTACCATAAGCATACAAAATAAAATCTTTTGAGAAATCAGGATTTACTAGAGTTGGTGCAGCCAATAACGCTTCTTTTATGGACTCAAATATGAGTTTGCCCTCTTTTGTCCAACTGAAAATTGTATTTTTCTTAAACATAGAGGTCAATGGCTTCAATAAATTTGCAATGTTAGGTATAAATCTTTGCAGAAAATTAATTCTACCAATAAAACTTTGTAGTCCCTTCTTGTGACTGGGTAAAGGTAGCTCCAAAATAGCTCTTACCCTTTCTGTATCAATGGTAATTCCCTCCTTCGACACAATGTGTCCTAAAAGCTTGCCTTCATGCACAACAAAAATGCTTTTCTTGGGATTGAGAGATATCCCAAACTCTTTACATCTCTCAAATACTTGTTTAAGGTGGGATGAATGTTCAGTTGCATCCTTAGAGAAAACTATGATGTCATCAAGGTACACAAGTACCAATTTATAAAGCAAACCTTTGAAAGCCATATCCATAGCCCTCTGAAAAGTAGAGCCAGCATTTGACAGACCAAAAGGCATCCTTTTGTAGGCCATGGTGCCCCATTTGGTGGTAAAAGTAGTTTTAAACTAATCTTCCTCTTTGACTAATACTTGATTATAACTGGAAAATCCATCAAGTAAGGAGAATCTTTCTAAACCAGACACTACTTGTAAAATTTGCTCTATTAAGGGCAGCGGGTAGTGGTCTTTCAGGGAGGCTCTATTAAGGTTTCTAAAGTCAACGCACAGCCTAATCTATCCATTCTTTTTCCTCACAGGAACAAGATTTGAGACCCAAGAAGTATTCTTGATCAGAAAAATGATATTTCCCTCGATCAACTTGGTTAATTCCTTAATCATCAGAGGCTTAAGTTTTGGATTTAAAGGTCTTTATTTCTACCTTACAGGCTTTGCACTTGGCTCTAACTCTATGGTATGCTGGGCAATATGAGGGTCAAACCCCTTTAAGTCTGAATATTCCCAAGTAAACATAGCCTCAAATTCTTGACAAAGAGCAATAAAAGCTTTCCTATCTTTAGGCGAACAGATTTTACCAATTTTGAGAAGCTTAGCTTTAAAAATTTCTAGCTCCTCGTAATGTTCCTCTTTGACCTGCATGCTAGTTTTGCTCTTTCTTAGCTGATCATCAGTACCAAAAATGGATTCCAGGGTTACCAACCCTTTGGGCAGCTTATTAGTCCTTAACTGAACAACTTGATGATCACCATATTGCTGTTCGAGCTTGTTCTGATTCATCATAGAGAACTCATCCTCTTCTAATAGGAAACGCAGAACCTACTCATCACTCTCAAAAACCTGCCAATGAATGTTATTGTTAGGGATAGAGGGCCTATCAACTATTTTCACATGAGGTTGTACCTTTTCTCTTTGAATATCACTGGGAATATCAAACTGAGCCCCAATCGCAGCTAACCTATCTGCATGATTGTTCTGATTTCTTGGAATAGAGATTAGATTGAAAGCGTCAAACTCCTCAATCATATCCCATACCCTATGTTTATAGCATTTCAAAGCATCATTCTTTGTAACATGTAGTCCCCTCACTTGATTTACAATAAGTTCAGTGTCCCCATACACCTGCAAATAGCTAATTTTCCTCTTCCTTGCCCAGTGCAAACCTTGAATCAACCCTTCATATTCAATAGTGTTATTTGTACATGAAAAAGCAAAATGGAAAGCAGAATAATATCTATCACCTTGTGGAGACACAAGCATTGCACCACCACCAGATCCATTCCTATTCCTAGAGCCATCAAAGTACATTTTCCATACCTCATCTTGCTATTCTATCTGCTGTTCTGCATTCTTTACAAGGTTTGGAATTGCTGTTTCAGGTTTGTGCAGCATGTAAACCCCCATACTAGTTTCTTGAATGTGTCCCTCAGGATCATCTACAATATTTTCTAAGACCCACTCCTTTAACAGTACTTCTGGTATACTTTCATCTTGCAGTTCTTGAGCAGCAACCAGCTCAGAATCATCAGAAATAACGCAATTTGCATCAACAACACTTGGGACATAAGGATCTATGTGATATTTGGCAAGCAATTCAGGTCACTTTTGTGCCATATCAGGTCCTAAAGAACATGTGGGACTAGTCTGAGGATAAATATCCTCCTATCTTGGCTGTGAACTCTCTTGACAAATACATAGCAAAATGAGGAGGTAAATCTATGATGAACACCTCTAGAGAAATGGAAACATTTGGACAGGTATGCAGAGTGAGACCTAGATCTTTCAACACACCTACAGTGTTAACAGCTGTGCCATCTAGCTGGAGCACACCTTTCTCAATGGGCTGATATTTCAATCCTAATTGCTCTGCAATCTGTTTTGGCATTATAGAACTACTTGCACCACTATCCACCATGCAATTATGTACTAACTTGTCTCCTATTATTAATGACACAAAAAATAGAAGTGGTTTAACACTCCTAGCTGGGTCAACAGTTCAATCATTTGACATTTTTAAATCAGACAAGGCTGATTGTAACATGTCCCTTTGACTTGGGATGGCTAGGGAATCCCACATAGACATTGTCACATTCATTTTCTTCATATTTTCAATGATATTATAAGGTGGAGTGACATTTACCTTCTGATGTGATTTTGCAGCAGCAATATCAGCCTACAAATGAGCTTGTTCCCTAGCAGTTGCTTGAGTATTCCTTTGCAAAATATGGGGAATCTAGGATGTAGAAGGATCAGCAGGTCCTTTTCCTTTATTTGCTGCTTGATTTATCTCATGACCCCTCTTTTTAGCTCTCGTGTTTGCTGCAACTGAAGTATCATCTCTGTTTAAGCCACATAACTCATCTCCCCACCAGTTTAGGAAGGCAGTATCATTTTGAGGTTGTTCTTGCTGCTGTACAACCCCATCATTTAGTGTGTTTGGCTGTGAAACTGCAACATTTTGCACCATTAGAGCCTAATTTATCACTCCATTTGAACAAGTTGTCTGACTATGTGGTTGATTGCATGGAAAACACCATTCATACTTGGCTGCAAGGTTATTCTGAACAGGGACAAGGTCCCTAACTGCATTAATGGGCACAAGATTGTAAGGTTGAAAAGGCCTCTGGTTGACATTCTGCCTGGTCCCCTGGTAATTATTTTGATAAGGTGGCCTATTAGCTTGGTATGGTTGGTTTTGCCCCTGATAAGGCTGATTTTGCCCTTGGTTGAGTGGCTGATAAGGCTGTCTGTTCTGGGACTGCTATCTTTTGATATTCACTAGATCATTCCCAAAAGTTTGCAAGATATTCTCTATTTTCTATTGGCTACTTTTAATCTCTCTTAGCTCCTGTGATGAGCTAGAAATAAGTCTCAAGATTGGCAATACTTGGCAATGCTGCTGTAGCAGGTAAAGGGGCAAAATACGCGATCGACAAAGGCATTGAAGCTTGAATCTCAGGAAAAATGGGCACTGGTGGTCTAGGTGCTATTTTCCCAGCCTAAATGAGGCTGTTTTTTGCTCTAATAGCTATTTCATATGCATCAGGTAAACTTGTACGTCCCAACGATTGTATCATTACTAAAATATCACTATTTAGAGCTTTCAAAAAATACAGAAAAGCATACTCTGATGGAGGCCTTACCGTGGCAGGAATTCTGTTCCATGTCTTCTAAAACTAGAAATTGAAATCCATCATTTACTCCTGGGGAGCTCTCTTTATTGTAGTCAGCTGTTCAACCAGCGATAATTTATCTGACTTATCTTGAAATTGTTTGTTCAACTTATCACCTAGGTCATCTCAAGTTCCAATGGTTTGCACTGGTAAACTCCTGAACCACTGTAATGCTTTTCCTTTAAATGAGGTAGCTAGCAGCCTGATGGCTACATTTTCTTGGGTTACATGATGAACACCACATAGAGAAGCTACGTCTCTAATGTGCTCGATTGGGGTAGTTTGATCCTCCCCTGTGAAATAGGGTAGGCTTTTCAAAACTGCCATGGGTATATTTCATGCACTGTCAAGTTCAATGGGCTGCCTCCATCAAAAGCCACAAAGGGCTGATTTCATGCCAAAGGAACAACTGGAGGTAGGTTTGCTTGAACCGGTACAGGAAGTACAGGTACTACTGGCCTAAAACTGGGTGGGGTTGATTGTATTCTTTTGGAAACTAGTGTCCTTACCACAGCTCTACTCTGTCTTCTAGGTAGAGATAGCTGCAAATAATCAAATGAACTCGAACTCTGAGTTTGAATTTTTCTCATAAAATGTGTGATAACACTGATCTACTTATCCTTTCTCAGTATGAGTCGCTAGATATGCTCACATGCCTCTTAAAAGCCTGATAATGCTAGTAGCATATCATAACCAGCACTATGATTAAAACAATAAGTACTGTTCGGACTCGAACAGATTGGTCCCACCAAGCATGCCAAAACTGTTGTCACCCAGATTTGCACCCTTTGCTGAGCTTGTAAAAACTTGGCAATCTAAAGAAACATGGGAATGATCTCAAAGTGTGGGACCTTGTGAACTGAGATCAGACCTCCGGAGAAGGCCGACTTCCTCTTTCTAAGCCTAAAACTTAGAGAAATGTAACTAACCTAGTGCTAATGCTTGTAGGAAAAAAGGATAAAAGGAATGCTTTGAAAATGAAAGAATAAAGCTGAAAAAAAAAACTTGAAAATAAGGGTGATGCACCAGGTTGAATAAAAGAGCTCTCACAGAACTGAGAAAATGCACAAAATGACTAGATACAACCAATAAACATACACAGATCAGACTGATTTTAATAGAGGCAAGGAGCAAGAGATGATTAGAAAGGAATTAAACATTCACAAACACATCATTCTTAGATCACATAGAGTTAAAATGGCATGAAGAGGTAAAATAACTAGCATGTATTTAATCAGAAGGCAAGGTTATAGTAGAGGAATGCTTTGTTTGGAATCAGAAGCATAGATTTTACTAAAATTTTCCAACCTTTTTTACATCTCATGTTTGATAATATATAGCATTTTTACTTAACCTCTGTTGGTTACAAAACAATTTTTTAGAAAACTCTGTCACAAAGGTCTGTCAGGAAATATCATCGCCAGAAGGGATGTCCACCTGCAAGAAGTTATTGAATCAAATATCTAGAACAGGGTAGGTGGAAGATATTTTGAATCTTCAATGTGAGCTACTGAATCATCGACCTGCACCCACAAAATGCAACAAATATCTGCATTGAAGGACCTCTACAAAACTTAAATTAGCCATTAAGATGTCCTGTCGCCAAACACATGAAGACCACCAGCAAGACATAGAGCCCATATGAATTGAAGATTGAAACCATCTGTCATGAATCCACTTGCAAAGCCTACCAACTGGAATAAATGCAACAATATCAGCCCCTGTATATGCCAAACCGGTTGCTGAAATGTCCAGTCAATCGCGCCTGCAAATTTGCATCAAAATCTGAAAGTGAAGATACCATCCCCAAAGCCCGCCAGATGAAAGAGGAGGCAAAAACAAGCACATTTACCTTTTGAAGCATGTTGAAATTCACCATAATGAGGGAGATATGGCCGGTCAAAGTTACGGTCAACTGTATCTTGCAATTCTATATCGCTTTGCATCTGCAATTGTATATGCATCTTACACTGTTGAGTTCACTTTATGCATTTATACAATTTCCTTCCTTTCGCCTTTTGCATATTCAATTAGCTTTGCATGTCTTTGAATCTCCCTTTGCATGTGTTTTTGTATGTGCAATTGTATATACAATACAATGGCCAACATACAAAAAATGGGCCTTTACCTTTTGTACCACCTTTTGCATCTTCTGCCCCTGCCACGTGTCATCACTCCATTGGTCTTTGAGCTGTACCATGAGACCCATAGGCGGACCCCACCCTTTGCATCTGACCCTTGTATGTGCGCTTGCATCGGTTGTCGGAGAGACCTTTAGTTGAGTCACCGATATGGAAAGTCTCACTGAAGACACCTGTATATATGCAATTGTATATCACACACATGCAATTCGATATACAATATACAAGAGCAGAACTGAACCGCTATCAAATATAGCACGAAGGAATGGTCGGGTCTGGAAATGCATCTACCCCCTTTGTATGTTGCCTTGCATCTTTTATTGTATGTCTGTTTTGTATGCTTCATTGGCCATCGGAGAGACTATGAGTTGAGTCGCCGATAAGCATGTCACACCGAAAATCCTTTGTATGTCTGCCCCTTGTATATTGCCTTATGTATCTTGCCGATGTACATTCACCTTTGTATATTGCCTTTGCAAACAAAAATACATACAACAATACACACAAAGGACTCGATGTACAGTAACATTGTACATGACCAAGATACAAGGAAAAAATGTATTTGAGATGCAAATCGACCAAATGATAGAAAACCCCAAAACAAGGATGACGTCATCATCATATACATGAAAAATGGCTAAGTATAAAACTGAGAAATCTCTGCGATAGAAAACAATTGGAGACAAAAGATTTATGGGTTTTTCTAGGTTTTCTGCAAGGATTCTCATGGTGAGATTTGGGATTTTTTGGCAAGGTAGAGCATGGGTAATTGAAGGATTTAACCCTTTTCTCCTTCTATTTAGGCTTTCTTTGATCGGATTTCTCTGATAGAAGGAGAGAAAAATAATATTTTGTGGTCAAGTAAAATATGATAACGTTAGTAATGGGTTAATTATTTTATGTGTGTGGGACACATAGAGTAATTAATTATTTATTTGTAATTATTTAAGTATTGGGAAAACTTAGTACCAATAATTAAGTGTGGGAGTCAATGGTTTTATAGACTCGTGGTTTTGGGGAAGATGGTTTTACCATACCACATGTTGTATTTGTGTGAGCTTATCTCTATAAAAGAAAACACACAGGTAGTTGTTGAGGTTGGTTGTTTAAGCTTATTGTCTTGTTGGTTGGGTTTAGCTGGTTTGAGTGTCTCTTGCAGGTTGCATTTGTGAGGGTTTGAAGCATGGCATTTGATGTGTGGTTACATGCTTGTTCACATGGAGTGCAGGTAGAGAGCTTGATGCTATAGGGTATTCATTATGTATTGTAATCTTTATTGTTGAATAATAAATGAGGTACTGATGCTTTTAGAGGCTGGGTTTTCCCTCTATGAGGGTTTTCCTAGGGTATATCTTGTGTCACCATTGATTATATGATTGTCCATTTCTTTTGCATATGGATTTCTAGTTATTGTTGCATATTAAACTCTCATTGGGTTATGAGGAATTATTCTATATGGCTGCATATTTCCAACATTTGGTATCAGAGATTTGTTGCTTGGTTGTGGGAGGAGATCCTTGTTTGATAACCCTAGCTATGAGTGTATTTTTTTTGTATGTGGAATCCATGGCTTTGTAGGAAAGAATGAATGCATCTTTAGGGTTACAAGGTTGTTTGTAGACTTGGGTTGTTGTAGATCTAGGGTTTCATGGAGATTTGGCAAATGGGTCTTCGATTTGGGCTCTTTGTATGGTGGGTTTTTGAGGTCATCTTTTAGAGGAAGCCTCCTGGGAAAAAAATAGACCCTTCCATTGGATTCAAGAGGTCCCGTAGGTGAAGAAAAACATATAATTCGACTATGTTTGGACACAAAAAAATTGCCCTATTTTGTGCCCTAGAGAATCTTGCAGGGAATATTTTGTACCGTACAGAAAATTCTGCAGGCGCAAGGCCTGCATCATCCTACTATGGTCATCTTTTTCATTTAAAAATAATAATAATATATTTATTTTTCTCGAAAGTCTGCAGTATACTTTAAAAAAAAAACTATTTTTTTGGGGGGGGGTACAATGGCCTAACAGGTTGGTGGTGTTGTTAGAGTCGTCAGCATTGTTGGCCTACAGCCAATGCTTGCGCTTGATCCCTGGGCAGCGGGCACCATCGTCGGTGGGGCTTAGCCCCTCGACACGGGCCCTCGACCCCTTAATGGGGTGTTAAGACTTTACAAAAAAAATTAATTTAAACCATTTGAACTTTAATTTCAATTCCACCACCTTTTCCACCACAACACTGCCTGGGCGCCGCTAGCCCACCACCAGAGGGCCACCAGGGCTTGGCCTATAAGCATAATTGGGTGAATTTTTTCTAGGGGGCATAACTTTCACCCAATATGTCAAAATTTCAAATTTTTATAATCGATGGAAAGCTTTTTCTATGTACTATATCATGGTGTTAGAATTTTTCCACATTTTTCCGTTTTGACCAGTTTTGCTAGTTGGAAGCCAGATGTGCAGTTTAAGTTTTGACGGGGCATAACTTGTGCATATGGAGTCAGATTCTGGACTTCTTATAGGTGCTGGAAAGGTATTTCTATGAAATATGCAGTGGAGTAGGTTTGGAGATGATATGCTAAGGTTTGTTTAGTTGGTATCAGTTTGAGCTATTTTTGGTCCCTTTGACTTATGATGCTTTTGTGAGTTGATGGCAAATTGAATATGAGGTGATTTAGTGTTTGAGTCATTGTATACTTATTTGTTTATCTCTGATTTTCCTCATTTGACATGGTTACCAGTATATTTTTGAGTTTGCATGATGCATTGTGAGATCTACAAGTTGTGCAGTGTTGTAGGTTGTCTATGCTTACAGGTTGCATATATGACTTGGATGTGGGTTGTCTATGCCCATAGATGTTGATTTGTGGCTTGGTTTAGTCACATGTTTCATTGGTTTACTTGTCATTATGAGATATATAGAGAGAGATGGTATTACCTGATACAATCATGATATGGGACCTATGTTTGTTGACTATATGATACAATTGTGTGAGACTTGATGATAGTTTGGAGCATGTACATTGGGTGGTGATCATGGTGTCATGGATGTTCCTTGTTTGGTTGGGACTTTGGCATGACATTAATGTTTTACAGGTGTAGTTTTGGTGGTATTGGATTGATATTTGTTTTACAAGTTTTGTTCATCTTCTTGGTTTGGAGATTATGGTTTACTCGACCCTTTGGGCGCTGTTGTCGTTATAGTGGGATTCTTTGATTGTGTTGGGGCCATGGATGATCTTCATTTAGGAGATGGTTATCACGATGTCATGGATAGCTTGCCTACATGTTTCAGTGGAAGTTTTTGACAGCGATGGTTTGATGTTTATCATGTTGCCATGTATACCTCAGTATCACACTTCAATGGAGCTTTGGCAAGATATGGTTATCTTCACGTGATTTGGAGATGCTGATCGTTGGTTTAGAGATGTTGGTATTGTGTCTTGGTTTACTCTTGATCACATGTTAGGGTTTTAGCATGATACAGGTTCTCTTGAGACAGGATGTGTGCATTAGTGCATGTGATCTTTCTTTTGAGGAGATGATTAGATAATGATGTCATGATATGTTCCTTGGTTATGCATATGTGCAGTTGGAGCTTTGACTGTGATCTTGTTGGTTCTCTTGGTATTGGGTACATTGGTCATATGCTTGGAAGCTTCATGATGGTGCAATTTTGCATTTGGAGTTTAGCATGGATTGATCATGGAGTTACTCATGGATACTTGAAGACTTAGGTGAGGCTTGAGTTCTCTTGGGATTAGAGACATGTGTTGAGTTGGTTACTCTTTGATGAGGATTTCAGTAGCAAGACCGAGGAGCCTACACTTGGTTGGATGTGAATTCAATATGGACCTATTGAGGAAATTGTTCTTGAAGAGAGTCTCTGAGGCTTGATGCATCCTAGAGGAGAAATCTCATCCCCACTCTTGGTCCACTTGACAATGAATGATTTGATAAGTATGCCCCCCTGTTATTCAAATGCATTATTTTCTTTGTATCTTATCTTCTCATGCTTGAGTCTTGAGCTATGGATTATGGTTGTGAGGACTTGTTTGAGGAGTAGATGCATGGTTATGATTAGTTATCTCCTTATGTTTGATCTTGAGTTGTTATGAGATCATTGTGTGTAATGGAGATGGTTAGTGGCTTTGGGTCTATTCCTATTTTGGGATGGTTATGAGTTTGATCTACCTTTGGTTTGAGAGGCTTGCATCTTTATTTATTGGATGTTGAGGAGGCTTCTTGTTTTGGGGTTGTAAAGATCATACTTTTCACAGCTATAGCACATTAGTGTGGATAGAAGGACATGGTTATGATTTGCCAGTTCTCTCTTGATTGGTCTTATTCTTCTTCTTAGATGTCTATGCTCACATGACATTGGAGTTGAGATATGTATGGAGGAATTGAGACTCTTTGAATTATTTCTCTTATGATGTGGAGGATTTGGGAGAGATATGGACTTGAGGTGAAAGTTATGTTGTAGCTATTTAGTTTGAAGATTTTGCATATCTATGTATGTGTTCTTTGACACTATGTGATAGAGGGTTTAGCCACATCTTCTATGTGAGTGCTATTAGTAGATCTTTAGATGCCTTGATCTATTTTCAGATTTTACATTTACTCATGCAATGGGAGTTCTAGGATGTATATGATTCCTTTGTTGGATGTTCTCATTATTTTGTGGTATGGAAGGTCTTGAGGTTTTTTATCACATGCTTTGTGTTGTTACCTTTGAGGACTTCTTTATGTAGGATTGAGTATATACAAGGACTTTTATCATTATGATTTGAGTTGGATATGTTGATGGCATAAGGTCTACTTGTTATCTTTCGTATACCTTGGTTTGGAGGTATGGTTAGTTGATGCATTAGCAACTAGCTGTGATTTCTATTTCAGCTATGATCATGATTGATTCTTGTCAGCTACTTGAGCCTATTTGTTACTATTGGATTTGGTACTTGTGTTTAGATATTAGTTGATGTAGGTTTCTTGCTTCTATGTGACAGTTTAGTGTGGCATCCCTTTGGAGGATCTTATCCTTCATGGTTTGGCATGATGGAGGATGAGGGGATTCTTGTTTGAGATTGTAGACATATTGATTATTGTTATAGGTATCTTAGAGCACATGGAGCACATGGATGTTTATATGGTACATGTTGGGCATATGGATGGTTTCCCTTGATGTTTTGAGTTTACTTGCTGATCCCTTATGCAATGTATACAACAAGTGGGAGAATGTTGGAGTAGGCGTGTTGTACACCTTACATAACATTGGTATTATTTAATTATGTAAAATAAATATTTATTTGTGGTACATCCATGTGATGTGTTTATCCACAATAAATATTTATTTTGTGCCACTTGTAATCATTGTATGTAACATTGGGTTAATTATTTTATGTGTGTGGGACACATAGGGTATTTATTTATTTATTTTTAATTATTTAATTATTGGGAAAACTTAGTACCAATAATTAAGTGTGGGAGTCAATGGTTTTGTAGATTCATGGTTTTGGGGAAGATGGTTTTACCATACCACATGTTGTATTTGTGTGAGCTTATCTCTATAAAAGCAAACACATGGGTAGTTGTTGAGGTTGGTTGTTTAAGCTTATTGGCTTGTTGGTTGGGTTTAGCTTGTTTGAGCATCTCTTGCAGGTTGCATTTGTGAGGGTTTGAAGCATGTCATTTGATGTATGGTTACATGTTTTTTCACATGGAGTGCAGGTAGAGAGCTTGATGCTTCAGTGTATTCATTATGTATTGTAATATTTATTGTTGAATAAAACATGAGATATGGATGCTTTTGGAGGCTGGTTTTTTCCCTCTATGAGAGTTTTCCCAGGGTATATCTTGTGTCACCATTGATGGTATGATTGTCTATTTCTTTTGCATATGGATTTATGGTTATTGTTGCATATTAATCTCTCATTGGGTTATGAGGAACTAATCTATATGGCTGCATATTTCCAACATTTTGATCATTTATTGTTCTACTTCTCCCTCTAATCCTGAGAAAATTACTTCAATTTTATTTGATAAAAATGGTTGGCCCTATGAGGGTTCTAGAACTGGTTGTTTAGCCATTAGTTGCTCTGGTTGGGTGTCAGTGGGAGGTGGTTGTTCTATAATATTGACCTTTTCTCTACCTAATGTTGGTGCTTCTGTTGTTTGACCTTCCAGAGTTGGCTACTTTGCAACAACATTTGTAGTTGCAGGTGAGAGCTCTAGAATGATTTTCTACTTCTTATGTTCTTTCCCCAAAAATTTGAGCCATTTCCCTTCCCCTGTTTTAAAATTTTATGTGTACAAATTAATTGAATGAGACTGTGGTGTTTTAGTGGTCCCACTCCTCTATTGTGCTTATTAATCATCACCTTTTAAAGAGGATAAAAGATACCTTGGAAAATTCACCCGTAGCTCTTCCTTCTAGGCACTATGGAAAAGGTGGGTTGACATTCTTATAATAGGTCCCACCATGGTGCCATATTTCCCCTCATAGGTGAAAAACTTCATAATCCACATAACAATAGTTTTCCAAGACTCCAAAAAGATGTCCATGTTAATTCCCTTGTTATTTCCTTCTTAGCCACTCTCAATTGTGACGTGGGCTCCCCTTCTTCATGGAAGGATTCAATTAATTCATTAGAAGAGCTAAGTTTGGCCTAGAAAATATCTAGTCCTTCTGTAGGTAATTTATATTCTTCCCTTGTATTGTCGAATGTGTGTCCTAGAAGGTATGAAAAAATTCCTCCACAAGATCATTATCATATCCTTTGAGCTTCTATAGGAAATTTATCCATCCTACGACTCAAAACATTGTTGCCACTTCTTCATTCTCCACCAATTTTTGGGTAGCTTCTGGATTTGCCTTCTTCTTCAATCTTATTACTCCCTTCAATTAAACTAATAGGGTGGTAACTCTAGGATAATGATGATTTGGAAGTTTAGACAATAATCTGGATCTCAATTAGATAGGGTTATGCTTTAGTTGTAGGGGAAAATAAATTGGGTAATTAGTTGCATGGAAAGATGGCAAAGGGATTTTCAAAGAGTGGGGAAGGAAACATTATGACAACATCATTGTTGGCCATGCATGAAGTAGAGCTTGTATGCATAGAATTTAAAAAGTTTTAACAACTTGATATTGCACCATCATTTCCCCACGTTTGGAAGTGTAACAACAATGATTAATGATGTTAAATATGACATGAAATGATAATGGGCATGCAAGGGTTTAAAAGGATTAGGTGGATTTAGTTATTTTTAAAATAGATCATATTACTTTTTGAAATAAGAAATAAAATGTGTACCTAGCCATATTCATGGTTGCTCAAATGTTATCATGTTGGTGTGTGTAGTTGTACTTTACAAGACTGGTGGAATGATAAAAAGAACTACATTCATTATCGAAGCTAGTGGAAGATACTTCACAACAAGTGTAGGCTTGTCCTCCAAGAAATATTTGGAAAAACTATAAATGGCACTTCAAGAAGATGGCTTTGGAAGTATTATTGAAAATATGTTCTAGAGTTATCGTTGAAGGAGGTTCCAGTTCATCATCATTGGAAGGATGCTTCAAAAGAAATGGAGTGAATAAAAAAGCTTTGAAGTTGGATTTGAGGGAATGCTCTAGAGGTTGGCACCATAAAAATCTTCTCAAAGCTATCACTGAAAAGATGCTCTAGAACTTGTCATTAAATAACACTCCAAAAGAATAGTCTAGATGTGTCACTATGAATAACTCTGAAGTTATCATTGAAAGGATACTCTAAAAGAATGTTGAAGAAAGCTCTAGAATCATTGTTGAAAGGATGCTCTGGAGGAATGAAGAGAATGGATCTGGGAGTATCTTTGAGAGGTTACTTTGAAGGAATAGAGAAAATTGAATGGCTCTAGGAGTATCATTGAGAGGATACTCTAGAGGAATGGAATGCAGTGAATGGATCCAAGAGTATTGTTGAGAGGATGCTCAGGAGGAATGAAATGAAGTAAATGGCTCCAAGAGTATCATTAAGAGGATACCTCAGGTAATGGAACAAAGTGACTGGCTCTAGGAGTATTGTTAGGAGGATACTTTGAAGGAATGGAACAAATTGAATGGCTCCAAGAGTAATGTTGAGAGGATACTCTAGAGGAATGGAACAAGTGAATGGCTTTGGGAGTATCATTGAGAGGATACTCTAGAGGAATGGAAAAAGTGAATGGATTTAGGAGTATCATTGAGAGGATAATTTGGAGGAATGGAAAAGTGAATGGCTCTAGGAGTATTGTTGAGAAGATACTCTAGAGAAATGGACAAGCTAACTAACTCCAGAGGTTAAGATAAAAACAACTTTTAAAGGATTTTTTAGCAGGAGAGTTGCCATTTATTGGTTTTCAAATATCCTACTTATTCTCATTCATAACTTCATTAGAATTTTATTGTGTGGGAAGATGAAGACCCCTTCACACAATAAATTTTTTTTGAGCTTCCATTGTTATAACAAACTCCTCCATTGATATAGGCACAATCTATGCCAATTTACCAACAATGTTTTGGCATCTCCATCAAAGGGTGTTAATCATACAACTTCATTATGAAACATATTTTCTACCTCATATGGACCTAACCAATAGGTACAAAGCTTTCCTTGAAATATTTGTATTTAGAATTGAATAATAGGGCCTAATCTATCTTCTGAAACTCTCTTTTTTTCACATGTTGATCATGCCATATTTTTCTCAATTGCTAAACAAGTTCTATTTGTTGTACTACTTCAAGTATTAGTTTTTTGAGTTCATGCATTTGTGTTACTCATTCTATTTATGCTTGAATGAAGTCTAGGTCAACATCCATGGTTGTCCTTAGCGTGCACAATTCAAATTTAAATTTGATGGGTAAGACTAGTTTCTTGTTGAAAACTAGCTCATAGGGTGTGAATCCCATGGTTTACTTCCAAGTATTTTTATAGGACCAAATTACCTCATGTAACTTCCTACACTAATCCTTTATATTAGTTGCTACTATTTTTGTGAGGATATACTCTAGTTCCCTATTTGTGACCTCCACTTGACCATTTGCTTGCAGATGATATGGGGAAGAATTTTTGTGGCTTACTTGATATTGTTTAGTGAAGGTTTAAAGTACATTTGACATAAATTGTGGCCCTTGATCTATGAAAATGGATTTGGGCACTTCAAACTTTGAGAATATTATGTTGTATAAGAAATCAACAACATGCTCTTCTTTGGCAATTCTCAGAGCTTGAACTTATTTTCATTTGGTGACGTAGTTGGTACACATGAGGATGCACTCTTTTCCTTCAGATATTGGTTCAATTGGTCTAATAAAATCCAATCTTCATTTTTCAAAAGGTTCAAGAACCAATTGAGGATGGAGAGGTATTTAATTGGATGATGTTAGTCTTCCCATTCTCTAGAATTGATAACACTACCTAATGTACCTTTTTACATCCTTATGTAGAGAGGGCCAATAGTAGTCAACGCTAATAATTTTATGTGCTGTTCTTTTGTCTAAATAATATCAAATCTCATATGCTTGTACACACCTACACAAGACAGGGTCATGTCCACATACCCATTTGAATTTTGCATGTTATGTACCTAGGGATATGATATTCTAATGAATTTAGGTGGATGGAGATGTCGACATGTGGCACACATCCCTTAAGTTAGTTATATTGGGTCTTGTGGATAACTTGTGTATTTAATTATATTAGGTGTTGAGTACGCCCTCATGGGGATTACCCCTCCATTATGTTATTAGGAGGAGTTCTATATAAATGAGGTGATTATTAGTTTAAGGGGGTGTGTTGAGTATGATATTGTATTTGGGATCTCTTAGAGATATAGTGAGGAGTGACTTCTTCCATAAGGAATATTGTACAACATTACCTTATCTCAAGGGTTTATTATATTTCTTCATATATCAGATATTAGGGTATATTGACCAACAACCATCTATTTTTTTGGTGTGTGATATATCCTCTACATTATCTTATTACAATTATTATATTGTGGATCTTATTAAGTAGTATCAGAGCTATGATTTGGGAAAAGGTGAGGATAAGACCCTAGTTTTTTAAGATTCACCTAGATATCTTCCTAAAGGCTACAAATTTTTCTACAATTTATTTTTTCTAAAGTTGGAGGATCATATAAGGAAGCTACATTCCAAAAATTAGGCTTCTAGCATCAATATTGAGCAAGCGATTGTAATTTTATGATTTTTCATAAATTCATTTTCTAGGCCACAAATCAACAAACTTTTTTGATATTTTTATATTTCTAGAAATCTCACTACAATTAATCAAGGGTCTATTATTTGTATTTTTATTTTTTAGGCCAAAAAATTATGAAATGAGGCAATCAAAGTTGGATATGTGGTAAAAATTTAGAAACCCTAGTTTCAATGGGGTGTCCTATTTTTTGGGGAAGAGGAGATGCATTATATTGGTGAAATTAATATAAAATATTTTATGGTAGAAATAAAGATTGGAAATAATATCTTCCTAGATGCTTCGTAGGTAAAGCTAGGAATTGGTATGCATCATTATGAAATGGCTTCTCTTCTTTGGATGAATTTGAACAAGCTTTCTTAGATATATGGGTTCCTAGAAAAAGAAAAATAAGAAAGAGAAGAAGAAGAGGAGTATGAGAAATAAGAAGAAAAAGAAGAAGAAAGAGAAGAGGATGATGAAGAGAACATGAAGGATACAAGTACAAGCACTTTAGCTCTAAAGAGGGAAGATTCAATCCTTCAATTTCATGGATGCATTCAAAAGGAAAATATTATTGTTTCTATAAACCCTAGTAGAAAGTATAACTTCATCAACATGGAATTAGCCACGAAACTATAGGTACAAGTAAAGGACATTAAGGATAGTCAAATAGCGGGTAAGCATATTCAAATTTTTGAAGATTTGAAGATCTCTATGAATAAATATGTTTTGCATTCAAACTTTTATGCTTTGGATATGGATGGGTTGGATATTGTTCTTGGCTATCCTTGGTTAGAATCTTTGGGAATAGTAAACATTAGTGTGCAAAATAAGTTCATGAATCTTTGATAAAAGAGGGAAAAGTTACATTACAAGATAATACACACAATGAAGTCCAAAGGAAAGTCAAGGAAGATAAAGTTTAGGATTCTACAGAAGATTGCACCAATGAATTAGAAGACAAACAAGAGGATCAAGATTTAGAGAAAAAAGAGGACACATGCAATTCTTTTCATGATCCAAGAAAACTAGTGGCAAAAAATGGTGAAGAATCAAAGAAGTTTCCATTGATAGCAAAGGTTGTAATATATAAGCATCCACATCATTGTGAGAGGCAAGAATCATGGAGGCATGGTAATACATGGAATCAACAAGAAAAACACTATGGATATGCATGGATCAAAGGAATAACTACAACAATCATCAGCATCATAGAAGTAATGTCTATTCATGGAAGAATAAGAGAACTTACTATGATAAGGAATGGAGTCCCATGGGTGCAGCAAAATCTGGATCAAGGATGATATTTAGGTACCGTCAAGCTAAAACTACTATAAAGTTCAACTGTGGATGGTTAGATGATTGGTCATGGAATCATATTTGTAATGACTTGTGAAGGTCATACTATTTGGATTCTTTGCATGTTTCAGGGATGAAACATGTCAAGGAGGGATGTCATGTTATATACCTAGGGATATGATATTATAATGTGTTTAGGTGTATGGAGATGCCAACATGTGGCACACATCCCTTAAGTCAATTACATTGGGTCTTGTGGATAACTTGTGTATTTATTATATTAGGTGTTGAGTAGGCCTTCATTAGGATTACCCCTCCATTATGTTATTAGGAGGAGGTCTATATAAAGGAGGTGACTATCATTGTAAGGGGGTGTGTTGAGTATGATATTTTATTTGGGGTCTCTTGGAGATATAGCATGGAGTGGCTTGGTCCATAAGGAGTATTGTATGATGTTACCCTACCTCAAGGGTTTATTATATTTCTTCATATATTGGATATTAGGGCATCTTGGCCCACAAACATCTATTTTATTAGTGTGTGATTTATCCTCTATATTAACTTATTGTAATTATTATTTGTGTGGATCCTATCATTACACTTTCCTTTACAATCTTTTTATTTTGTTTAATGGTGAAGTTAGGTGGAAATTCCCCTATAGCTAAGTAATGTGCTAAATCATAAAAGTAAGGTGTATGTACATAGACAACAAATAGATGTTCATCTAGAAAGTTATCCTTGATTGGTTTGTGATCATCCCCTACAAAGTGTATTCTCATAAATAAGTCAACAATGTTAGATTTCCTAGGTTTATAAACTATTGTTACATTAAATTCTTGCAAAAGTAACAACCATCTAATAACACACCCACTTACTACAGGTTTGTTCATGAGGTATTTAATAGTAGAATGGTCTATGTAAACTATTACTTTATACCTTGTAATGTAATGGAAACATTTATTAATGGCATGCACTACAATAAGAAATTCTCTTTTAGTTGTTGTTATGGTTGTGTTCAGTAGGTGCCGATTTTTTACCGATGAAATAAATTGCATATGTTCCTCCATATTTTTCCCTAAAATTGATATTGTTGAAGAATTTACATAGATATAAAAAGGTAGACTCCAATTAGGGCCTTGCAGGATTGGGCAAAAGGTTGATTTTTCTTTTATTAGGTTAAAATATTGTTGACATTCTATTGTCCAACCAAACTCTATGTCCTTTTGAAGGAGGAAAAACATGGATGCCTTGATTTTTACTAAAAGAAGTGCTTGTAGTAGCCTACATGACCTAGAAAACTTATGACATTAGTTTGCATTTTGTAGGGCAACAACTATGTTATAACCTCTATCATTTTTGGATCTACTTTGATGCCTTCAAAAAAATTGTTATGGCCTAGGACAATCCCCTAGTTAACTATTATGAGACACTTTTCATGGCCGAGTGAAAGTTGATGTTCTTCACAATATTTTAGGACTTTATCAAAATTTTAGAGAGATTCTTCAAAAGTACTTCCATGGATAGTGAAATCATCCATGTAGACTTACATGTCATCATTTATTAGCTTAGAACAAATGGCAAGTACAACCCATTGGAAGGTAGTTGGTGCATTATAGAGTCCAAAAGGAAGAACTCAATAAGGGAAAGTTCCCCAAGGGAAAGTGAAGGTAGTTTTGTTTGGATCTTTTGAAGCTACTTGAATTTGGCTATATCCACTAAATCCATCCAAAAAAGAGAAGTATCTTTTCCCAACCAAGTTATGTAAAACCTAACCAATGAAAGGTAAGGGAAAATAGTCTCTATAGGTTGCTTTGTTTAATTCCTTGTAATCTATGTAAAATCTCCATTTACCACCTTTTTTTGGAACAACAAGTGGTGACACCCATTTTCTATCTGATATGGGGTAGATGAATCCCACCTGTAAGAGTTTTTATATTTCAGTTTTGACAATTTCTTTAAGTGTTGTGTTTAGTATGCATCACGGTTATCTTGCGGGTCTTACTTCTTCTATGTAGATATAATGAGTTTAGATCTTTGGGTGAATCTATTTCATGTCCTTGTAATCCTAGGTAAAATATTTTATATGAGATATCATAATGCAAAATAATTTTTAAGCTCTTGTTGATCTTATAGTCATTTATTTATGTTCAAGGTTTTTCTAGGGCAAACTATTATTTGTTTCAGCCCTAGATGGATTGAAGAGACTACCTTGGTTTCACTCATCAACATGTTCAATGGGCAGTAATGAGGTTGCATGATGTGAAAATTAGTTGTCTTTAAAGAAATTAGCACCCCTTGAGATTACATTAGATAGAGGGAAATGAAATGCCTTTAGGAAATCCCTATAGTTATCTTGCACAAATTCAAATATGCTCTATTGCAAGAGATTGAATATTCTCATCTACTTCAAAACCTATATCATCACTTGATTCTAGGTCATCATATAGATTTAAATCATCTTCCAATTCTTCAGCATGTTGTTTTATACTAACATGGTAGCTAAAGAAGCTATATTTTTTGAGTTGTTAGTTTGATTTGGTTCATCAACCCAAATGCAATTGTTGAGAGTTAGGGATGGTTTGGTAGGAGGATACCTGGTCTAGAAGGAGAATACAAGGATATCTTCTTAATGTTAATCTTGTTTGAAATTTTTATTCCTCCTAATCTATAATCAATGAGAGAAATAAAAATTTCTAGCCAAGGTCTACCTAAGATTAAGGGATAACTATCCTTGAGAGTTCATGACTTGAGTATCAAAATGTACATAGAGTACTCCTAGGATTTGACAATGACAAGAATGTTTTCAATCAAACCTTTTTGGATGGCTATTGACTGGTCAACCATCTATAGGATGGTATTGGTAGGTTGCAACCCCATGAGGGACAATGTTTCCATTACTTCCATTGACATGGCATTAATGGTTTCTCCCAAGTCAACCAATGCATTTGAAATTTATACCTCCTATAAATACTAATCACAGGACTACCTGGATCATTGTATTTGGATGGAAGGAGTTTCCATAAGAGGACAACTAAGTGATTGTCTACATGGATAGTATTGGAGTGCTTTTTCTTCCTTCCTAGGGTTTTTATATAGAGTTGTTTAATGAGTTTGTTGAGCTTTGGAATCTCTTTTATGGATTGCAACAAAGAAAATTTGATATTCAACCACTTTATCTCTTGAATAAGCCTGGATTTAGTCAAATATGTTGGTTTTGGAGTTTGATTCAAAGTTGGAATCTTTAATCTTTTAGGAAATGTGGCATGCTTTAGACTAGTTTTAGAATGTAGCATCAGAAGGGTGTTAGACCTTGAATTCCATTTTATTCAGGAGTTAGGTTCTTGGAGTAGCTTTGAAAGGTGGCTTCAGAATACCTTTGAATGAAAGCTCTAGAAGGTGGCTCTAGAATATTTTCAAAGGAAAGCTTTGAAGTAGCTCCAAAATATTTCCAGAGGAAAGCTCCAAAGGAATTCTAAAGCATAGTACTGAATTATTATCTAAAACAAGCTTATGTAAGGCTTCAACGTTTTTCTCTAGAGTATCTCTAGAGGAAGGCTCAAAAGGAGTTATAATTGAGCTTTGGGAGATTTCAGGAGTGAGGTTCCTTATTTATTATTTCCATTTTATTCTTGGGAAATAATACCTCCTCATTGTCTTTAATTTCTACTATGGTTGGGGAAGTAGGTTTTGATGGCATTTTTTCTTATCATAGATATATGCTTTCCTAGTGAATGGTATTAATCCCAGCGATATTCTCTTGTTTAGTGTAATAGATTAGCACAACCTACCTATTATTTTTATGATTTACCATATTTTGTGTAGGGAGTTGTGGCTAAGTAACTGTCTCAATTTGGGGATGATTTTGTATGTTTGGAGGTGGAGGTAGCAAGGTTTGTTATTGGTTTTGAACATGTTATGGTCCTTGGTAAAATTGGTTAAATTGTGGGTTCTATTGAGGGGTTGTGTTTGGAGGATATCACTGTTGTTGTGTTTGGTTAAACCACTAGAAATTAGACCAAGGTTGTTTGATCCATTCTTGGGGTCTTGCTGCCTTCAATTTTGATTAAGCCTCAAAATTCTTGTTATCCTCACTTTGTCTCATGTAATAATACCCTTTTTCAGCCATTATGTGCTTAAATCCATGAGTCCTAAATCTCTTTTAAAAAGTTCTAAGTGTTTTTCCATTTTGTCAAAGCTTTGCCCTATGTCTAAAACTTGTCGGAGAGTTCCATTGTTCCAAGAACTCCCTAAATTACCAACCTCAACACTTTAAAACTAAGTTGTCAATGATTTACATGGTATCAATTAATAATTTAACCCCTGATCAGTTCACCTTTGTCTTAGAAGCCACGACTAAAGAAACTTAGGATATTCTTCTTTGGGTAGATGACAAAGAGTTCCAAGGTTTTTGGAGCCTTTGAAAGCTCTAACAAATTTCTTAGTCACCTTGGAGTTCCTAATAAGATCTAATCCTTTGAAAAGATGCCTGTGCTCAAAGAATTTTTGACAGAGTCCCGATCGATTCTAGAACATCTAACATTTTGGAACTAGTCAAAGGATTTGACAGTTCAAGGAATTGTTTGTACCGCCAACATGAACATAGAGAAAAAATGATGTTAGAGAGTTCCAAGGTTCTGGGAACCTTTGAAACCTCTAAAAAAGTTTCAATTTCCCTCCATACCTCTAACATTGAACAATGAAAGGAAAGATAATAAAAGAGGTGGAAATATGATGGTCCAAAGCTCATTTAAAGTATCAATAGGGTTCTAAAAGTTGATGAACCTCTGACAAAAGGGAAAAATTGTGGTGATATAAAGATTTTTATTATTAATTCAAAAGAACACTCAAATTTTTGAATGAAGAGGCTTTATACTAGCTACAATGAACTTGGTGCATCTCCTGTAACTAGTCCTTTTCTCTTGGATCTATTCCACTCAAATTGTGAGGTAAACCAAATCTTCTCTAACATTTTTCTCTGCTCTATCTTTCATTGCTTCAAGCTATTTGCTTAGTGATAAATTGAAATATCTCATTATTGTGCCCTAGTTTTTCATGAACTATTCTCATTTTAGAGCCCACCTTGGCTTAAATTTGGCCCCCTCTCTTTCCATTGACCTAATCCTTCTAAAAACCCTAATCCATATTTTTAGCTAATATCCAAGCCTCACAAGATGAAATATGCATATCAAGGATACTAGTGGGAGTTTATTTTGCACAACTCATTATTTAATGTAAGGGACAACAAATTAGGGAATATTGATTTGGAAGAATTTTGGAAATGAATGGCTCAGAATCCTAGGTCTACCATGGCTAAGGATACTTTCCAAAGTGGATTAGCACATGCAGGTGAATTCCTTACCTTCGTGCGGTGTATTGACCTGGTCCTCACCTATGTGAGACACTACAAACCTGAAACTTGAGAGGTTAGAGCAGTAGATGATCGAGTAATAGAAAAACTAGATGGTCTCTCTCTTAGTATCATGCTATGACTCGTAGTTAGGGATGAGTATGCACATATGAGTATGGAGATGGTAAATCACTACTTTAGAGAAAAGAAAACTATTTGCCTTAATAATATTACCAAACATTGGTTCAAAGTGCCCAAAAAATGAAGTTCAAAACTTCCTAAAAAAATGTTAAGGTCTCATTTCAATGAAGATGTATCGAATATAATTACTCTGCTTCATAGAATCATGGGAAGTAAAGCAACCAACTCTTTTGAATTTTAGATGTGTCAATTCATTATAGTCATTGGTTATGCATCCTAATACATTGACTGGGCCAAACTAATGAGTGACAATCTCCACGAATAGTTGATAAATTTTTAAAAAACTCAAGAATTCTATATGACTTCTTATTTATTTATGCTATTGCAAGCATGCATCCATGGCTAGGTTTACAAGAGTTGAGGTTATTTGATGACATAACTCAAATATATGATTTCTATCCATAGTTGTAGGATGAAAACAACAATAAGCATTTCTGATGAGTCCATGATGCTTTCACAATTCTTACATTAAGGGATCTTGATGGGAATGTTGAGATACAAATTTATCCAAAAGAAACTAATTTGATTTGTCAATTTGTAGTTATTTTATTCAATTTCCAAGGTTTACATATATCAGAGTTGGTGGTTATGATGAATATCCTTACAAATTGCCTAGGTATCCCAGAGACCATTTGATCCTAATTGAACTATGTAGGTTAATGGAATGTGTGAATAAGAAGTTTAGGGATAGAAAGAAGGTAGGGTATTCATTTGCTCTAGATTTAAGCTACTATACATGGCCATATACAATTGAAGCCCAAAATATTAAAAGGTCTCTTATTAAAATCACAATGCAATTCTTTAGTATGAGGTATCCTTTTGATAGTAAAAATTATGTAAAGGATAATTTATATTTGGTATCCAAATACTTCCATAGTCCACACCTAGAAGATTTTTGGGCTAATTGTGAGAGTGATTTTGAAGCGTAGAAAAGAGATTGGTCTAGATTGATCATCCAACGAATGGAAGAATATGAACTAGGATGGAATACTGTAATATAGAGGATGATGGCTCTAACATGATTGATAATCTCTACCCAGACACCCTCCAATTTCAACCTCTCATCCCCATTAATTGGGTAGATAAAGAGACGATGGATATAAGAGAAAGATCTTTTTTTGTTTTGGGTAAATATGAGAAATGGTTAGATGCTAAGATTGTTGAGTGTAATGCCTCAAGACCCCATAATGCATCACCCAAGAAGAAAAAATAGATAGAAAATTAAAGTGGGGTATCTACATCTACAACAAATACCAATGTGTATATACAGAAGACCAGGTCAAATGCAGCTAGAGGAGGAGATGGGGAGGAGCCTAAGAAATGGGTAGACTTGAAGAATTCATGTTTTCAAGGAGACATTGGGGGAAGACCCAAATTACAAGTAAAAAGGCCTCAAGCTTCTCAAAGTACACAAGAGGAAGCTCAACAAGTTGAGACTGCAACTATCCTAGATCCCCACTACTTCATCATCTTCACATTCTCCAAAACAAGAATCTTCCATTCATAAGTCTCACCCTTCATCCCCACATCAAGATGATGACACTAAAGACACTTTCCTTAAAACTACTCTTCCTCCAATTACTCCATCATCCACCTCCAACCCTCCAAAAATTCTTTCTTAGTCTTAATGGTTGAAGGGAGTGGTGCCTAAAAAGAGTAAGTATAAATAAATGATTGATCTTGATTTCAATTCAGTAGCTAATTTATTATATAATGCTACCCCAAAGCCCAAAAAGTCTTATACTACTTCAAGGTTGATGGTAGGCTCCTCCAGGAATCAATATGTGGAGGTAGCCAAGCCTATTGGTGATAAAAGTGAACAAGAAGCAATTGAAAATGATTATTAGGTTACTCATGTTGAACTTGATCCCTCCACTCACAAAGTCGATATTCAAAACTTCTAGATCTCTACTGCAAAATTGGTATAAAATATAGAAAAGGAAAGGTAACTAGGGAATAGCTGGAAGAACAAATTCACATTTTAACATCATATATCAAATCTATTGTAGATATGTCTACCCATCCATTAAGTGTACCTTTATTAGCTTCAGGTAACATGAATATAAAGGATGTTGATAAGGGCACAATAGAAAAAATTAGTAGATATCTAGCATATTGGAAAGCTTCAGAAGCATGGGTTGAACAAATTATGATAGATGGTCTTCTATGCATCGAAGAAGCAATAAAGCTATATCAGGAAGCTGATAGAAAAGTGAAAGAATTAAATGGTGAACTCATAGTAGTCAATAAATAGGACACTATATGGCAACTTGTAACTCAAGATTTAAAGGAAATGGCAAAATATGATGTAAAAACAAAAAATTTTGAGAAGATTTTAGTTAAGCTAGAGGAATACATTGTAGTGGCATGGTTAAAGAGTATTGAATAGAAAGTGATGATTATCAAACAAACCATCTTAGAGCTAAAGAGCTGGTAAAACAATTTGAACAAATCAAGTCTAAAGGTTCTACGAGCTATTTGGTCTTTAAAGTGGATATCATGAAAGAAGGAAACTTATATATTGAAAATGTTCAAATGATCAAGAAAAAATTCAAAGATTTAGTTTTGAAGAAATTATTTAATAAGGAATTTGTCAACATAAACACATTGAAGAAATTAGCTTCAATTTAGACTATTAAAACCAATTGTTGGAAATATTTATCGACATTTCCTACAAAAATATGAGAGATAGAAGAAAGACTGATGACATAAATTATGCTTGCTTAATACCATTGTTCTAGGAGTAAAGCTAATGACACCAGTAGTCAAACAATTCAAAATCTACAAAGGGTTATCCTTTTCCTTAGAAAAGTCTGAGGCCACAAAAGAAGTTGCTTTAGAGTAGGAGAGTTGAAGACTTTCTTTTCTTTGCTCAAATTATTTTATTTATTTCTCAAATGTAAATTAAGTCATTTATATGACTTAATATAAACTCACTTTATTTATGACTTTATGATAGAAAAGAAATTATTTTTAATTTATTTAAAGTTTTAAATAAAAGGTAGTTATAAAGTAGTTATTGGAAAAACAGCCTTATATATGAGGCTAAGTTGTATTTTGAAGGACTTTTTAGCTCTCACAATTTTGTACAAGGGTTTTGGAGCTGTATAATTTTGCAAAGAAATAGAAAATACTTTAATCGTGGTGTTATGGTGTTTTTTGTGGGTCATTATTGATCTTTCATATGTTAAATTGATAATTGTCTTTGCATTCCTTAGTCTTCTTTTTGAAAGCAATTAGTCTTGTTTCAAAAATCATATAAACTATGCAATCTTGGAGGTGTATGCAGTTATATTCTAAAGATTTTATGCTAAATATTGTTGTTATAAATCTATATTATCATAGATTAAGATTTGTGGATCATTCCCCCTTCATTGTTATTCCATGTCAATTATTGATTAAAAATTCATTATAAAGATCCAAGGAAGAAATCTCTTTCTTTCATGGTGAAACCATTTGTAATTGTTTCTTACTAAATGTATGAAATCTAAGTCAACATCGATATACTTGCTATTAAAGTTTCTTAAAATTCTTTCTTTCTTTTTAGTTTCTTTTTCCTTTTGGTATTTTTAGGTTAAAAATACCTCAAAAACCAAATCTTTATCATACAAGGGAGCTACCCCTCCGAACACAAAAGAAAATTGTTAAATACTAATAACTTTTCCAACTACTGGTACATTTGCACTACCTGTTGGGTGAGTCACACTAAAACCTGTAGTGACAAATTTGTTTACCAATAGGTCCCTAAGAATAAGGTCCACATTGTTGTAAAGTTTTTTGATTGGACCATAATATAGACAAAGGATTATTGTTCTAGTTCATTAGTGGCTATTGGGAGGGTTATTTGAAGTCTAGTTGTATGCAAAATTACTACTCTACCTTTGTCCCATGTAATTCAATTCATCCTCAACTAAAGGAGTCTTATTTTTAGAAATTTTATGGCCTAGAGCAGTTCACACTAATATGTGGGGTGTTTTTTCTCACAAACTTCATAGATATCTATTTTATCTAAAGGGAAGTCCCTCAAAAGGTGTTTATTTATACACCTAGGATAGTAGTGTTGGCATGATTGTGTGTTGGCATTGATGCCAACATATCTTGTTCTTTAGGAGAACCCTCTCATTAATGCTCAGAATGTTCAGTGGATAACACTTGTGATTGGAGCTTATTAGTTCATTAATGTTTCTGTGGATGAATGGTGATTGTTGTCATGCAATTGGTATGGTGTTTGATGTTAATATCACAGTGGCAGAGGTGTTGATGCTTGATGCAAAGTTGGATGTCAGGAGATCTCACTATGTGTGTAAAGTCCTTGGTTCATAGCAATCAACATGAGATCTCAGCTTATGTCAAATTAATGTCAAAGATTGTCCAAGGTACGAGTTGCAGTGGTGTTATGACATGGTACCATGATGAAAGTCAAAGGTCATAGAGTTGTTCCATGACAAGAAGGTGCTTCATTCTCATGGTGTCAGGAGTTCTGAACATCAGTGGCATCTTTCTTGTGTATGGTCAGGTTTGAGCATGAGAAATGGAATGAATGATAGTGTAGTGTTGATCATTGATGATATATGCTCTCTCTATGTTGGTTGATGCAAAGGTCCAATGGAACTTTCCATGATCTTAGTTGGATGCAAGAGCTTAGTTTGTCACATGACCTTAGTTGGATGGATTATCATTGCTTGAGTTGGATCATGTTTGTCATACTTTCTTGAATCGAGAGTTCAGTGCAAAGTCTCATTCCCTTGGGTTCATTCTAGGGTTTGTCATGTTGATCTTTAAGTGTCAAATATCTCCTTTCTTCAAGATTTACATGCCTTTTATCTCTGCTTAGAGTATATGGTGTTTTAGATTCAATGTTGTTTAATTAAAACCTTTAGGGTTTTATCTCTAATACAAACCAAGTTACAAGGAGTTTAAAATGTCTTTAAAACCCTAAGTTGTAATTGCTTTAAATCCTAGATATGCAAGTCTTCCTTGGGTTATGCATACATTTCTATCACTGTCTCAAAAAGGGTTTTATTCTATCCCGTGGTCACAAAAAATTAGGATCTTTACAGTGTCTTGGGTTATGTGTTCTTTCAAGTTCAGCCCTAAAAACCCTAAGAACCCTAAAACCCTTTAACCCTATGTGCCCATCACTCACAAAGTTACTTTTTGTTTTATTTAAGTGGTAACTGGATATCAAAGGTAAGGCTTCACTTAAGTTACCAAGTGAAGGGATCACTTATGTTGAATGACCGACCCCCTCTCCTAGGGAGACTGGTCCTCGCAGGTGGTAATCTTGCGCATAAGCGACAAAGCAAAATCAAAGGTGTATATTCAATTCTTTAGGCCCACAAAATCAAAGATCAACGTTCCAGGTTTAAAGGAATTTGAAACCCTAACAAATCTATGATGTGTATAGTATTTGACAGTTGAATGGACATATACCCCGTTGGAGCAGTTTGTTAACTATTTGATTAACTATTTTTTGGAACCGTAGTCAGTGGTTTTTATTCTTCTCCTCTGGGTGTTCAATTTTTTTCGTGAGAGCATATACAGTAAAAATCAATGCATACACTTCGTATTATGTTCATTTTAATCTAAAAGTCTAAACAAAGGCTGTGAACATAAAGAAAATAATGATTTTGAACTGAAGAGAAAGCATACAAAGATGACTATCAAGGTATAACTATGAATGTTTTCATTGGTCAGAGGGTTGTGAGATTGATTTACTAAATTGGAGAGGAGTTTGTATGTTTGTATTGGTGCTAATCTGATTGATTAAGAAGCTTATCTTGCACAATTATTTGTCTCTTTTAAGGTTGTTTTGGTGTTTGAGTTTTGATGATTGAGGTGGGTGCATTAAGAAGAGTTTGTATTGATCAGGTGTACATTGTACCTTAGGGTTGGTGTTGTAAAAATAGTGTTTTGGGTGTGGTTGTACTTGGAAGTGGGTGCTTCTAAAACAATTGTAATCATCTTTCTTTTAAGGTTGGCTTTGAGTAGTAGGCTCAAGCAACTCTCAATGGTTTTTCCCTCATAGCGTTTCCACATAAATCTTTTTGTTATGTGGGCATGTTTTGCTTAGTGTTCATTCTCATTATTTTCTTTGAAGAGTTTTTAAGATTGTTGTATAAAGTTTTGGATTGAACTACACTAATTCACCCCCCTCTAAGTGTAACTGTGCTCTTTTCAATTGGTATCAGAGAAAGGTTCCCAGTAGAGGTTTAATCAACTTGGGTTGGTCCTGATAGTAGGTTACACTCATGGCTTGTCAAGAAGGCTCTTCCACTTTCAAAGCACCCCTATTTGATGGTTCTAGTTTTGCCTTTTGGAGTTTAGGATGGAGTCTTATTTGTAGTCCTTAGGTTATAATGTGTGAGCAATAGTTGAGAATGGATATACTGTACCATCTCAACCACCCTCTACTGTTGATGAAAAAACAGAGTATGATTGTAATGCAAAGGCCAAGAATGCCATTTGTTGTGGGCTGACAAATGAAATTTTAGTCAAGGTTATGCATTGTAAATCTACTAAGGAAGTGTAGAACAAGTTGGTTAGTATTTACCAAGGTGATGTTAAGATCAAAGAAGCTAAGTTGCAAACCTTTACGAAAGAGTTTGAAGGACTAAAAATGATTGAAGATGAAAAGATTATGATGATTCTGAAGAAGAAGAAGAAGTTAATTTTGAGGGAGAGTTGATTTTTGCACTTGCTGACCTGAAACATGAAAGAAAAATAAATGGAAAACTTAAGGTAAGACTTGAAGAATTTGATAAACACCTTGCAGATTTGAAAGTACAGTTGGAAGAGTCTAAAAGGATTGAAGAAGTCATAAAGTTAGACTTGCAAACAAAAGAAGAGGACTATCAAAAGTTAGAGGTAGAAGTTGTGTCATTCAAAAAGTAATTAGAGAAGGTGAAAGAAGAGTTAAATCAGTCCTTAAAGCATGAACAAAGTACTAAATTTTTTGACAAGTTGATTGAAAGTCAGAAGTTTTTAGCAAATAAATCAGGACTAAGTTGTGAAGGAGGACAAAGTTTCAAAGATGCAATTAATACAACTTGTGACAAAGGTGAATCTAGTACTGCTGCTGGAAAATCAGAAGTTAGGACTTCAAATGATGATGGATTCAGAAGAGTCCACACTCCTAAGAAAGAATTTCAAAGAAACTCATTCCCAAGACAAACTAGGTTCTTATAGGCTTTTAATGGTTATTGCTTTCATTGCAATCAATATGGACACAAAGCAAGTAATTATATAAGTAGGTCTAGAAGGATGAATAGATTTGATTTTCTTGGCAACAATCCTTTTGCTCCATTAGCTGGATTGAATAATGTATGTTATATTTGTAACAATTTTGGTCACATTGGAAAGTTTTGTAGAAGTGAATTCAGGCATCTTCAAAAGTCAGAGTTCAAACAATTTGCATCATCAAAAACTAGTCCTAGACATGATAAATAGGCAGATACTTTGAGCAAGAAGAAGAAAGGTATTATAGAGGTTTGGAGAAGAAAGAAAGACTAGGACAAAGAACATCCCAAAATTGTGCATACTGCACAAGAAACATCACCAATTGCATACGGAGCAACTTGAAGGTAGGGGGAGATGTTCAATGCCCTATGTTTTACTCCCAAGATGAAAATTAGGAGGTTGTAGTAGTCAAGGAGTAAGTGGAGAAGAGTTAGAATGTGTCTTTAGATGTCAGTGTTTCATCAAATCAATGATTTGATAACAAGCTCAATCAGTGTTTATATGTAACAAGACATTCAATGCATATCTTTCATCATAAGTGACTATCTCATTTAAAAGGAATAATGTGCCCTAATATTCATGATACCTATGGTCTTGTGAGGATTGTGATCTCATGATTTCTTCAATAGTTACAGTGGTGGCTTGGTGTGAAGTTGATGTAATCATAGGAAAAGGTATAGAGTTGTCCCTGTAATCTTTGATAGCATTTACGTAGCCTGTGCTTCAATCAAAATTTTAGAACATAAAAGAAAATGTAGTTGGCATGTATAAAACAGACTTTAAACCTTTGCTAGCATTCTTGCACTTATTGGATCTTTGGAATAGGTTCAAGGTATAAAGGTGGTTGTCAAATATTGTAATTACAAGTATCCTGATAGCCATGTATACAAAATGTAGAAGGACCATGACAACATATATGACAGTGGAGGTGTGATCAAACTTTGAGCAAGTTATTTTAATATTTCAAAGACTCTATGAAATGAGAGAAATCAAATGGAATAGTGGACAGTCTTTGAGTGGAGAACAATGGATGTTATATTTGACAGTGGTCTTTATGACAGTAGAAAAATGTTCATGATAGTCTTCATGGCAATGTGTTGCAATACAATGTTTGTAGTACAATGTGATTATGTTCTTTGATTGTTCTCAGGTATATGTAGTGTAGTGTTGTTGTAGACAGAACTGTTCTCAGATATATGCAGTGTTGTTATTGACAGGACAATGTTCTTTGTTGCAAAGACAGTGATGTTCTTTGGTGTAATATGCATGGACATTAACTATTTGTTGATCAAACAATAGAGCAAATAGATGGAGGTCGGTTCATACATTGTGAAAGTGCAGGCATTCAGTCATTCAAATCATGGTATAGTGAAAAGTACAGTGATCCATGAGACCTCAGCCTATGCTAATAGTGTCTCTTCTATCTTGACAAGTCTATGCATGGTTTCAAATTGATCTTGACTAAGATTGTTATAAGACAATCATTTGGTGTTTTTCATATTTGATCTATGTAATAATAGTATCAAATGGATTCTTTTTACATGACCATGTGTTGATTGTCTTAAGGGGAGATGAGTGACAATTTGTTGGTGTGTGACAATGAGATTGTATGACATGAAGTTAGGAAGTTCAACATGAAGGATGTATGACAAAAAGTTAGGAAGTTTAGTTTGAAGGGCATATGACAGGAAGTTAGGAAATTCAGTATTGATTGAAGGAAGTTCAGTATTTGAAAGGTGCAGAATATGGGAAGTATAGGTAGTTATTGTTATGAAGAGGATATAATTTGTGTCAGTGCAGAGGATAATGAAGTTTGGTGATTCTGAAGCTCAAAGCCAAAACTTGTGATTCACTGAATGATGACCTGCTTACTCAAAATGTAAAAGTTAGTATGTGTCTAGTATGACTATCCTTCCATCCTATATGACTATGTTTGTATCATTTGGAAGTATGAAAATGTAAAAGAAGTTTGCTTTAGGATAGTGACAAGGACAAGGATATGACAAATGTGTTCCACTTGCAGTCCAAGAAGGAACAATGTCCTCCATCCTGCTCTATCTACATGCAGCAGTGGCTATTTGCAACAATTTATATTAGGTGTGGATCACTTAGTTTATTGGCATGATGTGCTCTTCCATGATAGTATCAGATAGGGGGAGACCTGCTTGCCCTTTTCCATTGATGTTAAGGGGGGAGAATGAAGTGGAGTGAATGTTATGTTCCCATCAATGCCAAAGGGGAAGATTGTTGGCATGATTGGCATATTGTGTGTTGGCATTGATGTCAACATATCTTGTTCATTAGGAGAACCATCTCATTAATGCTCAAAATTTTTAGTGGATAACACTTGTGATTGGAGCTTATTAGTTCATTAATGTTGTTGTGGACGAATGGTGATTGTTGTCATGCAAGTGGTATGGTGTTTGATGTTAATATCACAATGGCAGAGGTGTTGATGCTTGATGCAAAGTTGGATGTCAGGAGATCTCACTATGTGTGTAAAGTCCTTGGTTCATAGCAATCATCAGGAGATCTCAACTTATGTCACAGTAATGTCAAAGATTGTCTAAGGTATGAGTTGAAGTGGTGTTATAACATGGTACTGTGATGAAAGTCAAAGGTCATAGAGTTGTTCCATGACAAGAAGGTGCTTCATTCTCATGGTGTCAGGAGTTCTCAACATCAGTGGGAGCTTGCTTGTGTATGGTCAAGTTTGAGCATGAGAAATGGAATAAATGATAGTGTAGTGTTGATCATTGATGATACATACTCTCTCTATGTTGGTTGATGCAAAGGTCTAATGGAACTTGCCATGATCTCAGTTGGATGCAAGAGCTTAGTTTGTCACATGACCTTACTTGGATGGATTGCCATTGCTTGAGTTGGATCATGTTTGTCATACTTTCTTGAATCGGGAGTTCAGTGCAAAGTCTCATTCCCTTGGGTTCATTCTAGGGTTTGTCATGTTGATCTTCAAGTGTCAAATGTCTCCTTTCTTCAAGCTTTACATGCCTTCTGTCTCTGCTTAGAGTATATGGTGTTTTAGATTAAATGTTGTTTAATTGAAACCTTTAGGGTTTTATCTCTAATACAAACCAAGTTACAAGGAGTTTAAAATGTCTTTAAAACCCTAAGTTGTAATTGCTTTAAATATTAGATATCCAAGTCTTCCTTGGGTTATGCATACACTTCTATCACTATCTCAGAAAGGGTTTTAGTCTATCCTATGGTCACAAGAAATTAGGATCTTTACAATGTCTAGGGTTATGTGTTCTTTCAAGTTCTTAGCCCTAAGAACCCTAAGAACCCTAAAACCATTTAACCTTATCTGCTTGTCTCTCACAAAGTTATTTTTTGTCTTATTTGAGTGGTGACCGACTATCAAAGGTAAGGCTTCCCTTAAGTTACCAAGTGAAGGGGTCACTTCGGTTGAATGACTGGCCCCCTCTCCTAGGGAGACCAGTCCTCACAGGTGCTAATCTTGTGCATAGGCAGCAAAGCAAAATCAAAGGCGTATATTCAATTCTTTAGGCCCGTGAAATCAAAGATCGACGCTCTAGGTTTAAAGGAATTTGAAACCCTAACGGCTCTATGATGTGTATAGTATTTGATGGTTGAATGGACATATACCTTGTTGGAGTAGTTTGTTAACTACTTAATTAACTATTTTTGGAACCCTAGTCAGTGGTTTTTATTCTTCTCCTCCACGAGTGTTCAACTTTTTTGGTGAGAGAATATACAACAAAAATCAATGCATACACTTCATATTATGTTCATTTTACTCTAAAAGTCTAAACAGAGGCTATGAACATAAAGAAAATAATGATTTTGAACTGAAGAGAAAGCATACAAATATGACTATCAAGGTATAGCTATGAAGTTTTTCATTGGTCAGAGGGTTGTGAGATTGATTTACTGAATTGGAGAGGGGTTTGTGTGTTTGTATTGGTGCTAATTTGATTGATTAAGAATCTTATCTTGGACATTATTTGTCTATGTTAAGGTTGTTTTAGTGTTTGAGTTTTGATGATTAAGGTGGGTGCCTCATTGAGGTTGGTGCCTTAAGAAGAGTTTGTACTGATCAGGTGTACATTGTACCTTGGGGTTGGTGCCCTAAAAATAGTGTATTGGGTGTGGTTGTACCTGGAAGTGGGTGCTTCTAAAATGATTGTAATCATCTTTCTTTTGAGGTTGGATTTGAGTAGTAGACTCAAGTAACTCTTAGTGGTTTTTTCCCTCATAGGGTTTTCACGTAAATCTTGGAGTTATGTGAGCATGTTTTTCTTAGTGGTCATTCTCATTATTTGCTTTGAAGAGTTTTTAAGATTGTTGTATAAAGTGTTGGATTGAACTACACCGATTCACCCCCCTCTCAGTGTAACTATGCTATTTTCAAGTAGATTAAAAGAGTTTTTGTATTTTTGTTTTTTGCATTCATTCCATCCAGCATGGAATTCAACTGAACTAAAATATATATCTTCAAGTTTGCTAATTCTTCTATTAACTACCCTATCTCACTATTTCCCTTTACCAATTTAGATTTTTTGATTCCACCCCTTGTCCTTGAGTAGTTTTGACATAATGAAGAGATATTAGGAAAGCTTAGTTTTGTAACATCAACCTCTCCCATAAGATCAAGGGCTCATCTAGACTCTTCTTCTAATCCTCTCAAAAATATCATATTAGCAAGTTTAGGACTCAAAACATCCCCACATTGTTGTAGAAAAAATAGGAACTGATTTAAATAGTCTTTCATACTCTTGTCCTCTTTCTATTTTAAGCAAAAATGTTCTTCGTTCCTATCCCTAACTTGACAATAGTCTTGGTATTAAATCAAAGAAAGTCTATTGACACTACTTTATAGAGATTTGATATGTAGGATAGCAAACTAGTTAGTATTCCTATACTCATTAGTTTTATGTCAGAAAATGTCCCCTTGGGGGATTTTCCCTCTTAAGGTTTAGCTCCCAGGTCCTTAGAATGCATTTGGAGCATCTTGTGTGTTAATTTTGACTCCTGATGAGAAAACCCTGAAGTCTTGTGGAAAATAGAACCTAGGGGGTGCTATTGAAATGACTCCTGCTTGAAATAAGGGGGACGACTTGGGCGTTCACACCATAGTCCTACCCTTTTTTTGGGTCAGGCCCTAATATGAAGTGTCAGTTATATGACTGTTGTTAGGTCCTATGCTGACACCAAAAGTTTGAATTACGAAATTCTTAGTGGGAATGTTTGTAGTTGCATAAATAAACATGTTTAGGACTTCATTTGCAAACTAGATGGACATTGTGAACTTGTGATTTTATGCTAAAGTGATTCAAGGCTTTTGTTGTGTTATAGAGAAGTATTGTGTTGTTATTGTGTTTGTTTGTTGTAGATTTGACTCCATCTCCTGATGGCATGAAAGAGCATCTTCCTTCCATGAGACATACACTTCAAAGGTGACATCTATTATGTTTTCAATCATTTATCATTTGGATTTTGCCTCTATCCCACAGGGATACGCACTCTTATCTGACAACGATGTTCAGGAGACTTGAATGTCTCTCTGGGGCTTGACAGAGGCAAGCCTCTAAACACCACAACCCCCAACCACACTCCTTTATGATTGCAGGTTATAGGTACTAAGTTTCATGAAGTGGAGTTGTAGAGGAAGGTTACAGATGACAAGGATTCAAGATCCAAAAGAAAGAAGCAAAACGAAGTATTTTTGGGACATGGGTGCCTAGGGCAATGTGCTCTGAAGTTACATAGACAAAAATCATAGTTACAGTGACATTCTACATTTGAAGGAGCTTCTACATCTTGAGAATCAGTCTACCTTGGACTAGGGCACCTGGGGTAGTGTCCACATTTCAGGTGACGAAAATAGATGGAACAATGATTATCAGTGTCAGAGGGAGTTCTGCATTCCATGAAGAAAACAGTGCCTTGGACTTGGGCGTCTAGGGCATTTTCCTCAAAATTCCCAAACTATGAACTTCAAAAAATGGTTGGTTATTAATCTCTATCCTTTTCCTTGATCCACAAACATTTATCAGAATTTACCAATTTATTCACTGTTTTGCATAATTAGGGATTTAAGAGTATTTGAGCATTGAATTGAGATATTGATTGATAACATCTGAGCTTCCACATCATTCCAAGTGACAACCCAACCTATTAGGTGAATGCTCTCACTTAGTAGAGATTCAACTCGATTGATATGCCCTTGTATGTTTGTTGTGAAAGGAGGATTTACCCTTGAAACTAAAACCCCATCCATTCCATCACTTCTTCCTCTTTTTACTACAAAACATTTTGGTGAACCCTTGTTTTTGAATTTGTGCACCTTTCTGAGTATTGTGTGATAGATTTGCATTCATTCATTTTATTGCATTTGAAAAATTACAAAAAATTGAAAATTTTGAAAAAAATGGCATCTTAGACTTGCATTTTGGCATAATTTGAATTAATTGGCACTTAATTTCTTTTAGTTTCTATTATTTTCATTATATATAATTTAAATTACATAAATTCATCATTAATCATTCACTTGCATTACATTTTCATGCTTAAATTGGTGAAAATTGCTTGAAATTGTGCATTTTTCATATAACCTAGTTTTTGCATTAGATGGGGTTTGTAGTTAAAATATTGTTTCAAATGTTACTAATGTTTTAAACAATCATTTAGTTCTTATTTATAATTGTAGTGTGGCATCATAGTGTCTTTATTGCAAAATTTCATGTCTAGGGTTTAAAAACCTTGCATTTTCACTAGATTTTGGCTTATTTTGCATATAGAATTGCATCAAAGGCGTGTTGTGAAGGATATTGTTGCATTATTAGGTTGATATTAGGCATATTATTTTCTTCCCCTCTTTAAATTCTTCACAACGCCTTTTCTTTTAGTCATTTGCATTGAAAATTTGAGAAAAAGGTGAAAAATCAAACATTTTTAGGTCATAGTCATACATAAAATTGCATTAAAGGCATGTTATGAATGATATTATTGCATCATTGGACTGTTATTAGGCATAATATTTTCTTCCCCTAAGAAATTTCCTTACAACACCTCTTCATTCACTCATTTGCATTGAAAAAAGTGAAAAATCAAGCATTTTTAGGTCATATTCATACATACTTTTGCACGTGTTTCTTGCATAAGTTTTGAAAATATTTAAAATCTGATTTGGAATTCATTTGAAAAAAATTACATGGATTCTCAATACAAAAATAATGCTAGGCTTCCTCCTAGGCCTTATTTGAAAAGAAGAGCCCCTGAACTTGAAATAACATTTACACCTCATGACAAAGAAATGGTAGATACAATGAACATAATGGAAAGACCTGTGCATGGAACACTTATAGACCCTAATTGCATGACTAATGTGGTTACAAAATAGTTCCTTATTAAACATGATTTGGCACAAGATTATTATGAACCGTCAGATTTGAGAATTAAAACACATAATGGAGCTTTGATGAATACATTTGGGAAGATAACCTTACTGGTCTCGGTATATGATAAAATTGTGGATTAGTTATTTGATGTTATACCCTTATGCAACCTCTTCTATATAAAACTAGGACATCCATGTCTTAATGCTATGAATGTCGTCCCCTCAAATATTCACAAATGGCTTGCACGGAGAAATATGTACTATCTGTCGTAATTCATATTAACCTCCGGCTAAGGACAAGAACTTCACTCTTGATTACTTTTGGCCGCAACCTGATAGAGATCCTGAGCCACAAAGAGACCAATTGATGTAGAGGAAAAGAACATAAACACATTACTTATACCAAATTTCAAAGCTTGTCTTCTAGATTGATCTCACAAAACCACATAAGGAACTTCAATGAACAAGTTTCTAATGCATTGTAATGATCTAGACCTTCACCAGGGTACAAGAGACATCCAACAAGGTTAAATCCACTAACCAAACACATTCAACTTACTCCAAGAGTCAGGAGACTCCATAAATACCCTTTTCATATATATACTATTCCATTCCTAGTAGCCCTTTAATTATGACTATCAGAATTTAACTCTTGATGCAGACCTCCTCCTTAGACTGTGAAGAGTGTTTTGAATACCCATTAAGGTGGTTTAAAACATATCTTAAATTTAGTGTATGTTTCTTTGGAGGAACTATCCAAAACTGGACTGTCAGCGAGCAGATTAGGGCTATTAGGCCTTGCATGCAAATAGGGATTATTGGTTCTACAACCTCCGACTTCACCCTCTCCCAAACAACACTTGGAATACATCAAAATAGGTCTATTAAAGCTTAAACATCCATCAAAAGTCCATTCCCATCAATGTTTTTAACAAACCTTACACCTATACCTCTTAGCTGTCCTTAAAACTTTGTTTTTTTGGACTGTCACATAGAAAAACAGTCATAAACTTTGCTTTTTCCCACATCCACCTTAGTCATATGGTCAGAGACCTATAGAATATAAGAACACATAATACCACAACCATTTCCACTGGAGGTTAACAACATGCAATGGACAAATTAGAAGAAACACAGGGTTTTCTTGCCACTGTTTACCCTAACAGAGGGTTTGACAGTCTTCTACAAAAAATGCAATATCTAATGCAAAACTCCTCCAATCTTCATGAAACAAAAAGGAACAGGAAGGTGATTGAAGGATCTATCAATTACAAACAATGAAACACCCATGCATGTCCGTATAGGGCCGTACACAGCAAGAAGATAATGATTTTATGAAGAAAATGCATAAAAATAGTGTTCTTTGTTGATCCCATTCACATATTCAACCACCTCTGAGTTATTTGGATGTTACAAGGCCTTAATAAAGGCATTCCACAATTGTCTCTTCAGTTTCCACTTCCTTCCAATGAATTGGAACAAGGTGACCCTTCACCTTCCTCATTTTACAACTTTAGGAATTTTACAATTTAGATGACAACTATTACATTCTTTCCAAATTTGACACAAAACATTAAATATTGTCCTCCTAATGACCTAGACACATAAAAAATGACTTGAGGGACCTCAATACAATATTGGATCATTATAAATTTAATCAAAATCAGAGATTTGTTTAGGGCAACATTAATTTGCTAAGGTGCTCCTGCACCATACAACCGACCAACAAAATTTCCAAGTCCCTTGGAAATGTAACAGCAACAAAAGTCTTTTTCTACATTTCCTCTATCTTTCTCTTCAATCTTCTCAGCTACAATCTTCCAATCTATAGAAGTGGTGACCAACCAACCAACAAAACAAACTGCCATCTTCACAGAGCATCCTCAGGCTCCTTCTACTCCCATCAGTGGAGTACCTTTAGGATGCAACATCAAGTGCTTCTTCAGGTATCCATCTCTCTCCCACTGCTTCACAACAAACCAACTCACCAAATCATTCATCTCACCCAACAGCAGATCCTAGTGATGCACCTACCACTCTCTCCTCAGTGGTTTCTCTATGCACCCTTATCCAGCCTAATCTCCATTGGAGAATGGTCATGACATACCTCATCTTGTCTGCCAACACACACAATCTTAGAAAACATCCTTCTGCAGCTAGATGGATAAGTACCTGCAACCAAACAATTTAGCCAACAAAAACAATAACGGTCACCAACACAATAATATTCTTCAGTTCTTCACCTGCCTTCTTAGTGACAGGAACAAATACAACATCTCCTCCTAGAGATTTTGCTAGCTCTGATACCAATATGATGCAGAGGAAAAGAACATAAACATATTACTTATACCAAATTTCAAAGCTTGTCTTCTCGATTGATCTCACAAAACCACATAAGGAACTTCAATGAACAAGTTTCTAATGTATTGTAATGATCCAGACCTTCACCAGGGTACAAGAGACATCCAAAAAGGTTAAATCCACTAACCAAACACATTCAACTTACTCCAAGAGTCAGGAGACTCCGTAAACACCCTTTTCATATATATACTACTCCATTCCTAGTAGCCCTTTAATTAGGACTGTCAGAATTTAACTCTTGATACAGACCTCCTCCTCAGACTGTGAAGAGTGTTTTGAATACCCATTAAGGTGGTTTAAAACATATCTTAAATTCAGTGTATGTTTCTTTGGAAGGAACTATCCAAAACTGGACTGTTAGCGAGCAGATTAGGGCTATTAGGCCTTGCATGCAAACATGGATTATTAGTTCTACAACCTCCAACTTCACACTCTCCCAAACAACACTTGGAATACATCAAAATAGGTCTATTAAAGCTTAAACAACCATCAAAAGTCCATTCCCATCAATGTTTTTAACAAATCTTACACCTATACCTCTTAGCTGTCCTCAAAACTCTATTTTTCTGGACTGTCACACAGAAAAACAATCATAAACTTTGCTTTTTCCCACATCCACCTTAGTCATATGGTCAGAGACCTATAGAATATAAGAACACATAATACCACAACCATTTTCCACTAGAGGTTAACAACATGCAATGGACAAATTAGAAGAAACACAGGGTTTTCTTGCCACTGTTTACCCTAACAGAGGGTTTGACAGTCTTCTACAAAAAAATGCAATATCTAATGCAAAACTCCTCCAATCTTCATGAAACAAAAAGGAACAGGAAGGTGATTGAAGGATCTATCAATTACAAACAATGAAACATCCATGCATGTCCGTACAGGGCCGTACACAGCAAGAAGACAATGATTTTCTGAAGAAAATGCATAAAAATAGTGTTCTTTGTTGATCCCATTCACATATTCAACCACCTCCGAGTTATTTGGATGTTACAAGGCCTTAATAAAAGCATTCCACAATTGTCTCTTCAGTTTCCACTTTCTTCCAATGAATTGGAACAAGGTGACCCTTCACCTTCCTCATTTTACAACTTTAGGAATTTTACAATTTAGATCACAACTATTACATTCTTTCCAAATTTGACACAAAACATTAAATATTGTCCTCCTAATGACCTAGACACATAAAAAATGAATTGAGGGACCTCAATACAATATTGAATCATTATAAATTTAATCAAAATCAGAGATTTGTTTAGGGCAACATTGATTTGCCAAGGTGCTCCTGCACCACCAATCTTTTCTAGACTACAGACAATACAAATCAAAACAACTAGCTAGAGTTGCTAGGCCTCCTTTATAGACAATAAGGGAAGAACAACATGCATTTGAAGATCCCCTTAGAGAAAAAGGAAAATGACAAAATGACATACGAATAAAATGAGGCTATTATGACTATGATGAAATAATTGGTATGGTAGAAGTGGATAAGAAAACGTTTCATAACTCACCTCATCCACAGAGAGATGGTATTTATGCTGAGGTTCCTCCCCCGTCATCCTTACAAGGATCGGGAGGTTTTCATCGACAACAGAACATTTCATCAAGACCAATGAAATTTGAACATGGTGCTTCCTCCTCTAATGTGAAAATTCCTATGGAAAAACATAACAATGCCTTTGAAGAGATAAATAGTAAGACAATAAGGAATATAGAAGCAAGAGAAAGGAGAAAGAGAAGAAAATCTTTTGCCCAACAAAATGCAACTCAACAAGAAAACATTCCACCTAACACTGAATCAAACCTAGACAAACTTAACACTGAACAATTTGAAGAGAAGAACAAAAGTTGGGCTATGGTACCTTACACACTTCTTTCCTCTAGCATTCAAGATTGGGAAGAGGATGATTTGATCGTTGATAACCTCTAGCATGAGCCTCTCAGAGGTAAGTATTTCTAACCCTTTACCTCTGTGTTGTGTTTCCCCTATGATATGTTATGTGTTGTTTAGGCCTCCTAAGGTGACCCTTAATTCTCTTGTAAGGTCAAGGATACTGAGAGACCACCTCTATTGTGACCATTCTTCTATTTGTATCATCATTCTTCTATATTTTCTCACCACTATTTTCATTGTTGTGTGTTGTTTCTGACAGACATAGCATTGCAGTTGGTGACATGGGGGCACCCTCCTATGTGATTGTCCCTAAGGCACTTGTTTCTCCTCTCTGGATTTATTGTTTACCTTCCTCTAGTGGTTCTATCTAGCTGGCAGATGATGAAAAACTGATGCAGAGGTAAACGCAATGGGAGCTTACTAACAGGAAGGAAGAGCCAATAATACAAACAGCATGATAAAACTCCCTATCGGCTCAGCATCATCATCATATTTCCTGCAAACACCAACAGCATCATCATATTTCGGACGAGCAGAATTATCCTCCTGCCGACTACTGTTCACTTCCTCCGCCTGTCGTCTATCATCACCATCATGATACTCACCGAGCGCAAACATCCTCCGGTTGTACTGTTCATCGGGCGCCAAACACTATCGGCATCATCATGATATTCAACACTCCCTTCGTCAGCAGGATATCAAATATCCGGTTGCTCCAAATATCCTGATGACGACAACTTCAGCACCTTCCCTTCGATGCCCCGATAGCCGATGATACAAGCAACAGCATCATGATATGATTTGTCCGGTTCTCTCGAAACCTCCTGATGATGTTAACACAACTTTCTGCCGAGGACTTACGCCGATACCTGAGCACTTAGCGACAGCAGGATAAACTTGCATAGGGTGATATCTCAATATCCTGATGACGATGACGTCATATCCTGATGACGATGACGTCACACAATATCCTGATGACCTCTTCAACACTTAGTCAAAAAAATTGAACTTTCACTCCCGCATCTGCTAGCGATACGCGGATGATGGGCACCCCCGAGAGATGATCCTGACGGCGATATATACACTGAGTATATATCCGACTTAAAACATCCTGATGCACTTGCAACATGCAAACTTCAACAGTTTCATGACCCGATCCTGATGGCGATGCATTCGCAGATGACGATGCAGCTCGTTCCGACTGGAAACGCACATGCAGACTCCTGTATATCCGCCCGCTGCATGTAAACACTCAGAACCGCTCAATTTCACAAAGACAATATGATGATCGGGCCGGATCACCTTCAAACTAAAATTTAACAGATTATCTTTTTAGACCTAGCACATGAGGATGCTAGGCTGATTCACAGCATGCTCCTAACTGATCTCTTGAACAATGCAATGCATAAACAGAAAACACAAATGCAAACTAAGCTATAATACAGGACCATTCCACCGATTCACAGGTTCAACCGGTGGAAGGGTTGAAAGTACCCATCAACTTGCAAACAGAAAAGAAATCAAAACAGATACAGCTGATAAACCAGAAATTGCAAATGATGAGATCTTATTCAAATGAAATTCAAATGTACTGGTTATACAATACTGTCAACCAATAGTGCTTCTCAATCTCTGGACTGTTCTCCTGAATCTCAACACCATAACATAACACTACTAGCATATCATAACATATCTATCAGTATGCTAAACCCTAACAGATCGAAGGTATATATAGCAAAGTCCTTCGAGTACTACCAACTCACTTCCCAGCGGCTGGGAGCTTCCAAGCGGCTGGGAGAAGGACAGCTCAGACTACCTTATCACGATCTCTAACTGCCTACACATACTCTTAGGCTGAACTAATACATAGCATCGGTCCAATGGACCTTATTACATGATGAAGTCAAACATACTAAAAATAGACTAATGTCCTGTCATCATGTGGACAATTATCCTATATCCTGATCATGTACGGGTGCTCCTGCACCATACTCCCCAGAAGAAGAAATCTCAAGTCCACTTGAGATGAGAGTATCAAGGTCTGCACCATGTTTCTGGATTTGATCTTCAGTCATCCATACGGCTTCAGAGTTCGGCTGTCCCTTCCAAGAGACGAGGTATTCCAAGTATTGTTTGTTCCTGGTCTATTTGACCACTCTGGTGTCCAAAACCTGCTACAACTGTGGAGGATCATGCTGGGGAATATCATCAGCAACTGTATCCTGTAGGATATCCTGATCTGCATCTGGATTAGCCTTGTATGGAGTTAAATCACATACATTGAATATAGGAGACAAACCAAGATCAGGTGGGAGTTGGATTTCATAAGCATTCTGTCCATGCTTGTGCAAAATCTGACATGGTCCAACTTTCTTTTGCATGAGCTTAGTATACTTTCCCTTAGGAAGTTTGTCTTTCTTCAAGTGAACCCAAACCAAATCTCCAACATCAAATTGAACATCCTTCTTCTTTTTATCAGCATATTCCTTATATTTCAAGGTAGTTTGCTGGAGTTGGGTCTTAACCTGATCATGAACCTCTTTTATGGCTTCAGCAAAAGCTTCTCCTTCTGCACTAACAGGGTCTACTGTAGGTAGATCTCTCAACTCCAAAATTCCTCTGGGATGCATTCCATAAACTACCTGAAAAGGCGATTTCCCTGTGCTCCTATTGACAGTATCATTATATGAAAACTCAGCTTGAGACAGAATATTGTCCCACTTCTCTCCATGCTATTTTGTCAAGCATCTAAGCAAATTCCCCAAGGAACGGTTCACTACTTCAGTCTGTCCATCCGTTTGAGGATGATATGCAGAGGAAAAAGACAAATTGGTTCCCAGTTTCCTCCAAAGAGTTCTCCAGAAGTGACCAATAAACTTCACATCCCTGTCTGACACTATGCTCAAAGGCAATCCATGAATTCTGACAATCTCCCTGAAGAATAAATCTGCAATGTATGAAGCATCAGCAGTGGTTTTGCATGGCAAGAAATGTGCCATTTTACTGAATCTATCCACTACAACAAAAACACTGTCAAATCCTTTTCTTGTCCTTGGTAAACCCAAGACAAAATCCATACTGATGCTTTCCCATGGTCTGGAAGGAATGGGTAAGGGCTGATATAAACCTGCATTAGTTGACCTGCCTTTAGCTTTCGGACATATCACACATGTCTCTACAAATTTTCTGACATCTGATTGCAACTTAGGCCAAAAGTAATGCCTTCTGACTAGATCAAGAGTCTTATCTAGACCAAAATGACCTGCCATAGCTCCACAATGTTTCTCCTTGATTATATTTAATCTCATAGAACACCTTGGGATACATAACTGTCCACCCTTGAATAGCAATCCATCCTGAATCAAAAATTCAGAGAACTCAACATGGTATTTCTCCCCAAAAGAAGTACATACCTGATATATCTCTCCAAAATCTTCATCAGACTCATACATGGTCTTGAGTGAATCAATGCCAACACTCTCTAACTGAATCTGATTGACTGTGAGAACTCTCCTGCTCAAAGCATCTGCAACTTTGTTCTTGATCCCTTTCTTATGCTTCAATGTAAAAGTGAAAGCCTGTAAGGTTTCTACCCATTTCATATGTCTGTGGTTCAGCTTTTCCTGGCTGTTTATGAAACTCAGAGCCTGGTTATCTGTGAATACTATGAATTCCTTTGGCATCAGGTAATGTCTCCATTTCTTGAGGGACTGAACTAAAGCATACATTTCCAGATCATATGATGAATACCTCTTCTTAGCATCATTGAGCTTCTCACTAAAAAATGCAATAGGTCTACCTTCTTGGCTGAGTACTGCTCCAATGGCCATGTGACTGGCATCACATTCTACCTGAAAGATTTTGTTAAAATCTGGAAGTGCAAGGACTGGCTGCTGTGCCACCTTCTTCTTCAATGTGTCAAAAGAAGCATCTACTCCTTGAGTCCAAACAAATCTGTACTTTTGTCCTCCTTTGATAGTATCCAGCATGGGTGCACAAATATGACTAAACCCTCTGATAAACTTCCTGTAGAAGGTTGCTAACCCATGGAAACTTCTGACATCATTCATAGTCTGTGGAGTTGGCCAAGACAGTATGGCACTTACCTTCTCCTTATCCATCTGTAACTTTCCTTGTGAAATGACAAAACCCAAATATGTGATCTCCTTTTGCATGAACAAGCACTTGTCTAAATTTATCATTAGCTGCTCTTCATGTAACCTCTTAAGAACCAGATCTATATGTCTGAGATGTTCTTCTTTGGTGTTACTGAAAATCAGAATGTCATCTAGATATACTATGACAAACTTACCAAGGAATTCTTTCAGAACCTCATTCATCAACCTCATAAAAGTACTAGGTGCATTAGATAAACCAAAAGGCATAACCTTCCATTCATATAACCCTTCATTTGTTTTGAATGCTGTTTTCCATTCATCACCTGGTCTAATCCTGATCTGATGGTATCCACTCTTCAAATCTATTTTTGTAAAGTACTTAGCACTTCCCAAACAATCAAGTAAATCCTCTATTCTAGGGATTGGAAACCTATACCTGATTGTGATCTTGTTGATAGCTCTGGAATCTGTGCAAAGCCTCCAAGTACCTTCCTTCTTTGGTGCTAGTACAGCTGGTACTGCACATGGGCTTAGACTTTTCCCAATCAGACCTGAATCCATCAATTCTTCAATCTGTCTGGCTACTTCTGCATTCTGTTCTAGAGTAAGCTTATAGGCTGCTTTGTTTGGAAGTGTTGACCCTGGAATTAAGTCTATGCAGTGACTGATATCCCTCACAGGTGGTAGGGATCTGGGCATTCCCTCTGAGATGACACCTTTGTACTTATCCAATAGCTCTTGGACAGCTGGGTCTATGAACCTTGGCCTCTTCTCTTTCTTGACTTCTTGTTGCTGTTCTTTATTCACACTCATACATGGGATTAGAGCATATGCAACTGCACCTTCTGCTGCTACTTCTTTCATGAACTGTTTACCTTCCATCAGCATGACCTTCACCTCTTTTCCTTTAGTTTTCCCCTCCTTCTCTGCCAATGGGAATAACTCTGTCACCTTACCATCTTTAGTGATTTTATAGGTGTTTCTAACACCATCGTGCTGTGCCTTCAAATCATACTGCCATGGTCTACCAAATAAAAGATTGCAAGCATCCATCTTGGTAATATCAAACAACAACCTATCCTTATATGCTCCAATCTGAAATTCTACCCAAGCCTGCTCTTCTACAGTTGTCTTCTGACCTTGGGTAAGCCATGAGACTTTATATGGGGATGGGTGAGGCAATCTCCTACGCTTAAGCTTTGTCACCATTTCTTCAGACACAAAGTTTTCAGTAGAACCAGAATCAATCAAAACTTTACATGCCTTACATCCTGCTTTGCAAATAGTTCTGAAAAGAGACTTTCTCTGAGGGGCTTCTTTGTCAGGTACCTTCATGGTAGTTACTGTTCTTCTCATCATCAGAGACTCTCCACTTTCTGGGTATCCATAATTATCAGGAGCATTCACACTCTGAAAATCATTAGAGCTTGTCCTACTTTGATTATCAGGTTCTTGGACCAGATTTGTTCTCCTTTCTCCTGTTGAGCTTGTGGCCTTGTCTGGACATCTGCTGGCTATATGGCCTTCTTTGTTACAGTTATAGCATCTGATGGATCCTCTGCCCTGGGATCTTCCTCTGAAAGGTCTTCTACCTCTGAAGTTTCCTTGCTGACTGTAATTCTCTCTCTGATTCTGACTATTGTTGCCCTTACTATTGTCATGACTGGATTCTCCTTGATATCCCTGTCCATGTCCTCTGCCTCTAAAAGGACCTCTTCCACCTCTTTGTTGTCTTCCTCTTCCTCTATTGTTTTGTTCTTGTTTTCTCTTCAACTTTTCTTCCACTTTCAATGCCAACTGAAAGCTTTTCTGCACTGTATCTGGGTTATGCAGACTTAGATCTTCCTGAATATTAAACCTCAATCCATTAAGGTATCTGGCTACCTTCTCTTCTTCACTTTCCTTTACCTTTGTTTTCATACAGAGTTTCATGAATTCTTCTGTATATGAGCTGACATCTAGCTCCTTCTGCTTCAGGTTTTGCTTCCTCTTGTGTAATTGGATACTGTAATCCAATGGGATATAAGCTTCTTTTACTAATGCCATCATCTTCTTCCATGTGGCAACTCTACATTTTCCTTCCTGTACTCTATCATCTTGGACAAAATTCCACCATGTCAAGGCAGCTTCTTTCATCTTTGACTGTGCTATCTTCACTCTCTGTTGTTCTGGTACCTCCTCTGTTACAAAGAAATTGTTCAAACAGTCTATCCATTCCATCACTGAATCAGGATCCATCTTGCCTGTAAACACTGGCAAATCCAGTTTCACATCCATGGTTCTCCTCTCCATGGCCTTGAGGGCGTTCAACAGTGGTCTCTGGTCTGCAGGAACGACCTCCTCGCTCCAATTAGGGATCTCTTCTTCTTCCCTATCTTCTTCTCTACCAGAACCTACTCTGCTCCTCAACTTTGCTAATTCATCTTTCAACTCCCGATTCTGAGCCTTCACGGCCTTGCTTTCTGCAATCTGTTTCTTCACCAGAACTGCCAACTCAGCGTTGGTCATCCTTGCTGGAACCTCAGATGTTCCTTCTTCGTCTGACATCCTGCTATATCCTTATCTCTTCCAGAAGATCCTTCCTTTGCTCTGATACCACTATGATGCAGAGGTAAATGCAACGGGAGCTTACTAACAGGAAGGAAGAGCCAATAATACAAACAGCATGATAAAACTCCCTATCGGCTCAGCATCATCATCATATTTCCTGCAAACACCAACAGCATCATCATATTTCAGACGAGCAGAATTATCCTCCTGCCGACTACTGTTCACTTCCTCCGCCTGTCGCCTATCATCACCATCATGATACTCACCGAGTGCAAACATCCTCCGGTTGTACTGTTCATCGGGTGCCAAACACTATCGGCATCATCATGATATTCAACACTCCCTTCGTCAGCAGGATATCAAATATCCGGTTGCTCCAAATATCCTGATGACGACAACTTCAGCACCTTCCCTTCGATGCCCCGATAGCCGATGATACAAGCAACAACATCATGATATGATTTGTCCGGTTCTCTCGAAACCTCCTGATGATGTTAACACAACTTTCTGCCGAGGACTTACGCCGATACCTGAGCACTTAGCGACAGCAGGATAAACTTGCATAGGGTGATATCTCAATATCCTGATGACGATGACGTCATATCCTGATGACGATGACGTCACACAATATCCTGATGACCTCTTCAACACTTAGTCAAAAAAACTAAACTTTCACTCCCGCATCTGCTAGCGATACACGGATGATGGGCACCCCCGAGAGATGATCCTGATGGCGATATATACACTGAGTATATATCCGACTTAAAACATCCTGATGCACTTGCAACATGCAAACTTCAACAGTTTCATGACCCGATCCTGATGGCGATGCATTCGCAGATGACGATGCGGCTCGTTCTGACTGGAAACGCACATGCAGACTCCTGTATATCCGCCCGCTGCATGTAAACACTCAGAACCGCTCAATTTCACAAAGACAATATGATGATCGGGCCGGATCACCTTCAAACTAAAATTTAACAGATTATCTTTTTAGACCTAGCACATGAGGATGCTAGGCTGATTCACAACATGCTCCTAACTGATCTCTTGAACAATGCAATGCATAAACAGAAAACACAAATGCAAACTAAGCTATAATACAGGACCATTCCACCGATTCACAGGTTCAACCGGTGGAAGGGTTGAAAGTACCCATCAACTTGCAAACAGAAAAGAAATCAAAATAGATACAGCTGATAAACCAGAAACTGCAAATGATGAGATCTTATTCAAATGAAATTCAAATGTACTGGTTATACAATGCTGTCAACCAACAGTGCTTCTCAATCTCTGGACTGTTCTCCTGAATCTCAACACCATAACATAACACTACTAGCATATCATAACATATCTATCAGTATGCTAAACCCTAACAGATCGAAGGTATATATAGCAAAGTCCTTCGAGTACTACCAACTCACTTCCCAGCAGCTGGGAGCTTCCAAGCGGCTGGGAGAAGGACAGCTCAGACTACCTTATCACGATCTCTAACTGCCTACACATACTCCTAGGCTGAACTAATACATAGCATCGGTCCAATGGACCTTATTACATGATGAAGTCAAACATACTAAAAATAGACTAATGTCCTGTCATCATGTGGACAATTATCCTATATCCTGATCATGTACGGGTGCTCCTGCACCAAAAACATATAATACTGATATGGACCTAGTGTCCCTTTAGTGAGAAATCAAAAAATGGACCTAGTCTGTACATGATGAGGGTGTTGATATATATTATCCAAGGCTTGGCTATTAGAATCACTCCATGTGATATTTTGATGTTGTCTTATCGCACTTACAAAACATAACAATACTGGTACTACGTGCACTTTGTTTATCTTGGATCTCGCCTTGCTTGGCTCTTTATGTAAATGATTACATGCATTGTTGTTTATCATGATTATATGGTTGCTAACACCTTTTCTTGCAGGAAATTGTGTGTTTGTTGGAACATTTGATCGTAAAGTACATGTCACCTCCTGGGGACATGGGCTTTGTGAGAGCTCATGTTCCCTTGTGTGTTTTCTCTCTACCTTAACATGCTTGATATCAGTACATGATATCAACCACCTTGGGGGGATATATAAGGTAAGTTGTCTAATGATTTTGGTACTAACGAAGAGTGTTTGTAAGCCCTCTACGGAGGTGGGATATTGTATCTCCAAGTGAGTGCACATCTTTATTCTATATTAGAATCTGTTGGGTGAATATTTTGTCATTAACTCGCTAATGGCAAAATGGGTATATTAGCCACAGCTATGATGAGACAAAGTCTCTTCTCTCAGCAAGTTGACTTTTACAAACAAAACAACTTATGAAATTTATGTACACTAAAAACTATGTTTGTGGTGGTTCCATCTCATCTCATTCTCTTTTTTCAGAATAGATGTTTATACTTCAAACTCTTGATAAAGGACTTATAAATTATCACAAAATCACAGAAATAGAAAGTTCTCTATTACCTCACTTACTAATTGCAAATAGAACTATTTGAAGTTGAATGCAGCCCAAAGTCTTCACTCCTCTTCAAGATGATAAAAGTAAATCGAATATAACAACTTGCAGCACAAAGTCTCCAAACTATTGTATTCTCACAAACATGAACATAATCCTCACAAATGATTTGATAACACAAAGTCTATCAGAATCAAATTAAGAGCGCTCTTCAATCACTTGAAACAAACTCCACACTTCAATTATTACCAAAGAAGATTATGATAGCAAGATGTAAGAACAATACTATCACAACACAAATAATCCCAAGACAAAGATTGGAATTGAACTTGCTTTCTTGTATTGATAAATATTTGATAATTGATTTTCACAAAAAACACAAAGTCTTGATTTGCTTTTCAATTCACCAGAGTATTCTTGCAATAGACAAAAGATAATATTTACAAAAGAGGCCTCTTTATTTATAGGGAGAGGCCTTGAGAAAATTTAGGAAATCTATAACTACTTTGACTTATTCAACAAAAGAGTCCTATTTGACTTGGGACTTCTCTTGTATCACATGTAATTACATTTTGGAAAATTACATGTGTAGATGTCCAAAACAAAATTCAATTTACATGTCATCTAAGAAAAATAAGCTAAGGCACTAGCTTCCTCCATCTTTTTACCTCAGGAAGTCCTGGTACATAGTTTGAATGACCAACATCTCACATGCATCTGGTTTTGCTGTAATCCCTGAGATGGTGCGGGCTCGGAGAATTAAATCTTTCACCGCCTTTATCGCCTTTTCATGCTTGTCTAGATTATTTTTTAGGTTCTCTAGAGTCGAATGTTGATCATATAGGCTATCCATTGAAAGCACTGAGGGCGCCTCCTCTTCAAATTTCTTTTGGACCATTTCTTCAAAAGAACTTATCATTTCTTGTGCTGTGAGGAAACTATGATCTTCCCTTGTCAAGGTGCAAGGAAGTTCTTCTAGCCGGTGTAGGAGTGTGACATCACTATCTTCACTAGCTTCTCGAGCTTGGCATAGATCTTCAAGTAGACTCTTTATTATGAAAATACGATGAGCCAGAGTCTCCTTGGTCTTAAGATATGATTCCCCGTTGGTGATGACCCCAATGACGATCAGATTCTTTATCTTGATCTTCTTCATGTCTATCCACTCTTCTAGGCTCTCTTCTTGATCTTGTAACTCTTGTGAAATTAGATCTACCAGATTGTCTAGCTCAGCTTTAGCTTTGTCCATTTTATCTTTCCTTTCCACGACAATTTTTAGCAGAACTCGTCCTTGAGCCAACAACTGCTCCACTACATCCCCCACTATCTTACCTTTGGCTTGCGCTTTTTCAACCTTCTATATCAAGGGATCTTCCACTGTCACTGCCATGGGTTCTACTATTTCTGATGACTTCACTATTTTTTGAAGGACAGCAGCCAGTTGTTCTACTTTTGCTTTGTACTTCTCCTTCTCCTTCTTGGCTTCGTCATACTTTTCAAGTAGGGTATTGGCAGTGGTCTGGAAATCTGCCTTGACACCCTCATGAGTCACTTTACCCAACTCAACCCTTGAGATGACATAATTACTCATGTCAAAAGTGTCAACCGTGGCATCTTCAGGAGGTTTGGCAATTTCCGTGTACCTGATTCCCTTTTCGGTGACTAGCCTAGAAACAATCTTAGTCTTCTTCTTCTGGTTCTTTGCTTTCACAGGCAACAACTTTTCAATGTCAATCTCATCAGGTGAGATGGCTTGCTTCTTCCTCTTTGGGGTATAGGTAGATAGCCATGGAGGAAGTGTAGAAGCACCAATAGTCAGAGAGGGATCCACTACTTGCTTGGCCGGCTCCATGTTTGTACCGGTGATGGTGACAATTGGACTTGTGTTGGTAAACACAACACCTGTATCAACAACCTTTTGTGAAGTGTCCAGAAGGTTCTCTAAAATAGTTTGTTCCCCGATATCAAAAGATGGGGAAGATAAGCTTGAAATGGAACCAGAAGAATAAAAAATAGTTCCAAAGCTAGCCTTCAGGGATTGAGGAGTATTGTCAGAAGAAACAACAAAAATTGGAGAAAGAGGAACACTTGAAATCACTGGAAAACCATCAGAAGCTAGAACATGAGGAGGAGGTGTAGAAATTTGAGTCTCAGAGGGAAGATCTTTCACAGGAGTCTGAGGGGAACCATCAAGTTGTTCTACCTCTATATCTTCATCTTCACCTTGTTCAGCTTCATCAGATACCTTTGTCTTAGACTTTTGAACATTTTGTTCTTCAATCTCAACATCTTCAATTTCCATCTGATCATCATTAATATCTTCAACATCTGACTTAGTGGCGTCAGAAGCCTTTGTGGTTTCCTTTTTCTTTCCTCCTTTAGATACAAATTTGATCTTTGGTTTGTGCATCTTGGAGGAAGAAGGGGTGTCACCCTTATTTTTAGTTCGGTTCTCAACCTTCTTACCTATTTGCTCCTATGTTTCAGCTTTAGATCCTGTAAGAAACTCTTTCAACTTAATCCCCTTACTTTCCAACCACAAGTTGGTGTTTGCCAGCATTGGTTGGAATCTTTTCTTGATAAATGTCTCCTCTTTGACTGACCATTTCACCTCTGGGAGAGGTGAAGCCTCAACATTTCCTGCATCATATTTGTGGTCTAGGACATTCCCATCATCCTCCATTCCATCTGGAATATCAGCGAGTCCTAGTTCCTCAATTTGACTTAGATGAAGCCTGCAGAAATCTAGTTTTTTGATGTCATTTTGAGTCCTGAGATCCGCCCATATATCTTCAACCATTGGCACATGAAAAGTTGACTTCCTCTTGATTTTATCTTGAACCCTTCTGAAGTCGAAATGATTTCTTTTCTTGTAGGTCTTCATGGTGACCAATTGCAACTCAGAATCAATTATCTTTGCTTTATTGGCGGACTGAACCGAGTGTCTCCCAATTTCAACGGGAAACTTTATCCCTGACTTCTTCAGCTCCATCTATTTGTTGTGCACTACAATCAGCTATCTGCAAAGCTCCATAAGAACAATGCGATCACTGGGATACCGTGGCAGCATGTAAGGGTAACCAGGATAATACCCTACCCGAAGATATGTGAAGGTGGGAAATTGCAAGAATAAGCAGCCAAAAGAATTTACAACCTGCTAGGCTTCATCTGAGACTCTGTTCTGAACTAATTCATTATCCCATAGAATCATGAATACTAAAAAGAAGGCGTCATTGACTCTTCTGAAATGATGAATTGACCCCTTCAGAGTGATTTGGGGGTAGTATTCATACACTGGGATCAACCTCCTATCTCCCACTTGGGTTAAACCTGAAAAGTTTCTCATGCTTGCAGCAGCATAGACAAGATAAGAGGTCATGTAAAATTTGAAGGTGGTATTGATCCTTACCAGTTACTCGTGCAATGCATTGCTGATCTGTTCACCCCATAATATCTTCTGATTACCCCGTAGAATCACCTTAATGTAAGTGTACATCCAGTCCTGGAATTTGGAAGTAGAAGGGAGTCCTCTGATGTGACTCAAGAGAGTAATCAAATCACACACCTCTTCTACAAAGTCACTCCTGTGAAGATCCTTTGGCCATCTGGTCAAATTACCTCTAGGAATCTTTAACCATTTGTTGTTTATATACCTCATGGCAGATTCCACATCATTATCATAGTCTTGTTGACCCTAAGCAAAATCAATCCGTCTAATGTTTTCAATAGGTGGACACATGAAGATTTTGTCAAGGAATTCTGCATCCAATCTCATGATTACATTTCCCTGAGAATCTACCACCACTCTGGTGTCTCTGTTGTTGTGACTGGCCACTTGCAGAACAAATTCAGGATTGTGCGCAGAAACTAGAAATGACGCAACCAAATGAATATTGCTGTCAATGATTTTTTGCATGGGCTTGGATGGATTTGCCTATTTTGTTCTATCCACGAATTCTGCCATGTCCACATGCCCAATTTCTGTGTCTTTGATTTCATCAATGTTTGATTGCACTACCGTTACTGGAAAGACACCCTGGTATTTGTACTTCATGACTTTGGCCTTCGATGGAGACGGTTCTGTCATGAGCTCTGGAGAAAACTTTGAATTTGAACTTCACCAGGAATGCTGATTGAAAACTGCAAAAGGCCATGATCTCACAGTCAGGGGAAAAATTGGGTAAACTGGGTCAACTGTGATTCAACGATCATGGACAGGAAAGTGCACATTTGAGGGGCTTGAGTGCACAAATCAAGGTGAAGGGGAAAGTGGGCTAAAAGTCTTGAAAGGCAAATTTTCCTAGTGTTGGGAAAAATTCAGGAAAATATGCTTGAGCGGTCAAAATGACCGCTCCTGCATAAGGGAGTGTTTGCATGTGTAAAAGCGGGTATTTTCACTGCTTGCACATGTGTTTGGGAAGATAATTGATTATTGTGCAAAGTCGGTGAAAAACACTGCTACTACACATGAACACTTGAAAAAATAAAGCACAGGCATGGTCGGCAATTTCAACCGTTGTTGCATATGACAGGAAAAAAGTGTATGTTAGAGCAGCAAAAACTACCGACGCTGCATAGGACATTACAATGACCAAGTTTATGAAAGCACATAAGCGGCGAATATCGCCGACTTTGCATATACGATAGGGTTGCAAGGTAATGTAAGGACAATGGATTCCACGGACACTGCATGCAGCAAGAGTTTAAACTCATGGAAAGATTTTAAATGGCAATTGTCGCTGACATTACAAACGTTTCAAAGATGGGTTCGGTAGGGTAGGGACAAACCACTGACGATGCATATCACCTTAAGACCTAGGGCATAATTATTTGTTCAGCAATTCTCACCGTTTGGACATTTACACAGAAAAACCTTACAACCTAATTTAAGGGTGTTAACAATGCATTTTAAAGAACAAGAATTCAATACAAAAGATTGAGCCAAAAAATGACAATACAAAAAAGAAACACAACATCTTTAAAAGATTGAAAGTAGTGAAACGACTTACCTGTCAAGCTTGAAAACCTAAGCGTGACAGCGATGAATTTGAAATCTATTCGAATCCAAAAGCAACACGATCAAACGGTTTTTAAGAGGGATTCAAGAATCGACTAGGATACTTTAGGAAAAGAAATGACCAAAGAAACAACGAAGAAACATATTAAAAAGTTTTTAAACAAACCCTAACACCTCGCACAAACAACCATTAATGCTACTCAAAGTTCAAGATCTCAGAGATCTTGCTCAGGCGGCAATTTCAGCCGATCTTACACGTGTTCCACAAAAGGCAAAGGCGGCAAAAATCGCCGACCCCGCATGTGTGTTAACAATCATGCCAAGGCGGTGAAATTCACCGACGATATATGTGGTAACTTGGCAAAATATGTAACGGCGGCAAAAAGTGCCGCCTTTACATATTTAGCAAAAACAATTTAAAGAGATATGCAGATGCGGCGAAAAATGCTGCTATTGCATATTTAACAACTTTTAAAAGGAGACATGTAAAAGTGGCGAAAAATGCCGCCATTACATATGTTAACTCAAATTCACTAACTCTTGAAAATGACTAAAATTGACCTTTTAACCAGTTTACGACTTGAACGACTTTGCGAATATCGAGAAACCAATTCAAGGGAATGTCGCAGACCAGTTTAGAATGTCAAATGACTTCACACGAGACCAAGGGAATCTTGTCTCGATTTGCGATCTTAGAGTGTAAATTCATGAAACAGACAAGTTTCGTGGGGTTGTCTACAAAAATGAGCGTAGCTAATTTTGAGAACAACAGAATCATTTAAGCCCTATGCGGAGGCAGGATATCATGCATATCCTTTTTATTTTAAGCCTTATATAGAGGTACGGATGGGGTATTTCTTGAGGAGATTGCACATCCTATTATTTTCTAACAGTCGTCGGAGTAGGCGGGGTTGGATCTGAGACTATCCTCCCTTAAGCATGTCTTTGATGATTGTTGTGGCAAAGCACAATCATCGATGTGTGCTTGTAATGTGCCTGAGATCATAGTGAACCTAGCAATAGGTTTCTTCCATTGCTTGTTTGTCATGTTTTCTCCATGTCTTCCATGTGTGTGTATGGCGTGTTTGGTCCCAAGCATAGTTTCAATACCGGTGGTGATGAGTTCCTCCTATGCTTTGGGATTTGTATGGCATGTTTGTTCTCAAGTGTAGTTTCAATACTGGTGGCAATGAGCTCCTCCTACACTCTGAGATTTGTATTACATGTCTGTTGCCCCTTATGCAGTTTTGAGATCGGTGGCAATGAGCTCCTCTTGCATTTGGGTTGTGTGTTTACTTTCCTTGTACTTGCATTTGCATTTCATATTTGAGAAAATGAAAAAGAAAGAATCATTGCATTCACTATATTCATTGTGTTTTGCATGTCTTCAATGTTGTCTTCTCCATGTTTTTTGTGACTATAACTGTCTTCTCTGTGTTTTACGTGCCTGTTACTGTCTTCAATGTGTTTGGTGTGTCTTAACCATGCTTGGCGTGTTTGTTGACATTGCTTTAATGCATGTATTGGCCTTGCATTTATACACACATTAAAGTGGGGCCTAAATGTTATGTTGGAAAATGTCCCCTTGGGGGCTTTTCCCTCTTAAGGTTTAGCTCCCGGGACCTTAGAATGTATTTAGAGCATCTTGTGTGCTAATTTTGACTCCTGATGAGAAAACCCCAAAGTCTTGTGGCAAATAGGACCTAGGGGGTGCTATTGAGATGACTTTCCTATTTTGAGTCAGGCCCTAATTTGAAGAGTCAGTTATATGACTATTGTTATGTGCTATGCCGACACCAAAAGTTTGAATTATGAAATTCTTAGCGGGAATGTTTGTAGTTGCATATATAATCATGTTTAGGACTTCATTTGCAAACTAGATGGACATTGTGAACTTGTGATCTTATGCTAAAGTGATTCAAGGCTTTCATTATGTTATAGAGCAATATTATGTTGTTATTGTGTTTGTTTGTTGCAAATTTGACTCCATCTCCTCATGGCATGAAAGAGAATCTTCCTTCCATGAGACCTACACTTCAAAGGTGACATCTATTGTGTTTTCAATCATTTATCATTTGGATTTTGCCTCTATCCCGCAGGCAACAGTGTTTGAAAGACTCGAATGTCTCTCTGGGGCTTGACTAAGGCAAGTCTCTAAACACCACAACCACCAACCACACTCCTTTGTGATTGTAGGTTACAGGTATTGAGTTTCGCAGAGTGGAGTTGCAGAGAAAGGTTGTAGATGACAAGGATTTAGGATCCGAAAGAAAGAAGAAAAACAGAGCATTTTTGGGACATGGGCACCTAGGGTAATGTCCTCCAAAGTTACATGGATAGAAATTAGAGTTACAATGACATTCTGGATATGAAGGAGCTTCTACATCCTGAGAATCAACTTGCCTTGGACTAGGGTGCCCAGGGCAGTGTCCTCTGCATTTTGGGTGACGAAAACATATGGAACAGTGATTATCAGTGCTAAAATATGTTCTGCATTCCACGAAGAAAATAGTTCCTTGGACTTGGGTGCTCTAGGCATTGTCCTCAAATATTCTAAATTTTGAACTTCCAAAAATGGTCAGTTATTAATCTACTTTTCCTTGATCCGCAAGCATTTATCAGAATTTACCAATTTATTCACCGTTTTGCATAATTAGGGTTTTAAAAGTATTTGAGCATTGAATTGAGATATTGATTGATAACATCTGAGCTTCCACATCGTTCCAAGTGACAACCCAACATGTTAGGTGAATGCTCTCGCTTGGTAGAGACTCAACTCGGTTGATATATCCTTGAATGTTGTTGTGAAAGGAGGATTTACCCTTGAAACTAATACCCCATCCATTCCATCACTTCCTCCCATTTTTCATCACAAAATAGTTAGGACTAGATGTTTTTTGGAACAATGTTCTAAATCTAATGCTAATTTTGAAGATATGCACAATGTTTGTTATGTTCATGTTTTAGGAAGTTTGACGTATGCTATGGTATGTAATAGAACTAATATTTCCCAACTAGTGGGAGTTTTTAGTAGATTTATGTCTAATCCTAATAGGGAGAATTGGACCTATGTGAAAATTGTGTTTAAATATTTGCATAGGAAATATTATTATTACATTTGTTATCATGGGACTAATGATGTTAGCAAGTTGTTGGATATACAAGGATTTGTGGATTCAAAATGGAATGGTAATTTGGATAGAGTAGGTCTATGACCATTAAAGACATTAGCACATGGAGTAGATAGTTCGCCATCCATATGGACAATGTCACATAAGACAAGACATTACTGCCCATGGTCCTATCCCAACTAGCATAGGAAAAACACAAAGAATAGAATCCATATAATATAATTGTCCATCCTCTTGATCTCCTTATCTACCAACATATTCATCAATTGTCTTGAAATAGACAAGCCTCTCTTACCCTCTTTTCCTTATCACATTTCTATTCATAGTTCAACCTCATCCTCTATTCTTATTCATTAGATTTTAGAATCTAAATTGTGTTCAATGCCTTATTGTACATGTATAGTTTTAGATTCTAAAGAAAAGAACATAGTAAATAAAAAAATATAGTTTGTCTATATTAGTATTAAGGTGATATTAACCTTGCAAACCAATGTACTAACATCAAATTTCCAACATCTTGGGAATGAATAATTGGATGCCCATGTAGGCAGTTAAGAGATATTATTATTTTATTATTTCTCCTCATAACTTGGAATATTAGTTGTAGTAGCATTAAGAGGGCATGTTACTTATGATGGTGGCGGTTATAAAGTGATTTGACTTTGTTTACATGACTTTCCCAATCCTAGGTTCTAGGAGAGAGAGTGAAGCATCTTGTTATGATGGGTAGGGTCCACATTAGTTGGTCACTCTATTTTGGAGTACCATACTTTAGAATGTGTTCCCACATTTCACATCAATCAAATATGTTGTTAGTACTAGTTACTATTCATAGAGCATTGACTAATTGGTCATGGAATCATTGGATATTTTCCATGCCATGGAATTCAATAGCTTTACTTTTGGGAAACCATTTATGCTTTTTACTCTTTGGTTCTCTATAAATTATATGCCTTAGTTGTTTTATAGGTCTTTATAGGTTGAGCATTGTTACATAGCCAGAATGCTACCAATTTGAAAGGAGAAAGCTGGATGTATTGATGCAAACTTCTATTAGATTAATGCAAAATTTTCCTCTCATTGATGGTAGAATTTTTTTTGAAAGGGTTTCTCCACTATATCTAATGTTATGTGTTTATTTATATGTGCTTGTTGATTTAATTTTTTAGTTCTCCAATTTCTATTTTAAAATTATAATTTATCACATGATCTAAGTTGGATTAGAACACTTAATTTTATATTATCAATGCATTTGTTCACATATTTTATCAACATTTGGTATTAAAGCCCATGAATGTGATAAGAGAGGGATGCCTTATAGAAGAGTAGTAAGTTTTTTTTGTTTTGGTGGGAGTATTCAATTTAGTGGTTTTTTATAGATTTATTTGTGGTACAAGTAGCCATAACATCTACTTCCTATTCAAAAACTAAGAAGTTTAATAGTTCTAGGTATGAATTTTGGATGTTGAAGATGGATGATCTCTTGGAAGAAAGTGTACAATGGAGAGTAGCAACAAAGAAAGGAAAACTTGATGGAATGTTTGATGAAGATTGGAAAAGTTTGGACAAGAAAGAATAAGGAACCATTTGGTTGTCTTTTAGATTCCATCCTCTTGAATGTCTCAGAGGAGACCACTGCATTCACACTGTGGAAGAGGATAGGTGATATTTATCAAACTAAAAGTCTAACTATTAAGTTATATCTCAAAAGACACTTATATTATTTAAAAATAAAGGAAGGTGTTTCTATTGTATAACGATTAAATGCCTTTAATAATTTGATTTTGAGTCAGCTAGGTTTAGTAGATTATTAAACTTGATGAGGAAGATAAATGTATTTTATTTCTTTATTCTTTGCTTGAATCGTGGGAGAATAAAAATTGTTGCTATCAGTGGTAGAGCTGTAGAGCCAAAGATGAACTCCATTATTACTATGTTTCTTAGTGAAGAGATGAGGACAAAGTCCAAAAATGAAGGTTCTAAGGATGTGTTGCATGTTTGGGGAAGGAACAACAATGAAGCTAAGTCTAAAGGGGATTGAAAGAAATCTAAATCTAAGTTAAAATGATGGTCAAAAACCATTTGTAAGAGAAAACTAAAGTGTTGGAAAAATGGAAAGGGAGGACATGTGAAGAAGGAATGTAGAAACAAGAAGAAAAGATTCAATGATTTCTCCACATATAAATGATCTGATGATGGTGATAATGATGCAATTCTATTTATACTAATGTTACTAGTGATGGCTCTTGGTTGATTGATTTAGGTTTCTCCTACCATACAAATCCTCACAAGGAGTGGTTTTCATCATATCAAGCTTATGATGGATGAGAGGTTTTCCTTGGTGATAATAGTACACATTAGATTATTGGTAAGGTAAAGGTACAATTATGTTTTAGCGACGAGAGGGTAAAAATCTCTATGATATTTTACATATTTGAGAACTTGTAAGAAATATTATTTCTTTATCCAATTTGAATGTTTCTGGAGTGCATGTGAGATTTGATAAGTCTAGTTGTAGGTTGGGAAGAGGGAATTTTGTGGTAGTGAGAGGCTCATGATGTGGGACTCTATTTAGGCTTGATGTTTTCACATTTTGTAATTTTTCCAATGTAATTGGTACTTCTAAAAATGCATGTATGTTGTGGCACCAATATCTGAGTCACATTGGTGAAAAATGTATTTGAACCTTAATTAATAAAAATATGGTTGAATATTTTTCTATTTACTTTTATGACCATTTTGATTTCTTTGATAATTATGTGTTTGAAAATTAGAATAGAGTTTCCTTTCCTATTGACTGTAATATAACAAATAGATTATTAGAAGTTATTCACTTGGATGTGTTTGGTCTAGTGGATGTTGGTTCAATGAGTAAATATCATTATTATGTTGCATTAATTAATGATTACTCTAGATACACTTGGGTTTATTTTCTACATTCTAAAAATAAAGTTTTCTCCAAACTTAAGGATTTTAAGGCACTTGGAGAGAAACAATCAAATAAGAAAATAAAGGTGTTGAGATATGACAATGGTGGTGAATATTGATCTAGGGAATTTGATGATTTCTATAGACATGCATGTATTGTTTGATATAAGACTACCCCTTATACACCTTGATAGAATAGGTTTCTAGAGAGGATGAACTAAACCTTAATGGAAAGAGCCAAGACTATGATGAGTGGTACACAGGTGGATCAATGTTTTTGGGTAGAGGTTATGAGTATTACTTGTTACTTGATAAATTAGTCTCCTTGTCCAATGCTTTTAGAAAAGGCTCCTTTTGAAGTGTGGACAAGTAAGAAACTTCTATTTCACATTTAATGGTATTTGGTTTTGATGTTTTTGTTCACATGTGTAAGAAAAATGATCTAATTTGGATCCAAAAACACATAAGTGTATCTTCATTGGTTACAATGAGAATGTAAAAGGTTATTAAATTTGGTATTGTCTAACCTTAAAAATGATTTATTCTAAGTATGTGACTTTATAGGAGCTTAGAGTATTTGCAAATCCTATGTATCCAAAGGAAAAGGAAGGAAAGAAAATAGTGCATTTTGAGACTAAGGTCAAGAAGTAGGAAGATACACATGTTGAAGAATAGAATGATATATTAAAGGATGGAGAGGAAGAATAGGATTCAAGTGAGTTCTAAGTAGATTGAGTATGAAGAGAAATCCTTAATCTACTCTTGAGATGATCCATGAGACAACACAACCCAGTTGATAGGTATATCCCATCATATTGTTATTGTGTATTTGCTTTGTCATGTATTAATGATGAACTAAGATCTTCTAGGGAATCTTGTAAGATGGGAAAAGAGATTTAATCAATTATGAACTAACTAGATCAATCTTTCCTATCAAACATTAGAACACAAGCCACCAATGGCTCCATGCTTGGTTGTTGTCCCTAGAGAAAAGCCAAGATGTGTTCGTGGGGGCTCCATTCCTTTGTTGCAAAGATGAAGGATTGATAACAAATGTATTGATTAAACTAAGCAATGTGTAGACCAAATTGGGTAACTGAACAAAAGTACAGATGCCTATTACAATTTATAGGAAATAAGAACAAAACAAAAGGGAGCATAGCAGATGGAACCTGGCCCCAGAAGTAGGAGTTGATTGGGCATGACACTAGCACTAGGATCTAGTTTCCTTAGGGTTCTGTATGGATAGAACTTCTATTTGATGATGTCTACCTTAGATCCTTTCATCTCTTTGTCATTCCTCGATGTCAGAAACCTCATGTTGTAATTTGTACACATACAAAATGGGAAATGGTTGTGTTGTGTAGGGGCTTGTCTTAATCAAACCCCATGTTGGTGTTCCCACATCCACAACAACAATGATAATGATGATAAAGAGTGTGTGTTCGCAATGAATAGAGGCAAAACAAATGATAAAGAATGTAGTAAACTAATATCACGGAATGGTCTTACCACAAGAATGAAACCCTTGTTGGATTGATGTCACAACACAAATCACCCATAAGGATTTGATGGAGAAGGAAGAAGCTTTCTGAAATACCTACAAGGGTTAGTGAAAATAACAAATAATCTTCACAAGTAGAGAGCTTCAACAAATCTGGACTGCATAAAAGAATCACATTAGAGGGCTTGTTGATAGATCAATCATGTATGAAAATGAGGGAGAGAGGGTTGTTTATATATGAATCCAAAGTACCTCTTGAGATCCTAATTAGGTAAGGCCAACAAAGTGCGTCACTCAATGCAACAAGGATGACATTAAAGTTCAAAATCTTTTGGAGCCAAGGGATAGGATGCTAGCATGGGGTGCTAGTGTCCTGGTGAAATCTGCTCTTGAAATGCCAGTTGTCAAGGGACTTCATCCAGTTTCTTAGAAAAGTAGTGAAATATGCACATATCAAGAAGAGACAAACATACATACAAAACTGAGTGTCAAACCTAGTGTGAAATTATAAGCGGTGACAATTTATGACACTACATTTAGTCCCCACTTTAGGGGGTATGAACTTACATTTATACGCACAATAAAGTATGGAGAAGCAAAATCTCTTCACTAAAACATTGATGATGTAGAATGTCACTAAGTCAAAAGATGTGATAGCCCCCAATCTTAGGATTCTACCAATCTACAATGTTTAGATAAAGAGATTACACATACATAAGACACATGGCATAAATCACACATATACACACAAAGTATACATGGAGCATACACGAAGCATACATGGAAAACAAAAGCATACATCAACAAATTTTGTAAACCATATGATCCAATGCACCACTAACACTATCTAAGAAAAACCCATAAGAAAACAAAAGAAATATTTTGAGTCATCAAAGTAAAGAGACCTTGGTACGAAAAGTTGTCTCAATAACATGTGTCATCCCAAAATATAATGAAAATAAAAGAAAATCGTAATGATTCGATCGATTGCATTAAAGAGGGAAGACATACAAATAGATAGGGAAGCAATCAATACAAGTGAAGAAGAGTACATGACTCAAGCACTATCTTTCTCTATCACTAGGGGTCATGCAAATTACAATACCCTCATGGATCGTGGGCTAGCAAGTTGTGTTATTCTAGGTGATCATGGGTGTAAGAAGGTAGGTCATATGAAGCATACATGCTAGCAAGTTGTGTTATGCTAGGTGTTTCATAGACTACATGGATCATAGGCTAGCAATTTGTATTATGCTAGGTGATTCCTAGACTACCAATGCCTCAGGGAGCATAAAAATAAACAATGCCTCAGGGAGTGTAAAATAAAACAATGCCTTAGGGATCATAAAAATGAACAACGCCTCAGGGATAGTAAAAGTAAACAATGCCTCAGGCATTGTAAAAGTAAACAACACCTCAGGGATCATAAAAGTAAACAATGCCTCAGGGAGCGTAAAATGAACAACACCTTAGGGAGCATATTAAAGAACAACACCATAGGGGTGAATGCTTCAGGGAGAATTTAAAATGAACAACACCACAGGGGGTGAAAATAAAGCAAGGTGCATGTATGGATGCACATGTGAGCATAATATATGTCCCCCATTAAAATAATTGCATAAAGCAATGTATGCAATTGATTTTAAGGTAAGTGAGAGGGGGTAGGGAAATAATAGTGTCCATAGGAAGGACACTCGTCGGGTGTATTTTTCTAGAACAAGTTGTGACTGCCCCCGAGAATAGGAGTGAGGATAACAAAGGTAAAATAAATTGTGTTGTTATCTAAGAAAAGAGAGGGTGGTTGCACCTAATATTGTACAACCACGAATGGAAACAAGAAAAGAGAGAAATCTATGTGCCACATAACAAGTAGCAACACAACAAAGTGATAGTAGAATCAACCACCAATAGTGAAGAAATTAGGTTGACTTAGCAAAATCCACGTCACAAGGAGAATGAAGGAAAGAGTTCTCTAAGGGTAGAGCTATAACATGAGTGAGTATAGAAGTTATAGGAAGAACACCACCAGAGGACTAAAAAAACTTCTCATCAGAAGAAGGGAGAAGCATATCATCACATTTGAGGTGATAGGAAAATAAAGTGGTCTTCCTATTAAGACGTAGGTGATCTCAATGTCATAATCGAGGTAGTCACAAAGTGATGACAGAGGTAAACTCAATATCATAACCACAAACTCTCAATATTATAACAAAGGTTAGATCAATGTCATAATAGAGTAATCTCACAATGATGTCAAAGATAAGCTTGATTCCATAACCAAGGACTTTCAAGATTATGATAGAGATAAACTCGATATCATAATAGGAGAGTCTCAAAATGATGATAAAGCTAATTTCAATGCCATGTGTAGAAATTAAAGAAGCGTGAAAGTCTAGGCAAGCTAGACAGAGGTGTATCTCGATGTCCCAGCAAAGTGCACCTAGCCAAGAGAAGAAGAAATAAAAATTCTATGAAGATAACAATGTGCCCCCAATAAATGTAGAAGATAGAGAAGGAACATCAACAAGAGACTAAAACACCAACTCATTAGAAGAGGTCTATTTAGTTTTTGCATGAAGAAAATTAGAAGAGTCAATATGAATATAAATAGGCTCCGTAGCTATAGGAGGATGAGCTATGGGAGAAGTACATGTGTGAGGAGCATCATATCCAATATCATATTCATCATGAGCATGAAAAGTGTCATCATTTTATGCAGATTCAAGTACTGAATCAATGTCATCATTATATAAAGAAGGAAAAGGTGCATCATAAGATGAGACATGAATGACACCTATATCCATAAGGTCTTGTATTATGTATTTTAATGTTTGACATTGATTAGCAGAATGACCAAGCACTCTATGATACCCACAACAAGGAAGTGTGGAATGACTATGCCTAGAAATTTCTTGCGCGTAGGAGGGGGAAGAGTGATTAACTGATTCTCCTAAAGAGTGTATAGAATACTTTTAGGAGATATAGTGGAATAATGTTCAATATGTATCAAAGGAGGAATTTTAGCCAAAGTGACATTCTCAAAGTGATGAATGATACTAGCATGCTCACCTTTATCTTCAAGAGGGGGTTCATCCTCCAAGGAGAAAGGAGGGGATGAACAAGAATAGAGTCCATAAGATAAAGGGTCAATAAAAGCATGAGCCTTAACATCACTCAAAGGAGAGTTATCAAAGACACTGAAAGAGATTTTATCCATAGAACTTTAAGAATTATGTGGTGAAGAAGTATCATCAACCATAAGGATAGGATCCTCATGGATGATGAACAAAGATAGAGATATCTCTACATCCTTTGGGAGGTCCAAAGAGTTTGAACACATAACCAAAGGGGGGAGAGAAGACAAGGGGGTTTCCACATCCTTAGTGATGTCAAAGGGGATTGAACATGCAACCAAAGGAGGAAGAAAAGATAAAGAGGCATCCACATCCCTAGTGATGTCCAAGGGGCTTGAACATGCAACCAAAGGAGGAAGAAAAGATAAAGAAGTATCCACATCCTTAGTGATGTCCAAGGGGATTGAACGTACAACCGAAGGAGGAAGAAAAGATAAAGAATTCTTCACATCCTTAGTGATGTCCAAGGAGCTTGAACATGCAACTATAGGAGGAATATCAATAGGAAGAGACATGGAATCATCATGGAATATGGTAGATGTAGTAAAACTGGAGGAACTATCACCATCATCTTTCACATGATAGTTCATGGAGATGAATGTAGTAAAGTCTTCTAATATAGAAGGATAGACATCCATAAGAGACATGAAGCTAGAAATATCAAATATACAATAAAGGATTTCATACATGGAACATGTAGAAATACCCATATCATATATGGTAGCTACATGATCTAAGACATATGGATGAATATTAATGAAACTAGAATATACCTCATAGTCCATAATGTATGCATGCAAAGATTCCAAAGAGAGATAACTAGAAGAATCCATGATGAAGAAATTTTTCTAAGATAAATAAGATATGAAATAAAAGTGTCTAATCAATTAAGAAACTAATCAAACACAACAAAGAAGGTTACACAAATGTAGGACACATCGAGTTCACCAAAATGTAAAATGGGAAAAGAGATCTAATCAATTATGAACTAACTAGATCAATCTTTCCTATAATACATTGGAACACAAGCCACCGATGACTCTATGCTTGGTTGTTGTCCCTAGAGAAGATCCAAGCTATGTTGGTGGGGGCTCTGTTCCTTTGTTACAAAGATGAAGGATTGATAAAAATGTATTGATTAAACTAAGAATTGTGTAGACCAAATCTAGTAACTGAACAAAAGTATAGATGATTGTTACAATTTATAGGAAATAAGAGCAGAACAAAAAGGAGCAGATCAGATGGAACTTGGAACCAGAAGCAGGAGCTGATTGGGCAAGACACTAGCATTGGGCATTAGTGTCTTTAGGGTTTTGTATGGACAAAACTTTAATTTGACGATGTCTATCTTAGATCCTTCCGTCTCTCTATTGCTCCTCAATGTTGGAAACCTCTTGTTGTGATCTACACACGTAAAAGGGGGAAAATGGTTGTGTTGTATAGGGGCTTGCCTCAGTCAAACCCCATTTTGCTGTTCCCACCTACACAACAATAATGATAATAATGATAAAGAGTGTGTGTTCATAATGAACAGAGGCAAAATAAATGATAAAGAATGTAGTAAATCAATATCATGGAATGGCCTTACCACAAGCATGAAACCCTTGTTGGATGATGTCGCAACACAAATTGCCCTCAAGGAGTTGATGGAGAAGGAAGAAGCTTACTCAAATACCTGCAAGGGTTAGATCAAATAACAAATAATCTTCACAAGTAAAGATCTTCAACAAATCTGGACTGCATAAAAGAATCACATTAGAGAGCTTGTTGATAGATCAAGCATGTATGAAAATGAGGGAGAGAGGGTTGGTTATATATGAATCCAAAGTACCTCTTGAGGGCCCAATTGAGTAAGGCCGACAAGGTGTGTCGCTCAATGCAACAAGGCTGGCATTCAATTTCAAAATCTTTTGGAACCAATGGACATGACACTAGCATGGGGTGCTAGTGTCCTGGTGAAATTTGATCTTGAAATGCTAGTTGTCAAGGGACTTCACCCAATTTCTTAGAAAAGTAGTGAAATATGTACATATCAAGCAAAGACAAACATACATACTAAATTAAGTGCCAAACCTAGTGTGAAATTGTAAGCGGTGACAATTTACGACACTACAAATCTCTCTTTAAATGAGCATGATTCTTGGATGGAGGCCATGCAAGAGGAGATGATGGACTTTGATAGATGTGACACTTAGGATTTTGTGAGTTTTCCCAAGGGAAGGAAGCCCATTGGTTGCAAGTGGGTATTCAAGAATAAATTTAGAGAAGACAAGTTAGAGAGTTACAAAGCTAGATTGGTGGCTAAGGGATACTCCCATATAGGGAGTTAATTTTGTTGAAATTTTCTCTCTTGTTGCTAAATCAACATCCATTAGATTCCTACTTTATATTGTTGTTGCTTTTGATTTTGAAGTAGACAAAATGGATGTAAAAGTTATTTTCTTACATGGGGATCTTGAAGAGGAAATTTATATATGAAAACTAGATGTGTTTGAGGTAAAAGGGAAAGAAAATTTGGTTTACAGGTTAATATAGTCAATGTATGGTTTCAAACAATCATCTTAGATGTGGCATAAAAAGTTTGATGTTTTTACATTAAAGTTGGATTATGTTAGAAGTGAAGAGGATCATTGTGTTTATATTAAATGCATTGATGATCAAGATTATAATTATTGTCTTGTATGTCGATGACATGTTGTTTATTGATAACAACAAGGTGATGATTAGGGAATTTAAAACTTATCTTTTTGGTGCATTTGACATGAAGGATTTAGGGGAAATAATTTATTTGTGTAATGGAGATTAGAAGGGACTGAGTTCAAAAATTTAAGTTTTGGCTTAGTCAGAGTAAGTATGATGACACTATTTTATAGCGGTATGCTATGCATGATTGTAAATGAATGAGTTTTCCTTTACCTTTAGGTACTAAGATTTCAGTGAATATGTGTCCTAAATCAAATGAAAACTTTTAGGATACAAATAACGTGTCTTATGCTAGTGCTATTGGTATCTTGATGTATGTAATGGTTTGTACTAAATCGAATATTGCCCAAGCAATGGGAGTTCTAACAAGGTTTATGTCTAACCTTGATAGAGAGAATTAGACTTGTGTCAAGAGAGTATTTAGATATTTGTGAGGTACTTTGAATTATTGCTTATATTATTGTGGTTCTAATGATGTGGGAAAGATATTGGACATATAGGGATTTGTTGATGTAGATTGGGTAGGTGACTTGGATAGGTGAAGTTCCACTAATGGTTATGTGTTTTCTTAGTTTGGAAATGAAATCAGTTAGATGAGTAAGATGTAACCCATAGTTGTTTTATCTACTACCAAAGTAGAGTATATGGCTACTACACATGATTATAAAAAATAATTTGGTTACAAAGACTATGTTTAGGAGTTGGTTTTGATTGTAGGGTGGTTCACATCAGATTTGATAGTTATAGTACTATTTGTTCAACAAGGAATCACATGTACCATGCTTGTACAAAGCATATTGGTGTTCAATATCACTTTGTTCATGAGATTGTGGAGAGTGGTAAGGTCATGATTTAGAAGGTTGTCACTCTGTTGTACCCAATTTGAAACTCAATGTTTCTATTATGTGATATCTATTTTCAATCATCAATTTACTAATCAACTGTGTGTCAAATCTAATTTATAGTCATTCTTGACAAATGATAATAGTGTCATGTCTTGCTCTGATTTTCAAACTAACAAGTTTTTGTAGATTAATCATGGTCGCATATATATTGAGATCTAGATAAATTAGATCAAGATGATATTGATTATGATTTGGTGACTTTGTAAGAGAATGAATTGATAATTTAAAAAAAAAAAAGTCTAAAAGCATCCTTTTTAGAGTGCTAATAGATCTAACCAACAAGTTGATTTTATTCGAATCATGCAAGGAAAGAGTTTTGGTACACTTTTATATTCCATATTTCCAAGTAAGTCACATCTAAGATGAGCTGAATAGTTGCGTAGGGAATAATAAAGAAAGCATATTTTTTTTCAACAAAGAGTTTTTACCTAGTCAAAGAAATAAATGGCACAAAGTTTGTTTTGATTTGTGATGTTGTAGTCCAATTAGCATAGTGAACCGTGCCAAGGAAAGGATAAACAATTTAAGTGAATGCCAATTTTTTTACGTTGAATATTGCAAGTAATGAAATCATGTTGTAAAAAAAAGTGATCAAACAAAGTTGCCTCTTAGAAAAGATAAAGGAAGTTTTGATTTGTAAAATGCATAGTCAACAAATTGGCAATTAGAGTGTTAAAATCACACCTGAGAAAATATTAATAAAGCATACTTTTTATATTTCTTATCTTTCATAAAAGTGCTAACCAAAATAATAGAGTTGTTACTATTTCAAAATTGATATGTGCACATGACAACAAAATTTACATAAAAGGTCTAAAAAGTTTAAAATTGTACCTCTTCTAAACTAACTACCACCTTCTAAAGGTAAGCGATGAGTTTTCTAAACTTTTGCTTTTCTATAAATAAGTCAACCACGTAAGGGATTCAATGCCTATTTGTAGTGTCATTTAAAAAAAAATAACACTACCCCAAGTTGGATTGATCAAATTGCAAAGGTGATATTGAGTGCATCTTATATGAGAAGGAAGCCATTAGTCAATCATCTCCTATTACTTTTTTTGGTCAAAGAAATGTTGAAAACACAAATGACTACAACAACAAAAAGAGTGGAATTGGAAGTTGCATGGATTAGTTTTTATAATTAGTGAACTAAATATTTTGAATAAAAAATGTATTCCAAGTTAGTTTTAGAGTAGAAGTAATAGTTAGATTTTATTATTTTTTTATGCAAATGCTTTATAAATAATATAAATAAGTGTTATTTTACACTTAATTCGTAATGGTAATTGTCAAACTTGCATATTGTTGGAATTGTTGTTCACAAAATGTTATTGTTAATCCAAAATTCAATGTATGTCATTCATTATTAAATAAAATTTATTATTTCTATCTTTCTTCTAAATGTCTATTGAAACATTTTATTATGTGTGCTAAGGTATATCAAGATTGATTTTAGCAAGTTGCAAGCTTTGTATTGCAATTTGTTTGAAGGTGGAGATTGTGGCATTGTATTGATCCCTCTAATTGATTTACCAAAGGATTTGTGTCTTCATATTTTAACCTATTCAATATTTTATGTGTACTTTCATCATTAAGTCTCTACTTTAGTGTCACACCCCATTTTAAAACTTACTCATCATTTTATTTCAAGAAGACAGATGGATAGTGAGTGAAATTAATATGAGGAAAGTAATGTTATGTTAGGATATAAAATACATTTGAATTATGTTATTTTTATAAGAATGATTGTTTATGATGTCATTAACGTCCACATGATTAAATAATGGGATGGAATAACTACCGTTGTGTGACTGAGGTGGATGCAGGAATAGTATTTTTGTTGGAAATATTGTCATTGATGTCAAAGGTGTCATTGATGTCAAAAGTGTCACAAAGTTTCTAAGGCATGAAGACAATAACATCAAAGAGAGATTGATCCAAAAAGATTCTAAGGCATGAATAAGCCTTTAGTCGATGAATCATGAGGTTTGCAAACTCTTAAGTTTGTCGATGGCTAGTTTTTCTAACAACCAATTAGCTGATGAAAAGATGACAAAGTAAGTTTCCAAGGCATGAATGATTTCTACCTTCAGTTGGCAAATCGCTCAGTTCGTGAACTCTTAAGTTCATCGATGGAAAGTTTCCTCGACAACCAATTTTTTGATAGGCAAGTTTAGTTGATGAAGGCTTGAAGAAGAAAGTTGAAAGTTTGTGGTTTCTCAAGTTTGCCGATAGGCGATTTTGCCAATAAGGTATCGAAAAAATCTTTGTTTTGCGAACTTGAAAGTTTGCCGATGGCTAAGTTTGCCAATAAGCTTTTCTACCGACAAAGGAAGTGAATGGTGTTTTTATAGATAGAAGAGAAGAATGGTTCATAGTTTTGTGAATTTTTCGGTAAGTTCGTGGAAACGTAAGTTTTCCTATGAGTTCGTGATGATGCAACTTCACCAATAGGCAATGTGATAAAGATTGTATCGGCAAGTTCACAAAGTGGCACTTTTGCCGATAATGGATAATAAGTCCAAAGTTTGCGGAAAGTTGATTTTGCTAATAAAAGCTTTTAAGTTGTAGTTCGTGGAGGTGAACTTTTGCCAATAAAGGCTTTTGAGAAAAGGTTCGTGGAAAGCCACTTTTTCCAATAGTGAATGGAGAAGAGTCTTAGGTTCATGGAGATATAAAGTTGCCAACAAATTTCTCTATAAGGTCATTAGTAAAATACATTGATTATTTATTTAGGCTGACTCCCTTGGAATTAAAGTGAAAATAGTTATTGTGAAATATTTGAACCTAGCCGACCTTCTAAAGAAGAATAAAAAAAATATTGAAGTGGCCAACTTAGTTTGTTTAAATTGGGCCCAGATTCATAGTGCGGGAATTTAGGTTGGGCCAACCCCATGAAATGTATACGTTGGAAATTAAAATTTATAGAGGTCTTGACTTCCTTTTGAAAAATGTAAAGTATCACATATATAAAGGAGAAATGTTTTGGGCGATATGGTGTGTGTGAACATATATGCAAACGTGAATTAAGTGCGAAGGAAATGAATAGAAGATAATTCGAGAGTCACATAGTATGTATCCATGTTTGCAAAAGCATATTATTTTATTTTGAATTGCAGAATAGAAGGGTTGAGAAGTCTGATAGCAAAGTTCTGAAATTGGGTTGTGACTCTATTTGTGCAAATCATGATTTATCATTCATAGCAGAGGTGATGATTGTATTGTGCAGAGATTATTACTAACAGTGTATGTATGTCATTTCTTTTATAATCATTCCAGAGATTCCATAGGTTGGTGCCTTTTGTTCCTTGTGAGGTTGGCGCCTCTCTTTATCTAGGTTGGTGCTCAGGTTGATAAGGAGTTAGAAGTCTCCTGTAGGTTAGTGCATATAACTCTGTAAAAGGATTGGTGTCCTTCTTAGGTTGAAATTCCTATGGGTTGGTGCCTACAAAATATTGTAACTCATGAGGCTGGATTTGGGCAGTAGACCCAAGTAGCTTTTCTCACCATGGTTTTTCCCTTCTGGGTTTCCACGTAAATCTTGTGTTTTCTTGTGTGGATGTGTGGATGTGCTTATATTTGCATAGTTATTACATAATTTGATTGATGCAGTAAAGATCTTGTTGTTGCAGTAGAATTGAAGTAAAAATTGGTATATACTAATTTACCCCCCCTCTCACTATATCTGTGTGTTCTAACAATTGGTATCAGAGATAAGTTCCTTGGTGCAATCTAACAGATGAAGGTAGATCTTGGATTAAAACACATGGCAAGTTAGGAAGGATCCTATTCAAACAAGGCACCTCTATTTGATGGATCAAACTATAAGTTATGGAGTATAAGGATGGAAGCCTATATAACCTCATTAGGGCTTGATGTATGGAAATCTGTTGTGGATGGTAATAGTTGCTCCTGCAACTCCTCTAACAAATCAGGCTGATAAGAAATCATGTGAGAATAATTCTAAAGCTAAGAATGCAATTATAGGTGGATTGACAAACACTGAATTTGTTAAAGTGATGTACTGCAAGTCTGCTAAGGATATTTGGAAAAAGCTTCATAACATTAATGAAGGTGATTGTAAGGTGAAACAAGCTAAGATATAGACATACAGAGGCAAGTTTGAAACTTTGAAGATGAAGGAAGAAGAAAATATTGCTAACTATCTACTTTGGGTGGATGAAATCACCAATGCTATCAGAGGACTTGGTGAAGAAATGGAAGACCCAGTGATTGTGAAGAATTTACTAAGAACCCTTTCCCAAAGGTATGATTCAAAAGTTTTTTCCATTGAAGAAGCTAGAGATCTGAATAAATTTACAATGGATGAATTATATGGATCTCTCACTGCTTATGAATTGAGGAATGTAAGTAAGGAGACATCAAAGAAGGAAGTTGCTTTCAAGGCATCTAACAAAGAGAAGAATGAAGAATCTAAGCCTAGTAATGACTCTGATGATGACGAAGCCAACTTTGTGAGGAAGTTGAGGAAGGGATACGACAAGTATAAAGGTAATTTACTGTTCAAATTCTTTAACTATGGTAAAATAGGTCACTATGCTTCTAAATGTCCCTTTGGAGAAAGTGAAAATAGTGATCAACATAAGAGTCATAAGAAGTACAAAAGAAAAATTTTCATAAGCATAAGAAGAGCCTCTATTCAAAAGAGAATACCAGTTCATTAGAAGAATGTAATCACTATTCATCTGAAAGTGATAGAGAAGAAGCCCTATTTATGGCAATGGAGTTTTTTGGAAAATGAAGACAACCCTATAGAAGATGGCGAAGAAATGCTAGATCTTGATGAAGAAGACATGACAATCATTGATGAAGAAGAATGTGAAGTTGATCTTGAAGGTGAACTTATTTCTTCTCTTGAGGACTTGAGATTAGTAAGGAAAGAAAAAAAAGAACAAAAGGCAAAGCTTAAAGAATAAGAGGAAATGATTGTTAGCTTAAAGATTCAAATTGAAGAGGGAAAAATGATTGCAAACTTTGTGAACATTGATCTCAAAGCTAAATCAGATGAGTGTTTAAAACTTGAAGAAGAAATTATTTCTCTGAGAAAGGAAGTTGAAAAAGTACATGCTCAGTTGAATAAGAATATCAAGTTTGGAAAGAGCTCTAGAATTCTGGATGATATACTAAACATTCAAAGACCTCTATTCATAAAGTCAAGTTTGGGCTATGATGAAGAAGCCACACAATCCTATGATCTTGTAAAGAAGACTAACTCAGAGAAGAAAATTCCAAATGAAGAAAGACAGTAAGAAATTTGAAGAAGATGATTTCATCCCTGTCATTTGTCAAAGAAGAAGATTCATAAGATCAATTCCTGCAAGACAGATATTCATGAGTAGGTTTAATTATGCTTTCTCTGGTTATTATTTCATTTACAATTAGTATGGTCACAAAGCCATTGAATGTAGATCTAGAATGAGAAGAAGTGATTATGTAAGTAGAAATTATTTTTCTCCTTTGATTGATTTCAACATAATATGTCATGTTTGCAACAATTTTGGGCACATAGCAAGGTTTTGCAGAAGTAGCTTGGAAAAGTCAAAATCTCATATGACAAATCTTGATAAACAAGACAAAAGGATAGACATTCCTAAAAACTAGAAGATAGATCAAAAGAAGGAATCAAAAGTCAAGAAGAATAATCATGAAGGTGAAACTTCAATGATTGTCCAAACTGGATTTCATGCACAAGGGCAAGAAAATCCTTGGGTTATAGATAGTGGATGCTCAAGTCACATGACAGGAGATAAGAGCAAGTTTATTAGCCTTGTTAAAAGGAATGGTGGATCAATCAAGTTTGGAGACAACATCACTGCAAGAATATGTGGTAAAGGCACAATAAGTATTGATGGAAAGACTAGGACATAAGATGTCTTATATGTAGAAGGTCTCAAGAACAATATTCTTAGTGTAAGTCAGATGTGCAACAGAGGATATAATCTCATCTTCCATGCACAAGGATGTGAAATCAAAAGAGCAAGCACTGAAAAACTTGTGGCAGAAGTAAGCATGACAGAGAATAACTTGTATAATCTTAGTGAAGTCAAAGGAAGGAACTATCTTCTAGGATAGACAAATGAATGTTGGTTGTGGCATAAGAGGATGGGACACATCAACTTTGACAACCTTGTGAAGATCATCTCTAAACATGTAGTTAGAGACATGTCAAAGATTGTCAATGCTACTAGCACCTTTTGTATGGAATGTCAGATTGAGAAGTAGACAAGGACAAGGTTCAAGACCAAAGGAGACTATTCTACTAAGCCATTAGAACTAATTCATACATATTTGTGTGGCCCTACCAAAATAAGGAGTCTTCAAGGTGATAGGTACTTTATGTTGCCCATTGATTATTACTCTAGAATGACATGGGTTACATTTTTGAAAGATAAATCAGAAGCGTTTAATAGATTTAAGATCTTCAAGTCTATGGTTGAGAATGAAATGAATGCTAGGATCAAGTGCTTAAGATCAGATAGAGTTGGTGAGTTCACATCAAATTAATTTGAAGAATTCTATGAAAAACATGGAATAAGGAGACAGTACTCTACTGCAAGGACTCCTCAACAAAATGGAGTAGTTGAAAGGAAGAACATTATAGTTCAAGAGATTACAAGAATAATGTTGAATGAAGCCAAGCTGCCTGATGTGTATTGGAAAGAAGCAGTCCATACTGTTGTCTACATTCTTAACAGAGTATGATAAGAATAAATAACACAAAGACACCATATGAATTGTGGAAAGGCAGACCTGCATCTGTCAAATATTTCAAAATATTTGGAAGTAGATGTTATATCAGAAGAGATGAAGACAACTTGGGAAAGTTTGACTCAAGATCTAATGAAGGAATTTTTCTTGGCTACTCAACTAGAAGCAAAGCATACAAGTGTTTTAACAAGAGGTTACAAAGGGTTGTTGAAAGTGAAAATGTTAGGGTTGATGAAGAATTACATCCATCCACACATGATCAAGAAGATTGCTGCATAGAAGAAGAAGATGAAGTTGAAGAGGAAGAATGACAAAAGGATACTACTAAGACACCTACAAAGTATGTTTAGAGAAACTACTGAGAGGATCAAATTATTGGCAATAAGGATGATGGAGTTGTAGCTAGGAGAAAACTAAGAGAACAAGTAAACTTCTCTTTGCTATCCAAAGTAGAGCCTAAGAATTTCATTAAAGCTAGTAAAGATGAGAATTGAATCAATGCTATGCAAGAACAACTAAATCAGATTGAGAAGAATGAAACTTGGGAACTTGTTTCAAGGCTAAAGGATAAGAATGTGATTGGCACCAAGTGGGTATTCAGAAATAAGTTGAATGAAGATGGAGAAATGGTTAGAAACAAAGAAAGGTTGGTCTACAAGGGCTATTCACAAGTGGAAGGCATTGATTTTGAGGAGACATTTGAACCTGTGACAAGATTGGAAGCAATCAGAATGTTTCTTGCATTCACAGTTCATAAAGACTTCAAGGTGTATCAAATGGATGCAAAATTTGCATTCTTGAATGGTGATCTAGAAGAAGTTTACATAGAGAAACCTAAAGGATTTCAACTATTAGAAGATTAGAATTTGGTATGCAGACTTAGAAAGGCTTTATATAGTCTTAAACAAGCCCCTACGACATAGTATGCAAGGTTGGACAAGTACTTACACCAAGAAGGCTTCAAGAAAGGTATTGCAAATAGTAATCTCTACATCAAGGCAGAAGGTGAGCACATGTTATAGCTGTAGTATATGTTGATCATATTATGTTTGGTGGCAATGTTGGGATGTGCAAGAAGTTTGCAGAAGAGATGCAGAAGGAGTTTAAGATGTCTATTATAGGTGAACTTTCATTCTTTCTTGGACTTCAAATTGTTCAATCAGACAAGGATATCTTTATTTCACAAGCTAAATATGTCAAGGAGATGTTGAAAAAGTTTGCTATAGATGTCTACAAACCAGTAAGTACACCTATGGTAATAGGTTATCAGCTTAGCGAGGATGATGAGTCATCTCAAGCTAATCAAACTCTTTATAGGTCCATGATAGGAAGCTTATTATATTTGATTGCATCAAGGTCAGATATTATGCAAGTAGCTTGTATTGTGGCTAGGTTTCAAGCCAGTCCAAAAGAGACACATGTAAAGGTTGTTAAAAGGATTTTTAGATACTTGAAAAGCACATTGGACTATGGATTGTGGTATGAGAAGGGAAAGGACTTCTCTCTGATTGCATATACAAATGCAAATTGGGCTGGTAGCATTGATGATAGGAGAAGCACAAGTGGTGGAGCTTTCTTCTTAGGTGATAGATTGGTTTCATGGTTAAGCAAGAAGCAAGAGTCAGTCTCTCTATCAATAATAGAAGCAAAATATATAGCTATGGTATCTTGTTTTATCTAGGTGTTGTGGATGAAGTAGACTTTGAAGGATATCAAAGTAATATATGATGAGCCCATTCCTATTTTGTGTGATAATACAAGTTAAATCAACATATCAAATAATCTAGTGATGCACTCTAGAACCAAGCATATATCCATTAAGTATCATTTCTTGAGAGAAAAGGTTGCAGATTAGGAGATAAAGTTGGAATATGTGGCTACAAAGGATCAGATTATAGATATTTTTACAAAACCCCTTTCCAAAGAGACGTTTGAGTACTTAAGGCAAAATTTGGGAGTGATTAACACTCTCATCAAATTAGTAAAATATTATGATGAAGCATGTGTCTAGGGGGAGCATCCCAAAGATCTATTCTTAATCCCTGGAATATATCAGAGTTGCAAAATGGAAGAGATACCCCCTAAGGGGGAGAATTAGTGTAAGGGGGAGTATTACAGTCAGGGAGAGCTAGTCATTGTAGTATCTATTAGCTCCATGGAAAAGACAATTCAGTGATAGATCAGTTGATGCAGATTTTTTTAGGTACAGAAAATGGAAGAATAATGTTCTTAATGTCAAAAGGAAGTATTACAAAAAGAGGGATCTCAACAAACAGGGGAGATTCATAGAAAATAGGAAGAATCACATCATGAAGGAAAGAGTTTTGTTACATCCCTTTGCCATTGACGTCAAAGGGGGAGAAATTTAAAAAGTTGTGTAACAATTCAAGGAGAGATACAAAAAGTGAACATTCAGAGTTTATTTTTTTTTGGTTGCATCAATGACAAAGGGGCAGATTGTTAGAAATATTTTCATTGATGTAAAAAGTTTCACAAAGTTTCTAAGGCATCAAGTGTTGCAAGTATGTGCTAATCGGTGTTGTCATTGATGTCAACAAGATTGTGTTGTCATTGGTGTCAACTGTGTCTTCTGATGAGGTTGTTGTTGCTTGATTGAGTTGTTGTGTTAAATTGATTTGATTACTTTGAGGAGATGCTAAAGATATTTATAATATGCTTCTGTTGTTGGGTTTCCAAGTGCTTTTGAGAAAATTTGATTAATTATGGAAACAATGTGTTGAAGAAGTCTTCTAGCTTACAGAGTGTTGTTCGAGTTTTTGCTCCGCATTTCTTTTGTGTTGGAGATCTAAGTATGTAGTTTGGATATTTGATTATAAGTGTTTGAATATGCTAAATCTAGAATTTGGTGTTTTGGATCATTGTGCAATAGAAGTTGTGTTCATCAGTTTGAGAACAGTGCTTGACAGTGTTTGCAGTGTGTCTGGGAGAAAGTATTTTGCTCCACATTTCTCTGCAGAATGGTTTCAGGTGTTGCAGTTTTGGATGTATGTCTATAAGGTCTATATCTTTCTTTAGTTCAAGTTATTCATGGTTTGGTGCTCCATAAGTACATTTCTTAAGTAGAAGATGATGACAGAGTATGATATAGCTGGTTAAATACTCTGGTGTGAAGTTTCTTCGGGTGAAAGATGTTGTAAAGGAATTTGTTGGTTTTTAGGTGCTTGTGGATGTTTCTAGATCATGTTCAAGCTTGGTGCATGGTCCACATGTCATCGTGTGTTTTTGAGGAAGCGTGCATTTAAAAGTTCATGGTGTTAACACAAGGATGGCTGACTTGGTTGTTTACACTATTTGCGGTTGTGCTTTGGTGAAAGTTAAAGTGTGTTGAAGCACGTAAGAGTGGATTTAGGTTCATGCTAAAGTATGATGTGGTCTGCATTCATCCCCTTCCTCCACGAGAATGTTTAGGTCCAAACCTAATTTGAATTTTATGAGTTAAGTCGTGTTGAAGACCTTGGAGAATGTTTGTATGATTGGTGATTGTATAAATACATGTCAAGGAGTCATGGATGTGTGTGTGCATGAGGGATATGATGTTTGTGATGTGAATTTGATAAGGGCAGCGAGAGATTTCATGTGTTAGGCTATTGGATGCAATGAGCAGATGGTGTCTACTATTTTTCAGTGATGCTACGAAGATATTGTTTATGTTGTGATGGATATTGAGCTTCATTGGAACTAAACTCCATGCATAGGTTAGATGCAACTATATTAGTTCAAATCCTAGCAGTGAACCATTCTTCTCTTCTTTCTTTCTTTCTCAGTGGGCAGTGAGTCCACCTGCAGTGAGTATTCTCTCTTTTGGGCAGTGAGCCCTCTAGCAGTGAGCCTTTGTAATTCGACATTGCTACTACATTATATTGTGAGTTAATCCTCACCATGGTTTTTCCCTTTTAGGGTTTTTCATGTAAAATCAATGTTCTCTTGTGTGTGGTGTTGTTATGATTCAGTTTCAGTTATTTGATTTTTATGCTTAAACATCATAACATGTTTAAAGTTTAATGTGGATCTGAATGTTTGTAAGGGTTTAAAGTTTTTGTTACAACTAATTCACCCCCCTCTCAATTGTCTTGTGCATTCAACATGAAGACAATAACGTCAAAGGGAGATTGATCCAAAAAGATTCTAAGGCATGAATAAGCCTTCAATCAACGAATTGTGAGGTTTGAGAACTCTTAAGTTTGTCAATGGCTAGTTTTCCCGACAACCATTTAGTTGATGAAAAGATGACAAAGTAAGTTTTGAAGGCATGAATGATTTCTACTTTCAGACGGTGAATCACTTAGTTCGCAAACTCTTACATTCACCGATGGAAAGTTTCCTTGATAGCCAGTTCGCCAATAGGCAAGTTTAGCCGATGAAGGCTTGAAGAAGAAAGTTTAAAGTTTGTGGTTTCTCAAGTTCACTGAAAGGCAATTTTGCCAATAAGGTATCGAAAAAATATTTGGTTTGTGAACTCAAAAGTTTGTCGATGGATAAGTTCACCGATAATCTTTTCTACTGAGAAAGGAAGTGAATGGCATTTTTGTAGATAGAAGAGAAGAATGGTTTGTAGTTTTGTGACTTTACCAATAATTTTGTGGAAACATAAGTTTGTCGACAAGTTCATGATGATGTAACTTCTTCGATAGGTGATGTGATAAATATTGTGTCGGCAAGTTCACAAAGTGGCACTTTTGCCAATAATGGATAAAATGTCTAAAGTTCACGGAAAGTTAATTTTTTTGATAAAAGGCTTTTAAGTTGTGGTTTGTGGAGGTGAACTTTTTATGATAAAGGCTTTTGAGAAAAGGTTTGTGGAAAGCCACTTTTGCCAATAGTGAATGGAGAAGAGTCCCAAGTTCATGGAGATATAAAGTTGCTGATAGACTTCTCTATGAGGTCGTTAGTAAAATACATTAATTATTTATTTGGGTCGACTCCCTTAGAATTAAAGTGAAAATAGTTATTGTGAAATATTTGAAGCTAGACGACCTTCTAAAGAAGAATAAAATAAATATTGAAGTGGTCAATTAAGTTTGTTTAAATTGGACCTAGATTCATAATGCGGGAATTCAAGTTGGGCCGACCCCATGAAATGTATACGTTGGAAGTTAAAATTTATAGAGGCTGACCTCCTTTTGAAAAATGTAAAGTATCACATATATAAAGGAGAAATGTTCTGGGCAATATGGTGTGTGCGAACATATATGTAAATGTGAATTGACTGTATAGTAAATGAACAAAAGATAATTAGGGAGTCACACAATATGTATCCATGTTTGCAAGAGCATATTGTTTTATTCTGAATTGCAGAACGTAAGGGTTGAGAAGTGAGACATTGAAGTTTTGAAATTGGACTGTGACTTTGTTTGTGCAAATCATGATTTGTCATTCATAGCAAAGGTGATGATTGTATTGTGTAGAGATTATTATTGGTAGCATATGTATGTCATTTCTTTTATTGTTGAGTACATGTGTCTCAGATTTACAGTGATCAATCTCGTTGTTCATAGTGTGTTGACCTTTGTTATCGGCTTGACAAAGCACTATCTGCGGGAGTGAGAAGCCATTGAGCAATATGCAAGGTTTCACCGATATGAGTATATCGGTGTGAGAACTATTGTCGGCTTAGCATTCAGAAGTCCCTCCGATGTTACTCGTCACCCTGATGGTGCTTCCTCGATGACATATGAGAAGTCCATCGGCATGAGGGTGGTCATCGGCGGAGCCTGTGGTTGTGTCTCTGATCGCTTGGTGTTACCCCGATGGAGTGGTAAAGGTTGGTGAAGTTGGAATTGGCATGAGAATCGCTATCGGTGAAGGATGTGGATGTCACTCTGATATTAACGTTTGTCTGATGAAGTGTTGGCGAGGCTTGTCATCGGTATGAGGCTTGCTATTGGCGAAGGCTATGAAAGTCACTCGGATAGCTATGCGTTACTCCAATGGGGTTGGGCGTCGGCGTGAGAATCTCTATCAGCCCAGCCTTGAAATGTTGCTCCGATAGCTTGTGGTCACTTCGATGAATGACATTAGCTTGGGCGTCGGTGTGAGAAGTGTTTGTCAGCCCAGCGTTGAGAAGTCTTTCCGATCTTGCCGGTCACGCTGAAGGATGAAGGTTTGGGCATCGGCAGGAGAAACATTGTCGGCAAAGAAGGAAGAAGTCACGTCAAAGGTTTAGGTCACTCCGATGAAGAGGTCAGCCAAGGTCTTTCTGATGTTCGATGAGCTGCTTGGTCTTGTTAGCAAAAGTGTCGACGATAAACTTACCGTGTGTTCGTGCATATATGCAGTTGATGTGTTTGTCGACAGATGCATGTGGGACTAATCTCACGAATGTGAACAGTCATTGGACGGTTGGTGAGTGTAACTGAAACAGTTGGTTGCTCGGATGTTTTTTTCAATTAGATTGTTAATGTGTGGACTTGGAAGATTTTCAGATTAGGAGATGTTTGGTCAGGATGCTTGGAAAGCTCTGTTGTTACAGTTCAGTGGGAGCTTTAGCATTGACTGTGTGTTCATCACTTAGTGGTGAATGATCTTCTTTAGTGTGGCAGATGTTACTAGGAGGAGCTCTTTGATCCTGTTGCTGCAGAAGGGTTCTTTCGCATTTGCAGGGGCACTATTTGAGGATGAGTAACATCTTGAAGTCATGGAGGATTCATGAAATTCTTGGCTGAGGTGTTGGTGGTGCTTGACAGGTGATGTTGGTTTAGAGTTTTGGTTTGTTTCATATCATGATTTCTGCTTTTGAATTTTGGTATGATACATTGATCTAGAGACCATGGTTATGTTCACCTGGAGCATGGAATCTCCTAAGGGAGATGGTAAGATCATGATGTCATGATAAGTTCTTGATTCAGCTGATTGGAGCTTTGAAAGTGGTCTGGTAACTTCTCTATGTTTGGGTACATTTATCATTTGCTTGATTACTTCATAGTGGTGTAGTGATCCAGTTGGAGTTTAGCATGAGGAAATTATTCGTAGGTACTCATGGATACATGGAGAATAAGGTGAGACTGTATATGTTGTGCTTAATCAGAGTTTATAGCTGGAAGTTTGAGAAGTCTTTACCTTGGTTGAATGTGAGTTCAACAAAAAGAACTAGAGGAGATTGTTCTTGGAGAAAGTCTTTGGGACTTGGATATCTTGGAAGAACATTCTCATTCCCAATCTTAGTTTGCTCAGCAGTTTATTGCTTGAGAGGTATAGCCCATTGTTTCTCTCAGGTGTTTTATGCTTTCTTTTATAGATATGGTTCTGGAGGATTCATTGTGAGAGATGGATAGCATGTTTATCTCCTTTCGCATTTGAGTTTAGAGATATCATTCATTGATGAGGACTGTTAGGAGATGGTTAATGGGCTGATTTCCTGAAATGGGAAATGAATTAGTTTGATCTTCTTCGTTTTGTGAGGCTTACATCCATGTTAGTTGCGTTTGATCTTGGAGATTGAATGTTTGTTTGGATGTTGTTATGCTGTTCTTCTTTGGGGTGTTTTGAAGGAGATCGTACTTGACACAATTGGCATTCAGAGGTGTATGTAGAAGGATTGTCTACAGGTATATGATGTGCAGTGTTTCTCTTGGTCTCAGTTATTTTCTCTAATGGTGTGTTTCACATTACATTGTTTTGAGGTTTTGTTCGGAGTTGAAGTGGTCACTAGTTTGTGGTCATGTGCTTTCACTTATGTTGTTGGGTGATAGCATGAAGGTTCTGTTCTGTTATCTCTTTCTTTGTGGGATGTGGAGAACTTGGGAGAACTTTGGACTGGTGGTGAGGAGTTGTTCTTGCAGGTTATTTGCTTATAGATTTTGCATATCATGGTGGATGTTTCCTTGGTACTACATTTTCTATGTAATGCTATTGGTGGTTTTCTATATGCCATGATCGTTTTCAGATCTGCATTACCCATGCAGTGGGAGTTCTTGATGTGTTTGGTCTTCTTCGACTGGTTCACACTTTGAGCTTGTATTTGCAGTTGATGGGTGTATATGTAGGTGGCATGAGTCTACTGATGTATATACCTTCAAGGTATGAGTGATTGGGTGTTTTAGCACTGGCTGTGTGTGCTATTTTGAGTCACGTGGGTTTTGTTCAGTTGGATGTGTGCAGTCATTTTTCTGATTGTTGTTCTAGTTGATGGTCTATCTTGTTTCTAGAGAGTGGTTTCATGGCTATGTTTTGGAAGCTTTGAAGTTGGAGCTTCTATGTAATCTTGTGAGCACAATGGAGTGAAGGTAGTATCAGCTTTGGTTCTATGATATGGAGCATTGATAGGTTCCTGTAAATCCTTCGTCAAGTGGGAGAATGTTGAGTACATGTGTCTCAGATTTATAGTGATCGATCTTGTTGTTCATAGTGTGTTGACCTTTGTTATCGGCTTGACAGAGCACTATTGGTGGGAGTGAGAAGCCGTTGAGCGATATGCAAAGTTTCACCGATATGAATATATCGGTGTGAGAACTATTGTCGGCTTAGCATTCAGAAGTCCCTCCGATGTTACTCGTCACCCCAATGGTGCTTCATCGATGACATATGAGAAGTCCATTGGCATGAGGGTGGTCATTGGCAGAGTCTGTGGTTGTGTCTCCGATCGCTTGGTGTTACCCTGATGGAGTGGTAAAGGTTGGTGAAGTTGGAATCGGCATGAGAATCGCTATCGGCGAAGGATGTGGATGTCACTCTGATATTAACATTTGTCTGATGAAGTGTTGGCGAGGCTTGTCATCGGTATGAGGCTTGCTATCGGCGAAGGCTGTGAAAGTCACTCCGATAGCTATGTGTTACTCCGATGGGGTTGGGCGTTGGCATGAGAACCTCTATCGGCCCAGCCTTGAAATGTTGCTCCGACAGCTTGTGGTCACTCTGATGAATGACATTAGCTTGGGCATTGGTGTGAGAAGTGTTTGTTGGCCCAGCATTGAGAAGTCTTTTCGATCTTGCCGGTCACGCCGAAGGATGAAGGTTTGGGAATCGACAGGAGGAACATTGTCGGCAAAGAAGGAAGAAGTCACATCGAAGGTTTAGGTCACTCCAATGAAGACGTCGGCCAAGGTCTTTCTGATGTTTGATGAGCTGCTTGGTCTTGTCAGCAAAAGTGCCGACGATAAACTTACCATGTGTTCATGCATGTATGCAGTTGATGTGTTTGTCGACGGATGTATGTGGGACTAATCTCACAAATGCGAATAGTCATTGGATGGTTGGTGAGCATAACTGAAACAGTTGGTTGCTCAGATGGTTTTTTCGATTAGATTGCTAAAAGCAATTTTTAATCTATAGAGTAGGGTTGAAGAGTTCAACCCTGAGAACTCTGGTTTTCTCCTTCAGTGAAGTTCTGTGTTGTGTGTTGTACACAACTTGTTAACAGTATGCGAAGGGACTGAGGAGAGAGTGAAAACAGAGTTCAGATGAAGGGAATTCTGGCTGAGAAGGGTGATGCTGTCAGATATTCTTCAGAAGGAACAAGATGTTAATCTCCTGTAAAGGCTATGAGCCTATAAATGTAGTGTAACTTTTTGGTTGCTGAATAATACAAAGGCTCGGTGTTTTGGAGTGTGGGGTTTTTTACCCGTAATGGTTTTCCCCACGTAAATCTGTGTTCTTGTTCTGTCTTTCGTGTTTAATGTCTTTGCTGTTGAAACTAGTTAATGTTCACTTGTGCTTTCCTCTAAGGGTCAATGTTGGAAATGTTCTATGTCAGTTTCCGCTTTAGTGGCATAGTTGTGCGTGTTTTTTGAAGCAAGTGAAAAGAATTTAAAACTATCGAAGACACCACTGTTCTTAGAAATATGTTCTGAGATGCTCTCATTTCCTTACATTTATAATCATTCTAGAGATTCCAAAGGTTGGTGCCTCTTGTTCCTTGTGAGTTTAGTGCTTCTATTTATCTGGGTTGGTACTCAGGTTGATAAGGAGTTTGAAGTCTCCTATAGGTTGGTGCCTATAAATATATAAAATGATTGGTGTCCTTCTCAGGTTGAATTCCTGTGGGCTGGTGCCTACAAAATATTGTAACTCATTGACTCATTTTGTGAGGCTAGATTTGGGCAGTAGACCCAAGCAACTTTTCTCATCGTGGTTTTTCCCTTCTGGGTTTCAACGTAAATCTTGTGTTCTCTTGTGTGGATATGTGGATTAGCTTATTTTTGCATAGTTCTTCCATAATTTGATTGATGTGGTAAAGATCTTGTTGTTGTAGTAGAATTGAAGTAAAAATTGGTATATACTGATTCACTCCCCTCTCAGTATATTTGTGTTCTAACAGTTTTCCCCCTCCAAGAAGAGGAGAGAGAGTATCACCATGGAGAGGGTGTTAGATTTCTTGAATGGAATGATCCTTGTGCTATCTGGGATACCTACACACACTCACTATAGAGGTTAAGTAAATATCAAGTTTAGTCTTATTATATGTTGATTGCCTTAGAAATAATTTTGATGTGGTGATCATTTTATATGCTTGATATTGTTGTCATTCAGCTAATGGTTTAGACTTTTGCGTCAACAATAAAAAATGATTGTGTTTGACTATGAATGAAAAGTTGATGTAATTAATTGACTAAATAAGTCTAACTTTGTCATAGAAAATCTATGTCGACTTTGCTAAGACTTCATCTTTGAAAGTTGAGTTCGTATATAGTATAAATGAAGCATTCCTAAGGATGAATTAATACATTTACTATGGAAAATATTTTTTATTATTATATCCTAGATAAGATAGATATTTGGCTTAAGAAAGAGAGAAGGAAATCCTTCTTGGATTCTCTTTGCTTACCTTCCTAGATGCAGGGAGAGTGGAGGTCCACTTTCCTATCTCCTCAACCAGAGATGGTTGAAGGGAGTGGGAGATATTTACTCTCTCAAACCATCGATAATCGGTAGAGAGAGTGGAAGAGAATTCATTAATATACTTAGTCGATGAGTTTTAGGGGGTTCGTTGTTTTTAGTTTGGGGAAGAAGACAAACAACAGAGAGAGGGAGATAAAGAATAGGAGAGAGCTAACTACACTCTCAAGTAAAATCATAACTTCAAAGTGATCTTGTATCAAGTTTTTTGATCAGAATGATTGAATTTAAGTTATATATTGAAGTTTCATTCATAGTATTTGAAACGTAGGAAGAAGAAATAGCATTTTTACTGTCATAAAACTCTATTGTTACTGTGGTATAATCTTATCATGCTAACCACAGTGAGTGGTGATATTAATATTATTATCATTAGTTGTTGATACAATGATATATTATTCATTTTATGATCAATACAGTGATGTATATCATGTAAAACCTTTGTATATCTACATCACAAAATAGTGAATTTTGTGTAATACTTGTATATTACAGAGATAGAGAATTATGATAACATATATAAATCTCAGTATAGAGAATCATGGTATCATTTATAAACCACAGAGATAGTGAAACATGCTATCAAATTTATCATAGCATAGTGAACCACGATACTATATATGTATCATAGAAATAGTGAAACATAGTGACAAATGTATCATAGAGGTAGTGAATTATGATATGCATGTGCATATAACACAGTGATAGTAAAACACTTAATACATATTATTCACGGAGATAGTACATATCCCTCATAACATATGGATTATAGTGATATTTTATCACATACATCGAATATATTATGGTGATAGACTATCACAAAAGCATATACAGAAAACAATGATAGAATATCACTTGAATCACTTAGAAAATAGTGATAGAAAATCACTTGAATCACTTAGAAAATAGTGATAAAGATAGTATTTATATCTTGATAATTTAAATCTTTTATTGATTAAGAGATATATAAGACCGAAAGGTTGCTTAGATATTCTTATAAACTTTTGAGATTTTTACCTATGTAAAGGTCAAATAGAAAACCATGACCAATTAGTATAACTGAGAAATGATAGTAATCAATGAGATTAAATATTGAATGAGGATTTACCTCAAGTATTTTTAAAAGAGTATATTTTGAACTAAGAATCCAAGAATGAAAAAATGTTCGATTAATAATTTAATATAATAGCGTTAATAAATCTATCTAAGGTAAAAACCTACCTTGAGTTGTCAAACGAAATGAGTATGCACTCAATGCTTTAAGTCTAGTAAAGACTACAATATAAATGAACTCTTATTATTATAATATTATCATAAGTTTGTTTTGTGAAATTGAAAGTTTTCAAATACCATTCCTATTGTGGATAAAGAGGAGTCTAATATATAGATTTGGCTAAGATGGGTCAATAGTTTTCATAATTTGTTTTATTTTGCAATGATGATAAATAGTCATATGTTTGTTATTATCAATAGGAAATAGTCAAATGTAATCATAGACTAAGGCATATATATCTTAGAGAAAAGAGTCTTGGAAGTCTATAGATGTCAAGAGCAATGTCTTGATGATAGAGTCAAGAAAATCTTGAGAATATATAATATGTATATTAAAGAGTGTGGAAATGGGACGACAAGTCTTTGAGTAGAATGATAGGTTGTCATAGACTTGAGATTGAAAGGATGTAAAGATGGGCTCATTGTACTTTTATAAGTCACCTATGCTCTCATCTTATACTCTTACTAGAATAAGAATATTCTAAGTCAGATAGACTAGTATTGAGCTAACAAGTCACAATATGTGGATATATATTATTTACTAAATTATGAGAATGTAGTCTCCAAGTCGAGAAAAGAGTGTGTGAACATACAAATCATTATATGAAACTTTGGCCAAAATAATGCAAAATTCATTTCTTGCATTGTCGATTCACTATGTACCAGATAGGCAAAAAATCAAAGTGGTTATACATAGCTAGAGCTAGACTAGAGTTGTAAACTTGATTATTAATAGCTAGGATACTGCACTAGTTCTCAGATGGCACAAGGAATCAATTGATTCACATTATCTATACCCTCGCCAAGGGAAGGGCACTTCTAGATGGAAGGTGTGCAGGGGACCTATTAGGTCTCAAAAATGCAGGTTACAAGTCCTAAGAGGATGCTAGGCTCTATGATCAGACTTGCAATGTTTTTGAACTAACGAACGAAGTTAACCTATATGGTTGATGACTCCCTACACTTCAAGTTCTACTAGACCTAGGCGGGTGAACCTTACTAATGAAGTAGGTTAAATGGATGTGTGATTTTGGTTAAGTTGATGATATACCCACAGTGGCAAGTGGTGTGGAATAGATGAAAGCTTGTTAACTACTTCTACTTCTAATATTAAGATCTGAAATATGATTATTTGAATAGGATTTTGTGAAATTCTAAAATGAAATGGGTATGACCAGGCCTACTTCTGTTGGGCTAATAGAGTCAAGAGGTGAATGATATATGATTTACTTACTGGCTACAATTCAAATTTCTTGGCACTTGTGACTATTTGCACCTTGTACAAATGTGCAAGAATGTAACTATCAGACTCTTCTTATCGATCCAAATGATTCTCACCAGGTTGCTATGATTAATTAATAGGAAAGTTTAATCCCTCTTTGAAGGAACCAGTTAACTGAATCACACAGAAGAAGCAAGTGTGCCCTGACAAATCAAATATACTTATGATTTGAACAACAAAATGGAATCAAACTGAAGACAGTATGATAATTTTATCAATTATAGGGCTCTTCTTTAACTATCCAAGTGATACCTCCAAATTACTATGATCTATTAAAAAGATATTTAATTCTTTGAAGGAAACCAATTAATGAAACCACACAAGAATAGCAATTGTGTTTTGATAAATTGAGTTTCAACACTTCAATTTAAATAATATGAAAGCACCAATCTGGAGACAACCAAATAATCGAATATAAACAAGCAATTGACACAAGTGTTGGATCATTAATTTATGCATTCTTCTCCATTACATAATTTCACAAGATTTTGCAATACATATCATGAGGTTCTGTTGAGGCAACTGATCAACCAATGATTTCCTAACCTACTACTACTGATCCTTTTGATTTGCTTGATTGATGTCCCCTTATATACATTGCATTTTCTAGGGTTGTGACCCTTTTGCATATTTGTTCTGTGCACCCTTTCATTTAATTAATTGCCTTTGGCAATAATTAAATATTTAATCTAGCTTTTTGATCTTCACATAATAGTTTAATCTCTATTTATTTCTTGATTATATTTCCTGGCGTGTGTTTCCACTGTTATCTCACAAAAATATTTATTTGAGTGAAAATTATCACTCGCGACTTTACTTTCTCGGTGAAAAATATCTCACGGCAAAATATTCTTTAGGTTTGGTTTGCAAATATTTGCTTGGAATTTTATCTGTATGTTTTTTTCACTTTTGTTTGATAAAAATTCCATTTGGGTGAAAATAATTGACCATTCTCCAACTTCTTAGGTGAAAGTATAAATACTTTATATGCATTTCAAAATAATCACCCTTTTAACTTTTCTAGAAAATATTTTACCTTTGAAATAATACTCCTTTAATGAAGATGTGAAATTCACCTTTATCACACATTATCAATTTTATTTGTACCTTTTGGAAATATTTATTTTCCCTTTAATAACCCTTTCACCTCACGGGGCTCCAGCATACGATATCCATCGGCAAGAGGTATAAGATCAATGTGATCTAAATAATCTCTACTGATAGCAACTGTCTCCCTGAAAAGGTGTCCATCAATGAGAGGCATAAGATTGGTGTAATTTAAAAATTTCATTCCAACTTTACATTTCTCTCCGATGTGTGACTTTAGGGTTTCTCAATAATATTTTTATTTTGCCTTAACCATTTGGTTAACGAGCATGAAGGATACTGGCAACGATTACACCTGCAATCTTAGCATTCTGTGAGATCACAAATAGCTCACGCGATTTGTTTAGACTTCCACACTCTGCAGGCATGTCCATTGGAGTATGCATAATCACCACGTCTGACAGGTATCCTCATTTGAAAGTTCCCATTTAGGTGCAGAGGATGATGGAAAATGCTAGGGAGTTTTGTTTTATATCTGCCAGATGAATTTGTTTGAGGGTTTCTAAATTTTCTTTAAACAAATCCATTCGTGTATATCATTCTATCATCGCCATTAATGGATCACATTTCTTCATGGCAATTATAAATAATCTTTGTTTGAGTTGCCGCATTTTGCATCAGTGCAACTGACAAAGACGTAAAATCTCTTATTTGTCTCTGAATTTATTGCAGAGACTTTATTTTATGCATATCCCTAAATTATTGCTTTCACATTTTGTGTTCATGTATACGCTAGTACTAGCAGTCCATAATGTTTGAGAAAATCAGTTTTAATCACGTTTCATTGGATTCTTCAAAATCTTTCATTGTGCAGCATAGGCATTTCATACTATTTCAAGCATGTTACCATAAGGACAATGATTTTGAAATGATTGATCAATCTATATAAAGAGCTATCACTTAGGCCCCACCTCCAGGTTGAGATGTAGCTCCTCAACTATCTCATTGATCTATATCAATTTATCCCTCAATAACCAGAGCACAAAACAATTGGAAAATAGTTTCCCATTGCAGGATCGGTGTGCAAGTATTTAGCTACAAGTGGAGGAATGACATTATGTGAGTAACGAGTAAAATCATCAACCAGATTAAGAGTTATATTTGGTTTCCAAAATGAGAACCATTCCACAATGCCATCATCGTTTATCTCGGCTGAGTCTTCCTTTAGTTCAGTTTTGGATGAATCCTACTCTCCATTATTGCAGCAAGTACAAATTGATTACCCAAATTCCACACTATCATGTTTACACCTCGAGGATTAGGAAGGATTCTCTGCCTGAGTCCTCCACGAAACTACTGAGGAGGCATTGGCAGGGGTAGAACTTTCAAGTGATGTGCTTTTATCCAATGGCCTACCCTGCAATAGGCTCTACATGATTTGGGGATCCAAATTACAGCACAACCATCCTGAGAGTATGTAACAATATCATCATGAGGAAACCCATTTAGTTTTATTCTTGCAACAATCTAGGACCCTCTCGAGCCTATGTTTGGGGTTCTTTATTTCCAATACCTGTTTAAAACAATGATCCTCTTCATCTGCTATAATCTTTGAATAGTTGAAGCATTTACAATGCAAAATAGGAAGAATGGTCTTAAAAACCCAATATGATACATGGGTCTGGCGAAAGGTGTCCAAAATGCCCTTATGCAAACCAAGCAGTCATTTGTTTTGACTAATTTGGGTAGACCATCAGACAAGCCTCTGACGAAGCTTGATTGTGTTTGCTCCCTCACTTTTACTATCTCAAAAGGGTAGAGATCAACATCAACAAAAACCTCTAAAGAAGCCGAGCCTGTCCGGTAGATCAATGCCCCATTCATTGCAGCATTTTTGCACCTAAAAATTTTGAGTAACATATTTTAAAGAACTTATAGAATTCATATTTGAAGGTGCCTTGTGCATTATACCCCCAAAATTGGAGCCCATCCCTTGTAAAACCCCTTTTTTACAATTCACTTGACAATTTTGGATGATAGAGAAGGCACTTGATTCTTGACAAATTATGTGGCAAACATCTGATCAATGGGTGAGACATGTTGGGCCCCACTGTGGGCCCAACTAAAAAAAAATTTGTTTTTAAACAAGTTTCATCCCAAATTATCCTGAGACTGCCCCTGAATGCTCCTAAGGTGAAAAATGAACCGGGTAGATACCAAAATCCACTTTTTGGCATTTTGTATTGTGAGCAAACAAGCCAAGTATCCTTCGGAATCATCCTGGAAAACTAGTCAAATCATCTCCTAGAGTGATAAAAAATGCATAGGCATGTAAACTTTTTACCCAAGAATTCAGTACATCAAACTGTTCGGAAGAACTCATCCCGGTGTGCGAGATATAATTGTTCAAAGTAGCCCACTTGGGCTTTTCTGCAACTGCACCTGTGAAAAACCTTATTAGGGCTTACCAACTTGCAATTTAGAAAAAAAACATCAAATCTCTCCTTGGGAAGCTGCAATTGGAGGATTTAGTTTGTTTAGGCTTCATTAGAGAGTGTGCAAGAGGATTTTCCACTAGTCACCTTTCTTCATCAAATATTTAGGGCCAAAGTTGACCTCTCTGGAGGTGAAAACTGTGAAATCAAAGCTAAGTGCATTTGTTTTTCATTTTGAAAAAATAGCAAATGATGTGCTGGAGCCTTGAAACTGAACATAGAAGTAGATTTTCATAAGGTGAATCAGGAACACCAATCATTTTGTTAGGATCATCATTCAACTGCTAGATATTAGCCTCCAAAGTTGGCTTCCCGGGCTGATTTCACATTGTGCAAGTAGCAAATTTTACCAGAACCCTTTAACTTGACTCCTCAAAACTCAGTCAAATCTTGTCATAGGAAGCTGTAATCAGACATGTGCATTCACATATGATAGGTAAGTATGCTTGCAAAGTGGTTTTGCATGAAAATGAGTAGGCTTCGAATTATGATCCCTCAAAGAAAGCTCCTCGAGTAGATTGTACAAGTGTATTTATGAGAGTTATAGTTGATTTTTTCATATGGAAACCTAATTTTTTTGCAAAAATCAGCATGAAAATTTAGGTTCCAATAGGACCACTAGTCTTTGGTTGGAGGAAAAGCACCAGGGTGATGCTCTCTCTCCTGTAGTTGATTGCCGAAGACTTGTGAACAAAAACATTACTTATTATGTAAATGGAAATTGAAACATGTTGTAGTCGCAAGGAAAGTGACCATATCTATTTATACTTGACAAATATGTAAAATTTGTAAGTCACATGTGAAGCGACCATAGATTGTAATTATTTATTAAACTTTGGATTGGCAAGTTTACTAATGATGGAATCAAGTTCATTATTAAAAAAATGGAATTTATTTATGCAATATTTGTATTTTTAATTTAATATTCTAGATGGGATGTTACATTTAGTTGAACAATGCAAGTGTTAAGTCATAGAATGTATTTTTAGTTAAAAATATTATTTTTGTCTTGAGTTAAAGAGCTTCTTAGCCTTTTGCTTTAGGCAAATCCAAAAATATATGTATTTTTTATTTATCAAGAATGAGAACCTTCCCAAAAACCACTGTACGAATTGTGAATAGCAAGTACATGTGCAAAGTAGGTTAGTTTTTGTGATATAGGGAGCTTCCCCTTCTGATTCAAAGAGTAGTTATACTACACATCTATTATGTTTAGCATCATACTGAAAGATGAAAATCAAAATGCTAACACACTCAAGATAATGTTATAGATTCACTTATGAAACTAATGAGCACATATAAGTTCTCTTGGTATAGGGAGGCCATGGGCCTTGCATCCTATACTTGATTCATTTTATATTTCTTGTTTATGTCCATTGCAATGTACAATATCAAGTGGGAGAATGTTAGGATTAAGGCGATATTAATCTTGCAATCCTATGTACTAGTGTTAGATCTCCAACATCTTGGGAATGCATACTTGGGTGCTCATGTAGGTGGTTGAGAGATATTATTATTTAATTATTTCTCTTTGTAACTTGGAATATTAAATGTAGCATCATTATGAGGGGAGGTTACTTATGATAGTGGTAGTTGCAAAGTGATTTGAGTTCATTTTTACACCACTTTCCCAATCCCAGGTGCTAGGAGAGGGAGTGGAGCATCTTGTTATGATGGGTGGGGTCCACATTGTTAGATTTTAGGCAGACAACTGAGAGGGGGGGTGAATCAGTTGTCCAAAACTTTCTTTCAATTAAACACTTAAATCCATTTTGTAATTCAACAGCATAATAATAAATCAATCATGGAAACATAATGCATTAAATCAAGAGTTGAAACACATTAACACACAAGACACCAAGATTTTGATGTGGAAAACCCGGTTAAGGGAAAAAACCATGGGGTGATTAACCCAAGATTGTATTCTTTATTAGAAGAATAGAAAGAACAAAATGGCACATGCCAATTAGTGTTCACTGCCCGAGCACACTGCTCAGAAGAGGCCCACTGCTTACAGGAGACACATTGTCTACAAAATAATAAGTATTACATACTTGAACTAAAGAATAGCATCTTCACCATGATTGAGTCAGTTCCATTTAAGCTCAATACTTCTGCTCTACCTTTCGCTTTGCTCCTCTCTACCACACTCTCATCTCCACAAGACACTCATTGAAATGACTTTACAACTCCTTATTTATACAAGACATCGACTTAAGAATTATCATCCAAGCCAGCATACATTACAGAGCAAGCACATAAATACAACATGACTTATTACAAAAAGACTTTATGTGGATCAACACACTGTTGGCTACATAGGTCTGAGACTTCAATCTTTCTTTGGGAACACGCCATTCTTCACAAGACACCTTCCAGATTATCCGCAGGATGTGTAACTCATCCGGTCAGCCAGACTTAAGAACATAATCATCCAGAAGTAATTCTTCAATTTCTAGCTCAATCTTCAATGCGGACCTCCAACATGAACTGGACACAATCCAAAGTCCTTCACAAGCTTGCTTGAATCACCAAGAACATCCATACTACATCTGCTTACTGAAATCATTCTCTCCTTCATCCAGAACCTCAAGAACATAGTCTGTCATTACTATCATAATGGAATAGATGCTTGCGGACCTCCAGACCATGAACCAATTGAGTTATCAATTCAAATTGACTTCCTAAACACTCCACCAAATCCTCAGAACAATATATTTCATTTCTGGATCTCACCAGACCTATCTGTGTCACACTGTCACCTCTGAACATCTGCCAGAACTGGTTTTACTTAAGTGGCCATAACTTCTTCAGATCTTCATGCAAACCTCTAAAATCTTTACTGAATCATCTTAAGAGACATATCTACAAACCCTTTGAAGCGTATCCTCTGATCTTAATCTTATCTAGGATCTTTAGCTCACTATTCTTCTCTGTTCCTAATTAGGACTAATTTTCTTAATATCCTCAGCACACAGCTCATCCAATCCTTGTCATCACTGCAACAGGAGTATGTTGACATCAATGACAACACCGGTTAGGCTCATACTTGCAACAATCTCCCCCTTTGTCATTGATGGCAACATATGATGTGAAAAACTGTTTTACCCATCAAGACAAGAACTTCTCCATACTGTCACAACTCCCCCTATCAACAACCACTCACATGTCTTCTCTTCCTTTACTACTCCCCCTTTGATCATCAACCACTTGTTTTTCACATGTCTTCTCTCCCCTTTGACATCAATGGCAAAGGGCACATACTTACATTACTTCAGAACCATATCAACTACTCCCCCTGAGTAGCAGCTTCCCAAACATTAGTCCAGACCACAAGATATGACTGTGATATCCACCGAATTGATGCACATCAGTGCACCCTAGTTCATCACCAGAGGGGTAATAACCCCTAACTTCTCCCTGAGATACTCAAAAGAGTCCTTAGGTAGAGGTTTAGTAAAGATATCTGCAATCTGATCCTTGGAAGGCACAAACTCCAATCTGACTTCATTCTTGTTCACTTGCTCGCTCAAAAAGTGAAACTTGATGGATATATATTTAGTCTTTGAATGCAACATCGGATTCTTTGATATGTTTATTTCACTTGAATTATCATAGAAGATTGTGATAGGCTCCTCATACTCTACTCTCATGTCTCTTAACATTTGCTTCATCCACAAAACTTGAGTACAACTACCTGCTGCTATAATATATTCTGCTTCTGCAGTGGACAGAGATATTGCCTCTTGCTTCTTGCTTAGCCAAGAAACCAATCTCTTCCCCAAAAAGAATGCTCCACCACTGGTACTCTTCCAGTCATCCACATCTCCAGCCCAATCCGCATCAATATATGCATGAAGAGAGAATTTATGATCTCTAGGATACCACAACCCATACTCAACTATCCCTTTTAGATATCTAAAAATTCTTTTCATTGCCATGACATGAGATTCTCTAGGATCAGCTTGGAATCTAGCAACAAGACCAATAACATTCATAATGTCAAGTCTAGTTTGAGTGAGATACAATAATCCTCCAATCATTGATCTGTACTTTTTCTGACCAATCTTAGGAGAGTCATCATCTTTGCTCAATTTGCATCTGGTTGCCATGAGAGTATTCATTGGTTTTGAGTCTTCCATCCCAAATTTCTTCAATAATTCTTTCACATATTTGGTTTGAGAAATGAAGATTCCTTTCTTTGTTTGAGTGATTTGCAGACCCAAGAAAAAAGTCATTTCCCCAAACATGGACATTTCAAATTCACTTTTAATTTGATTTGCAAAGGTTTTGCACATATTATCTCTTCCCCCCAAAAATGATGTCATCAACAAATACTTCAACAATCAAGATATTTTCATGATCAATTTTGAAATACAAATTACTATCAATAGTACCTTTGTTGAAACTAATCTTCAAAAGGTGCTTATCCAATCTCTCATACCAGGCTCTTGGGGCTTGCTTGAGTCCATACAATGCTTTCTTCAATTTGCAGACCATATCACCATGATCAGACAATTGAAATCCATCTGGTTGCTCAATGTATACTTCTTCTTCCAAGTCACCATTCAGGAAGGTAGATTTGACATCCATCTGATATACTTTGAAATCCTTGAAGGCAACAAAAGCAATAAATAATCTGACTGCTTCAATTCTTGCCACCGGAGCAAAAGTTTTTTCAAAATCAACTCCTTCTACTTGGGAGTAACCCTTGCAGACCAATCTAGATTTGTTTCTGACTACTTCACCATCTTCATTCAGTTTGTTCCGGAAGACCCATTTGGTTCCAATCACATTCTTGTTTTTAGGTCTAGGAACAAGATCCCAACTGTGATTTTTCTAAATTTGCATCAGCTCTTCCTCCATTGCTTTAGTCCAGTTTTCATCATTGCAAGCTTCATTCACTGTCTTAGGTTCATTCTTTGAAATCAGACAATACTCTTCTAAATTTTGAGCAATCCTTCTTCTTGTTTGTACACCTTTGCTTTTATCACTTATGATCTGATCTTCAGAGTGATTCAGTCTTACATACCTGGGAACTTTGGGAGTTTCTTGCACTTCTGATTCTTGAACAGGTTCATTCAAACTTATCTCTTCTTCCTGATTTACCGCATCAGTGTGAATCTGAATTTTAGAGGGAGCTTGGACTTCTTGAACAAAAACATCATTTTGATCATCTTCATCATATTCATAAAACCTTGAGGGTTTTTCAATGCCTTCATCAACCTTCACATTTGTACTTTCTACAATCTTCCTCAATCTCTTGTTATAACACTGGTATGCTTTGCTTTGAGTAGAATAGCCCAAGAATATTCCTTCATCACTTCTAGCATCAAATTTTCTTAGATCTTCATCTCTTTTAATGTAACATTTGCTACCAAAGGCTCTGAAATACCTCATAGTGGGAGTGATGCCAAACCAAAGTTCATAAGGAGTCTTACCAGTATTGCTTCTGATTTGTACTCAATTGAGAGTATAGACTGCAGTGCTTACAACTTCTCTCCAATAGATCTGAGGAACATTTGCTTCCATCATCATGGTTCTAGATGTTTCCTGGATGGTCCGGTTCTTTCTCTCCACTACTCCATTCTGCTGTGGAGTCCTAGGAGCAGACAACTATCTTTTTATTCCATGTTTCTCACAGAATTCTATGAACTCACCAAATGTGAATTCTCCACCTCTATCAGACCTTAGACATTTTAATTTTAATCCAGTTTCATTCTCTAACATATCTTTGAATATTTTGAATTTCTCAAGAGCTTCTAATTTCTCTTTCAGAAAAGTCACCCACATCATTCGGGAATGGTCATCAATTAATAACATGAAGTATCTATCACCTTGCACACTCCTGATTCTTGCCGGACCACATAGATCAGTATGAACTAAGTCTAATAATCCGGTAGAAGATTGTTCCTTGATTTTGAATGAGACTCTGCTTTGTTTACCCAACTAACATTCCTTGCACAAACTATTGGTAGGTTTTACCAATCTTGGAAGATCTCTTACGCCCTGAGTGTTGCTTATCTTGATGGTATTATCAAAATTCACATGACACATTCTCCTATGTCACAACCAACTCTAATCAATTTGAACAAATAAGCAACTTTTACTAGTACCAACCAAGTGGAAGATGTTACCTTTAGTTTGAGTACCAGATGCAATCTCTGTTCCAGAATTGTCAAAGATCTTGCATTTTCCATTTTTGAATCAGAGATCGTAGCCTTTGTCCACCAACTGTCCAACATTGAGAAGATTGTGCTTCAAGCCTTGAACATACAGTACATTACTAGTTTTGTTCTTTCCATCAAAAGAAATAGTTCCTCTACCCTTGATTCTGCCAGCAAAATTATCACCAAATTTTACCATTCCTCCTTCATACCTTTCCAAATCTATGAATTTATTTTTGTCACCTGTCATATGGTGAGAGCATCCACTATCAATGACCCAATCATCCTTTTCCTTAATTTGGGCAGCCAGAGCTCTTTCTACAATTTTATGATTGACAGACTCAGAGGGCATTGGATCTTTTTCCTTGATGGCAATAAACACCCAGTCACTTCCATATTTGTTTCCTATCTCTGATTTATCATCTGTTACTCCTTCATTATCATCATCTTCATGAACATAGTAACAATTCTTCTGGAACCTTGATCTGTTAGGATTTGGCCTTGAAAATCTTTCCGGACACCTTGAGGCAAATGACCAATCTTAGTGCAGTTAAAACATTTAAAAGGCAATTTCTCTTCATACTTATTGGATCCTCTTAGGAGCCTTCTAGCAATAAGGGCTTCAAGTTGAGCAGCTTCTGCTTCATCTTCTTCCAGGTCTTTTCTTGCTTTCTCATACCATGAAAGTTTCTTTGAAGAGTTCTCTCCCGGATCAAACTTTTGTTTTCCTTTAATATAAGCACTAGATTTGAAAGAAGATTCAGTCTTGGGAGGGGCATCTCCAAACTTAGTCAATTCAAATGCAACCAATTTACCCACCAATTGATCTCTTGTGATACCTGAAATAGATCTGAATTCTTCAATAGTAGCAACCTTATATTTGTAAGAATTAGGAAGGGATCTGAGAACTTTGCCAACAATCTCATCTTCATCCAAGACTCCACCAACACATCTAATGCCACAAACAACCTCATTTACTATTGGCATAAATGTAGTGATATTTTCATCTTCTCTCATCTTCAGATTTTTGAATTTTCCTTTCAGACTTTGTAGCTTGGCACATTTAACATACTTGTCTCCTTCATGCAAAAGTTCTAGTTTTTTCCAAATCTCAAAAGTAGTTTGTAGGTCAACAACATTTGTTATCTCTGAATCAGACAAGGCACTTAGAAGAACTTCTTTAGTCCGTAGATTTTTTTCAGCATCTCTGATTTCATCTACTGTTCTCAAACCATTTTGTGGAGGAGTATACTTCTTTGAAGCCATGATCCAATACTACATTCCCATACATTGTAAGTGACATTCCATGTGACTTTTCCAAAGAGAGAAATTGGTTCCATCAAACCTCAAACTATCCTTCTTGTAGGATGACATTCTAGATCTCCTCAAGTGGTTAATCTCTTTTAGAGGAACTTAGCTCTGATACCAATTGTTAGATTTTGGGCAGACAATTGAGAGGGGGGGTGAATCAGTTGTCCAAAACTTTCTTTCAATTAAACACTTAAATCCACTTTGTAATTCAACAACATAATAATAAATCAATCATGGAAACATAATGCATTAAATCAAGAGCTGAAACACATTAACACACAAGACACCAAGATTTTGACGTGGAAAACCTAGTTAAGGGAAAAAACTATGGGGTGATTAACCCAAGATTGTATTCTCTGTTAGAAGAATAGAAAGAACAAAATGGCACATGCCAATTAGGGCTCACTGCCTGAGCACACTGCTCAGAAGAGGTCCACTGCCTACAGAAGACACACTATCTACAAAGTAATAAGTATTACATACTTGAACTAAAGAATAGCATCTTCACCATGCTTGAGTCGGTTCCATTTAAGCTCAATACTTCTGCTCTACCTTTTTCTCTGCTCCTCTCTACCACACTCTCATCTCCACAAGACACTCATTGAAATGACTTCACAACTCTTTATTTATACAAGACATTGACTTAGGAATTATCATCCAAGTTGGCATACATTACAGAGCAAGCACATAAATACAACATGACTTATTACAAAAAGACTTTACGTGGATCAACACATTGTCGGCTACATAGGTCTGAGACTTCAATCTTTCTTTGGGAACACACCATTCTTCATAGGACACCTTTCAGATCATCCGCAGGATGTGTAACTCATCCGGTCGGCCAGACTTAAGAAGAACATCATCATCCAGAAGTAATTATTCAATTTCTGGCTTAATCTTCAATGCGGACCTCCAACATGAACTGGACACAATCCAAAGACCTCCACAAGCTTGCCTGAATCACCAAGAACATCCATACTACATCTGCTTACTGAAATCATTCTCTCCTTCATCTGGAACCTCAAGAACACAGTCTGTCATTACTATCATAATGGAATAGATGCTTTCAGTCCTCCAAACCATGAACCAATTGAGTTATCAATTCACATTGACTTCCTGAACACTCCACCAAATCCATAGAACAAGATATTTCATTTCTGGATCTCACCAGACCTATCTGTGTCACACTATCACCTCTGAACATCTGCCAGAACTAGTTTTACTTAAGTGGCCATAACTTCTTCAGATCTTCATGCGGACCTCTAAAATCTTCACTAAATCATCTTAAGAGACATATCTACAAACCCTTTGAAGCGCATCCTCTGATCTTCATCTTATCTAGGATCTTTAGCTCACTGTTCTTCTCTATTCCTGATTAGAATTAATTTTCTCAATATCCTCAGCACACAGCTCATCCAATCCTTGTCATCACTGCAGCAGGAGTATGTTGACATCAATGACAACACCGGTTAGGCTCATAGTTGCAACACACATTAGTTGGCCACTTCATTTGAGAGTACCAAACTTGAGGATGTGTGCCTAATTTTCATAAGCATCAAAGATTTTGTTAGTAATGGTTGTTTTTCATGGAGCATTGACTAATTGGTCATGTTGGGAATTAGATTTTTTTTCATATCATGGATTTTGGTTGTTTTGGTTTTGGAAAACCATTCATGATTTTTCCTCCCTGATTGTCTATAAATTGTATTGCTTGGATAGTTTTTTTATGCATCTTTTGTAGGTTGAGCATCGTTACTACTAAAATACAGTTAGATGAAGGGAGAAACTTGGTTGTATTGATGCAATACTTATATTGGATTAATACATAATTGTCCTCTCTTTGATGGTGGATTTTTTTCTTGAAATGTTTTCTCTACATACATTTGGTGTTATGTGCTCATTTATATGTGCTTTCTGATTTTAATTTACTTTTATAAACTCCTACATGCTTCTCCAAGTTCCATTTCAGATTTATAATGGTTTATCACATGATCTAAATTTTATTTGAACAGTTAATTTTATAATATTACAGCATTTGTTTAAATATTTTATCAACAATCTATTTTTATATTTCATTTTAGTGAACCCAAAGATCTTACTCAACTTTAGGATTCTCCTTTTCTAAAAGCAAACAAAAACATACATTTTTTTTTATTGTTGCTTTGTTTAATGCAAATCTAGATTTATGGTACAAGTTTTCTTTTATGTAAATTTAAAAAAATTGACCACATATCTATTTGCTAAACAATTCAATCATTTTTTCATTCCATTTATACAAAGACAAAATTATACACCAAGTAAAAACAAATGAAAACATCACAAAACACTTTCTTTGTTTCCCTTAGTAGGTTCCTTTTGTTACCAACTATCACAAAACCAAACCCAACATTCTCAAAACTTCATCAAATCAACCCAACACTCTCCCATCTTCTTACCCATACTTGTTATTTGTGTGTTTTAGGGTGTATTCCATCCAACAATTCTTCTATCCATTTATGATATAGCCATAGGCTCAACTCATTTTCTACCATGGCTCACAATGAAACCTCTCACATAAAATATGTGAGAAATTCCTAATACCTTAATGGTGATGAAATTTTTTTATCATGAAACCCATTTTGAGAAAATAATACAATTTTTACTAAGCCATTATCCAAAAAATCTATCTTCTTTGAGATGACATTAAAAACCTTGAGGATGGCACTAACTTATCATCCCTCATAGATTCCCTTCATAATCTTTTTATCACTACCTCTTATGGTATGGATATCCTTAAGGGCATAGGGAATATAGTGATAGAGTCTCATCTCCCAAAAACATTACCTCTTACCTATACTCCTTCATTGCTTCTTTCCAACAAATATCTCCACCTTTTGATATGGTGTGGAGTCTGATCACTCTGCAAGTGGGAGATTGTTGTTATATGGAGCCTAATTAGACTCAAAGGTTAAATTTACCCCACTTTTATCAGCACGGTTTCCCCCCAAATTATTTAACGGGGTCAAGGGGCAACGCCCCTTGCCGGGGTTTGGGGGTAGTACCCCCAAGACGAGGTTAAGGGGCGGTGCCCCTTGCGGGGCCTAGGGGCAATGCCCTTGGCGTGCTCCCTGTACAGGGTGGGGTTGAAGGGAAGTGCCCCTAAAACCTCCACCAATTTTTTATTATTTTATTGAGGCATTGGGAGTTATTTTTCTATTGGCCGACATAAAAAAACCCTATTTTTGTAACTGGCATAAGGCTTGATAAAAGTGGCTAAGGGTTAGGGTTTCTATTGACGGATTATAGCATTTTGTAGTGGTATTGAGTTACAAGGATTGTTGGATGTAATCGGTTTGATTTACTGAATAATAATATTGGACTCTCTGTTGGTGGATGTAGCCCAAGTTTGGGTGAACCACGTTAAAACTTGTCTCTCGTTGTTATTATTTCTGTGTATTTCCATTCCTCTATTTAATCTTTATTTGCATTTAATTGATATCTTTTGCATGCAATTCATAACAAGTGGTATCAGAGTGGGTTGTGTTCGATTATTGTTTGCAGGAAGGTCTCATGGTTGAGTGGGAGTCTCACGATTGAGTGGGAGCAATGGTGGACGAGAGTAAATTGAAGGTAGATAAATTCAATGGGCAGAACTATCAATTATGGAAGATGCAGATGGAGGATTATCTCTATTAGAAGGATTTATAGAGGCCATTAGAAGGAATAGCCAAGAAACCGGTAGCAATGACTGATGAGGATTGGAATCTTCTGGACAGAAAGGCACTAGGAACAATTCAGTTGTGCCTGGCACCATCTGTGGTGTTCAATATAACAAACGTGATGACAACAAGTGAACTGATGAAAGATTTAGCTAAATTGTATAAAAAACCCTCAGCCTCAAATAAGGTATTTCTCATGAAACGTTTGTTTAATCTAAAAATGATTGAAGGTGGATCTGTGACAGATCATTTAAACGAGTTTAATATGATTACCAGTCAATTAACTTCTGTAAAAGTGAAATTTGATGAAGAGGTGAGGGCTCTCTTGATATTATTTTCTTTGCCAAAAAGTTGGAATAGCTTGGTAATGGTTGTAACTCTGTCTCTGGTTCAAATATTTTGAAATTTGATGATCTTGTTAGTGTTATCCTTAGTGAGGAAATGCAACAGAAAATCTTAGGAGGGTCCACATCAGGTAGTGTTTTGAATGCAGAAAGCAGGGGTAGATTAAAGGAGAGAGGAAAAGGTTCTGGAGGTCATGGGAAGTCACAAGGAAAATCAAAGGACAAGAAGTCCCAATCCAAAGGATAGAAGGATTGCTGATACTGTGGGAAACCGGGTCATCTGAAAAAAGATTGCTGGTCTCAGAAGAATAAAGGAGACAAACAAGAAGGAAATAAGGAGGCAAACATGGTAAGTAATAAATCTGAAGATGATGCTTTGATTCTTTCTCTAGATAATGTTGATGATTCATGGGTTTTAGATTCAGGGGCCTCATTTCATGCTACGCCCCATAGAAGTTATTTTCTTGATTATGTCCAAGGGGATTTTGGGTTGGTTTATTTGAGAGATAACGAACCCTGTTAGATTGTTGGGAAGGGAAGAATCAAGATTAAGTTGCAGAATGGGAATTATTAGCTACTACAAGAGGTAAGGCATGTTCCAAGGTTGAGTAGGAATTTAATTTTAGTAGGGTAGCTAGCTGATGAAGGTTGTATTGTTACATTTACTGATAAAAATTAGAAAGTTTCAAGAGGTGCCTTAATAGTAGAAAAAGGTGTGAAAGTAGGTACCTTATATCTTTGTACAGGTCATATTGTTCCTTCTACTTTAGCTGTTGCAGAGAAAAAAGAAACAGGTTTAGGAATAGTTGCTGCGGGTTCACAGGAAGAGACTAAAACAGTTGCTACAACTTCTGAGACAACACTGTGGCATAACAGACTTGGGCATATGAGTGAAAAAGGTATGAAGGTACTTCATTCTAAGAAAGTTTTACTAGGTATGAAATGTATTAATATAGATTTATGTGAAAGTTGTGTGTATGGAAAACAAAAGAGAGTTAGTTTTGTCAAGGATGGGAAGCAAAAGAAAGATGAAAAGTTGGAGCTTGTACATACAGATGTATGGGGACTAGCTCAGGTATCTTCTCTCGGTGGCTCTCGGTATTATGTTACATTCATAGACGATGCAACTAGGAAGGTTTGGATTTATAAATGCTGGTGAACCAGAAGAGTATGATGAAGCTATGCAGGTGGATACAAAGGTTTAGTGGGAGCTTGCAATGAAAGAAGAAATGGACTCCTTGCTGAAAAATCAAACTTGGGAATTATGTAAGTTGCATGTAGGTAAAAAGGCTTTACCAAACAAATGGGTTTATAGGCTGAAAGAGGAAGATGGAGGTAAGAAAAGATTTAAAGCTAGGTTAGTTGTAAAAGGATTTGCATAGAAGAAAGGTATTGATTTTGATGAGATATTTTCTCCAGTTGTCAAGATGACTTCTATTTGTACTATTTTAAGTATTGTGGCTGCTGAAGATTTACATTTGGAACAGCTAGATGTGAAAACTGCCTTTCTCCATAGTGATTTGGAGGAGGAGATTTATATGGAACAACCACAGGGATTTGAGGTCAAAGGTAAGGAGAAACTGATGTGCAGATTGAAGAAGAGTTTATATGGCTTGAAACAAGCACCTCAGCAATGGTATTTGAAATTTGATAGTTTTATGGATGAGCAAGGCTACAATTGGTGTAATTCTGACCATTGTGTTTATTTTAAGAGGTTGGATAATGACATCTACACTATTTTATGTTTATATGTTGATGACATGCTTGTAGCAGGGTCTGACATGGATCACATAAGAGAGTTAAAACAATAGTTAGCACAATCATTTACTATGAAGGATTTGGGGGCAGAAAAGTAAATCCCTGTCGCAATACAGGGCGGGATTGAAGGGCAGTGCCCCTGAAACCTCCACCGATTTTTCATTATTTTATTGAGGCATCGGGAGTTATTTTTCTATTGGCCGACATAAAAAACCCTATTTTTGTAACTGGCATAAGGCTTGATAAAAGCGGCTAAGGGTTAGGGTTTCTATTGATGGATTGTAGCATTTTGCAGTGGTATTGAGTTACAAGGATTGTTGGTTGTAATCGGTTTGATTTACTGAATAATAATATTGGACTCTCTATTGGTGGATGTAGCCAAAGTTTGGGTGAACCACGTTAAAACTTGTCTCTCGCTGTTATTATTTCTATGTATTTCCATTCCTCTATTTAATCTTTATTTGCATTTAATTGATATCTTTTGCATGCAATTCATAACAAGTGGTATCAGAGTGGGTTGTGTTTGATGATTGTTTGCAGGAAGGTCTCATGGTTGAGTGGGAGTCTCAGGATTGAGTGGGAGCAATGGTGGACGAGAGTAAATTGAAGGTAGATAAATTCAATGGGCAGAACTATCAATTATGGAAGGTGCAGATGGAGGATTATCTCTATTAGAAGGATTTATACAGGCCATTAGAAGGAATAGCCAAGAAACCGGTAGCAATGACTGATGAGGATTGGAATCTTCTAGACAGAAAGGCACTAGGAACCATTCAGTTGTGCCTGGCACCATCTGTGGCGTTCAATATAACAAAAGTGATGACAACAAGTGAACTGATGAAAGATTTGGCTAAATTGTATAAAAAACCTTCAGCCTCAAATAAGGTATTTCTCATGAAGCATTTGTTTAGTCTAAAAATGATTGAAGGTGGATCTGTGACAGATCATTTAAATGAGTTTAATACGATTACCAGTCAATTAACTTCTGTAAAAGTGAAATTTGATGAAGAGGTGAGGGCTCTCTTGATATTATTTTCTTTGCCAAAAAGTTGGAATAACTTGGTAATGGCTGTAAGTAACTCTGTCTCTGGTTCAAATACTTTGAAATTTGATGATGTTGTTAGTGTTATCCTTAGTGAGGAAATGCAACGGAAAATCTTAGGAGGGTCCACATCAGGTAGTGTTTTGAATGCAGAAAGCAGGGGTAGATTAAAGGAGAGAGGAAAAGGTTCTGGAGGTCATGGGAAGTCACAAGGAAAATCAAAGGATAGAAGGATTGCTGATACTGTGGGAAACTGGGTCATCTAAAGAAAGATTGCTGGTCTCATAAGAATAAAGGAGACAAAGAAGAAGGAAATAAGGAGGCAAATATGGTAAGTAATAAATCTGAAGATGATTCTTTGATTCTTTCCCTAGATAATGTTGATGATTCATGGGTTTTAGATTCAGGGGCCTCATTTCATGCTACGCCCCATAGAAGTTATTTTCTTGATTATGTCCAAGGGGATTTTGGGTTGGTTTATTTGAGAGATAACGAACCCTGTTAGATTGTTGGGAAGGGAAGAATCAAGATTAAGTTGCAGAATGGGAATTATTAGCTACTACAAGAGGTAAGGCATGTTCCAAGGCTAAGTAGGAATTTAATTTCAGTAGGGCAGCTAGCTGATAAAGTTTGTATTGTTACATTTACTGATAAAAATTAGAAAGTTTCAAGAGGTGCCTTAATAGTAGAAAAAGGTGTGAAAGTAGGTACCTTATATCTTTGTACAGGTCATACTGTTCCTTCTACTTTAGCTGTTGCAGAGAAAAAACAAACAGGTTCAGGAATAGTTGTTGCGGGTTCACAGGAAGAGACTAAAACAGTTGCTACAACTTCTGAGACAACACTGTGGCATAACAAACTTGGGCATATGAGTGAAAAAGGTATGAAGGTACTTCATTCTAAGAAAGTTTTACTAGGTCTGAAATGTATTAATATAGATTTATGTGAAAGTTGTGTGTATGGAAAATAAAAGAGAGTTAGTTTTCTCAAGGATGGGAAGCCAAAGAAAGATAAAAAGTTGGAGCTTGTACATACAGATGTATCGGGACTAGCTCAAGTATCTTCTCTCGGTGGCTCTCAATATTATGTTACATTCATAGATGATGCAACTAGGAAGGTTTGGATTTATAGATGCTGGTGAACCAGAAGGGTATGATGAAGCTATGCAGGTGGATACAAAGGTTTAGTGGGAGCTTGCAATGAAAGAAGAAATGGACTCCTTGCTGAAAAATCAAACTTAGGAATTATGTAAGTTGCATGTAGGTAAAAAGGCTTTACCAAACAAATGGGTTTATAGGCTAAAAGAGGAAGATGGAGGTAAGAAAAGATTTAAAGCCAGGTTAGTTGTAAAAGGATTTGCATAGAAAAAAGGTATTGATTTTGATGAGATATTTTCTCCATTTGTCAAGATGACTTCTATTTGTACTGTTTTAAGTATTGTGGTTGCTGAAGATTTGCATTTGGAACAACTAGATGTGAAAACTACCTTTCTCCATGGTGATTTGGAGGAGGAGATTTATATGGAACAACCATAGGGATTTGAGGTCAAAGGTAAGGAGAAACTGATGTGCAGATTGAAGAAGATTTTATATGGCTTGAAACAAGCACCTCGGCAATGGTATTTGAAATTTGAAAGTTTTATGGCTGAGCAAGACTACAACTGGTGTAATTCTGACCATTGTGTTTATTTTAAGAGGTTGAATAATGAGAGCTACACTATTTTATGTTTATATGTTGATGACATGCTTGTAGCAGGGTCTGACATGGATCACATAAGAGAGTTAAAACAATAGTTAGCACAATCATTTACTATGAAGGATTTGGGGGTAGAAAAACAAATCCCTGTCGCAATACAGGGCTGGGTTGAAGGGCAGTGCCCCTGAAATGTCCACCGATTTTTTATTATTTTATTGAGGCATCGGGAGTTATTTTTCTATTGGCCGACATAAAAAAACCCTATTTTTGTAACCGACATAAGGCTTGATAAAAGCGGCTAAGGGTTAGGGTTTCTATTGATGGATTGTAGCATTTTGCAGTGGTATTGAGTTACAAGGATTGCTGGTTGTAATCGGTTTGATTTACTGAATAATAATATTGGACTCTCTGTTGGTGGATGTAGCCCAAGTTTGGGTGAACCACATTAAAACTTGTCTCTCATTATTATTTCTGTGTATTTCCATTCCTCTATTTAATCTTTATTTGCATTTAATTGATATCTTTTGCATGCAATTCATAACAAGTGGTATCAGAGTGGGTTGTGTTAGATTATTGTTTGCAGGAAGGTCTCATGGTTGAGTGGAAGTCTCACGATTGAGTGGGAGCAATGGTGGATGAGAGTAAATTGAAGGTAGATAAATTCAATGGGCAGAACTATCAATTATGGAAGATGTAGATGGAGGATTATCTCTATTAGAAGGATTTATAGAGGCCATTAGAAGGAATAGCAAAAAAACTAGTAGCAATGACTGATGAGGATTAGAATCTTCTGGACAGAAAGGCACTAGGAACCATTCAGTTGTACCTGGCACCATCTGTGGCGTTCAATATAACAAAAGTGATGACAACAAGTGAACTGATGAAAGATTTGGCTAAATTGTATAAAAAACCCTCAGCCTCAAATAAGGTATTTCTCATGAAGTGTTTGTTTAATCTAAAAATGATTGAAGGTGGATCTGTGACAGATCATTTAAATAAGTTTAATACGATTACCAGTCAATTAACTTCTGTAAAAGTGAAATTTGATGAAGAGGTGAGGGCTCTCTTGATATTATTTTCTTTGCCAAAAAGTTGGAATAGCTTGGTAATGGATGTAAGTAACTCTGTCTCTGGTTCAAATACTTTGAAATTTGATGATGTTGTTAGTGTTATCCTTAGTGAGGAAATGCAACGGAAAATCTTAGGAGGGTCCACATTAGGTAGTGTTTTGAATGCAGAAAGCAGGGGTAGATTAAAGGAGAGAGGAAAAGGTTCTGGAGGTCATGGGAAGTCACAAGGAAAATCAAAGGACAAGAGGTCCCAATCCGAAGGATAGAAGGATTGCTGATACTGTGGGAAACTGGGTCATCTGAAGAAAGATTGCTGGTCTCAGAAGAATAAAGGAGACAAACAAGAAGGAAATAAGTAGGCAAATATGGTAAGTAATAAATCTGAAGATGATGCTTTGATTCTTTCCCTAGATAATGTTGATGATTCATGGGTTTTAGATTCAGGGGCCTCATTTTATGCTACGACCCATAGAAGTTATTTTCTTGATTATGTCCAAGGGGATTTTGGGTTGGTTTATTTGAGAGATAATGAACACTATTACATTGTTGGGAAGGGAAGAATCAAGATTAAGTTGCAGAATGGGAATTATTAGCTACTACAGGAGGTAAGGCATGTTCCAATGCTGAGTAGGAATTTAATTTCAGTAGGGCAGCTAGCTGATGAAGGTTGTATTGTTACATTTACTGATAAAAATTAGAAAGTTTCAAGAGGTGCCTTAATAGTAGAAAAAGGTGTGAAAGTAGGTACCTTATATCTTTGTACAGGTCATACTATTATTTCTACTTTAGTTGTTGCAGAGAAAAAAGAAACAGGTTTAGGAATAGTTGCTGCGGGTTCACAGGAAGAGACTAAAACAGTTGCTACAGTTTCTGAGACAACACTGTGGCATAACAGACTTGGGCATATGAGTGAAAAAGGTATGAAGGTACTTCATTCTAAGAAAGTTTTACTAGGTCTGAAATGTATTAATATAGATTTATGTGAAAGTTGTGTGTATGGAAAACAAAAGAGAGTTAGTTTTGTCAAGGATGGGAAGCAAAAGAAAGATGAAAAGTTGGAGCTTGTACATACAGATTTATGGGGACTAGCTCAGGTATCTTCTCTCGGTGGCTCTCGGTATTATGTTACATTCATAGAGGATGCAACTAGGAAGGTTTGGATTTATAGATGCTGGTGAACCAGAAGGGTATGATGAAGCTATGCAGGTGGATACAAAGGTTTAGTGGGAGCTTGCAATGAAAGAAGAAATGGACTCCTTGCTGAAAAATCAAACTTGGGAATTATGTAAGTTGCATGTAGGTAAAAAGGCTTTACCAAAAAAATGGGTTTATAGGCTGAAAGAGGAAGATGGAGGTAAGAAAAGATTTAAAGCCAGGTTAGTTGTAAAAGGATTTGCATAGAAAAAAGGTATTGATTTTGATGAGATATTTTCTCCAGTTGTCAAGATGACTTCTATTTGTACTGTTTTAAGTATTGTGGCTGCTGAAGATTTGCATTTGGAACAGCTAGATGTGAAAACTACCTTTCTCCATGGTGATTTGGAGGAGGAGATTTATATGGAACAACCATAGGGATTTGAGGTTAAAGGTAAGGAGAAACTGATGTGCAGATTGAAGAAGAGTTTATATGGCTTGAAACAAGCACCTCGGCAATGGTATTTGAAATTTGATAGTTTTATGGCTGAGCAAGGCTACAACTGGTGTAATTCTAACCATTGTGTTTATTTTAAGAGGTTGGATAATGAGAGCTGCACTATTTTATGTTTATATGTTGATGACATGCTTGTAGCAGGGTCTGACATGGATCACATAAGAGAGTTAAAACGATAGTTAGCACAATCATTTACTATGAAGGATTTGGGGGCAGAAAAGCAAATCCCTGTCGCAATACAGGGCGGGGTTGAAGGGCAGTGCCCTTGAAACCTCCACTGATTTTTTATTATTTTATTGAGGCATCGGGAGTTATTTTTCTATTGGCCGACATAAAAAAACCCTAATTTTGTAATCGGCATAAGGCTTGATAAAAGCGGCTAATGGTTAGGGTTTCTATTGATGGATTGTAGCATTTTGCAGTGGTATTGAGTTACAAGGATTGCTGGTTGTAATCGGTTTGATTTATTAAATAATAATATTGGACTCTCTGTTGGTGGATGTAGCCCAAGTTTGGGTGAACCACGTTAAAACTTGTCTCTCGTTGTTATTATTTCTGTGTATTTCCATTCCTCTATTTAATCTTTATTTGCATTTAATTGATATCTTTTGCATGCAATTCATAACAAGTGGCATTAGAGTGGGTTGTGTTCGATGATTGTTTGCACGAAGGTCTCATGGTTGAGTGGGAGTCTCACGATTGAGTGGGAGCAATGGTGGATGAGAGTAAATTGAAGGTAGATAAATTCAATGGGCAGAACTATCAATTATGGAAGATGCAGATGGAGGATTATCTCTATTAGAAGGATTTATAGAGGCCATTAGAAGGAATAGCCAAGAAACCGGTAGCAATGACTGATGAGGATTAGAATCTTCTGGACAGAAAGGCACTAGGAACCATTTAGTTGTGCCTGGCACCATTTGTGGCATTCAATATAACAAAAGTGATGAAAACTAGTGAACTGATGAAAGATTTGGCTAAATTGTATAAAAAACCCTCAGCCTCAAATAAGGTATTTCTCATGAAGCGTTTGTTTAATCTAAAAATGATTGAAGGTGGATCTGTAACAGATCATTTAAATGAGTTTAATATGATTACCAGTCAATTAACTTCTGTAAAAATGAAATTTGATGAAGAGGTGAGGGCTCTCTTGATATTATTTTCTTTGCCAAAAAGTTGGAATAGCTTGGTAATGGCTGTAAGTAATTCTGTCTCTGGTTCAAATACTTTGAAATTTGATGATGTTGTTAGTGTTATCCTTAGTGAGGAAATGCAATGGAAAATCTTAGGAAGGTCCACATCAGGTAGTGTTTTGAATGCAGAAAGCAGGGGTAGATTAAAGGAGAGAGGAAAAGGTTCCGGAGGTCATGGGAAGTCACAAGGAAAATCAAAGGACAAGAGGTCCCAATCCAAAGGATAGAAGGATTGCTAATACTGTGGGAAACTGGGTCATTTGAAGAAAGATTGCTGGTCTCAGAAGAATAAAGGAGACAAACAAGAAGGAAATAAGGAGGCAAATATGGTAAGTAATAAATCTGAAGATGATGCTTTGATTCTTTCCCTAGATAATGTTTATGATTCATGGGTTTTAGATTCAGGGGCCTCATTTCATACTACGCTCCATAGAAGTTATTTTCTTGATTATGTCCAAGGGGATTTTGGGTTGGTTTATTTGAGAGATAACGAACCCTGTTAGATTGTTGGGAAGGGAAGAATCAAGATTAAGTTGCAGAATGGGAATTATTAGCTATTACAAGAGGTAAGGCATGTTCCAAGGTTGAGTAGGAATTTAATTTCAGTAGGGCAGCTAGCTGATGAAGGTTGTATTGTTACATTTACTGATAAAAATTAGAAAGTTTCAAGAGGTGCCTTAATAGTAGAAAAAGGTGTGAAAGTAGGTACCTTATATCTTTGTATAGGTCATACTGTTCCTTCTACTTTAGCTGTTGCAGAGAAAAAATAAACAGGTTTAAGAATAGTTGTTGCGGGTTCATAGGAAGAGACTAAAACAGTTGCTACAGCTTCTGAGACAACACTGTGGCATAACAGACTTGGGCATATGAGTGAAAAAGGTATGAAGGTACTTCATTCTAAGAAAGTTTTACTAGGTCTGAAATGTATTAATATAGATTTATGTGAAAGTTGTGTGTATGGAAAACAAAAGAGAGTTAGTTTTGTCAAGGATGGGAAGCAAAAGAAAAATGAAAAGTTGGAGCTTGTACATACAGATGTATGGGGACTAGCTCAGGTATCTTCTCTCGGTGGCTCTCGGTATTATGTTACATTCATAGACGATGCAACTAGGAAGGTTTGGATTTATAGATGCTGGTGAACCAGAAGGGTATGATGAAGCTATGCAGGTGGATACAAAGGTTTAGTGGGAGCTTGCAATGAAAGAAGAAATGGACTCCTTGCTGAAAAATCAAACTTGGGAATTATGTAAGTTGCATGTAGGTAAAAAGGCTTTACCAAACAAATGGGTTTATAGGCTGAAAGAGGAAGATGGAGATAAGAAAAGATTTAAAGCCAGGTTAGTTGTAAAAGGATTTGCATAGAAGAAAGGTATTGATTTTGATGAGATATTTTCTCCAGTTGTCAAGATGACTTCTATTTGTACTGTTTTAAGTATTGTAGCTGCTGAAGATTTGCATTTGGAACAGCTAGATGTGAAAACTACCTTTTTCCATGGTGATTTAGAGGAGGATATTTATATGGAACAACCATAGGGATTTGAGGTCAAAGGTAAGGAGAAATTGATGTGCAGATTGAAGAAGAGTTTATATGGCTTGAAACAAGCACCTCGGCAATGGTATTTGAAATTAAATAGTTTTATGGCTAAGCAAGGCTACAACTGGTGTAATTCTGACCATTGTGTTTATTTTAAGAGGTTGGATAATGACAACTACACTATTTTATGTTTATATGTTGATGACATGCTTGTAGCAGGGTCTGACATGGATCACATTAGAGAGTTAAAACAATAGTTAGCACAATCATTTACTATGAAGGATTTGGGGGTAGAAAAACAAATCCTTGGTATGAAAGTTTGCAGAGATAGGAAGAATATAAAATTGACTCTATCTCAGGCTAATTATGTTGAAAAGGTGTTGCAGAGATTCCATATGGACAATGCAAAAGTTGTCAGCACACCTTTGCCTAGTCATTTGAAATTGATTAAAGAGATGTGTCAAAAGACACAAGAGGAGGAAGAAAAAATGTCCTAGGTACCATATGCTTTAGATGTAGGAAGTTTAATGTACGCCATGGTATGCACGAGACTGGATATTGCACATGCTGTAGGAGTCATAAGCAGGTATATGAGTCATCCCAGATTGATGTATTGGAATGCGGTAAAATGGATTCTCAGATATTTGAGAGGTACATCCAATAAACAATTATGTTTTGGGGGCTCTAATACTGATTTAGCAGGTTAAGTAGTCTCAGATTTGGTAGGAAATATTTATACCAGGCAAAGTACTACAGGTTATGTCTTTATTGTAGGTAGGACAGCGGTGAGTTGGATCTTCAGGTTACAAAAGGTGGTTGCTTTATCCACCACGGAGGTAGAGTATGTAGCTGCAACAGAGGCAAGCAAGGAGATCATATGGATGTAATCTTTCATGGAAGAATTGGGCAACCAACAGGCTAATAGTTCTTTGTATATAGATAGTCAGAGTGCCATACATCTTGCAAAGATTTCTTCCTTGCATTCAAAGATAAAACACATACAGCTCAGGTATCACTTCATCCGGTCAGTGTTAGATGATGGACAGTTAAGGCTGGAAAAGATACATACAAATGAAAATCCAGCGGATATGTCTATGAAGGTAGTGACAAAGGAGAAGCTAAGCTCCTCTTCAGCTTCAGTTGGTCTTCAAGACTGAAAACAAAAAAAATAGAACAACAGGGTCCAGGGTGCTTATTTCGAGTGGGAGCTACAGGGTCAGCGGTGTTATGATTAGTCTCCAAGTGGAAGATGATATGGTATGGAGTCTGATCAGTCTCCAAGTGAGAAATTGTTGTTATATGGAGCCTAACCAGACTCAAAGGTTAAATTTACCCCATTTTATAGGCACAGTTTCCCCCCAAATTATTTAACGGGGTCAAGGGGCAGTGCCCTTGGCACACTCCCTGTTGCGATACAGGGCGGGGTCAAGGAGCAGCGCCCCGAAACCTCCAACAATTTTTTATTATTTTAATGAGGCATCGGGAGTTATTTTTCTATTGGCTGACATAAAAAAACCCTATTTTTGTAACTGACATAAGGCTTGATAAAAGCGGCTAAGGGTTAGGGTTTCTGTTGATGGATTGTAGCATTTTGCAGCGGTATTGAGTTGCAAGGATTGCTGGTTGTAATCGGTTTGATTTACTAAATAATAATATTGGACTGTCTGTTGGTGGATGTAGCCCGAGCTTGGGTGAACCACGTTAAAACTTGTCTCTCACTGTTATTATTTCTATGTATTTCCATTCCTCTGTTTAATCTTTATTTGCATTTAATTGATATCTTCTGTATGCAATTCATAACACCTTTACCCAGTTCTTTTATACCTACTTACTCTCAACCTCCTCTTTTCTTCTCTTCTTTACTTCTCCCTCACCACTTACCCACCCCCCATGTTGTTCGTGTCTCTACTATTATAACTCCCACCTCCCTATAAACCCTTCCCCCTACTTATCCTTGTCTTAACCTCCCATTCTTTGCCTTGCATAAATCCTTTTATTATTCTTAGCTAGTACCTTCTACCCCATTTGCTACTTATCACCACATTTCTCACCCACATATTTTTACCCCTCTCTTGGTAGGAAAGGACTATTGTACACCTTGCAAATGAAGTATTAATTTAATGTCATGTAATTGTGGCCCCTCTTGGAATGGGGAACCACCCTTGGAGAAATCTTGAGATTCCTTTATGACACATCCTATCAATTGGATTGTATCTTATAACACAAAAGAGGAGGTACATTAGAGCATTAATATTTGGGGTTATAAAGAGACTTGTTGGAGCATCTTTAATTGACTAAATATAGTTGCTTGTAAGAGTAATTGAATGCTCCAAGTTAGAGCACTTGGGATTGACTAGGTGGACTCCTTGTTTGTAGTGGTCAAGATCTTGATGAAGGGAGTTACATTCTATTTTGGAGGGTGAATTCATGAGGTGGGGAATATGGGTCTAACTAGACCAATTCAATGCATGGATTGAAACTCATAGTTTTGGAAACCACTTATTGTTTCCTTGTTTTCTCATAGACTATAAATTAAGTGCTTGACTAAGGCGTTGGATATAATTTTATATGGAAGGTACATGTTGTTATAATTACTCTTTATATAGAGGAAAAGATATATGTAATGGGTGAGTGCAAGGTAATTAGGGAAAAAATGACCCAAAAAGGGTAACTTTTTGCCTCAAAATTAGAGTTAGTTGTACTTGGGGTAAAAATCTAAAGCACTTATAGATATAATATTAACATGGTGTAAAAATATGAAAAATAGGATTTTTTCTAGTTTTCAAATATGTAATTTATTATAAACATAGATGATACAAGTTGCTTAAGCAAAGGATACAAAAAAGTGACCTTTTCTTCAAATTTGATAGAGGCAAATACATGCACATGTTCGCTAGACCTAAAAACTAGTAAATTAAAATATTTTTCAAAATACCTTTATGGACAAATGTAATTGATGTTGAGGCTTGGAATGTATATTTTTTATCAATTATTTAATAGGATTAAGGTATAAATCTTGAACTCCTCATGTATGTTGAGCTCAATTTGACCTAAAATAATCATAACATGAATTTTTCTTATTGTGTAGAGCATGATATCTAGCTTGGGCTCATATAAATTTTTAATAGATTTCAAAATCAAAAGTTATTAAAAACAAAAAATATATATCATTTCACGTTTATGAGTTTGTGTTTTAAAATATAAATAACTAAAAAATTACATTTAAATTTTTGAAAAAATTAAATATTTGAAAACTAGACATTCTCGTCTACAATGGGTTTTAATTTTGTCCAAAAATATTGAAAATGAAGTAGTTTTTGATAATAATAAGCTGCAAACAAGGGTACAAGTCCCTATAACAAAAACCCAAAGGGCATCCCACCAGGCCAAAGGCCACGAACAACACAAAAACAACAAGAGTTCATAACAGTATCAAAATGTAACTAAGACCAGAAACAAGAACATAAGTAAAAACTAATGAAGTAGATCTTTCCAATCATCATTTAGAAACTTCAGCAGTTCCTCCTTGCTCTCAGTCTTTGCATCCTTATCAGCATGGTGTTCTTCTTGTAGAGTGGTAAAAGTAGTAGCCGCTCGATGAATGACTTTCAGAAAAACAGTCACCAACACCTTGACCTTAGCCTCCATAGCTAAGAGTTGAGTCTTAACCTCCCCAAGCTCATGCATAAGTTGCTTGTTGGAGCCACTGTCCTTAGCACTTTCCACCTCTTTCTCTGGGGTCTCCACAATCTCAACATCATCCTGCTCTGTATCATAATATGAATTGTTCATCGAGTCGAAATCGCTGGCTCCCTCTTGATCCTACACAGGGGTAGTCTTCACTTCCTTTAACTCAATTTCATTCTCTAGGTCATCAGGGTCAGATGTGGAGTAGTCAACTATTTTTAACATTGGAGGTTTCCCCCCAGCTAGCTTGGTTGACCTGCAGATGCTAGGTCTCCTCACTGTAGTCTCCTTACCCTCAGCCATCTCCTTGACTTCAACTATGTCATCCTCTCTCTGCTCCTGGGGTTTGTCTTGTACTTTCTCCACCTCCAGTTCTACATTCTTCACACTCTCATCACATTTTTCATTTTTTTTCCCCCTTACCAAAATTGGGATGAACTTGCAGACTTTTGCGCTTCTTGCCTCTAGAAGGCAATGGGCAATTCTTTAGCCCACAGAGACTTTTAACAACATTTTTGTGGGCTTGGCCTTGATACCCTTCAACACCCTTATTAACAAATTTAGTTTTAGTAATGGATGGCATCATGATATTGTACTTATAGGTCCAAGCCTTTGGTTTGGATTTCCAAGCCTAAAACCCAACCAAAATTGGGGGTATTTTTAAAATTTTTGAATAAAATAGATATCCGTCCTAAGATGGATATTTGTTGCTAATGAATATCCATATTAAAATAGATTTATGTTACTAATGGATATACATTACTAACAAATATCTATTTCAATAGTTATCCATATTAACAAATTTAGTTTTAGTAATGGATGGCATCATGACATTGTACTTATAGGTCCAAGCCTAAAACCAAACCAAAATTGGGGGTATTTTTTTAAAATCTGAATAAAATAGATATTCATCCTAAAATGGATATTTGTTGCTAATGAATATCCATCTTAAAATGGATTTATGTTACTAATGGATATACATTACTAACAAATGTCTATTTCAAATAGATACTTGTTCCAACGATGACCATTACAAGTCTATTTCTAGTACAATATAGTATTGTACCTAACTATTCAATACCTAAGAGTGCATGCTTTGTTTTATTTGATGATAAGAACCTATTTATACATATTATTTATTTTATTTAAAGAATGTTCAAAGGAATCTTCACCATTTTTAAAGGAAAAGACTTATTTAAATGCATATTCTTTATTTTGTTTGAGGAATATTTAAAGGAATCTTCACCATTTTTGAAGGAAAGAATCCTATTTCTACATCATTTTTAGAAGAATCTATAGAAAGTGGATATACAAACAACATTTTTTTGAAGAATATTTAAAAAGAATATTTTAAGGGATAGTCAAACAATATTTTGAACTTGAATATTTAGCAAGTGGATATTTTAAGGGATATTGAAGCACCTTTTTTATAGAATCTTCAAGGATTGTTCAATGCTATTTTTGAAGGAATCTTCATTAAAGGATTTTTTAAAGATTTGTATATTTGAACAAAAGGGGATTTAATTTTTGAAATGTATATATTTTTAAAATTCAACAAAGATCTATTTGTATTCTAGAGAGCTTGTAGTGGATCTATTTTAGAGATCTTGGCTCTTCAATTCTTGAATTTTATTAAGATTATTTGGTAACTATAGTTGGTAAAAAATTTCAACAACAAAAAAGGAGGAAGGTGTTAACACCTAAAGAAGTGGAAGCTCACTACGAGAAGGGGGGAAATGACAAGAGATAGGAGAGAAATTTTTTGAGAAATGAAGAATGTTGAAGTATCCAATTTCATGGTGAATGTAGAAGAGATGAGTATTAAAGAGGTGAGCATTAAAGAGGAGAACATTGAAGGGGTAAGCATTGAAGCGACTTATGTTGAAGTGGGGAACATTGATGTAGAGGACATAGAGGAGGTGAATGTGGAAAATAACACTAGTTTTTTAAAGTCACGTGGATATGTTGATGATGAATAAATTATTTAAAGAGAAATACATAATTTAATGACATAAACAATGATCGAAAAATGAATGTAGAGAACAATGAACATGTAAACAATAATTTGAACATGAATTTAGAGAACATTAAACTTGTAGACAACAATTTAAACATGAATGTAAAGAACAACAAACATGTTCATATTGAAACACCTTATACAAGAAGTCAAAACCAATTTTTTTATTGCAATTGAAAGAAATATATTAGACAATTTTCATGGTAAGAAAATTTTATGAACAATTCAAAATCATGCAAACAAATTGCATTTAAACTTTTCAAAAAGAAGTCTAACATTTCAATATCAACTATTAATGCAATTATTTTAATGACAAAAATGAGAAAAGTGATGAAATATTTAGGCATATTTAGAATAAAAAAGATATTCAATTAAATAAATTATATCTAGTTCTATGATGTTCATTCTATTCATTCATCTTATTTCTCTAAAGATAGAAATGTAGCATGGCGAGCAATAACTACTTTATTTAATTAATAAATTTCAACAAAAAGATTGTTGTTTGAATCAAGTCAAATTTTAAATGTAAATGTTAAAACTTTGACAACAGAGTAAACAAAAGATAAAATATTGATCATGGTCTAATTATAGTGTTGGACATTCAATGATAGAATCCTAAAATTTGACATGAAATTAAATAATGAAATAAGGTGTTTGATTGATATTTTTTGGCATGATAATGCAAGGGTGTCCTCTTATACTAGATATGTATTGAAATTAAAAGTGGGATAAAAAATCATGATCCTCATCTGAAACATTTATTAAACATGGCTCAAACACACACATATAATATTTTTAGATGAAAATTATAATAATTAAGATAATCAAGACATTTGAAAACTTTAAACCTTGGTATGTGAAAATTAACAAACAACGAATCACTTGTTGAAAAAATCATGTGCAATTTTGTAAATATTTAATATATACGCTGTAATTTGTATACTAGCCAAATTGTGTAGGAATGTTGTATTAATCTACCACATACTTTTGTTACAGAGTTTATAACAATACCATGTGATAAACTTGATGGACAAACACTTGACTCAAAAGATTACATTTCTAGGGAATGCAATAGATGCGGTAACCTTTCATTCTTGGGAGCATCAAGATATTTTACATGAGTTTGGACAAGTAGTGGATGTAAAGAGGTTATAGAGTGTTTATTATCAATTAAGGGATGGAAAATTTGAAAAGCATTGTGAGTTAGTCACAAAGTAGAGTAGTGTGTATGTATTCATCACATACTTCAAGAACAAGATTGTCTACAAATATGTGAAACACTCTCAACATGCTCAATGTCTTGATGAACAATTTCACATATACAGAGATACATTTCTAATGGGAACTATACTTATAGTGGTTGATTTTATAAAAACTACTCTTGTGCCAGAAGAGGAATTTCAATTTTAATATTATAATTTAGTATAGGTAGCCATTTTAATTCATATTGTAAAGAGACATGCCGTTGATAGTATAGAATTTGATAAGAAAATTGAGGAGTATCTTTTTTGTATTAATGACAGCTAGTCACATTCATTAGATTTTGTGTAATATTATTTGTTAAATTCACTCAAGGACTCACATGAGCCAATATCACCTACAGGAATTCTTCTAAAAAGAGAGATTTCTACACAAGAGCAAAACAAGAGGAATAAATTTTCAATCAATACATTCATGTGCATTACTTACAAAGAGTAGTTACAAAGATTAATTACATTCACATTTGTCAAGAATAGACAAAGCACAAAATTAGAAAGGCAATCTTGTCCTAATTGATAATATTGACAACTCATAAAGCACAATACATTCCTAATTAACTCCCTAATTATCATATGACAACGTGTAAATATAATTTTACACCAACACCCCCCATAAGTGCAACTTAGGGAGGTTAAACACAAGATAAAAAGGAAATATGGGTCCCAAAAAAAAGGCTTCATTAGGTACCCATTTACAAACAAGAATCTCTCATAAAAAGGAGTAAAGGGTAAAAACCTAGTGGGAGAAAACCCCTCTCCAAAAGAGAGAAAAATATATGTACAAACGATGTGAACTCAAAACCAAGTAAATCACATACATAATGAATAACCCCATAAGAGAGAGTGAATGAATGATATTCTAAATCCCTTCCAAGAAGTAACTCCTATACCAATGATAAGTACCTGAAGATAGAATAAAATCCACTAACTGTAAACAACATTTCTCCCTTGGGAAAAAAACATATCAATTGGTGGATCTAGAAGCAACTGTCATAATCTAGATGAATAAGGAGCCTAAATCCAAATGTGTGCCTCTAAAAACTATCCAAGTGTCCTCTTTTTGATGTCACAAGATGCCTTCTCTAAGTTAGGAATTACATGCCCAAACAGAGAATGTGACAATACATAAACTAGCCAAGATGGATGTAGAACATGATCCACAAACACAAATGATTTATTGACATCACTATCATCAAAGAGGAAATCAATGCCATCCAATGTGTCCTCTAGATTTGATATATGAGACTCCATAAACAATGATGAAATGTATGATAACTAGGATGGTGCAAATATCTCAATGCATGTCATTTGACTATATTGCTCATCCATAAATGATGTGTTCATGCGAACATCTAATATATCTGCAAATGTTGGGTTCAATGAATTTGGCAAACTAATCCCATTGGTAATGTAAAACTATACTAACTGATGAATCTCATAGAGTTGTTTTAAATAATCAAGTTCTTTCAACATGCATTCATTTATTGCATACCTTATCTCCCCACAATAATCACATTTCATTTTCCATTGATTTGGAGACATGATTACAACCAGAAAAAATAATTGTACAAATGAAGAAGTAGAGATGAAGCCCAACCAAAATAGAACTTCTTTAGGTGTCAATAGTCCAAGCTATTAATTAGGAAGCATAAAATTGACAAACTAAATAACTAAATCCAAAAATATCACATGGGTTGATATGTAGAGCTCCTCAATACCTTTCCAATGCCACAAGAATCATGAAAATATGAGATTCTAACAAAGAGTTATGAGCTTGAAAGCCTATAAATATGCTTGGACTTCAACCTACAATAAAATCGACCAACAACATAATTTGGAAAAATGACCAACATCACTAGATATTTCTTAGAACTAAGTTTTTGATGCCTATTCATTTTTAAAATTCTAACTCTATATTCCCAAGCTATGGCCAAAAGAAAAACATACCCCTTATGGAAAATGAAACAAGGGTAGGTGGACCTATGGTGGTTGGTCAGTGGTGCTTGGGTTACTCAACCAACAAAAGTGGTGGGATTTGGCACTTAGGATGTAAACACCAATGAAGGTTGTGCTAGGTGGTAGTGGAACTCCCCGCACTACCCATTGGGTAAGTGCCCTTGAGGTTGGGTGTGACCGCCGACCTCAAATGGTAGAACTAGGGGCTTCGACCATTTAAAAAAGATTCTCATCATCTGCAATAAATTTTGGGAAAACTATTGCAAGTATGTGCTTAACCGGTGTTGTGATTGATGTCAACATATCTATGTTGTCATTGGTGATGAGTCAAATATATGACTCATCTATTTCATTCTATTTCTTATTCTGAAAATTTTTAACAAAACACTATGGCATATATCTTTACATATTATTATAATTATGTTTGTCTTTTGGATGAATTATGCACATGTTTGGTTTTCATTTCCTTTGATGAAATCTCTTAACTTATTTACTTGAATTACATTTTCAAAATGCATATATTATGAATTGTGGTACAAGTGGTTTGTGTTTACATGAGGATTACTCTAGTAAGACTTCTAATGGTCTCCAAATCCCTCCAGAGCCCCTCTCTTTCTGCGGAGAACCTAAACTCCACACGGCTCCATATGCCATTACCCTCCAATAGAGTCATCCTTCCCTCGAGTCGATGATTGTTACTGGCTGATCCTAGGGCTTCCTAAAAGGCCCAACAATGCAAACATGACCCACACCCCAATTAAGGTAGCTTTTATAATCAAAATCTCCACTCCATTTCAGTGACTAACCGAAGTAGTTGCTAATTGGTGTCAGTTCTAACTGAAGTCGCTGCCACTAAATGCCACACTATTTTAGAAAATCACTCAAGTTCGCCAACATCCAAGTCGATGTAAATCCTTGATCTTCAGTAACCTGTAGAGGAATCATCAATGTAATAAATTAGCAACTAGTTTCAAGTGCAGTTCGTTGTAGTTAGAATTATTGTTAGTTATTTCCTTTCAATAAAGCTCAAATGTATAAATAGGAGCAAATCATCTCTCTAAGTTAGTTCCAATTTTTCTTAGATAGTTGTTCGCTAGATTGTGTTTCTAGCAGTAGGAAAACTCCTTGTTTTCAGACATGTACTTTCATCCATTCTTTGGACTATGATTGAATGCAAATGAAGGGGGAATTCTTCTGAAAGAGTTAGTTGACCAAAGAGAATCATCTCTAGCTGTGAAAGTAGGGCCGACTTCCCCATTTTGGAGGAGATCTCTTAGTATTTTCATGTTTGTTTAGTTTGTTGTATCTTCTGTTTAGTTAGCTTTGTACTTGTGTTCATTTGTTGTCAGTTTTGCTTCTGTGTGATTGTTGGTTAAGTTGTTCCCTACAGGATCATTTTATAAGTTCTAAAATAGATTTGTTATTTAGCAGCACTATCATATTTGGAGTGTTTCATTGTTGTAGCTTAACAAGTAGAGGCAGTTTATTTTTATTTACTTTTCCAGCAAGTGTATTTATTTTCTAGCAAGCTAGAATAGTTTCTTTCACTGCAAGTGTGTTTATTTCCAACAAATTGTGTTTATTTTCTAGCAATCTAAAATAGTTCCTTTCATTGCATGTGTGTTTATTTCTAAAGCAAATAGATAGATTTTCATTTTTGTATGACCTTTCATTTCTATAAGATCGACGAACCAAGTTCCATCCATGAACCACTCAACCAAATCCCCCCATACCAAAGAGTCTTATCACAGATCACTCCAGACACCTCAAAATTGATAAAATTAAATGATGATGCATTAACAAACACTACTTTGACCCTCATTAATTGGTGTCAACTGTGATCTTCTTTTGATACTTGCTTGTAATGAGTTAAGTGTTGAAGATAATAAGTATTCCTAGTATAGAAGAACGGTCCAGTAGATTGCTCTCCATTTCTTGTAGAATGAATATCCTTGTATGCAGATTGGAATTTATTTAGATACATGTATGAAGATGCTATGTTCCAAGTTTGAGCCTCTGATATGAAGATTTGAGTGATATGTTCACCAGAGTGAAATCTACTTTTTCTATACAGTTGGTGGTGATAGGGAGAATGTATTATGCTTCACATTCCTCCACAGTTAGGTATTTCAGTCTGCAGTTCTAGAATAAAGTTTGTAATAATGATAAGTGCCTTCAACTCCAATGGTTCATGATTTGGTGGTCCTCAAGCGATCTTTTCCTTATGACAATAGCTAGCAGTGTTGTTTATGTGCTTCTGTTTGAAGAATCTTCTTGACAGAGTGGTTAGAGATTGTGCGGTTATTCCTAGTGATTACAATGTGCTTGTGGATGTCTCCTGATCATCCTCCTACATTTGGATTGGTCTGCAAAGAGAAATTTGGATCGTAGAAGAAGACTGTTCTTAGAAGACTTAATGTTAATACTAGTCTTGGTAGACCTGGTTGTTTTCACTACTTGTGGAGATGTATTGAAGATTGTAGAAGTGTGTTGTGGCGTGGAAGATTGCTTTTGAGTCCCAGCTAAGGTGTAACATGATCCGCATACATGCTTCCCTTAGCTAATCTTGTTTAGGTCTAGACTTATTTCTATGTATATTTGTAATGCCGACCTTGGAAATTGCTCCAACAGTTGATGAATGTAATGCGGACCTTGATGAACATTACAAGGTTGATGAGTTGTGAAAAAACATGTAATGCAGTAGCAAAAAATATGTCCTTGTGTGAAAATGATAAGATAGGTGTGAAGGTGTGAAGAGCAGAGCAGAGGTGTTATATTGTGCTTCGATGGAACTGAATTCAAGCATGAAGTAGATGCTATCAAATCAGTTCACTAATCCTTGGCAGTGAGCCGATTTTGTGCAGTGATCCCTATGGAAGTGAGCCTCTAATTTTCAGTATTGCTATAACTTATTTATTTTTGTGGGCTAACACCCACCATTGTTTTTCCCTTATAGGGTTTTCCACGTAAAAATTATGGTGTCTCATGTGTTATTGTGTTGGGCTTCTTGTTTTATGCTTTCATGGTTAATCTTAATAATGGTGATTAAGAATTGGATGTGTTGATATTCATAAGTGGTTAAAGTTTTGTGACAACTGATTCAACCCCCCCTCTCAGTTGTCTTGTGCATTTCAACAATTGGTATCAGAGGAAGTTCCTCAGAAGAAATCCTAACTACTTGAGCAAGATCCAGGATGTCTTACAGGAAAGAAGCTCCACAATTTGATGGAACAAATTATTCTCTCTAGAAGGTACGAATGAAAAGCCACCTCCTTTGTCTTGGTTATAAAGTATGGAAAGTGACAGAGACAAAGTATACCTTGCCTCAGAATGGTTTGCAAACTGAACATGAAATCAAATAATACGAGTTAAACATAAAAGCTAGAGATGCTCTGTTGAGTGCCTTGTCTAACACCGAGTTAATAAAAGTCATGGATCTAGAATCTGCTCATGAAGTCTAGGAAAAGATGGAAAAATTTTATGAAGGAGATGATTCTGTAAAGAGTGCCAAATTGCAGGGCTTGAAAGCAAAATATGAAGGTTTAAAAATGAATGAAGATGAAAACATAACTGCCTTCATGCAAAAGGTTGATGAAATTGTCAATGGAATAAAAGGTATGGGAGGAACTATTGATGAGAAGGAATTTGTGATGAAAATTCTTAGGTCACTACCCAAGTCCTACAGTCATAAGATAGTTGCAATTGAAGAAGTAATGATAGTGCAAGATGTCACTAAGGACTAGCTGCTTGGAAAGTTTACAGCCTTTGAGATGAGAGAGTTTAGTGATGCCACGCCGAAGGTTGAAACTACTTTCAAAGCTAGTACTTCAGAGAAGATTTCTAAAGCTAAAAAATACAAGGTGGAACGATGATGAGTTTGACGAAATTGAAGATAACTTTGTTGATAGACTACAGAGAGGTTTTGGTAAGGTCAAAGGCAAATTACGTTTCAAATGTTTTTCATGTGGTAAGATTGGTCACTATGCTTCTAGATGTCCTGAAAGAATTGAAAGAAATAGAAAAATATTTGAGAGTAAACCTAGAGTTCTAAAGAAGCACTACTATGTTAGAGATCTTGATGATGAAGGTGTGATAGATAACGAATCTAATGATGCTAGTACTAGTGCAAATGAGTGCTTGTTTATTGCAATTAAAGAAGACCCTGTATCTACTAATCTTGATAGTTGTTGTTGGCAAGAGACATTGCTAGGCATATTAAGTATTGTCATTGATGGCAACTAAGTCTCTACTACACATCCGCATTGCTTAATTTACCCATACCAGAAATCAGATTGAAGATTTGTCCAAGTCTAGGAAGTCAAGAACAAAGTATGTGACAGGGTCCGGTATCTTGGTCCGGATCTCTCCGGTGGAAAGTCATAATTTGCTGCGGATTTGAGGGAGTCACAAGCATTGTCAAAATAATCTAAATCTAGAGTTTTGGCCTCAGGTGATGAAGGACCTAGAAGATATTAGCTTCTAAGTATCGGGTTTCAGTTTAACAAGAACAGACAGAAGAAGACCAGGTTGACCTTATGAATGATCTTAATTTCAGATGTTTGGTGATGATCAGTGATGGTAGTTGACATGATTGATGATATATGAGTGCAAGTTTTGGTCCGCATCTCATATTATGTATGGATCTAGCCGACAGAGCAGAGTACTCAACAAAGTTCTAAATTTTCTTGAAGTTGACTGGTAAAATGATTGTAGATTATGTTGCGGATATATATGTGTGTGTGTGTGTGTGTGTGTGTGTGTGTGTGTGTGTGTGTGTGTGTGTGTGTGTGTGTGTGTGTGTGTGTGTGATGGAATTGAATGATTTCAGAGTGTTGAGTTGTGACTATGGTGTAAATGCGAAAAATAGCAGAGATAAAAAGTTTAGATGTTAGTAGAGCAGTAAGAGGAGCAGAGTAAGGATGAAGTGTGTCAAGTCAGTTTTCTATGCTTAACTAGAACTGAACTCTAGCATTGATAGATGCTAAATATCAGTTCAAATTTATTATAATTCTCTTCCTACAAGTAGTGAGCCTTCCTTTGAGCAGTGAGCTCTGGGCAATGAGCCTGAATGCATGTGCATTCCCCATTGTAATACTTTTAATAGAGTATAATCTTTGTGGGTTAACCCCCACCGTGGTTTTTCCCTTAACCGAGTTTCCACGTTAAAAATCTAGGTGCCATGTGTGTTATTTATGTTTCTACTCATGTGGTATTGATTAATGCTGAAATGTTTATATCATTGATTTGATTATAAGTTGTAAAGGAAGATTAAAAGTAGAAAAGTTTAAATTGTGTGACAACTAATTCACCCTCCCGTCTCAATTGTCTAGACCTAATCCAACAATTGGTATCAGAGCAAGGTTCCTTTGAAAAAGTTTAACAACTTAAGGAAGATCTGGGAAGGCAATAAACATGGATGAATATAGCCTTCAAGGGCAACTTAATCTCACCCTAGATGATCTTGAGTAGTCCAAGGTAGAAGTTCAAGAACTGCAAGATAACCTCAAAAACGCTAAAGACTTCGTTGAGATTTTAAAAGAAAAATTGAGCAAATCCAATGCAAAAGGAAAGGAGCAACCTCTTCAACTGGGAAAGCATTATGAAGACAAGGCCCTGAAAGAAAAGACAAAGGAATGTGAAAAGTTAGCTAAAGAAGTTACTATCCTAAAACATGAGATGGAAACTGGGGTGATGAGATTAACCAAGGAAATTGAAGATAGGAAGAAAGCTGAAGAAGAGATGAATCAAAATCTGAAAGAGAGAATTGAAGAATGCTGCAGATTGGATGGAATAGCCGGTCTCCTAGAATCTAATCTACAAGAAAGCATAAATAATGAAAGAAAACTTGAGAGACAGATTATCACTCTCAGACATGACCTAGAAATTGCAAATGTGTATAAGGAGAAGTTCAAGATAAGATCAGCTAAACTTGAAGCACTAATTGAACGTCAGAAAAAGGATGATGATGAGCATGATCTTGGATATGAGAAAGGTGAAAGCTCCGGATCCAGACAAAGAAATTTTCAACCAAGGAATAGGAGAAATAGAACTATAAAACCTCTGATAAGACAACCTAATGCTCAAAGATATCCATCATTCAATGGAAATTGTTTCAATTGTAATAAATTTGGTCATACAGCTACTCAGTGCAGAAACAGAGTAAATCAAAATGATCCATCCTTCTCCGGTCAATCCTTCAAGTGTAAGAGGTATGGTCATAGATCAAATGAATGCATAAGTATGATAATGAATAATGCTAACAATAGAGGAATTAGCAATTCTTTTGATGGTTACTGTTTTGTTTGCAATGGGTTTGGACACATGGCTAATTAGTGTAGATCAAGAGGAAATCAAGTTTATAAGAAAAGAAATGTTGTGTGCTTTAACTGCAATAAATTTGGTCATATTGCAAGATTCTACAGAAATAGGAACAATGGAAGAAGAGGTTCGGTAAACAAAAAACTGGATGACCAAAAACAAGACAGAGGAAAAAGAAAAATTAATGTGAATGAGATATGGAGTGAAATGAACAAGACTTGGTAAAGAAAGATACAATAAACAATGTGATGGGTCCACACTGAAATCAGACGCTGACAATTCCTCCAGGAATTAACTCAAGAGCTCTGGCTTAGGGGGAGCTGCATTGAACATCAAAATTCCCCTAGTCAGTAAGTGGGTGCTTGAATCTGGCACAATAAAAGATAATATTTTGAATTGGTTTAGAACCTTTGGAAGGATTTCTGGAAGAAAAGATGTTGATATGAAAACTTGCGGAGTGATTCATGAAGAACTATCAAAAATAGAGTAATCGGATGTAGTTAGGGCAACACATTTATTACAATGCCAAATTAGGTTTTGCAAAAGATAAAAGGTCACTTGGTCACTCATTTGAATCACTTTGCATTCGGAGGAAACAAGAAGAAGAGCATTCGAGCTGCAAATACAGAGACTGAGGCACAAAGAGTGAATTCAACCAGCAACTGATTAACCCTAACCCTGCAGAAGAAAAAGCTACCTCTCTGTAAAGCTGTGAATCTAAAATATGTTGAGATGGCTACCCCTCATGTTGTTGACATTGCTGAAAGGCCTTGACCCAAATTTAAAAGCATCCTCACAAATCAATAGAAGTTGACCCATTAGGTGCTTTTTCAAGTGTTCCGTATGGTGTGCTGCATGTTGAAGACATTAGGGTTTATATTCATGCAAACATAGATGAATTTGGAGGTTCAAGGTATGTAAACTTGTTTGATAAACAACACAGGGATGAAAATCATGAACTTAAACCCGAGTATAAGGCACTACAGGATAAACACTTTATTCAGATTATGGGGTTTCCAACATTTGATGAGGATGAATGGGTCCGATATGTTTTGAGTTGGATGCATGATGAATTCATTTGGTTGTTAAAACCATTCAAAGTTACCAAGGATGCTATCAGAATTGTAACCGGGTTAAGCTCAACTGGTGGATTACCCATGTTGAAAGCTGTGAAAAACTAGACAATAACTGATGCTACCAGTGCCAAATTTGACAAAAGGGCAATGACCATCAATGATATTATAGAACTGGATGTCAAATTCACCTCCATGGTGATTGGGTACAAGATTTATCACTTGAGTAGAGAAAAATCTATTTCTGGAACAACCATATATGTTGCTTACAAGATGCTAAATGAAAATATTGATTATGACTTGTGTGAATTAGTACAGAATCAACTGATTGAAAATTTAAACAAAATTAAGAAAGATAAGAAAAACACTTTCAAGTATGGTACATTGGTTCTATGTCTATTCTTTTACTTTATGAATGAGGTACCTGGGGTAAAAGGTGTGCACTGGACTAAGGATAAGCCAGTTGCCATTCAGATCAGAGATCATCTTCGCAGTATTGGTGATTTCAAAGCTCAGAAAACTGCAATATGGGGTTACTTCAAGAATTTTCAGAGTATGATGCATTCAAGGGAAAGAATCCCTAAATCAATTGTTGAGAAATACAAAAAATGAAATATGCTTCATGCTTGACACTGATCAATGTCTGATGGAAGCTGTAGAACCAAGAATAGTATGGATAATGCAAATGGGTTATGAGGTGGATGAGAGAGTTCTGGACATGTATGCTCGACATCTTCTAAGCAAGCCTAAAGACATAACGGTTGAAAGATTTGGAACATATGAAGAGCTGAGTTTAAAACTACATACTAAGCTCAGAGAACCTGAAACCAATAGGAAAGTAAGAAAAGAAGTTGAGCAGTTGGCTAAAAATCTGGGCCTAACTAAGGAGGCCATGAGGAAATTTAGAGAAAAAACTGAAAAGGCTGAGAAAGAGAAACAAGATAAGAAACAAACAAGTGCTCCGATGGAAACCTCTTCCACTTCAAGAACTACTAGGAGCTCTGCTGCTACCCCTATTCCTTCTAAGACTACAAAATTGGAAGCAAAATCATCCAGAAAAGGGGAGAGAAGGAAGAAAACAAAAGCATCCTGGACCTATGAAAGCATAAGAGAAGAAGAAGAAGATACAAATTCTGACATTGAAATCAAGGAACTAAAGGCCACTAGAACAAAAGCTGCAAAAGTAATCAAAGAAAAGTCCTCTGAAAGAAAAAGGGCTAGTAAAAAGCAAAAGATAGAAGCATATGAGGAATATGTTGAGAAGCCCACACTTTCCTTGGAGGATGTGATAAAGTCAGTCACTATAGATGGTAATCTAAAACCCATGATTGAATTCTATAATGAATATAGTGATGTGGATAAAAGGGTGTTGGAGGAAGCAACTGTCAGATATCTCAACATCTACAACAAGGCACTGATTGAGATAACTTCTGAGTTGCCACAAAGTCTGGCAAATATTTTGGAGTTGAGAAAAGAAAATGCCAAGAGCAAGGACATGGAGATCAGGGAACATAAGCTAAATAATTTGTGTCCTCAGATTTCACCTGATCAGATAAATATGATATTCAAGGAAGTCAAAGATGACTTTAGAAGAAAAAAGAGAATGAACAAACTCATGCTTGGAGAAACAAGTGAAATTGTTGAAGAAACTCAAGAAATCATTTTGAAAGCATTAAAAAAATACAATTTTCCCATAGTCACAAAAGAAGTTTCAAATGGTGAAGAAGAGAACATCATCGAGTAGCAATTTGAGTTGGGTGAAGCTCTGTTTCGGAAGTTCAACAAGTATATTAGGAGGATACAAAAATGATGGATAAAGTAGTTGATGCAGGAGATACTCCTAATCCACCTGATCCATCAGGAAAAGAAGATAATATTACTACTTCACAGAGCCCTCCGAATCTGGTAGCAAGTGGTGAACAAACAAGAAAGAGTCCCTTTGCGAAGAACATAAAGAAAAGTAAAGTAGAGTAAGAGGAAGAAAAAGGAAAGAAAGATAAAGCAGAAGAAGATGGTGCAAATGTTGAAGCACCTAAAGCAGATACTGAGAAATCTGATGAACAAAAGGATGGTTCAAAAAATGTTGCAAGAGACACTACAGATGCAGTGAAAAGTCTTCTTGAAAAAGACATGATTGAGCTTGATGAGCCTGAACTACTCCAAGGTCTAGTCAATCCAGATGCTCTCTCTCTAATTCAATTGATGAAAATATAATCATTCACCCAAGTAAAGGCTAGAGAGAAGATGTTAAAGTTCCACATGGAGGACAATGAGCTACTGGGGCTTGCAACTAAGATTTTGGAAAACTTAATGCCTTCCTACCAGAAGAGTCCATCTGATTCCCCTTCTGAACATCTGAAAAACCTTGTAAGTTCTATAAGTACACATTTTGAGTCCTTTGAAAAGTCTACGGAGGCAAAAGTTCAAAAATAATTTTTGGATAAGAAATTTGGTGAAATAAAGAACCTGATAGGAAATGATAGAAGAATACTTGGTATTAGCATTAACAGTATTCAGAATGCTCTAAATGATGGAAGTGATATGTACAAATTATATCTATCATGGCCCAAAGTTAGTAAGGATATTGAGAAAAAGATAAAGGAGCAAGAACAGAAATTGTCAAATCTTTCTCAAAATCTTGATCCTCTAACAGTTTCGCCTGTAAGTTAAGAATTCCAAGTAATCAACTTGACAAATGAGATAAAGAGGCTTGTTAAAGAAAAGGTAACATTATGAAGAGAATGTGTGAGCTCCAAGGGTTGATTGCCCCCAAGTTAGAAGCCACGTTTAATGCCCTATCAGAAGCTCAGACTGCACTTCAGACAAGTAATCCTTCGAATTTGACAAAGGCAGAAGCATATGCATTTTTCCTGAGTGGACACATCTCAATTTTGGATGGAATGAAGGGAACTTGGGCCTTTGAACTTGTGCAATTGAAAAATAGTTTTGCAGACATTCTCAAGTTCATGTGAATAGAACTTACTGATTACTTATACATATGCAGCATTATACACAGATTTTTTGGAAAATTTTGGCTTACGGACCCCACCCTTTGCCATTCATGTCAAAGGGGGAGTAAAGAGTAGTGAAAAATGAGGAATCCAACAAAGGGGGAGCATTGGAAAGAAGTATGAACAATAGTATGGAGCACAAGCAAAGGGGGAGTTATTCTGACACTTAATCATTTTTCACTAAGTGTTGCCATCAATGCCAAAGGGGGAGATTGTTGGCAAGAGACACTGCTAGGCATAATAAGTATTGTCATTGATGGCAACTAAGTCTCTACTACACATCCACATTGCTTAATTTACCCATACCAGAAATCAGATTGAAGATTTGTCCAAGTCTAGGAAGTCAAGAACAGAATATGTGACAGGGTCCAGTATCTTGGTCTGGATCTCTCCGGTGGAAAGTCATAATTTGCTACGAATCTGAAGGAGTCACATGCATTGTCAGAATAATCTAAATCTAGCATTTTGGCCTCCAGTGATGAAGGATCCAAAAGATATTAGCTTCTGAGTATCGGGTTTCAGTTTGACAAGAACAGACAGAAGAAGACCAGGATAACCTTATGAATGATCTTAATTCCAAATGTTTGGTGATGATCAGTGATGGTAGCTAACATGATTGATGATTTATGATTGCAAGTTTTGGTCCGTATGTCATATTATGTATGGATCTAGCCGACAGAGTAGAGTACTCAACAAAGTTCTAAATGTTCTTGAAGTCGACTGGTAAATTGATTGTAGATTATGTTGCGGATATATATATATATATATATATATATATGATGGAATTGAATGATTTCAGAGTGTTGAGTTGTGACTATGGTGTAATTGTTAAAAATAGCAGAGATAAAAAGTTTAGATTTTAGCAGAGCAGTAAGAGGAGTAGAGTAAGGATGAAGTGTGTCAAGTCAGTTTTCTATGCTTAACTGAAACTGAACTCTAGCATTGATAGATGCTAAATATTAGTTCAAATTTATTATAATTCTCTTCCTACAGATAGTGAGCCTTCCTTTGAGTAGCGAGCTCTAGGAAGTGAGCTTGAATGCATGTGCATTCCCCATTGTAATACTTTTAATAGAGTATAATCTTTGTGGGTTAACCCCCACCGTGGTTTTTCCCTTAACCGGGTTTCCACGTCAAAAATCTTGGTGTCAAGTGTGTTATTTATATTCTTTCTCATGTGGTGTTGATTAATACTGAAATGTTTATATCATTGATTTGATTATAAGTTGTAAAGGAAGATTAAAAGTATAAAAGTTTAAATTGTTTGACAATTGATTCACCCCACTCTCAGTTGTCTGGACCTAATCCAGTGAAGGAAGAAGAACTAGTGGAAGAATGTGCTTTGGTTGTTCAGGTTGAGAAAAATAAGGATGAATGGATTATTGATAGTGGATGCTCTCATCACATGACCAGTGACAAAAGTAAGTTTGTGAGTTTGGAAAAGTATGATGGAGGACTAGTAGGGTTTGGAGATAATGCAGCTGGTAAGATTTGTGGAAAAGGATCTATTTCTTTTGATGGAAAGCACAATATTGATAATGTCCTATATGTGAAAGGTTTGAAGCATAATCTTTTGGGTGTTGGTCAGATGTGTGACAAAGGTTATGATCTAAGATTCAAATACAATGGGTGCAAGATTATGGAAAGCTTCGGAACATTGATTTCTACTGGTAAGAAGACTAGAGATAACATTTACCAATTAAGAGGAACTAATGATTATTGTTTATTGGCTCAAACAAATGAGAGTTGGTTGTGGAATAGAAGGATGTGCCATATCAATTTTGACAATTTGGTGAAGATAAGTTCTGCACAGGCTGTAAGAGATCTACTTAAACTTGTGAAGCCAGCCAACACCATTTGCAAGGAGTGTCAATTTGGGAAACAACCAAAAACAAGTTTCAAAAGAAAAGAACAATTCTTTGCTGGATTGTTGGAGCTAGTACATAAAGATTTGTGTGGTCCCACAAGAACAAGAAGTTTGCAAGCTGACAGGTACTTTATGCTTCTTGTTGATGACTATTCTAGAATGACTTGGGTCACTTTTCTAAAAGAAAAGTCTGAAGCTCTAGACAAATTCAAAGTTTTCAAAGCAATGGTTGAGAATGAGTTAGAATTGAGGATCAAATGCTTGAGGCCTGATAGAGGAGGTGAGTTCACATCAAATGAATTCAATATTTTCTATGAAGAATAAGGAATAAAGTGATAGCTATCTGCACCTAGGACTACTCAGTAGAATGGAGTTTTTGAAAGAAAAACTAGGATAGTTCAAGAAGCTGCCAGGACTATGTTAAAGGACACTGACCTACCAGAAGTATACTGGAGAGAAGCCATACATACTGTTGTGTACATCCTAAACAGAGTTCAAGTCAAAGGTGACAACTCTAAAACTCCTTTTGAATTATGGTATGGAAGAATTCCTACAGTGAAGTATTTCAAAGTTTTGGGAATCAAATGTTATATCAGAAGAGATGAAGAACTAGGCAAGTTTGATGCTAGATATGATGAAGGAATTTTTCTTGGTTACTCTACCAAGAATAAGGTCTACTAGTGCTACAATAAGAGACTGAACAAGATTGTTAAGAGTACTAATGTGAAGGTGGATGAAGGCAAGGAAAGAATATTAGATTTGAGTTGCTATGAACTAGATGAATCTATGATTATAGCAAATGAAGAAAAAGTTGAGCAAGAAGATAGTCAGGATGAAGAAGAGGCTCCAGAAAATGTTGTTAAGACTCCCAAGTATGTAATGATTAATCATTCTAAAGATCATATTATAGGTGACAAAAACAAAGGTGTTTTGATAAGAAAAAGAGCTACATAAGAACAAGTGAATTACTGTTTTCTTTCCAAAGTTGAACCAAAAATTGTGAATGAAGCTTGCAATGATGAAAATTGGGTAAAATCCATGGAAGAAGAACTGATGCAGATTGAGAAGAATCAAACTTGGGAATTAGATCCTTGACCTATTGATAAGAATGTCATTGGAACTAAATGGGTTTTTAGAAACAAGTTGAATAAAAATGGAGAAGTTGTAAGAAACAAAGTAAGGCTTATGTGCAAAGGATATTGTCAAATTGAAGGAATAGATTTTGAAGAGACTTTTGCTCTAGTGGCTAGGATAGAAGTAATCATAATATTTCTAGCATTTGCAACTAACAAAGATTTCAAAGTGTATTAGATGGATGTGAAGTCTGCATTCTTGAATAGTGAATTAGAAGAGGAGGTTTACATTGAGAAACTGGAAGGATTTTAATTATCAAACCAAGGTGATATGGTATGCGGATTGAAAAAGGCATTGTATGGACTGAAGCAAGCTCCCAAAGCATGGTATGCAAGGTTAGACAAGTATCTGATACAATTAGGGTTCAATAAAGGTACTACTGACAACCATCTCTATTTCAAAATTAATGATAATCAAATCCTGATTGTTGAAGTCTTTGTTGATGACATTATCTTTGGAGGAAATGAAGGTATGTGCATGAAGTTTGTAGGAGAAATGCAAAGTGAATTTGAGATGTCTATGTTTGGTGAAATGAACTTCTTTCTAGGTCTACAAATTACTCAATCAGATAAAGGAATCTTTATTTCTCAATCTAAGTATGTGAAAGATTTGTTGAAGAAGTTTGGCATGGAGGACCCCAAACTAGTATGCACTCCCATGGTGATTGGCTACAAATTAAGTAAAATTGATGAATCACCTAAGACCGATCCGAAAAGGTACAAATCTATGATTGGAGATTACTTTATCTAACTCAAAGAAGACCTGATATAATGCATGCAATATGTCTTGTGGCAAGATTTCAAGAAGATCCTAGAGAATCATATGTGATGACAATGTTGTTCTCAAAATCAGCTACGCTCGTTTTTGTAGACAACCCCTATGAAACTTGTTTGTTTCATAATCTACACTCTAAGTTCGCAAATCGAGACAAGATTCTCTTAGCCTCGTGCGAAGTCGTACGACATGCTAAACTAGTTTGCGACATTCCCTTGAATCGATTCCTCAAAGTTGGTGCAAATCGATTAGGTTGTAAACTGATCAAAATATCAATTTTTGATCATTTTTGGGTGTTAGTTAAATTTTGAAACTGTATGTGCAAAGGCGGTAAAAATCACCGACTTTGCATATCTTTTTGTTTACTTGTGTTATGTCGGCAATTTTTGCTACTTTTACATAGTTTTTGTTTACACATGCTCGAGCGACACTTTTTGCTGCCGTTACATGTTCCTCGCTAAAAAGCACATGTTCAATCGACAAAAATCACTGCTCGAGCGAGATTGATCTTCAAAATCATGAACTCCAGTGGCATTTATTTCCACTCATGTTGGCATTAAGATCATATCTTTTGACCCTTTTAAATGAGTAATCTCATTGTTTTTTGTTATTTCTATTTCCTAAACCTTCCAATCGACTCATGAACCCTCCCTCAAACTGCTTGATCGCGCTGATTCTAGATTCGAACAGATTTCAAGTCACCGCTGTCACGATTAGGGTTTCATTCTTTTTGACAGGTAAGTTTTTAAAGAAAAACATTGTTTTGTTATTTCCTTCTAGGGTTTTCTTCTTGTTGTTTGTTCATATTCTTTAAGAGTTTTATTGTTCGAATGTTGTTCAAAGCAAATTATCGTTTAATGCATCTTTGTTTACGTTTCTTTTATCGTTTGATTCACGTCCATGTTGTGATAACCTTAGTTTTTTCCGTTCTGGCCATACTAAACCTTCCTGACCATTTTCTAGTAATCATGACTTTGTTTTCATTTAGGTTTAGGTTTTTAGGTTTTGAATCGACAAATATCGCCGATTGTGTTTTGTGTTTTACCTTTGTGCAAGGGCAGAAAAATTTGCCACCCTTACACGAAAGCTTTGATGATGTGACACATCGATGGTGGTTTGCTCTGACCTAACACCAAACCCATTTTACATCTGCAACGTCGGTGATAATTGCCGCTTGAAATCTTTCCATAAGCTTGTGAACAAAGGCGAAGTCGGCGGAATCCGCTGCTTTTGCATTTGAAGATGTATCCAAATGCGAGTGTATGGGCAGCGAAATTTGCCACCCTTACATGAAGAAAACCTTGAAATACCATGCAATTCATACCCCTTGCATTGTCGGCATAATTTGCCGCCGATACACTTGTAATTCTCCTACCACATGCAGTGTCAGCATTTTTTTCTGCTCAAACATAACACTTGCAATTCTTCTAAAAACATGTTGTAGCGAAGAATTTAACCACTGATACACTTGTAAATTATCCCTTACATGAAAGGGTAGAAAATTTTGCCGCTCGTGCATCAGCCTCTCAAATTTTTTCTTACTCTGGGATATTTTCAATTTTGCTTTTCCAAGCCCGCTTTCCTCCATTTTTGACCTGCTCGCACTCTAGCCCTTTCAAGCATATCCTCATAGTTGTGATCGTTGACATGTAATTTTTCCAGATTACTAGTATTTCACATAATTGCATGATCATGGCTTTTTGTTGCAGTTTCTTCTGTGGATTTTCTCTCTTCATCAACATCCTTCTAGTGATAGCTTTTTCAGATGACTGAGTTGTCTCTGAAGAAGTCGAAGGTGATGAAGTATAAATATCAAGGTGTTTTCCCAATCACCTCGGTTACTTCTAATGTCAATGACATTCGGGGTATAGAGATTGGCCATGTGGACATGGCTGAATTTGTGGAAAGAACTAAGTCCAATAATCCCAGTTCTGTAGTGAAGAAGATTATTGACAGTAACATTCATCTGGTGTCATCTTTCTCGGTGGCAGCACATAACACAGAATCTGTTCTTTAGTGTGCTTAGTTTTACAACAGGGATACTAGGGCTGTGATGGATGCAAGTGGCAATGTGATAATCAAATTAGATCCTGAATTCATTGATAAAGTTTTCATGTGTCCTGCTGTTATAGAAGTCATAAAGCTAGATTTAGCTAAAGCACAAAAAGAGTATGACAAAAATCCTGAGAAGGCTAAGAAGATAATCAATACTAAATGGTTCAAGTCTCCACGGTCAAACTTGTCCAGGTGGCCAAGGAGTTTTCCTAGAAGTGACTTTATAGAAGAAGTTGGCGATCTGATAACTCTTCTCAGTAAGATAAGAGGATTGGCCTCTTCCTCACTTTTTCATGAGTGGATGTACCCTTTCATCAAGGTAATACTCCAAGGTAAATAACTAGTCTTTTGGAGTGAGCAAATTAGTAATGCTCTGCACGAGCAATTGACAAAGGTATCCACTACATTCGAATTCTACATGACTTCTTACCTGGTGTATATAATAGCCTCTATGAGAATTTTTCCAGGTCTAACATCAGAAGGAGATAGGAGAGTAATCCCTGTGTATCAGTACTATTCTCAGTTGACATTGAAGGGTTCTGTTCACCATTTTAGGAGAGTAAATGATGCTTTCTTTGTAGTATTCTTGTGTCTTTTTGACCCTTAGCTAGAACAAATAAGAATTTCAGATGAAGCTTGGTCAGTGGTAAATGATTTTGGATGCATGCTCTTACAATTTTCTTCTTTCTCATATCTAAGGGTTGGCTTTTTCCAAGGTCATCCTTATATGTTGCCAAGGTTCCCCTCAGACAAACTTGTCTTAATGGAATTATGTAGACAAATGATCATCATGCATAATAAACAAATGGAGCTCAAGAAACCAAGTTTCAGGTTTCCAGTTGAAATTGGCAGGTTTTCAGTATTAACTGCTGCAAAGGCTAGGACCATGGAAACTGAAATGCAGCTTGTAACTATAAAGCAATTCAAGAGAAGGCCAAAGTTTGACTACAGGGACGTGAAAGACAAAATCAAGAGGAAAACCTAGTTCCATGAACCTATGGTCAAAGATGTCTGGGTAGATTTAAGGACAGAAGAAGATGTTAGAAAGTTGGATTATAGCTAGTTATCTCTGGAGCAGATTGAATATTTGGGACTTGCTGATATTCCTGAAGATCTAGTGGATGATGGAGAGTTGATTGATGATAGATATAACACTGAACAGGTTGCTGGCTCTCCTCTCCCTCTAATCCAATGGTCTCAAAAAGAGTTGACCTCTCTGAGGAAAAGATTTGAGCCTATATTGGCTAACACCAATAAGTGGCTAGAGGATAAGGGAATTGCTTTGAAAGAATTCCTTACAGGATCAGAGACTGAGACTCAAGAGCAAATACGTAAAAAGGTGGAAAATAGGATGAAGAACAAGAGCGATGTTCCATCTTCTTCCAAGTCCCATAAGCCCATGATCAAATTTGTGACGAAAAACTCAAAGGTTGTGGAGAAAGAGTCTGAGATAGAAGATATGGAAATTGAGAAATAGAATCATGAAGAACCAACCACCAAGGAAATGGAGGTTGAAGATAGACCTAAAGATCAACAAGAAGAGGAAGTTTTGTCTCCACAAGAGAATGTACAACAAGATATGAGAGTCTCTTCCCCTTTGCCCGACACACCTGTTTTAGTTCCTCTATCTGTTTCACCCATTGACATCCCTTCTTCTGAATCTCCATCTGTGAGGACCGCCCTTTTTACTACTGTTGTTATGACTATTTACAGTACTATTATTGTTACTTTCATATTTGTGGGATAGCAGTTCCCGGAATTTGTCAGACTATTTAACTTTATTATGTTTTCGGAAAAACTAATTGGGTGATGTTTGGATAAGTTTACTTTTCAGAAAAATGAATTAGGTGATGATGGAAAATTGTAATATGATTTTTAATTATGTTAAATTGTACTAGGGCATGAGAATGCATGTGTTATTTAAGTTGCTTCGGCTATGATGAATTTATGTGGTTACTGATCTTGTAATTGAGTGTGCAGGGATTACTAATCGAACCACAAATTTCGGAGATCATTCCACACCTTGTTATTTGTTATTCCCTGTTAAGCTGATCTGGTTCCACGAGGAACCAAGATCTCTTTGTGTTTGATGTCATGATGTAATGTGGTCTTTCGTATGGTCGAGTGGGTTAGGTTACCCTCATGTAACATTATTTTTATAAGTAAGTGTTGTAAAGAGATTGAATTTGAAATTTCTTATTTTATTTAAATTATGAGGCCCTTTTTCTTGTGCTTTACCTTGACCAGGGGTGTCTTGTATGGGTTAAAGTTGACCCTGGGTTATACCCCATGGGTCCAGGGGCCCATTTGGCATGGGTAACCCTTGAGTAACCTCCATCTAGTCAACTTAACCTTCCCCTGAAGTTAAGTGGCGAAAATTGGAGGTAGGAGGGGACATGATGGGTTGTACCAACACTCAACCCATCCCCTCTACTTTCCCCTAGATAAGAGATGCCATCCATTAGTGAAAGTCACCTCTTCTTTAGTAAGATTCCCCCATGTACTATGGGGACACCCATGTGAAGAAAGGAGAAAGAGGCATGGGTCACCTGTCTTGTTCCCATTTAACTCTTTTTTTTATTTCTCCCATGAGAAAGTGGAGTCACATGAGAGGAATAAGGAGTACCCTTGGGAATGGAGAGTGACATAAGCCACCTGGACAGAATAGTGGTTTTTGGGAAGGGTGAGGAGGTGACAAGTGTCACTTCCCCCTTTCTCAAAATTAGAAAGAAAGAGAATTTGGGTTATTTATTTTCAAATTTTGGGATGAGAGGGAGTTAGTTGAATTTTGGGGAAAAACTTTCATTTTGGCCTTACCAAAAATAGAGAAGTTAGTTTGGAAGATAGAGAAGGGAGAGGGAGTTGGTGGCTAAGGTTGGAAGTGAACTCTGTGGACTCTGCAACAACTTCATTCCAGGAGGGCTTTGCAAGGTTGGTCTGAATTTTACCTTTGTTTTGGTAGAACTGAAATGTGCATGAAATGTGTGTGAAATATGTGTTTAAATTTGTTTTCTGTGGGGTCCTTGTCGGGTTGTTTGACAGAGCGTCTCCCACTTGGGAGAAATGCTCATCAAGTTTGGGGTAGGGGAGGAGAGATCCTCCTCGGGTGCATACCTGTTTCCATCTTTTGGGATGTTGAAAGCCTTGAGGGCATGTATCTGTGACTGTATTTTTGACTTGAGAGTCATATACAGATTTCTTACAAATTGTGATCATACTTGGTTGAGACCAAGAGAAATTTATATTAGTTCATTTATCTGTCAGGGTGACACTCTGGAGTCGAGTGTGTCCACTCTCCTGCCCCTTATGAAACTCACTGTAGTTGAGTTTCCGTATTGTGTAAAATACCCACGGGTGTATGTGTGCTTTGGGATTGTTGTTGTTTCTGTTGTGAAGTGGAGTGTTTGAGTACCCAGGTGTGAGTATGGTCTCCCTAGCTCGGGGGTGACCCTCTTGCGGGTCTACGGTAGGGAGGAGAGCTAGACGAGTGGTATTTTCTTCTTTGTTTGTCTTTGATACGCAGGTTTTTCTCTTGGAGCTTCTGGTTGGCTATTTATGAAGAAACAGTTCATCTTCTTGTCATGAGAATTAGGCCTGGTTCATTTCATAGAGATGAAGAGAGAACACCTCTCTTGTTATTGTTGTAAATTAATGATATTCTGGGAGTGAAGAAAATCACCTCCCTGATCTTGTTATTATTGGACTTTTATTGGTTGTCATAAGTTTTCAGTTGTATACTGTTTGGGAGGAGAAAGTTCATATCTGGGAAGTTGGTATTCATGATTGAGAAGCTGTAATATGAATGTGCTTAAATTTTAAGTTGATGTTTGCAAACTTTGTTCAATAGCAATTTTTGTGTTTCAAGTATTACTGAAAGGAAAAAGTTCATTTTTGCAATCTAATCTGAGTTGTTTACATTTGAAAATTTGGAATTGCTTAACTAGTTGAAATGCTAATTTTCTTTATAGTTCAATGTTAAAATGGAAAAGACAGTTTTAAATGTTTGAGTTATTCTCCATATTTAATGGATTCTGTTAATTTAGAAGGATTAGAGGAAATCTAGCATGTAAATATAATCTGTTTGTAAATTTACGAAGTCTTAAATGTTTATGAAAATGGAAATATATACTTATAATAAAGGGATAGCTATTTACCATTTCTACCGATTAAGTGAAATTGGGATATAAATCTATCTCTCTCTCTCTCTCTCTCTCTATATATATATATATATATATGTATATGTATATATCTAATTGTTGAGACATTATCTTTATAACAGGTTGATTTGGAGAAAATGCATAAAGTAGTGAAATTGAGAAATTTAGGAATTATTTAAGCACATGTAAGAATATTTTTATATAAATAAATTTATATATATATATATATATTTCATATTTTGAGTAATTATCATTTTCTAGAATAATAGAGAAATTGAAAGTAAATTATCATTTTTATGAGATTGACTGATAAATATCAATATAAAAATAGATATATATATGTATATATATATATATGAAATATATATATATATATATATCTATAAATATAAAATCATTGATAAATATATATATATATACATGAATATATATATATATATATATATAAATATATATTTTATTGTTGATAGAAATCAACGAATAGCACATAAGAATGACGGTCCAAGTTTATGCCGCGGAAAGAAAAAACACAGTCGCTGTTTACAATGGGCGGTGGGGAGAAAACCCCACTGCAGGCCCTTTTTATACATTTGGAGGTGTGGAGTGGGGCGGAGCCCCACCCACACCCCACGTCGTGGGAATGTGGGTGGGGCTCCGCCCCACTCCACATCCCCCCAATCCCTTATGCCTCCCGCGGCCTGCTCAGGTCCGCCGCTCTGCGGCCACCGCCGACCCTGTTCGCCGCTCTGTCACTGCGGCCACTGCCGCCCATGGCCGCCGTCGGCTGTGGAATCTAAAGCAATAAAATGTTAGGGCTTGGGCCCTAACATATGATTAGTTTATTTAAATATAAATACAGTTTTTATATAACTCTATATATAGGCATATATATATTCTATATATGTCTATGTATATAGCTATATATATAATATAATAATGATTATATATCTATCTATATCTATATATTTATATATATATATAGAGATATAGATATATAAATCGTGGTAAACCAATTTCGTCCTATGCATAGACATTAAAATAAATATATTATATATATATGTATATATATATATATATATATCATATCGATAGGAGTAAATCTATGAACCATTTTGTTGGACCTTCGTTTTAAATCGTTATAAACTATGTCTCATGGATGTAGAGGAAAAAAAAAAAAAATATAACAAATTATATTCTCACAGTAGATGTTATTAAGTGTTGAACACAACAACCAAAGAAGATATATTACCATGAACAGAGTTTTATAAAGTGGTGAACCACCTACATCTATTGACAACGTCATACGAGTCACAATCAGTGTATGAATCGTAATTAAGAGTAATAGTAACAACAGTAATTCTAAACAAGAGAAAATAAAATTTTAATGTAAAAGAGAGTTTAGGAATATTCAGTGATACTCTGGAAAGAGTTTCTCGGAAGTTTCAACTATCAACGTACTAACAATCACCCGAAAAATGAAGAGGAAAATTACACAACTCCTTGCTCAAAAGAACACTGGAAATAAACTTAAGAAGCCACCACTGACAATCCATGTGGCCATATTAATCTCAACTATAGCAAACGATCTCATATGTAAACCTGTAAGAGGGTTCGAAGAAGAAAAACTAACATTGGAAAACACAGAGGAGAAAATGCGCGACATTTCTCACACGGGATAAGAGAACTAAGTTGACGGACCCTTCTGCCAAATTTGCTTAGGAACAAGTTGACTAAGTATTTACGAAGAGGAGGAACCTAGATTGGGGAAGATTAGGAGACCGAGTCCAGCGAAATAGTAAACCAGCCTTTGTGACCTAGATCATCCTGAAATTAGGTTTAATATCAACAATAACTGCAGTGATAACCCTGATTGACGTAAATTATGAAGAAAGGACAGGATGCACATAAAGAAAGCATAGAAAACGAAAGAGAGAGAGAGACCGAAATATAAACACACTAAATGAACTAAGAAATAGTTAAGGTAAGGGCGATAAAGATATAATCAAAATTAAGAACTTGTGAAAAGGGAAGAGAGGGCAACCAAACCGCCTTGTTGAAAATGCTAAGTCATAGGAGGAGTATGTTTCAGGAAACAAGAGAGGAGACAGACAACCGTGCCTGGCTGAAAAATGACTAAATAGGGAGATCACTAGCCGGTTTAGTCGGAACAAGGCGTCGTGGGGAGTGGTTCCTCTATCAGCGAACCACGTGCGTAAATGAGTGCAGCGTAATTCCCACTAACGCCGTAAGGCATTATGCTACCGAACATTGCCGAGGGTTCGATTTAAGAACTTTGGTAATCTCACTCTTGCAATGACGTTAGCAGCGTTGTATAGACCCTCTTGTTGATCTATATGCTTCTGGTTGCACGCCATTGTACTTGTATTCCGCCGATGAGTATAGTGTTTCGCCATGAGAGAACACCGTTGAGCATGCGTACGCATGCGAAAGGGGTTTTTAGGACAGTGTGAGAAAAGTTTTTCATATCTCATGTCATAACCACATGACAGATGTGGCTATGACACGTGCGATGTGTGTTGTGACCACAAGGAAAATGTGGGCATGAGATTTGGTATCAGAGCCCAGTTTGTAAACACTGGGCATATTTGGGCACGTTATTATTCCGCAACTTTGGCTAATTAGTTTCTACCTTGTGTTGTAGGATGCCTCCCCGACGTGTTCGACGAGCGCGATCACGCCACACAGCGTCAGTCGAGGTGCACAGCGATTCCTCAGCCGAGGGACTGGCACCCGCAGATTCAGCAGCACCACCTGCACCACCTGTACCACAAGCACCACTAGTACCACAGGCGACACCAGTATCAGATATAGGTCCACAGATCTTATAGGCACTACAGACTATGCTAGACAGGTTACCACCAGTGATTCCTGAGCCACGTATAGAGCCTCGTGTTGATCCGCGAGAGGAGCCACATGCCGAGTCACGTATTGAGCCACGTATGGAGCCCCGCGTTGATCCACTAGAGGTGCTACGTGTGGTGCCCTTCGTTGAGATTCCCGACACAACAGTAGAGGAGGTAGGGTCGGCCTCCCGAGCACGGAGCAGGAGTCCTCCGAGACTTTTGAGACAAGAACAGGTTCAGCAGGGAGTATATGAGGATGGTGTGGAAGAGCCACTTGGGAGACTTAGAGACAGAGGGGACCCTATCAGAGATCTACTGAGGCTCAACCCACCCACCTTCGCAAGAGCTACAGAGGGAGCTGTGGCCGAGGCTTGGCTAATTAGCTTAGACAGGTGTTTCGCATTGCGACCGTATGGGAGCAACACGAAAGCACGAGTGGCAGTTCATCTTCTTAGGGATGCAGCAGCCACCTGGTGGCGCACAGAGGAGTGCAAGCGCCGACTCTCCGTGGATACACTCACATGGGACACCTTCATTGAGAGCTTCAATGCGCGATATTTGTCCGAACATTATAGACAGCGCAGCATCGATGAGTTTCATGATCTACAGCAGAGGGGACTCACCGTTACTCAGTATGAGAGCCGATTTATAGAGCTTTCTCGTTACGCGGAATACCTCCATGACGAGAAAATCTTAATACACAAATTCATCAGGGGGCTAAATCACGGGATAGCAGGACCAGTTCGTATGGCAAATCCCCAAACCATGAGCGAGGCTGTTGAAAAGGCCCTTATATTAGAAGAAATTCAGGGACGAGGACAGAATTCACGCCCACAGTACCAGGAACGGAATCCCCAACAACAGCAAAATTTCCGAAGGCCTCAAAACACAATACAGAGAGGAGGATATAATCCTTCATCATTACCTCCTAGGCCTCCACAGCAGCAGCAACATCAGCAAAAATCCAAATTTCAACAGAGGGGACAGGGAGGACAGAACCGTGGATGGCAGCAGCAGGGACCACGCAGGGATCAGAGACAGCAGGGTTCATCGGCAGGACCCGCAAGGTCCCAGCAGTCTTACAGAGGCTCACAGGGATCCACCGGACGGACTGGGCAACAACAATCGGGCAGAACACAGTCAGGGCAGTTACAGGTTAGAGGACCATGTTATGTATGTGGTGGGGCAGGGCATCTGGCTAGAGAGTGCCCGCAGGGATTTACTGCAAGGGGTCAGCCCCGATCAGGAGGGTCTGAGCAGACCGTAGGTGACGTGGGCAGATCTCACCACATGTTTGCAGCGGTTGATAACCGCCAGGCCGATTTCCAGGTTTCTGTCATCGAGGCAGCAGGTACGATTAGAGACTTTCCCATCTCGATCCTTTTTGACTCAGGAGCTACTGACTCCTTTTTGTCTACATCGTTAGTGGAGCGTTGCAGGCTGGTGGCTTCTAGGCAAGACATTAGGTGGGAAGTTGAGTTGGCCTCAGGGGCCAGGATGTTAGTAGATACCTTAGTTAAAGACTGTGAGATCACATTGGGAACCTTCACCACAACATGCGACCTTAGGATTATGCCATTAGGGTCTTACGGAGTAGTTCTGGGTATGGATTGGCTTGCGGCACATAGAGCCAAGCTTGATTGTCGCCAGAGAACGATTAGCTGTTTAGACGATCATGGTTCGTCGGTTGAGATAGTGGGCATTCAAAAGCCCACAGCGGTTCGTATGATATCCGCACAACAGCTTAAGCGCTGTATGCGGAAGGGATGTCAGATGTTTGCCATCACAGTCAGTGATAGAGCAGAGGATGAACCTGAGGCTACTTTAGATGATCACCCTATCCTTAGAGAGTTTGCCGATGTATTCCCGCCAGAATTACCTGGTATGCCTCCACGTAGAGAAGTGGACTTCCACATCGACTTAGTGCCAGGTGCAGAGCCGATATCCCGCGCACCCTATAGAATGACGACCCATGAACTCACTGAACTTAAGCTGCAGTTGGAAGAATTACTTGAGAAGGGACACATCTGACCTAGCGTTTCACCATGGGGCGCACCAGTGATCTTCGTGAAGAAGAAGGATGGGTCTCTTCGTCTATGCATGGACTACAGGCAGTTGAACAAGGTGACGGTGAAGAATCGTTATCCTCTACCTAGGATTGACGACCTTTTTGATCAGATGCAGGGAGCCAGAGTGTTCTCGAAAATTGATCTAAAATCTGGGTATCATCAATTGCGCATCACGGAGTCAGATATTCATAAAACTGCTTTTCGAACCAGATATGGCCATTATGAATTCACAGTGGTACCTTTCGGGTTGACGAACGCTCCTGCAGTATTCATGAGTCTCATGAACGGGGTGTTCCGTACATACCTAGACCGGTTCGTGATCATATTCCTAGATGACATTCTGATTTATTCACGGACTGAGGAGGAGCATGTAGAGCACTTGCGTCAAGTTTTGCAGCAATTACGAGGGCAGCAACTTTATGGCAACTTGGCGAAGTGTGCCTTCTTCAGGACAGAGGTGCAGTATTTGGGACACATTTTATCAGGTGATGGCATCTCCGTAGATCCATCTAAAATTAGAGCAATCCAGGAGTGGCCGGCACCCAAGAACGTGACAGAGGTCAGAAGCTTTATGGGGTTAGCTGGGTATTATCATCGGTTTGTCGAAGGTTTCTCCAGGATAGCACATCCCATTACTTCCCTTCAGCGAAAAGGGAAGGGTTTCACTTGGACCGAGCAGTGTGAAAAGGCTTTTGGAGTCCTCAAAGAGCGTCTTACGAGCGCTCCTATTTTAGCAGTTCCAAATCCTTCAGAAGAGTTTGTAGTTTGCACGGATGCATCATTAGAAGGTTTGGGAGCCGTGCTTATGCAGGATGGTCGAGCGATCGCATACGAATCGCGGAAACTAAAGACACATGAGTTAAACTATCCTACGCACGACTTAGAGCTTGCAGCTGTTGTTCATGCCTTGGTTCGCTGGAGACACTTTCTCTTAGGGCGACGCTTTGAACTCCATTCAGACCATCATAGTTTGCAGTATATTTTTACACAGCCTAATTTGAACGCCCGCCAACGGCGTTGGATGGAATTCCTATGCGAATATGACTTCGATGTCCATTATATCAAAGGGAAGGAGAACGTGGTCGCTGATGCTTTGAGTCGAAGACGCCACGAGATCCAGACCCTGACCTTGAAGATGGACTTGAAGGATCGCATCTTACAGCATCTGCCGGAGGACGAATGGTTTCTTGAAGTGCAGCAGGCAGTACTAAATCAGAAGGCCCTTGAGGGCAAATTTACAGGATATACCCTTGATTCTGATGGTATGCTTCGACATCGGCAACGCATCTATGTACCCCATGCGGGTAATCTTCGTACAGTAATCCTATCAGAGGCTCATAGAGCACCCTACGCAGCACACCCAGGAGTGAAGAAGATGCATGCTGACTTACGACAGCTTTATCATTGGGCTGGGATGAGGCGTGACATTGCCAAATTTGTTGCTCGTTGCCTGGAATGTCAGAGGGTCAAGGCCGAACATCAGCATCCAGCGGGACTGTTGTACCCTCACGAGATACCTGAATGGAAATGGGATACCATTTCTATGGATTTTATCGTTGGTCTACCTATGTCATCACGTCGCCATGATGCTATTATGGTGACAGTTGACAAGCTGACCAAAGTGGCGCATTTTTCACCAATATGTACAACATACAATGCACCATCAGTGGCAAAGGTGTTTCTTGATCAGATTGTTAGACTTCATGGGGTACCTCGCCGCATTATATCTGACAGAGACTCCGTATTCACTTCATCGTTCTGGAAAGCCTTACATCAGGCGTTGGGCACACAGCTCAACTTCAGTTCAGCATATCATCCGGAAACTGACGGACAAACAGAGAGAGTTAACCAGGTGTTAGAAGACATGCTTCGCATGTATGTGATGGACCACCAGTCTAGATGGGAGGAGTACCTGTATCTAGTTGAGTTTGCCTACAATAATGGGCATCATAGCTCGTTGGGTATGCCTCCTTTCCAGGCATTATATGGCAGACCATGCAGAACACCTTTGAGTTGGGATCGTATAGAGGACAGAACAGTCATCGGCCCAGAGATAGTTCAGAATATGGAATTGCAAGTTAAACAGATAAGACAGAGGCTTCTGGAAGCACAGGACAGGCAGAAAAAGTATGCCGATGCTAAGAGGACAGACCGAAGCTTCTCTGTGGGGGAAAGAGTATTTTTGAGAGTGCGGCCGCACAAAAGTCCAATCCGTTACGGAAAAGGCTCTAAACTCGCACCTCGATTTGTAGGACCTTTCGAAATCTTGGAGCGGATAGGACCAGTAGCCTATCGTCTAGCCTTGCCACCTAGCCTGTCACGTATCCACGATGTATTTCATGTATCAGTTTTACGTCAATATATTTCTGACTTATCTCATGTGTTGGATTGGAGTGCTCTTCAGGTAGAGGCAGACGGACAACTGGCGTTGGAGCCAATTCGCATATTGGCTCGTCGGACGCTGGCCCTTCGAGGTCGAGAGCTGGACCAGGTTAGAGTCCAATGGGACTTATACGACGAAGTCACTGCAACATGGGAAGATGCAGAGAGATTGAAGACCCTGTATCCTCACCTTTTTGACGACTTCCAGGAGGAAGTACCGTCTTAGGGGGAGAGGATGTGAGGACCGCCCTTTTTACTACTGTTGTTATGACTATTTACAGTACTGTTATTGTTACTTTCATATTTGTGGGATAGCAGTTCCCGGAATTTGTCAGACTATTTAACTTTATTATGTTTTCGGAAAAACTAATTGGGTGATGTTTGGATAAGTTTACTTTTCAGAAAAATGAATTAGGTGATGATGGAAAATTGTAATATGATTTTTAATTATGTTAAATTGTACTAGGGCATGAGAATGCATGTGTTATTTAAGTTGCTTCGGCTATGATGAATTTATGTGGTTACTGATCTTGTAATTGAGTGTGCAGGGATTACTAATCGAACCACAGATTTCAGAGATCATTCCACACCTTGTTATTTGTTATTCCCTGTTAAGCCGATCTGGTTCCACGAGGAACCAAGATCTCTTTGTGTTTGATGTCATGATGTAATGTGGTCTTTCGTATGGTCGAGTGGGTTAGGTTACCCTCATGTAACATTATTTTTATAAGTAAGTGTTGTAAAGAGATTGAATTTGAAATTTCTTATTTTATTTAAATTATGAGGCCCTTTTTCTTGTGCTTTACCTTGACCAGGGGTGTCTTGTATGGGTTAAAGTTGACCCTGGGTTATACCCCATGGGTCCAGGGGCCCATTTGGCATGGGTAACCCTTGAGTAACCTCCATCTAGTCAACTTAACCTTCCCCTGAAGTTAAGTGGCGAAAATTGGAGGTAGGAGGGGACATGATGGGTTGTACCAACACTCAACCCATCCCCTCTACTTTCCCCTAGATAAGAGATGCCATCCATTAGTGAAAGTCACCTCTTCTTTAGTAAGATTCCCCCATGTACTATGGGGACACCCATGTGAAGAAAGGAGAAAGAGGCATGGGTCACCTGTCTTGTTCCCATTTAACTCTTTTTTTTATTTCTCCCATGAGAAAGTGGAGTCACATGAGAGGAATAAGGAGTACCCTTGGGAATGGAGAGTGACATAAGCCACCTGGACAGAATAGTGGTTTTTGGGAAGGGTGAGGAGGTGACAAGTGCCACTTCCCCCTTTCTCAAAATTAGAAAGAAAGAGAATTTGGGTTATTTATTTTCAAATTTTGGGATGAGAGGGAGTTAGTTGAATTTTGGGGAAAAACTTTCATTTTGGCCTTACCAAAAATAGAGAAGTTAGTTTGGAAGATAGAGAAGGGAGAGGGAGTTGGTGGCTAAGGTTGGAAGTGAACTCTGTGGACTCTGCAACAACTTCATTCCAGGAGGGCTTTGCAAGGTTGGTCTGAATTTTACCTTTGTTTTGGTAGAACTGAAATGTGCATGAAATGTGTGTGAAATATGTGTTTAAATTTGTTTTCTGTGGGGTCCTTGTCGGGTTGTTTGACAGAGCGTCTCCCACTTGGGAGAAATGCTCATCAAGTTTGGGGTAGGGGAGGAGAGATCCTCCTCGGGTGCATACCTGTTTCCATCTTTTGGGATGTTGAAAGCCTTGAGGGCATGTATCTGTGACTGTATTTTTGACTTGAGAGTCATATACAGATTTCTTACAAATTGTGATCATACTTGGTTGAGACCAAGAGAAATTTATATTAGTTCATTTATCTGTCAGGGTGACACTCTGGAGTCGAGTGTGTCCACTCTCCTGCCCCTTATGAAACTCACTATAGTTGAGTTTCCGTATTGTGTAAAATACTCACGGGTGTATGTGTGCTTTGGGATTGTTGTTGTTTCTGTTGTGAAGTGGAGTGTTTGAGTACCCAGGTGTGAGTATGGTCTCCCTAGCTCGGGGGTGACCCTCTTGCGGGTCTACGGTAGGGAGGAGAGCTAGACGAGTGGTATTTTCTTCTTTGTTTGTCTTTGATACGCAGGTTTTTCTCTTGGAGCTTCTGGTTGGCTATTTATGAAGAAACAGTTCATCTTCTTGTCATGAGAATTAGGCCTGGTTCATTTCATAGAGATGAAGAGAGAACACCTCTCTTGTTATTGTTGTAAATTAATGATATTCTGGGAGTGAAGAAAATCACCTCCCTGATCTTGTTATTATTGGACTTTTATTGGTTGTCATAAGTTTTCAGTTGTATACTGTTTGGGAGGAGAAAGTTCATATCTGGGAAGTTGGTATTCATGATTGAGAAGCTGTAATATGAATGTGCTTAAATTTTAAGTTGATGTTTGCAAACTTTGTTCAATAGCAATTTTTGTGTTTCAAGTATTACTGAAAGGAAAAAGTTCATTTTTGCAATCTAATCTGAGTTGTTTACATTTGAAAATTTGGAATTGCTTAACTAGTTGAAATGCTAATTTTCTTTATAGTTCAATGTTAAAATGGAAAAGACAGTTTTAAATGTTTGAGTTATTCTCCATATTTAATGGATTCTGTTAATTTAGAAGGATTAGAGGAAATCTAGCATGTAAATATAATCTGTTTGTAAATTTACGAAGTCTTAAATGTTTATGAAAATGGAAATATATACTTATAATAAAGGGATAGCTATTTACCATTTCTACCGATTAAGTGAAATTGGGATATAAATCTCTCTCTCTCTCTCTCTCTATATATATATATATATATATCTAATTGTTGAGACATTATCTTTATAACAGGTTGATTTGGAGAAAATGCATAAAGTAGTGAAATTGAGAAATTTAGGAATTATTTAAGCACATGTAAGAATATTTTTATATAAATAAATTTATATATATATATATATATAGATATATATATATATTTCATATTTTGAGTAATTATCATTTTCTAGAATAATAGAGAAATTGAAAGTAAATTATCATTTTTATGAGATTGACTGATAAATATCAATATAAAAATAGATATATATATGTATATATATATATATGAAATATATATATATATATATAAATATATAAAATCATTGATAAATATATATATATATATATATACATGAATATATATATATATATATATATATATATATATATATATATATATATATATATATATATAAATATATATTTTATTTTTGATAGAAATCAACGAATAGCACATAAGAATGACGGTCCAAGTTTATGCCGCGGAAAGAAAAAACACAGTCGCTGTTTACAATGGGCGGTGGGGAGAAAACCCCACCGCAGGCCCTTTTTATACATTTGGAGGTGTGGAGTGGGGCGGAGCCCCACCCACACCCCACGTCGTGGGAATGTGGGTGGGGCTCCGCCCCACTCCACATCCCCCCAATCCCTTATGCCTCCCGCGGCCTGCTCAGGTCTGCCGCTCTGCGGCCACCGCCGACCCTGTCCGCCGCTCTGTCACTGCGGCCACTGCTGCCCATGGCCGCCGTCGGCTGTGGAATCTAAAGCAATAAAATGTTAGGGCTTGGGCCCTAACATATGATTGGTTTATTTAAATATAAATACAGTTCTTATATAACTCTATATATAGGCATATATATATTCTATATATGTCTATGTATATAGCTATATATATAATATAATAATGATTATATATCTATCTATATCTATATATTTATATATATATATAGAGATATAGATATATAAATCGTGGTAAACCAATTTCGTCCTATGCATAGACATTAAAATAAATATATTATATATATGTATATATATATATATATATATATATATATATATATATATATATATATCATATCGATAGGAGTAAATCTATGAACCATTTTGTTGGACCTTCGTTTTAAATCGTTATAAACTATGTCTCATGGATATAGAGGAAAAAAAAAAAAATATAACAAATTATATTCTCACAGTAGATGTTATTAAGTGTTGAACACAACAACCAAAGAAGATATATTACCATGAACAGAGTTTTATAAAGTGGTGAACCACCTACATCTATTGACAACGTCATACGAGTCACAATCAGTGTATGAATCGTAATTAAGAGTAATAGTAACAACAGTAATTCTAAACAAGAGAAAATAAAATTTTAATGTAAAAGAGAGTTTAGGAATATTCAGTGATACTCTGGAAAGAGTTTCTCGGAAGTTTCAACTATCAACGTACTAACAATCACCCGGAAAATGAAGAGGAAAATTACACAACTCCTTGCTCAAAAGAACACTGGAAATAAACTTAAGAAGCCACCACTGACAATCCATGTGGCCATATTAATCTCAACTATAGCAAACGATCTCATATGTAAACCTGTAAGAGGGTCCGAAGAAGAAAAACTAACATTGGAAAACACAGAGGAGAAAATGCGCGACATATCTCACACGGGATAAGAGAACTAAGTTGACGGACCCTTCTGCCAAATTTGCTTAGGAACAAGTTGACTAAGTATTTACGAAGAGGAGGAACCTAGATCGGGGAAGATTAGGAGACCGAGTCCAGCGAAATAGTAGACTAGCCTTTGTGACCTAGATCATCCTGAAATTAGGTTTAATATCAACAATAACTGCAGTGATAACCCTGATTGACGTAAATCATGAAGAAAGGACAGGATGCACATAAAGAAAGCATAGAAAACGAAAGAGAGAGAGAGACCGAAATATAAACACACTAAATGAACTAAGAAATAGTTAAGGTAAGGGCGATAAAGATATGATCAAAATTAAGAACTTGTGAAAAGGGAAGAGAGGGCAACCAAACCGCCTTGTTGAAAATGCTAAGTCATAGGAGGAGTATGTTTCAGGAAACAAGAGAGGAGACAGACAACCGTGCCTGGCTGAAAAATGACTAAATAGGGAGATCACTAGCCGGTTTAGTCGGAACAAGGCGTCGTGGGGAGTGGTTCCTCTATCAGCGAACCACGTGCGTAAATGAGTGCAGCGTAATTCCCACTAATGCCATAAGGCATTATGCTACCGAACATTGCCGAGGGTTCGATTTAAGAACTTTGGTAATCTCACTCTTGCAATGACGTTAGCAGCGTTGTATAGACCCTCTTGTTGATCTATATGCTTCTGGTTGCACGCCATTGTACTTGTATTCCGCCGATGAGTATAGTGTTTCGCCATGAGAGAACACCGTTGAGCATGCGTACGCATGCGAAAGGGGTTTTTAGGACAGTGTGAGAAAAGTTTTTCATATCTCGTGTCATAACCACATGACAGATGTGGCTATGACACGTGCGATGTGTGTTGTGACCACAAGGAAAATGTGGGCAGGACACCATCATCTTCCAAAACAATTTTTGACAATCCTCAGAATACTTTTGAAGATGTTCTTCATTCCTTAGAATCTATTCCTAGCTTGTCCTCCTCATCTTTTGATATTGGGGATACTTCTTTGTTTGATCACTTTGTAATGAATACTGAACAGGTTTCTAATGTAAATGTAATAGGTGCAATTTTTACTAATACTCCACCTATTGTTTCCACTTACAGTGCAAGTGCAGTTCTGGTGACACCAACAATGGGAACAAATCCTAATGTGATTACTTCTGTGCTTCCACCATGGTTGTCAGCTTATACACCAAAATGGAAGAAACAAGCCATCTCTCTAGATGACTTTGATTTTAGTAAGCTGGTGCCTGTGAAAGCTAAGACCTTGAAGAAGCCAATGGTTCTTTCGAGAATGCTCGGGGACAAGGGACACAAATTTCTGGAGATTGCAAGACCTTTGTAGGATGCAACCATGGAAAATTTTATTATGAATGATTATTCTATCTCTAGGGTTGAGTTAGGCAAACTAACTCATGAAAGTGTAAAGACTGACATGCAGTCAGCAATGGACATTTTAATTCAGAAATTTGACAAAGAGAAAGAAATGAAATATCATTACAAGGAAATGGTTGAACAATTGACTGCAGTGGTGAGGAAAATCGCTTTGAATTCAGAGTCAGTGACTCTTGAGGTCGTTTCTGTAGAAGACCCTATTATCCAGAAAGCAGAAAAGACTCACCTCAAGGGAAGAGTACTTGAAGAATATCTGGAAAGGATGCGCACCCAAGGAATCTCTCTGCTTACAGAGCTATCTGAGAAGATAGACAAGATGGAGAAAATAAGAGTAGAACTTGATGATCTGATCGATGTTATTTCTCAAGATATCGAGTGCATAGAAAAGAATCATGATAAGTGGGTGGAGATGAGAAAGCTGAAAATAAGTGCTCTGATATCAATTGGCGTCATTCCAAATAGAGATTCATATACTAAAACCAAAGAGGCTTTGACATATCAGAGCCGTGTGCTGAAAGATTTGATCAATGACTTGGAAGCAGCAAGGAAACTAAGTGAACATAGTGATGTTAGTCTTTTGCATAAATTGGAGGATCTTCCATGCAAACTTTTGTCACACGATAACCAATTTCTCCCTACAGAAGAGATGGTTTAGGAATTTGAAAATATGTTCCAGAAAGAGTTCAAGGACAAAACATTTTCAATGGCCTTTGTGGACAATATTCTTGACAATCAGTTAACCTTGGATAATCTGAAGACCAAGCTAACTAGTCATGCAAAATTAGTCACCATAGTCAAAGATGCCATATTAAGAGCCAGGATGATTTTCAAGAACACAGTTAGTCCAGATAGTCTTGGGATGCAAGCAGCTTTCACCATTTATGATTGCCATATGAAGAAAGATGGCAATACAAGTTGAAACAGTTTTTCCCTTAGTTTATTTTCTACTTTTCTGATGTACTTTTGAAACAATTTTGGACATATTTACATGTACTTTTTCCATATGTAATTACATGTAAAAACATAGGAAGTCCCAAATCAAAAAGGACTCCTTTGTTGAATAAGTCATTGTTAGTTTTTCTTTTCCTATTTTTGCTCTCGGTTCCTCTTATAAAAAAAGAGGACCCTCATTGTAATTATCTATCTTTTAGTTATTGAAGTGAAACTCTGCCAAATTGAACAGCATTTTGAGACTTTGTGTTCAAATTGTAAATCAAATTTTATCAAGTGAATAAAGAAGAAAGTGATCATTCAATCTTTGTGTTGGAATATCTTGTGGTGTATTGGAAATTGTTCTTATGTCCTTTTCCTAATACTATCTTATCTATTTGATCAAATTGTAGTGTGGGTGTGAATAATCTGGGAGATGTTCTAAAGTTGATTGTGGAGAGTTTGTACTACAACAATTATCTTTAGTTTGTGATTTAGTGTTTTAAAGTAAAAGATATTGGAAAGGCTTTGAACTACTATTATGTTTTGTGATCATATATTTTGTCGTAGTTTTCGGTGAAGACTTTGGGCTGCACCTTATTCTACTAGGTTCTAAGTTATAAATTAGTAAAAGAAGCAACGATAGACTTTGTGCTCTCGTGGGTTTCTTGGTTATTCCATTTGTATCAAGAAAGTGCTATTTCATTTTGTAAACATCATTTCTAAAAAAAGAGAAATGGATGATATGGTCTCACCCCCAAGTCAGTATTTAGTTTAAATAAGTTTGTGATAGTTGACAGGGAACCTCCACTTGCTGAGAGGAGAGATTTATCTCATTATACTATGGTTGATATAACCATTTTGCCTTCAGTTAGTTGAAGACAAAATATTCACCCAATAGTTTTTGGCGACTGTGTTGGGGAAGGAACGCGCAACTTGAAGCCTCACGCTCTGAGTTGAAGCATTTCAGTTCTTTTCCATTGTTTTGAGATTTTTTAAAATTTTGTTGAGTACACTACATTCTGGTAGATTCACAGTATACAAGAAGCAAGAGAGCTCAAGGCATTATTGATCCTGTATTTGAGTTGATGTAGCAAAATAACTTTGTTCTTTTGCCTCCACGACCTCGACTTCAACAAACTAGGAGTTTTCCTCCTACCAACGCCTGGTCTCCAATACCAGGTGAAGCTTCTAGTTCTAGTAGTAGCAGAGTTTTGACTATTTATACTCCACAGAGGTTTGTTATCCCACCTTTTAATCAGCACACCATGGAAGCTCAAGGCCCTTGGGGTAACACTTTTGGTCCTTTGAATTTAACTCCACCATTGTATGAACTTCCTCATAGTTCGAGGAAGAATTTTCCTAAGTTATATGGCGACGGGAAAGTCCACCTGGATGAACACATTGTAGCTTTCTGCATAGCTTGTGGTGTAATAGGTGTTGAGCATGAAGATTTAGCAGTAAGACTTTTTGTGGAAACACTGCAAGGTGCTACTACAAATTGGTTTTATCATCTTCAAGCTCAGACTATAACCAATTGGAACTCCCTCAAGACCATGTTTGAGGCTAGGTTCAAGCCTACAGAGGATGCACATGCCTTATTAGCTCAGCTCACACAAATGAAGAAAGAGCCTCACGAACCCATGCGAGACTTCATTGCTAAGTTTAATAAGCTGAGAAACAGGATCCTTGCAACTGCTCAACCAACGGTAGAGAATCTCAAACGCTTTTTCATTACCACTCAGCTTCCTGAGGTAAGTTTTCTGTTGAGATGGGTTGGTCTCGTAGATCTTCCTATGGTACAAATTTTGGCTACTAAAGTGGAAGATGATCTTATCCTTGTGGGTAAGATAAGAAGAGATTCTAACAGAAACAAAGGTCCTTCTTCTATTGATAGTTCTTCCACAAGCACCATGGATCCTATGGTGCAAAAGTCAGCAAATGAATTGCTAGCTTTGAAAAGGTAAATGTCACAAGGTATGTCTACCCCTCCTTCCTATCGAGATATACCAAGGAGAACATTTCCCAACAATTCATATCAAGGTAATGCTGCCAAAAATCAAGGGCATCACAATCGTCTTCCACCTACACAGGGGAAGCTTGCCATTGCAGCAATGCCGGCCAACTCAGTAGTTGGCTATTATGAAGCAGAACATGATCATTCTTTCCAACCTGAGTTGGACCAAGAGAATGATGCTAATCTTTTTGCAGAAGGAGAAGAAGAATTAGCTGGCGACTCTACCATTGGCTTTCTGAATTACCAAGACAAAGCCGAAAAAGAAGGAGAAGTGTATGATGGAGCATATGTTGTTTTTACCAGGTCCCAAAATCAGCCAAATCAGCAAGTTGATAAGGGAAAGGCAAGAGAGGAACCTCAACCAGTGATCTCAATTGCTAAACGGGGAACTCCATTGCCTTTTCAACCAAAGGACCCAGTGGGTAATAAGCAAGTAAGTACATCTAACAATCTTGTATCTTCTACTTCTGTCCCTCAGACTAGTACTACCACTAATAAAACTTAGAATGATGGATTCCCTTCCTCTGTCTCTAGTTCATTTCAGCTATTTGATATAATAGATCATGCGAGGAAGACCAAAATCCAAATGTCTAAGGTTGAGTATTTACAAGCTAATCCTGAATAGTTTGATAGGTTAGCTAAATACGTCAAAAACAAGATGTCCCTATAGGACAAGATTTTCCAAAAGTTGCCCATGATTCCTCAAAGAACAAATCCACTCAAAATAATCTTGTCACTACTCCCCTTGTCACCTCTAGAAAAATAGAACCTTTCTATGTTTCTTTATTGGTAAATGGTCATAAGTTGAGCAATTGCATAATAGATTCTGGAGCCATTGATAATGTTATGCCCGCCAAAGTAGCAGACGCCCTTGGCCTCACTTTAACTAAGACCTTTGGGAGATGTTTCTCCATGGAAAATAAATAAGTACCATTATTGGGTCAAATCAAAGATGCCCAATTTGCATTTGCAGCCTTTCCAGACAAGAGGATTAAGATGACCATCCTAGTAGCTGATGTTCCAGCCTCTTATGGCATCTTGCTTGGGCATAATTTTTGTAAAGATGTGGGTGGTGAATTAAACATGGATCTATCTGAAGCAAGGATACCTATTAAAGGCATCATGCAAAAGTTACTTCTAGAGAAAGAGGCAAAATACATTGTTACCCAAACGGAAAATCCCAAAGCTCAAATTTTGTTTGAAACTTTGGGAATGGGTAATTATTTCCTATCTACTGAAGATATTCATAGTTCATCAGATGAGAGCTCATCAGGTGAGAGCTCAGACAATTCAGATGGAGAATCAGAAGAGTATTCAGATGAAAGTTCAGGTGAAGGTATATTAATGCCAGATTCTTCCCTCATTGATGAAGAAGAATCTTCTTGTCAAAGAAATTCTAAAAAATCAAATTCTAATGAGGTCTGGGTTTTAGAATTTGATGGCAGTTGTTCCTCTACCAGTTTTGGAGTTGGAGTTGTTTTGATATCTCCACAAGGTGATATCTTCCCTTTCTCATACAAGTTTCAATTCGACAATACCAACAACACCACTGAATATGAGTCATTGTTGCTCGGATTGGAGGCTACTCATGCCAAAGGTGTTAAAAATATTCATGCTCAAGGAGATGCTGAATTAGTGGTTTGTCAAGTGAGAAATTTGTATCAAACCAAGAATGAAAGATTGAGACATTATCGCAATCGTGTGTGGGATTGCATTGAAGGTTTTGATGCTTTCAATATTTCTATGGTGCCTAGAGAGTTTAATGATCATGCAGATTCATTAGCTATCTCCGCAACCCTTATGGTTCCCCATAAGGACTTCAAAGGAAACAAGTACACAATTGAGCTAGTCTTCTGACCAAGTGTACCTGATAATGCTGACCATTGGCAGGTATTCAATGGTGATAACCAAATCATAGCTTTCTTGGAAAAGACAGATAGCTTTGATGAGCTCTATTTTGAAGGTGGTGAATCTCCACCATAGGAATACGTTTCTGAAATAGATTCACAAACTGGCAAAGAGTTTCTTCAACTAAAAGGGAACAAGATTCCAAAAGGTTTAGTTTCCCTTGAAAAGATATTTGATAAGCATGACATATATATCAAGCAACAACAACTTGATTCAAGTTCCTCTATGGAATTTGAGCAAGTAAATTTGAGTTCGGAGGCAGATCCCAAAATGGTCAACATTGGGAAATGTTGCACTATCGATGAGAAGTTCAAATTCATTACACTCCTTCACCATTACATTGATGTCTTGGCGTATTCCTATGATGATCTAAAGTCCTTCAGGCCTAAGGAAATTCAGCATGAAATTCCCCTCAAAGTTGGATCATTGCCTCACAAGTAGAAACAAAGGCAATACAACCCCAAAATATCAAGTACTATGCTTTCTGAGATTCAGAAGATGTTAAATGCAAGAATAATTTTTCCAATTCATCATTCCACTTGGATCACGAATATAGTTCTTGTAAGGAAGAAGAACGAAGAAATCCGTATCTGCGTTGATTTCAGGAATCTCAATCAATCTTCTCTAAAGGATAACTACCCCTTACCCATCATGGATCAAGTGTTGCAAATAGTAACTAGTTTAGAAATGCTGTCTATGTTAGACGGTTTTTTAGGGTATAATCAAGTGGAGGTGAATGAAGCAGATCAGTACAAGACTGCTTTCACAACACCTTGGGGCACATTTGCATATCGTAGGATGCCTTTTGGTTTGATCAATGCTGGTGCCACATTCCAGAGAGCAATGGACCTTGCCTTCAGAGATGAGATGGGGAAGTTCATCATGGTGTATCTTGATGACTTGACTATTTTTTCCAAACAACATCATGATCATGCGTATCATTTATGACAGGTGCTGGAAAGATGTTAGCAAAATGGTATCTCTCTCAAGCCTAAGAAATTAGTTTTCGGGGTTACAGAAGGTAAACTTCTCAGTCACATTGTATCTTGAGAAGGTACTAAAATTGACTCAGAAAGAGTCAAGTCCATTCAAAGTCTTACTCTGCCTGCTAGTAAGACTGCAGTTCATTCTTTCTTCGGAAAGGTGAATTTTCTGCAAAGGTTCATCCCAGAATTCACAGAGAAAACCTGTCACATCGTCAACATGATGAAGGGTAAGGTTACTTTCCATTGGAGTGCGGAAGGCAAAGCGACATTTGAGGATATCAAGAAGGCTATAGCTCATGCTCTAATCCTTGTTTGTCCTAACTATGCCAAAGATTTTGTAGTGTACAGCTACGCTTCATAACATACACTTTCGGCCATTCTTGTTCAACAAAATGAAGGTGTGGAATCTCCCATTTCATTCACAAGTTGTCCTTTGAAGGCTCATGAATTGAAATATTTAAATATGGAGAAGCATGCTTATGCCGTGGTCAAAGCGGTAAAGCATTTTCGGTTCTATACTCTGAATTCACACACTATTGTTTTAGTGCCTGATACAATAGTAAAGTCGATTTTGATTCAACAGGAGTTTGGAACCAAAAGAGGCAATTGGATTTCTAAGATCCAAGAGTTTGATCTTGATATCAAACCTACTAAGCTTGTGCATGGAAGAGGTTTATGTCAATTGATCACTGACAATGTACCAAAGGAGACAAGGGATGATGAAGAAGAAGTTGAAGATATGCCAACTGTTCTTTTTGTCACTACTAATGATGAGTGATATTCAAATATTGCTCATTTTCTTACCTATGGTGAGTGTCCTCATCTATCTTATAAGGAGAAAAGAACTATCAAATTGAAGGTTCCTAACTATGTCCTATGGGACAATGGTTTGTACAAAAGAAGCCTTGATGGAGTATTTCTCCATTGCGTGGATTAAGCACAACAAAGCAGACTCTTGGAGTCCTTCCACAATCTGGCCTGTGGAGGACATTTTTCTACACCTGTGACGACTCATAAGATTCTACGGGCCAGATACTATTGGCCCACACTATTTCAAGATGCATACAATTGAGTATGTAGGTGTGAGTTGTGTCAACAGTTTGTTGGAAAACTTAAGTTAGCCACACTACCTCTCAAGCTAGTGGTGATTGAAGAACCTTTTCAGCAATGGGGCATCGACTTCATTGGTGCTGTGAACCCACCATCAAGTGTGGGACATAACTTTGTTCTCACCGCGATAGATTATTTTACCAAATGGGTAGAAGCCATCCCAGTTAAGCATGCTACTTTTGAAGTGGTATGTAATTTCCTCAAGGAAAACATCATTTCCCAGTTTGGAGTCCCAAACAAGATTGTAGCAAATAATGCTACTTGTTTCTCTTCCCATGAGATTACTAGCTTTTGCTACGAGCATGAGATCATTCTTTCCAACTCTTCAGCCTATTATCCACAAGGAAATGGTCAGGCAAAATCACATAACAAAAATCTGGTTACTATTATCATGAAACTGGTGGAAGAGAATCAGAGAACTTGGCATAAAGCATTGTTTGATGCTTTATGGGCAGACATGATTACCCCTAAAAGGGCAATAGGTATGTCTCCTTTTCAACTTTTGTATGGACTGAATGCAGAGATACCTATCACCTTGGAGTTACCAGCACTGAAGTTGCTAAAGGCAGTGAAAGATAGAACTTTTGAAAGTTCTATTGATAAAAGAATCATGTACCTAACTGAACTAGAGGAGCAACGAGCTATGGTGGTGGATCATATCGCTGAACATCAAAGTCAGGGGAAGAAACTCTTTGACAAAAAAGCAAGGGCTCGTGAGTTTCAAATTGGAGATCAAGTCTTGTTATGGAACAAGCGGAGAGAACCAAAATGAATGCATGGGAAGTTTGATTCCCTATGGAGAGGTCCATTCACCATTCATCAATTCTGTGGTGAAAATAGCTTTTTGCTAAAGTATCTGGATGGAACATCATTCTTGCTGCCTCACAATGGGCAACATCTGAAACACTTCAATCCTTGAAGTATCAGATAAGTTCATTTGTACATTTGTATAGTTTTGTGTTTTTGTTTAGTCTTTTGTGTCTTTTTCTTTTGGTAGCTTGACTCTATAGCCCAATGGCATGGATGAAGGCACTTAGAGACTGGATTCTTCTCCCTTCAATCATTTCAAAGTTTGATAGATGGAAGTTCCCTAGTTAGAGCTAGTTGTTGTTCTCAAAATCCGCTACGCTCATTTTTGTAGACAACCCCTACGAAACTTGTCTGTTTCATAATCTACACTCTAAGTTTGCAAATCGAGACAAGATTCTCTTAGCCTCGTGCGAAGTTGTACGACATCCTAAACTAGTTTACGACATTCCATTGAATCGATTCCTCAAAGTTGGTGCAAATCGATTAGGTTGTAAACTGATCAAAATATCAATTTTTGATCATTTTTGGGTGTTAGTTAAAATTTGAAACTCTATGTGCAAAGGCGGTAAAAATCGCTGACTTTGCATATCTTTTTGTTTGCTTGTGTTATGTCGGCAATTTTTGCCACTTTTACATAGTTTTTGTTTACACATGCTCGAGCGGCACTTTTTGCCACCGTTACATGTTCCTCGCTAAAAAGCACATGTTCAATCGGTGAAAATCACCACCCAAGCGAGATCAATTTTCAAAATCACGAACTTCGGTGGCATTTATTGCCACTCATGTTGGCATTAATATCATATCTTTTGACCCTTTTAAATGAGTAATCTCGTTGTTTTTTTATTTTTGTTTCCTAAACCTTCAAATTGATTTGTGAACCCTCCCTCAAACTTCTTGATCACGCTAATTTTGGATTCGAACGGATTTCAAGTTGCCACCATCATGCTTAGGGTTTCATTCTTTTTGACAGGTAAGTTTTTAAATAAAAACATTGTTTTTGTTATTTCATTCTAGGGTTTTCTTCTTCTTTGTTTATATTCTTTAAGAGTTTTATTGTTCGAATGTTGTTCAAAGTAAATTGTCATTTAATGCATCTTTGTTTACGTTTCTTTTGTCATTTGATTTGCGTCCATGTTGTGATAACCCTAGTTTTTCCCATTCTGGCCATACTAAACCTTCTCGACCATTTCCTAGTAATCATGACTTTATTTTCATTTAGGTTTAGGTTTTTAGGTTTTGAATCGGCAAATATCACCGATTGTGTTTTGTGTTTTACCTTCGTGCAAGGGCGGCAAAATTTGCCGTCCTTACACGAAAGCTTTGATGAAGTGACATATCAATGGTGGTTTATTCCAACCTAACACCAAACCCATTTTACATCTGCAACGTTGGTGATAATTGCCACCTGAAATCTTTCCATAAGCTTGTGAACAAAGGTGAAGTTAGTGGAATCCATCGCTTTTGCATTTGAAGATGTATCCAAATGTGAGTGTATGGGCGACGAAATTCACTGCCCTTACATGAAGAAAACCTTGAAATACCATGCAATTCATACCCCTTGCATTGTCGGCATAATTTGCCTCTGATACACTTGTAATTCTCCTACTACATGCAGTGTCGGCATTTTTTGCCACTCAAATATAACACTTGCAATTCTTCTAAAAACATGTTGTAGCGGCGAATTTAACTGCCAATACACTTGCAAATTATCCCTTACATGCAAGGGCAGTAAATTTTGCCGTTCGTGCATCACCCTCTCAAATTTTTTCTAACTCTGGGATATTTTCAATTTTGCTTTTCCAAGCCCGCTTTCCTCCATTTTTGACTTGCTCGCACTCTAGCCCTTTCAAGCATATCCTCATAGTCATGATCGTCGACATGCAATTTTCCCAGATTACCAATATTTCCCCTAATTGCATGATCATGGATTTTTGTTGCAGTTTCTTATGCAGATTTTCTCTCTTCATCGACATCCTTCTGGTGATAGCTTTTTTAGATGATTGAGTTGTCTCTGAAGAAGTTGAAGGCGATGAAGTATAAATATCAAGGTGTTTTCCCAATCACCTCGGTTACTTCCAATCTCGATGACATTCGGGATACAGAGATTGGCCATGTGGACATGGTTGAATTTGTGGAAAGAACTAAGTCCAATAATCCTAGTTATGCAATGAAGAAGATTATTGACAGTAACATTCATCTAGTGTCGTCTTTCTTGGTGGCAACACATAACACAAAATTTGTTCTTCAGTGTGCTCAGTTTTAGAACAGGGATACTAGGGCTGTGATGGATGCAAGTGGTAATGTGATAATCAGATTAGATCCTAAATTCATTGATAAAGTTTTCATGTGCCCTGCTGTTATAGAAGTCATAAAGCTAGATTTTGCTAAAGCACAAAAAGAGTATGACAAAAATCTTGAGAAGGCTAAGAAGATAATCAATACTAAATGGCTCAAGTCTCCATGGTCAAACTTGTCCAGGTGGCCAAGGAGTTTTCCTAGAAGTGACTTTATAGAAGAAGTTGGTGATCTGATAACTCTTCTCATCAGCATAAGAGGATTGGCCTCTTCCTCACTTTTTCGTGAGTGGATGTACCCTTTCATCAAGGTAATACTCCAAGGTAAACAAGCAGTCTTTTGGGGTGAGAAAATCAGCAATGCTCTGCATGAGCAATTGACAAAGGTATCCACTACCTTCAAATTCTACATGACTTCTTACCTGGTGTATGTAGCAGCCTCTATGAGAATTTTTCTAGGTCTAACATCAGAAGGAGATAGGAGAGTAATCCTTATGTATCGATACTATTCTCAATTGACATTGAAGGGTTCTATTCACCATTTTAGGAGAGTAAATGATGCTTTCTTTGCAGTATTCTTGTGTCTTTTTGACCCTTAGCTAGAACAAAGAAGAATTTTAGATGAAGCTTGGTCAGTGGTAAATGATTTTGGATGCATGTTCTTACAATTTCCTTCTTTCTCATATCTAAGGGTTGGCTTTTTCCAAGGTCATCCTTATATGTTGCCAAGGTTCCCCTCAGACAAACTTGTCTTAATGGAATTATGTAGATAAATGATCATCGTGCATAATAAACAAATGGAGCTCAAGAAACCAGGTTTCAGGTTTCTAGTTGAAATTGGCAGGTTTCCAATATTAACTACTGTAAAGGCTAGGGCCATGGAAACTGAAATGCAGCTTGTAACTATGAAGCAATTCAAGAGAAGGCCAAAGTTTGACTACAGGGACGTGAAAGACAAAATCAAGAGAAAAACCCAGTTCCATGAACCTATGGTCGAAGATGCCTAGGTAGATTTGAGGACAGAAGAAGATGTTAGAAAGTTGGATTATAGCCGGTTATTTTTGGAGAAAATTGAATATCTGGGACCTGCTGATATTCCTAAAGATCTAGTGGATGATGGAGAGTTGATCGATGACAGATATAACACTAAATAGGTTGCTAGCTCTCCTCTCCCTCCAATCCAATGGTCTCAAAAAGAGTTGACCTCTCTGAGGAAAAGATTTGAGCTTATATTGGCTAACACCAATAAGTGGCTAGAGGATAAGGGAATTGCTTTGAAAGAATTCCTTACAGGATCAGAGACTGAGACTCAAGAGCAAACAGGTAAAAAGGTGGAAAATGGGATGAAGAACAAGAGCGATGTTCCATCTTCTTCCAAGCCCCATAAGCCCAGGATCAAATTTGTGAAGAAAAAGTCAAAGGCTGTGGAGAAAGAGTCTAAGATAGAAGATATGGAAATTGAGAAATAGAATCCTAAAGAACCAGCCACCGAGGAAATGGAGGTTGAAGATAGACCTAAAGATCAGCAAGAAGAGGAAGTTTTGTCTCCACAGGAGAATGTACAACAAGAAACGAGAGTCTCTTCCCCTTTGCCCGACACACCTGTTTTAGTTCCTCTATCTGTTTCACCCATTGACATCCCTTCTTCTGAATCTCCATCATCTTCCAAAACAATTTTTGACAATCCTTAGAATACTTTTGAAGATGTTCTTCATTCCTTAGAATCTATTCCTAGCTTGTCCTCCTCATCTTTTGATATTGGGCATACTTCTTTGTTTGATCACTTTGTAATGAATACTAAACAGGTTTCTAATGTAAATGAAATAGGTGCAGTTTTTACTAATACTCCACCTATTATTTCCACTTCCAGTGCAAGTACAGTTCCGGTGACACCAACAATGGGAACAAATCCTAATGTGAGTACTTCTATGCTTCCACCATGGTTGTTAGCTTATACACCAAAATGGAAGAAACAAGCCATCTCTCCAGATGACTTTGATTTTAGTAAGTTTGTGCCTACGAAAGCTAAGACCCCGAAGAAGCCAAAGGTTCTTTTGAGAATGCTCAGGGACAAGGGACACAAATTTCTGGAGATTGCAAGACCTCTGCAGGATGCAACCATGGAAAAATTTAGTATGAATGATTATTCTATCTCTAGGGTTGAGTTAGGCAAAATAACTCATGAAAGTGTAAAGACTGACATGCAGTCAGCAATGGACATTTTAATTCAGAAATTTGACAAAAAGAAAGAAATGAAATATCATTACAAGGCAATGGTTGATTAGTTGACTGTAGTGGTGAGGAAAATCACTTTGAATTCAAAGTCAGTGACTCTCGAGGCCGTTTCTATAGAAGACCCTATTATCCGAAAGCAGAAAAGACTCACCTCAAGGGAAGAGTACTTGAAGAATATCTGGAAAGGATGCACATCCAAGGAATCTCTTTGCTTATAGAGCTATCCGAGAAGATAGACAAGATGGAGAAAATAAGAGCAGAACTTGATGATCTGATCGATGTTATTTCTCAAGATATCGAGTGCATAGAAAAGAATCATGATAAGTGGGTGGAGATGAGAAAGCAGAAAATAAGCGCTTTGATATCAATTGGTGTCATTCCAAATAGAGATTCATATACAGACACCAAAGAGGCATTAACATATCGGAGACGTGTACTAAAAGATTTGATCAATGACTTGGAAGCAGCAAGGAAACTAAGTGAACATAGTGATGTTATTCTTTTGCATAAATTAGAGGAGCTGCCATGCAAACTTGTGTGACAGGATAACCAATTTCTCCCTGCAGAAGAGATGGTTCAGGAATTTGAAAATATGTTCCAGAAAATTTCGAGGACAAAACATTGTCAATGGCCTCTGTGGACAATATTCTTCACAATCAGTTAACCTTGGATAATCTGAAGACCAAGCTAACTAGTCATGCAAAATCAATCACTGTGGTTAGAGATGCCATAGTAAGAGCCAGGATGATTTTCAAGAACATAGTTAGTCCAGACAGTCTTGGGATGCCAGCAACTTTCACCATTTATGATTGCCATATGAAGAAAGATGACAATACAAGTTGAAACAGTTTTTCCCTTAGTTTATTTTCTACTTTTCTGATGTACTTTTGAAACAATTTTGGACATATTTACATGTACTTTTTCCATATGTAATTACATGTAAAAACATAGGAAGTCCCAAATCAAAAAGGACTCCTTTGTTGAATAAGTCATAGTTAGTTTTTCTTTTCCTATTTTTGCTCTCGGTTCCTCTTATAAAAAAAGAGGACCCTCATTGTAATTATCTATCTTTTAGTTATTGAAGTGAAACTCTGCCAAATTGAAGAGCATTTTGAGACTTTGTGTTCAAATTGTAAATCAAATTTTATCAAGTGAATAAGGAAGCAAGTGATCGTTCAATCTTTGTGTTGGAATATCTTGTGGTGTATTGGAAATTGTTCTTATGTCCTTTTCCTAATACTATCTTATCTGTTTGATCAAATTGTAGTGTGGGTATGAATAATCTAGGAGATGTTCTAAAGTTGATTGTGGAGAGTTTGTGCTACAACAATTATCTTTAGTTTGTGATTTAGTGTTTTAAAGTAAAAGATATTGGAAAGGCTTTGAACTACTATTATCTTTTGTGATCATATATTTTGTCATAGTTTTCGGTGAAGACTTTGGGCTGCACCTTATTCTACTAGGTTCTAATTTATAAATCAGTAAAAGAAGCAACGATAGACTTTGTGCTCTCGTGGGTTTCTTGGTTATTCAATTTGTATCAAGAAAGTGCTATTTCATTTTGTAAACATCATTTCTGAAAAAAGAGAAATGGATGATATGGTCTCACCCCCAAGTTAGTATTTAGTTTAAATAAGTTTGTGATAGTTGATAGGGAACCTCCCCTTACTGAGAGGAGAGATTTATCTCATTACACTGTGGTCAATATAACCATTTTTCCTTCAGTTAGTTGAAGACAAAATATTCACCCAACAGACAGTCAAGAGAATTCTTAGATATTTGAAAGGCACATCAAATCATGGCTTATGGTATCCAAAGGATAATGATTTCACTCTCAGTGCTTATACAAATATAGATTGGATTGAAGATGTTGATGACAAAAAGAGTACAAGTGGAGGTACTTTCTTCTTGGGAAATAGATTGGTTTCATGGCTGGGCAAAAAGCAAGACTCAATCTCCTTGTCTACTGCAGAAGCAGAGTATATAGCAGTAGCATGTTGTTACACTCAAGTGTTATGGATGAAGCAGACTTTGAAGGACATAAGATCGTTGTGTATGAAGATCCAATTGCAATCTTTTGTAATAATACAAGTGCCATAAACATTTCAAAGAATCCAGTGATGCACTCAAGAACAAAGCACATATCAATAAGGTATCACTTTCTGAGAGAGAAGGTGACAGAGAATGAAGTAAAAATGGAATATGTCTACAAAGGATTAGATTGCAGACATATTCACTAAGCCTCTGCCTAAGGATACCTTTGAGTATCTAAGAGAAAAGTTAGGGGTTATTACCCCTCCTTCTCTAAACTAAGATACATAGGAATACATCAATCCAGTGGTGCATAGAGTCTCAGTCATTGATTTGGATTGATGTTTTGAGAGCTACCTCTCAAAGGGAGTAGCTAGATTTTATTGACATAAGTTCCTATTTAAGAGTAGTTTCAGTTTGATCAGAGCAGCAGAGTGCAAGTATGTACCCTTTGCCATCGATGTCAAAGGGGGAGAGAAATCATGTGAAAAACTTAGGGGGAGAAAGAGTGCAGATGTGTAAAAAGAAAGGGGGAGTATCTTGTCTCGATGGTCATTATAGTTTTTCACATCATATGTTGCCATCAATGACAAAGGGGAAGATTGTTTCAAGTATGTGCCTAATTGTTGTTGTCATTGATGTCAACACATGTATGTTGTCATTGGTGTTAATTGTGCTCTTGTTTTGATACTTGCTTGTAATGTGTTAAGTGTTGAAGATAATAAGTATTCCTGGTACAATAGAACAGTCTAGTAGATTACTCCACATTTCTTGTAGAATGAATATCCTTGTCTGTGGATTGGAAGTTATTTAGATACATGTTTGAAGATGCTATGTTCCAAGTTTGAGCCTCCGATATGAAGATTTGAGCGAGATATGTTCACTAGAGTGAAATCTGCCTTTTCTGTAGAGTTGGTGGTGACAGGGAGAATGTATTATGCTTCGCATTCCTTCACAGTTAGGTGTTTAGTTTGCAGTTTTGGAATAAAGTTTGTAATAATGATAAGTGCCTTCAACTCCAATGGCTCATGATTTGGTGGTCTACAAGTGATCTTTTCCTTATGACAGTAGCTGGCAGTGTTGTTTATGTGCTCTGGTTGGAAGAATCTTCTTGACAGAGTGGTTAGAGATTGTACGGTTGTTCCTGGTGATTACAATGTTCTTGTGGATGTCTCCTGATCATGTTCCTACATTTGGATTGGTCCGCAAAGAGAAATTTGGATTGTAGAAGAAGACTATTCTTAGAAGACTTAATGTTAACACCAGTATTGGCTGACCTGGTTGTTTTCACTACTTGCAGAGATGCATTGAAGATTGTGGAAGCGTGTTGTGGCGTGGAAGATTGCTTTTGAGTCCCAGCTAAGGTGTAACGTGATTTGCATACATCCTTCCCTTAGATAATCTTGTTTAGGTCTAGACCTATTTCTATGTATGTTTGTAATGCCGACCTTAGAAATTGCTCCAATGATTGATGAATGTAATGCCAACCTTGATGAACATTCCAAGGTTGATGAGTTGTATAAAACATGTAATGTAGTTGCAAAAAATATGTCCTTGTGCAAAAATGATAAGATAGGTGTGAAGGTGTGAAGAGTAGAGCAGAGGTGTTATATTGTACTTCAATGGAACTAAACTCAAGCATGAAGTAGATGCTATCAAATCAATTCACCAATCCTTTGCAGTGAGCCAATTTTGGTAGTGAGCCCTAACATTTGCAGTGAGCATTTTGGGCAATGAGCCCTAAGGTAGTGAGCCTCTAATTTTTGGTATCGCTATAACTTATTTATTTTTGTGGGCTAACACCCACCGTGGTTTTTTCCTTATAGGGTTTTCCACTTAAAAATTCTAGTGTCTCGTGTTATTGTGTTGAGCTTCTTGTTTTATGCTTTCATGGTTAATCTTAATAATGGTGATTAAGAATTGGATGTGTTGATATTCATAAGTGGTTAAAGTTTTGTGACAACTGATTCACCCTCCCTCTCAGTTGTCCTATGCATTTCAACAAAACTACGCAATAAAATAGAAATTTACCCCATAATATGAAGAACTACCAAATAAAATCAAACAATGACCCACAAAAAATCATTGAGTAAACAAAATTAATTGCTAGGTAACCCCATAGGTGACATAGAAGGATGTCAAATGACGCAAGCCAAGTGCATAGGTGACATAGGTGTACCCATGATTAGGCAAAGGATGATGCAAGATCTGAAGGATTGCAGTGATGGTATGGACCATATAGTATTTAACCATATAAATTTTGTATGTTGTATGGATTTCATAGACCCAAAAAATCTTCAAGCCCTCAAAAATGATGAAAATTTCTAGACACCAAAATATAGGGTTCTTTATATGAAAATTCATCTCTTAGTCCTTCTGAACTCAATTGTAAGGTCCATTTTACACCAAGATGCACCAATTACAACCTCATGGCTAAAATCCTCAAATTTTGAGAAGAGACTTACAAGTTTAGAGCTCTGATACCATGTTAAAGTCACTCAAGAACTCACACAAGCCAAGATTTCTGCACTAATTCTTCTACAAAGAGAGATTTCTACACAAGAGAAAAATGAGAGGAATCAATTTGCAATCAATACATTCATGTGCATTAGTTACAAAGAGTAATTATAAAGATTAATTACATTCACATTTGTTAAGAATAGACAAAGGAAAAAATTAGAAAGGCAATCTTATCCTAGGTGATAAGATTGACAACTAATAAAGGGAAATGCATTCCTCATTAACTCCCTAATTAACTTATGATAGCATGTAAATATAATTTTACACCAACATTATTTTAGTTTAGTTTAAGATAGTTTAAAGGAAAGATGAATTTAGATGATACAACATCCCATATGGTTAGACAATTTTGTAAGGCAATTCAAAAATTATTATATGTTTTATCACATATGCAAGGCATATAAAGAAAACATTGTCTAACATATGTGGAGTTTATTTGAAGCTAAATGTGGTAAAGGAGGGCATGATGACCCTAGAACATATGTGAAAATATCTCTTGATAGGGATAAACTAAAATTTGTGTATGTAATGAGATTTAGAGATGCATATTCAAATTTTGGATTAGAGTAATACAACATTGTCTAGTGGATCTTCTAAAAACTCTAAAATTCAATTACTCTTTTGGTTATTTAAAGAAGAAAACATCTTACCATGATATGATTGTGACATAGTGAGTGGACCAACAAAATAACATTCATTAAAGAGTTCACATGCAAGCACATTGACTATGTAGAGTAGGGAACTTGCATGTTTTTGTTAGTTTTATGCTACAGGGTAGTGGGAAGTATGTGAAAATATAGGATGGGTTCAAGAATGACATTATAGAGGTCTAAAAACTCTATAGACACATCGACATGAGACAAATTTTGAAGAAGATAACCAAATGTTGGCATCAATTGACTTTGATTGTGTTTCAGACCTTGTAGGACAAGGTACATTGATAGAGTTTCATTTTTTTAGTGATATATTTTATACACGTGTATTTCATTAAATTATCACCTCCTAATATTGAATTGTTCTTTTTTGTGTAGGACATGTGTATGGTGTTGTTGTACCTAAGGGAAATAAAGTATTGGTTGGCATGATGTGTTGAGACAAAACATAATTTATTAAAGCCTACAATAGATGATGATAACTTAGAGTATTCAACTAGTTATGTGGTGGTTGTTTTTTATATTGGTAAAAGTAGGTTTTTGAAAGGGGCCAAAACATTTTATGAAGCATTAGCCACCAAGTGAGAGGTTCAAGTTCAATGATATATGGAACAATGAAACAAAAAACCCAACAAGAACGAAGAGAGAAAAAGAACAAAAACACAACACTAAGACAAACAAGCAACAAAAGAAAAACACTAATTAGTATCTAAAAGTTTCTATATGCTAGACACATCATGCCATTCTTTGGTTAAGAAGTTAAGTTGGTCAGCAAAGGAGGCCTCCAAGGGGTCTTCCTCAGCATCTATAGTTTCAACATTATGAGACACAAACTTCTCCCTTGTTCTTCATGTAGGACCCTCCATCTTGGCCTTCCTTTTCCTTCTTTGTAGTTCATTTTAGAGAAGATATAGGATAGCAACTGGGAAGTCTAGAATTCTTTTCAAACCATTTGCAATGAGTTTGGTAATGATCTTATAGGTGACATTGTATGTGGAAATGGGTTAGAACAAATCAAAAGAGTCAACACCCTCCTTTTTAGGATACAAGGCAAGAATAGTGGTATTATGCACTTTGAGCATTCAATTATTAGCTTGAGACTCTCTAACCACCTCTAAAAGATTAAGCTTTGAGTTATCCCAAAATTCTTGAAAGAATACAATTGGAAAACCATTCAGGCCAAGATTTTTTCATTTACATCTAAAACACAACATGCTTAAGCTCCTAAAGAGAGATGGGATGCATAAGCAAGTTGTTCATATCTGCAGAGACAAGAGGAAAAATGCAATCCATAATGATCTGCTTTTCTTCCATGGTAGGAGGGCCACTTTCAAGGAAGAGGGAAGAAAAATGTTGGACCACTTCTCTACTTATATCATGGAAGGATAGTTGATTTCCTTGCATAGAGATGAGAGAAGAAATAACATTCCCACTTCTCTTGTCTTTGACTAAGTCATGGAAGAAGGAAGTGTTCCTATCTCCCTCTTACAACCACTCAATTCCCAACTTTTGTTTCCAAAATATCTCCTCCTATAAGAGCCATTCATTAAGCTCTTTGGAGGGAGAGGATTTTCTAAGAAGGTGATCTCTAGTCATACCATCTTCCTTGGTTTGAAAAGTGATGTCATCCACTTTCTCTTGTACCTATTTTTTTCTCGAAAATGTTTCCAAAACAAGATATATTCCATTGTTTGAGCTTGAACTTCACTTATTGGAATCTTTTAAAGAAAGAATACATAGTAGTACCAAAAGGTGACTTCCCCTTGATCCATTAGGCAATAATTCTATCATGAATCATCTGATCTTTGAGCCACATTAGTTGAACTTTGAAGGGGGGATTTTCTAAGAAATAGGAGAGGGAGGAAGAAATCTTGATAGGCTAGTGATCCAACCCTTTCCAATGCATAATTTTAAAGGAAGAGACTGAAGCATCACCAAACCAACAATCAAAGACCAAAAAAATGTCAAGATGCTCAAAGATGGACTCCATCTCACACCTTACATTATTCTAAATACACATACTAGATTTGGGTTTAACATCAACAAGATTAAAAAATGATATATTTTCTCTTAGCATAGAGAAAGAACAATCTAACCAATTAGAACCTACTAAGGATGAGAATAATGTTGAAGTCACTTTCCATGATCCAAGGAGTGTAAGGGAATAAAGAGAAAATGAATCTAATACGGGTCAAGAGGGGGTTTTTACATTGAAGATCTAAAGGTGCATAGACATTGGTTAGGAAAATGGAGCTACGAAAATCAAAATAAAACTTGACCAAGGAGATAGACTATTTGCAAGCTATTCAAGGGGAAGGAGTAAGTTAGTGAGAATCCCATAAACAAGATAGTCTGACTAAAGATCCTTAAGCCCTAGTACATTGTTCCTTGATGATTTTCTAGAGCTTAGAGGAGAGAGAAGGTGTTTCCTCAAAAAGTTTTATTTCTTGATGAAAATGATATCAAGATTATGCTCCCAAATAAAATCATGAACACAATTTTGGAAAGGGGATGCTAACCAAACCCACTGTATTCCATGAAATGACAATCATTAACGGGGGCTAGAGAAGTAAACATCTTGTTGAATGCACAAGACAATTGAGAGGGGGGGTGAATTAGTTGTAGCTTAAATTTCAAAACCCTCACACATATTTAGATCCACATAGATAACCCTTAGACTGTTATGATGTTAAGCATGCAAAGAAAATTAAAAAAACTAAATCAAACCAACATCAAACACAAGAGAACACCAAATTTACGTGGAAAAACCAAGAAGAGAAAAACCACGATGAGGATTAGCTCACAATATAAAGTAGTATCAACACCAAATTACAAAAGGTTCACTGTGAAAAGACTCATTGCCTAGAAGAAAGGCTCACTACCAAAGGGCTCAGTACCCAAAAGAAAGAGATGGAAGAAGTGTCTCGCTGCCAAGAATTGAACTGTTATAATTACATCTGACATATGCATGGAGTACAATTGCAATGAAGCTCAATATTCACCACAACATCAGCATCACCTTCGGAACATCATTGGAGAATAGTAGACACCTTCTGCTCATTGCGTCCAATAGTCTAACACATGAAAGCTTGTACTACACCACACATTCAACCACTCTATTATTCACATCATGTTCAACATGTCCACATCCACAATCATGATCCCTTGACACTTATTTATACTATCTTCAACCTTGAGAACATTCTCCAAGGTTGACATTACACCTTAACACAAAAGATTCAAATTAGGTTTGGACCTAAACACTCTTGTGGTGGAAAGGAATGAAGGTGAACCACAACACAACTTAGCTTGGACCTAAATTCATCCAAGCATGCTACTCCACACTTTCACAATCACCAAAGCAACTCCACAATTAGTGTAAACACCCAAGGTTAGCCAAACCTATGTTAACACAAAGAACTTTTAAGTACATGCTTCCTCAAACCCAAAGATGACTTGTGGACCACATGCAACACTTCAACACAATCTACAGTATTCCATGAACATCTTGAAACATCCTGATAACCAAAAAAATCCTCTGCAACAACTTTCACCTGGCACACACCTTTATCCTATTTATCTAGCATGTTTAACTATCTCTGTCATACATTGTATCTCTAGAAATTGACTTCCAGAGCACCAAACCATGAACAACTTCAATAGAAGAAAGATATAAGCCTTATAAGCATAATTCTAGAACCACAAGATCTAAAATTCCTTTGCAGAGAGATGTAGAGCAAAGACATTTCACCCAAACACCTCCACACAACTCAGAAACATAGTCCACACATTGGTGAGCACAATTTTCTCTACACAACGAATTGGAGCACCAAATTTGGAATATAAAAACTCTTAACACCTCTGAACAACATATCCAAACCACCAAGGATAGATTTTAAACATAGAGGAAATGTGGAGCAAAAGAATAACACTACTCTATAAGTCAAAATGCTACTTCACGACACCATTTCCTTTATTAATCAAATTTTCTCAAAAACACTTGGAAACTAATCAACAAAAACATATTCCTAACAACTTCAACATTTCTTCAATGCAACCACATCATCTTCAAAAAAAGCAACTAGACCAAATGGCTTACACCATTGCAACAACCTCATCATAGAGACAGTATCCACTCAACACTAACTACTCTTCTTGCACCATAAGCAACTCACACAAATGACACAGTTGACACTAGAATGAAAACACAAGCTTGTTGACACCAATGACAATACTGATTACACATACTTGCAACACATCTAATGTTTGAATGGCATTAGATTCCACTAGGGCTTTCCCAATCATCTTCATCTTCATTTGATCTCTTTTTATCCATGTTATCTCCTAATAGTCCACCCTTGTTGAGTGAACTTAGCCTATTGGTGAAACATGGGAACTTTTCTAAGGATGTGGGTCACCTAGAACAGAAAAGAACCTCTAGAGTAAGCTAGCTCTTATGGTGTTCACCTAAACTATTGCTTGTTGGAAAAGGGTAAGAAAGATTGCATAAAATAAATTGTATGACTAAGGGTGATGCACCAAATTTGATATCTAAAACTTGCACAACTGCTTTGCACACAGATTCAGTCAACAATAAAGATTGACATGCACAACAATACTCATATGCTTTTGCATAAAAATTTCATAAGAAGGCTTTGGTGTTTACAATCCTAGAAGGAAAATATATTTTCACAACTTGAATTATTTGCATTCAAACACAACTCACAACCTACAAAATTACATATACTTTTTTGCACAAAGGTGCTACTAATGAGACACAAAGACAAAGAATGAGATAACTTCACAAGTAATTGCATCAATCATTCAAATGCACACAATAGAATAGAAAATTGAGAAGACAAAATGCTTATCTCCATTAATCTTCAAAGGTGTAAACTGCTATGTATGTCTGTAAAATGAGTTACAAATGCCTTCTTCTGCTAAAAGAACTCCAAAATGAGTTACAATGAAGCATGAGAAAGAAAATAACTAACTCCAAAAATGATAATTGAAGTTACTATATGCTTTTCCCAATAGTTACACAAAAATAGGGACTACCAACATCCTTGGTCATGCACAATAATAAAGCCTATTTTTAAGGCCCTAAAAAGACTCTAAAAGGCTTATGAATGAAGAAAAAGTCAAGCCTTGACCCCTCCTACCATAAAGGCATCAAAAACTGCTCCTAGATGCTCTCATTTCCCCCCAAAACCAAGTCAAAACTACTCCTATATTCCCTCCACACGTTTGCCAACTTCTTCCAACCTCCCCTATATACTTGGCATAATTCATAAATCCTGAACTACATCCCCTTTGACCATATCTTGGAAACCAACACCTCTTATCTTGCATTTCATAACATGTATTAAAGTGATTTATAATTCACCGCTTTAATAATGTCTTACATTATGATATTTTATTTCAAGATTTAACTGCGTAGTTTTTGAGTCAAACACATGACCCATATTTCATGAGTAGTGGTTCACATGAACCCATCTCTCATGTTAATGAATGGTCCACTTAACACTCATTGCATCTAAGTGATGCACACGGGGGTGAAGCATCAAGACTTCCCCATGTTTCATCCCTGTGTGCATCACCTAGATGCAATGAGTGCTAAGTGGACCATTCATTAACATGAGAGATGGGTTCATGTGAACCACTACTCATGAAATATGGGTCATGTGTTTGACTCAAAAACTATGTAGTTAAACCCTAAAATAAAATATCATAATTTGACATGTTGTGAAAAATACCTCCTATTTATCAATGTCTTACATTTCAAATTTTTTTCAAATCATGCATAAATAAAGGTATACGGCCATGCTTAGAAAAGCATATACAAAAGGGACACTTGGTTTTTGTCTTTATAAAATATGCAAAAGGAGACTACAAGGCGTGGGCATTAGTTTGTGAGAAAAAAACAAAGGAAAAAAATGTCTTTTGCTTATCGATCACTTAGGGTTTCAAAACCCTAACACAAAAGTCATGGCCCAAACATCCATTTCACATTTCATTTGCATCTTCATTTTTCTTCTTTCTTGGTACCACCAAGGGTTTTGACCTAAAGGTTTTATGGAGGTTTGGACTGCATTTTCCATAAGAAATTAATAGAACGAGCTTGGGTAAGCTCTCTGTCATTGCAAAATCTACTTTTAGTTTCAACATTTGTGAATAAAATGCTTGTTCTCGAGCTCTCTTTTGTAGAAGAAAATTTTTTCTCTGCTGCATCTTTAGGACTGTTGTGGATGTCTTCATTAATGATCGTTATGAATTATTCTTTGATGATTTCAACCATCTCTTTAATTGTTCTTTACTTTTGTGTACTAGGCTTGAAACTATGTTGACTGTCTCCTTCATTTCCTTTTGTCCATTGGTTATTCCCTTCATTATGAATGATGCATAGTTGTTTTCTTTACACTGTCATAGTCACTTACCCAAAGAATGTTATGGACTACTCCCATTTATCATAATGGTTGTCATGACTACTTATAGTGACATGATGACTATCATTTAAAATGCAGACCCACCATGATTCACACAGGCTCCTTACAATATCTTACACATCTTTGTAATTGTGCTTTATCTTTGGATGCAAAAATGAAGGAGTAGCTATTCAAATAGTGCAAGCTACATGTGTTCTTTCCTTTGTTCAGGCGTGATGTAGATCTGCCTCTTATGTTGTCTATTGTTGTTCCTTCCTTCATAGTGACTTGGTCTCTTGAAGACAGATCTCAAAAAAAACTGTGGGCTTGATAGGGTCAAGGCTTGTTCTATCAATACATTTAGGCCTCCTTGATAGGCTTGGATCATCTTGATAATCTTTAGACAAGGATTCAATAGGCTCTTGTTTATAAATCCACGAGCATCTCCATGGACTAGATCCATTTCTTTTGACAAAATGTGGCTACAGATCTTCATAGAAAGTTTAGTATCTTTTAACTTATCATCACCTATTTTCTGAAGGATCCTCATAACTGTCTATCCATTTGCATTGTTAGCAACTCAACTCCATTGGAAGATTCATTTGAACCATATGATTTTCTCCCTATGCACCTCAATATAAGATTAAATAATGCAAACTGCTACATCACTCTTAGGCACAATAAATTTGTATCCATGCAAGGTAACCAGTTGTCTTGAACCAATGGCAATATGATCATTGTGAAATAGCCTCTATTCAAATTCTTATCTCTATTCCTCTTCTGCCTTTAGCATCTAAGTGTGACATTCCTCTGTCATGGCATACTTTAACTATCCATACTCTGCTTTCTTCATCACTATCACACACTTTATTTTTTCTTGTATACATTTGCAAACTTTGTATTGTTGTGCTCTATCTTTGTATTCCATTTGCTGCCTCAATATTTTATTCTTCTACTTTTGTGAAAGATTCAAGGCTTTGAAACCCCTGTCATATTGATGACTATAGCACATAAAACTCTTGCTTTCAATAAGCCCTTTCAAAACTTGGATCTGCTGACCTTCTCTTCCTTCCTCTGTGGTTCATCATGAAAATTTCTCATGCATCTATTTTGAAACTATGCACATGGCTAGAACTATTCCTTATCTGTCCTTGAATGACCTCAATCAACCATGCTTGCTCAGTGATATTGATAACTATTCCTTAATTTAGGACTGCTCTTTTTTTTTACATTCTATGATGATTGTTCCTTCATGACAATATCCTTGTAGCACTATTTTGACTGGTTTAGTTTGAAATCACAGTCTATGTTTTATGTATACTTCAACATCTAGCACACATGTCTACTAGGGCATTTACAATTGCAGCCTCTGATAAAACTCCATTCAAATAATGACTGCTCAATGAATGATAAGTCACTATTGGGCTTTGTAAAACTGCTTCATTGTCATGACCTGTATTTGCATTCCATAGCATCAATCTGGATGACCACTAAGGTCACTACTTTAGCTAGATTGCAAGGAGTGTGAACTTATGTGGCTAGTAATAATAATGATTATGACTGTCATTTATATGTTGATGTTGTTTCTTCATAAGTTATAATAGCATGTTTTTCATTCTTGACTTGAATGATTCCTTTATCCTTCATTCAAGTTAAGGATGTAAAACTTGTAACTCATTTGGACCCATTTGTCATGACTGTAAACTGACTATGTCATCTTGCAATTCTAAATTTGATGAAATCTACCTTGAAACATGATGATCTTATTAATCTTGTCAAAGATCTATCCATGTGATGAATATTAAAAACCTTCTTGTGGTGTAATGATAAACATACACTCTCACTCTCCTCTTAAACCAAGAGGGTAGCATGTTGGGCTCAACCCCTGTGGGAGCCCATTTTACTCCACATGCTATGATGTCAAAAAATGAAACAATCCAACAATGAAAAGTTCACCTATACTTGCATAGTGAACAAACATGTTAGATAAAACAATGAAGCCAAAAAGCTTCCAATGATGCTCATGATGATTGATGATACTCCTCTGCTTTTCCTGATATCTGTGATTTTGCAAAACTATTTCAATGCCTTAGGAGAATAAACTATATATTTGTTGATATAGTATATGCAAGAAATATGGATCCCAAGCTCTAACATAACTTTCCTCATCCCTTGCAGGCATTTCAAGAAGCAACATGTCAACTTGTGGAGCAACCAAGTGAGAGGGAGTGAAGCAAGGATGCAGTAGTTTAACTTGGGGTTTGACATTCAGGAAATGACGGATCCCTACTCTTTCCATATGCTTTTCCTTTTCTATTTTCTTCAAATGTATAGTTTATTCTTATATAGCATTGAAATAGTCATTCCCATGGCTTATGTGGGACACCATACATTTATGATTATCAATAAAAGATAGCAGTTATGCAAAATTTATGTAATCTTTCTTTTGTATACATTTGCAAACTGAACTATAATTTATTTGATAATACTTTTGTGCATATGAATAGAGCTTTAGCAGAAAATAATGTGTACCTTTTCATTCTTTTTTCAAAGAAACTATCTCAGCTCTACTTGATGAGTTGGAAACTAAATTAGGTAACATTTTTGGTGACATCTGCTATATGTTTGACTGCTAAACATCTTGACCAGTTGCCTGAACTTATCCATTGGGCACGAAGTCAAAAGGAACTCAATCAAGACTTTGAGAAAACATCTTGCACTACTGCTATAACTCATCCAAAATAGTGTATATCACCTTCAAATCTTATTCCACCTACCAAAATGCAAAGAAAACTAACTAACTGTGCTCAACAACACTTAGAGGAAAGGAAATTGCATGTAAACTATGTGCAGCAACACTTATTGAATAAAAAATCCTAAACTAATAAGTACAAAGTTGATCATACCTCAAAACAGAGTTTGAGGTGTATCCCATTGACTGGGATAGGCAATAACTCACCATCCATTTTTGACAGTTGGAAATCATTGTACTATTTGCACTCTACAATGATGAATGGGCCACTCTGCATGCTGTCAAACTTAGTATATTTTCCAGGCCTACTCTTTAGCTCATCCCATTTAAGCACTACATCTCCTTCCTTGAACACCCTTGGTGTTGCTCTTTTGTCAAAATCTTTCTTCACTTAGAGTTGGTGAAACTCCATGGTTTTCATAGCTGTCTCTTGTTTCTTCAAGCTCCATGAGTTTTGCATATCTAACTACCATTGGATCCTCTTCTTCAAAAATTTCAAGATGGTTCACAATGTCAAGTGTTAGAAGCTTAGTAGACAAGGGCAGCCTTGCTTCTTTTCCATATACTAGCATATAAGGGGAGTTTCCAATGGACCTATTTGGTGTTATTCTATCTATCCATAATGTAGATTTTAGCTTGGCATGCCAAGTTCTTTGGTCATCTTCAATGGTCCTCTTAATGATCTTTATCAAATTATTATTTGTTGACTCTGCCAAACCATTACCTTGTGGGTAATAGTTTGATGAAGTCTTCAAATAAATACCATTCCTAACAGCCTAGTCAGTTAATCTAATTCCAATAAAAGCTAAAGCATTATAAAAAACAATAGACTTAGGTACACCAAACCTTGTTATCAAATCATCATAGAAATTCAGAACACCACTTTCATTGGCTTCCTTTATTTCCACTGCTTCAATCCATCTAGTAAAATAATATGTGGTAGTGAGAATCAACCTATGTCCTACACTTGAAGGTGGATTAATAGCTCCTATAAAATCAATGCCCCACCTCATAAAGGGTTGCTCAACCTATATGGGTTGGAAAGGAAGAGGTGGCAACTTTTCTTTGCTTGCAAACATTGCACACTTAACACATTTTATTGCCCATGCATGGGCGTCTCTGAAGAGGCTTGGCCAATAGTATCTAGCCCTCATAATTTTCCAAGCTGTGGTCCTTGGAGCAAAGTGTCCACCAGCTATTCCATCATAAAACTCATGGAGTATTTTATCAATCTGATCAGTATCTATGCACATTAGTAAAACTCCATTATGATCCTTCCTAAACAAAATACCATTAACAAGAACAAAGGGAATGGATTGTAACCTGAAGTACCTCCTCTTTTCTTTGTCCAAACCAAGTGGACATTCACCAGTCTGCAGAAAATGGACCATTTCTTGCATCAAACTATCACCCAATGCTGGTGCAATAATTTGAGGCTCATCATTAGTAACAAGGACAACTTCCTTTTGAGTTTCTTGGTCAGTTTCTGACCCTGCTGCTAGCTATTCACATAGCCCCTTACCTCTAACTAGCTTTGTGATTGTGATATCAATATTATATTACATGACCTTAGTAATCCATCCCGCTCTTTTCTCATTCAAATCTTTACTCAAAAGAAACTCCTTGACACTAGGATGGGCAACCATTAGATGAACTTTGTTATTGGAAATCAAATGTCTAAACTTCTTCAAACTTCTAATTACAACCAGTGCATGCTTTTCAACGAAAGAATATCTCTATTCATAAGCTTCTAAACCTTGATTGAAAAATGCTATTGGCTATTCCAAATTATCATCATTCTGTTGTACTAAAATGGAAAAAATAACATCTATGCTACCAAAAGCATAAAGGATGAAATCCTTTGCAAAGTTAGGATTTACCAATGTGGGAGTTGCTGTTGATGCCTCTTTGATAGCTTCAAAACTATGTTTTCCCTCTCTTGTCTAGCTAAAAATTGTATTCTTTTTCAACATTACAGTTAGAGGTTTCAAGAGATTATCTATGCCTAGTATAAACCTTCTTACGAAGTTAATTCTACCAAGGAAGCTCTGGAGTCCCTTTTTATAATTGGGCAAAGGTAAAGCAAGAATGATACTCACCTGTTCTAGATCAATGGTTATTTCCTATTTTGAGACCACATGTCCAATTAGCTTGCCTTCATGAACAACAAAAACACATTTTTTGGGGTTAAGAGATATGCCAAATTCCCTACATCTTTCAAATACTTGCCTCAAATGAAAAAGATGCTCATCAACATTTTTAGAGAATGTTATATCATCAAGGTAAATGAGCACTAATTTGTAAATTAAACCCTGAAATGCCATGTCCATTGCCCTTTGAAAGGTGGCACCAACATTGGACAAATCAAAGGGCATTCTTTTGTAAGCTAGTGTTCCCCATTTTGTGGTAAATACTATCTTATATTGATCCTCCTCCTTTACTAACACTTGATTATACCCAGAGGGTAAGTGCAAAAAGGTGGGGGCCACAAAGTGGCCAAATGGTTTTAAAAAAATAATGCATAACATGAGCGCGTTATAACGCACTCGCGTTATGGGTTGGTAATGACGAGCCTAAGGCTCATCAAAACCAAACCATAACGTGCTCGCGTTATAACACGAGTGCGTTATGAACTACTATAAATTAAAAAAGGCTTGTCATCTCATTTTATTTCTATTTTTCTCCTCTATCCTCGTGGCTTGCAAAACCTAGGAAGCACGCTCGCATTTTGGAAAAGACAATTCAACACCAAAATCTTGCTGATTCGTCACCAAAATGCCGCCACGATGTCGAGCATGCCAAAGGAGTGAGTTTTATTTGTTTTTTTGTTTGAATTTGTTTCTAAATAGGTAGGCTTGAGTTGATTTTTGATGTATATGTCATTAATTGTCAGGAAATGTTAATGCACCTCCTCCTCCTCCTCCTCAAAATCCACAAAATCCTGCAGAACAACAACCTCCTCCATCCATTCCTCAACATGCCCCTGGAACACAAGAAAATATAATGGGGCAAATTGAAAACAACAAAAAAGAAATTGAAGATATAATTGCAAAGTTGAAAGATCCTTCCACTTCAACCTTGCATAGGTCCATGCTTGTTGAATCTCTTGAATCTATGTTGTCAAATATAGATTCAATTAGCAAGCAAATATCTAGTTGGACGGATAAAAGGAGAGAGTTTAGAGACTACTATGCAGACAAGTCGTCATACCAAGATATAAAAAAATTACAAATTACAAAATTAGATTTGTGTTCGATTTTCACAAACCCATAAACAAATCAACCTCCACCCATTACATGCAAGAGGTTTCCTATCCATTGGTGCAACAACCAAGTGATAAGGGACAATTTTGGGCAGAGGTGGTAGATGGTTTTTGACCATCCTCCATGCAATAATAATGAGGTCCCGCAATACTTTTTGAGGAAACTCTACTGCGATTTTGTCCTCAATAAAGTGCCAAACTATTTTGATATGCGGGACTTCTAGGGTAGAGGTGGGGGCTCAGCACAAGATAGACCAGGAGCACGTATTGATCAACAGCGGGCAGTGAGACAAGTAATCAACAGACTAGCCCATGAGCATGTTTCTATCCCTTCTATTGTGAAGGAGAGTGTTGAGGTTGATACACTTTAGTCCATTAGTGCCTTGACCCAGAGCATCATAGAGCATGCTAGTCCTGCAGCACAAAGTGGGTTGGGAGATAGTGCGAGGAGTAGGGTCCCACCCCATGCTTGTCAGGCTTGTGGGTCAGTCTGTGGTTATGACGCCATGGATAGTCAGGACGCAAGTGCACAGGCTACATCTGCAGCTGAGCAGATGGTGATGACAGATACCCTCTTGAGTGAGACTTTCAACCTTGATACTCAGATAAATAATAGCAAGTTTATTGAATTGAATTTTTTAAATTTCATTTTTGAAATGCAAGATTAACTAATTTAGTTTGATGATTTTAATGAAATTTCATGGTCATAGTGTTGATGTAGTTTTAAGTGGTTCTCCACCTGCATATTACACTAGATCATCTACTGTTGGGGAATGTAACTAGTAAAAAATTATAAATATTACATGTGAATAGCATCGTTATATGAATGGTATTCTAATATCTTATTTTTGATGTTGAATAGGTTAATATTGGAGATTTCACGGCAACACCTGCTAGTGGTGGACTTCAAAGCTTCACGGAGGTAATAAAATAAATAGTTTAATGAATGAATTGTACTTACTAGATTTTTGTATGTGACTTGTGTGCTTTATTGTGTGTACTTCCATGTTTAGATGAACATGTGTGTATGTTAGAAGCCATGATTTGCATCATTATTATAGTTTTCGTAATTGAATAATGTTGTTTTATTTCCAGATGATGCAAGTTGCAGAGACACTTCCTGATGTTCATAGGGAAATGGAGCATGGTGTGACCTCTGCGATTTATAGCTCCAAGGCATTGGTAGGGGTATGAGGCAGATTAATAAATTTCAATTTACATTCATTGTTATAGTTGTTTATTTTTAAAAAATCAAAAGATTATTGATTTGAAGTTTAATTTCTATTTGAATGGTTTCTATAGGACATGACATCACCACGGCCTATTCCTGCTACTGAGGCAAGTGAGGAGACAGATTATATGGTAGCAGTAAGTGATTATTTTGTTAAATATTTTGTTTTTTATAACATGTAATTTCTATATATTAATGTCTATACTTTTTATTGTAACAACTAAAGATGCAGGAAGAACTAAATAGGAGGAGCAACCCTCGGGTTCGTAGTAGACCACCCACATGCGCGTCTCCATCCCCTAGAAGATCAAAGGCTGCCCACGATCTATTCTCTTCTGGCCAGAGGGGAATGACTTTTTATTGTGTTCCTTTGTTGTATACCTATATGGCATTTGTGGACATATATTTTGTATTGTATATAGTTGACATTGTATGCCTATATGGCATTCTTGTAAGCCTCTATGGCTATTTTGTATATATGTTATACTTATATCGACAGATATTGATGTATGCCTATATGGATATTTGGTTAATACAAATCTTTTTTATTGATGGCATCCATACTTGCATTATAAATCCATGTTTGAATGGGTATTTGTAGATGGCTACTTCAAATATTTAAAGTCCAATTATATTAGATAGGATGTTTGTTGATCCAATAAGCTAGCTATTGTTATTCAAGTATCACCTAAACCTCATTTTGGAACTAAAAGATAAAAGTTGTATTTTAAAAAAAATGAATCATCATGTTGAACAGAAAATATTAAATTCTTTATGAGTAGCATACAATGTCAACTATATGCAATACAAAAAAATGAATCATCATGTTATTCTTTATGTTTGAGATCCTGAAAATGACTAAGTCTGGTAGCCTGATATCCTGAAACACTAAAAACTGACTAAGTCTGAAATTTGGTGGATCCTCCAAATTCTATAATCTACGTGTTAAATCTGGTGGATTCGAGACCTATCTCAAACATCCTGAAAGGTATATTGAAAAATATTTAAAGTATAATATACTTAAATATATTTTTCAATATACCTTACCTCTGGGACTTCCACTTCTGGGTGCAAATTTTAGGCGCGTTTTCTCACCACTGCAAACATCATGTTGCAGCTAGGATTGAGACCCAATTATGCACCTAAGGTAAGAACTTAGGTGCCTAGAGGAGACTTCAAATAGTAGCACCTTGGTAGAGATCACTGAAAACTTGATGCATGTACTACTTCAAGGTTAGGCGCAAATTTGCTCTTGTACAACCTCATTTTGGCGCCTTCACATGAGGTGAATATCCAAGTCATTAGGATGATTGCACCTTGAGAAAAAGTCACTAAGATGAGTGCCAAAAGGAGACTTTCTTAAACATTCAAACATTGAGCAACAAGCATGAAGGGTTAAGGCACAATTTGTAACTCATAAAGCTTGAAAAGGGCACCCAACTTGGAGAGAGCATTCATTTAAGACAAGGCACCCATTGACACCTGTTCCACCATAAAAGTGCACCTAAGGTGGAAGGAGAACAAGCCTCTAGTAAGTGAAGCGCACCTATTGTCTAAACCACTTCATTATGGCGCCCTAGCATGAGGAGGAGTATATAAGTCAATAGGAAATGGCACCTAGAATGTAAATGAAGGACTAAGTGGCATTTTCAATAAGCATCAATTCAACTTGAGCTTTCAATAAATAAATCAAATTGAGCCCCATAAGCCTAGGCGCCCTTTGCCTTCAAAAGAACCTTGTATTGGCGCCTTGGAGGAAATCAACTTACAATGACAAGTCTTGGAGGTTTCTCATTTTGGATGATGTCTTTTGAGATTAACTACAATGATTGAAAGTTAAGATGAGTGGAAAGAACCTATCTTGAACCTTAGGCACCCTTCATGTAATTTCCCACCATCATGAGCGCCTAGATCTAAGAAAGAGTGAATGAAGGATCTTAACATCAAGAAGCATGTTATCAATCAACTTGGAGAAGTCTTTGACAATAATTATGATGAATTGAGTACATGGAAGTAAAGGAAGTACATATCAACTCCAAAGTGTGCCTAATGATCAATAAGAAATTCTTCCAAAGCAAAGGCACTCATTGTGAATTTTCCTACTAGTTTTGGTGCCTTGAAGTCTAAGTGCATGAAAATCATGAGGATGAGCACTTAGGGATGAGATAGTCTTCATAAGAGTTTAAATAAGAATATCATTAAAATGTGCCTTGGCAGAGAGACTTGAGACCATCATCAAATAAGCCAAAATATATATCTCCAATCTAGGTGCAAATTCTAGCTCCTCCCAACTCAAATAAGCACCCAAGTTGAAGTCAACTTTCATCTATACAACCCTTAGATTGTGCCTTGATTGAGGAAGGGATTTGAACCTCAAAATTTAATCATCTCAAGACAAAAGCTTCCTTAGGCACTTGGCATTTGATTGAAATCATTGAGAATTAGAAAGAACCACCTAAGGATGTAAGGCACACTTTTCACCCATACAAGTCTAAAATTGCGACTAAGGGAAATAACTTGATTTCATATCAATAGGTGAGTACCTTGAGAAAAAGGATCACTCTAGGTCATTTTCAATTGTTGAAAGCACAAAAATGATAAAGATAAAGGTAATTGAGTTAGGCGCACTTTAGCCTCTGAGGACACCTCAATGAACGCCTTGGGTGAAATTGCATGAGATGACCTTTTGGAGTGAGCGCTTGAAAGATAGAATTCATTCTAAGACATGTCTCATCATTTAGAATTGCAAAATTTCAAGTATAAAGACATTTAAATCTAGGCACACTCTCCATCAGTACAAACCCATTCTGGAACCTAAGGGAGAAATTGCATTGAAAGACACCTTTTGAATGAATCTCTTAAGGGAGATTAACCTCTTTAAGCCATTACAATTGTTTGAAATCATTTAAAGTGATAAATATGGACCAACTTGTGTTAGGCACCCTTTGCTCTTCTTTTTACCTATATATGCATCTAGATTTGTAGTAAGATTATTCCATGTTTAAAGAGGATTCCTTTGTGTTATAAAATGTTTATCATGAGGATTGATGTGTTTCTTGGTTTGTATTATAGGAAGATTGAAGGAAAAGGTAGGAGCAAGAGCTTGGAGTCACCTAGAGTCATCATGTAGTTGCTCCAAAGGAGCCTTTCACATTCATTCATGCCAGAGAGTTAAGATGGAAGTAATCACTACCAAGGAAACACCACTTCAAGAGGTAGCTGCTCCAAGAGGTCATAAAAAGATATATTTCAAGTCTTCTTCATCAACGACATCACCAGTTGCATCATGTTCGAAGACTTCCATCTATCACTTCAAGTTCCATTCATCTTCAAGTATCAACTAGATTCTTCATCAATCATCGCTTTAATACCAGCATGTAGCCGCTCCAAAGGAACTTCTCATCATCATCAATCATTCTAAAGACATCCATTCAATTTCAAGTCCCTCTGATACATTCAAGCCTCCTTGAGAAGTCATCTACTTCACATATAAGGGAAAGTGTTATCACACTTCAAAGGACCGTTCAAGTTGGAACACTTCTTCATCGAACATTCGAAAACATCCATCCAAGCTTCAAGCTCTTTCACAATCTTTAAGTCCAGGAGAAATTGCATCTAGTGAACAGATTAATTGGCACCTAAGAGGAAAAGACCTTAAACTTACTTTATTGAGTCAGCACTTTAGAAATTGAGCCATTCCTAGTCAATTGGAGTCATAAAATATCAAATATAAAGTCAAATTGGACTTAGGCACCCCTTCATGTAATTTCCCACCATCATGAGTGCCTAGATCTAGGAAGATCATCCAATTGCGCGTAGGAATAAGATACAAGTCCAAGACCTCAAATTTGAGCACCTAGAAGTGTGATGGATTGAAGAAGGTACATTGGCGCCTAAGGGTAAGTTGTATCTAATGACATCACCTAATTGAGCGCCTAGGAGGTATAAAGCTTAACATTGACATGAGGACAAACGCTTAGTAAAGGAGAGTTTCTCAAACATTTAAACATGTGAATGAAGTCATAGAAATGCACTAAGTCATCTAGGCACCATTTTCCCCTTGTGTACCCTTACATTTGTGCCTAAGAAGAAGTTGCTTCAGTTCATTGGAGTGTTTGAGTATTGAGGATTTCTTAGCAATGCTTTGCAACTTTACACTGCCTCCTTCTGACGATTTTTGGGGCAGCAAAAAACCTTTCACCACGGGTAAACACCTCAAATATATAAAAAGCTGAGAGAGGTTATTGTAGAGGCACTCTACGTGATCATGTTGCCTCAGATGAAATTTTCTAAGTGACATGGTTTTCGAGTAACATCTCATCAAAGGTTGCTGCCTATTTGCAATTTGGACTCTTCAGGGATATTGTCGGTACAATGCAACTCAGACTATTTTGACATGTTTGGGTGAAAAACAAGACCATGCCTAGCATAAATGTACCCATCCAGATGCATTGGAACAGTCAGTTTGGTTGCATTAGGAGCAAGACGAAAGTTACACCCCTTTGCAACTTTACACTGCCTCCTCCTAACGATTTTTGGGGCAGCAGAAAACCTTTCACCACGGGCAAATGTCTCAGAGATATAAAAAACTGAGAGAGGTTATTGTAGAGGCACTCTACGTGATTGCATTTCCTTAGACAGAATGTTTCTAAGTGACACAATTTTTGAGTAACATCTCGTCAAAGATTGCTACCTTTTTGCACTTTGGACTATTCAAGGATATCGTCGGTACAATGTAGCTCGGACTATTTCGACATGTTTAGGTGAAAAATAAGACCATCCATAGCGTAAATGTACCCATCCGGATGTGTTGGAATAGTTAGTTTGGTCGCATCAAGAGCAGGACGAAAGTTACACCCCTTTGCAACTTTACACTGCCTCCTTCTGACGATTTTTGGGGCAGCAGAAAACCTTTCACCACAGGCAAATGCCTCAGAGATATAAAAAGCTGAGAGAGATTATTGTAGAGGCACTCTATTTGATTTCTTTACCTTAGATAGAATGTTTCTAAGTGACATAGTTTTTGAGTAACATCTCGTCAAAGATTACTACCTTTTTGCACTTTGGACTCTTTAGGGATATCGTCGGTACAATGTAGCTTGGATTGTTTCGACATGTTTGGGTGAAAAATAGGACCATGCCTAGTGTAAATGTACCCATACGGATGCATTGGAATAGTCAGTTTGGTCGCATCAAGAGCAGGATGAAAGTTACAATCCTTTGCAACTTTACACTGCCTCTTTCTAACAATTTTTGGGGTAGCAGAAAACCTTTCACCATGGGCAAATGCCTCAGAGATATAAAAACTGAGAGAGGTTATTGTAGAGGCACTCTACGTGATCACATTGCCTTAGATGAAATGTTTCTAAGTGACACAGTTTTTGAGTAACATCTCGTCAAAGATTGCTGCCTTTTTGCACTTTGGACTCTTTAGGGATATCGTCGGTACAATGTAGCTCAAACTATTTCGACATGTTTGGGTGAAAATAAGGACCATGCCTAGCGTAAATGTACCCATCTAGAAGCGTTGGAATGGTCATTTTGGTCGCATCAGGAGCAGGATGAAATTTGCACTCTTTTACAACTTTACACTGCCTCCTTTTGACAATTTTTGGGGCAGCAGAAAACCTTTCACGATGGGCAAATGCCTCAGAGATATAAAAAACTGAGAGAGGTTATTGTAGAGTCATTCTATGTGATCATGTTGCCTCAGACAGAATGTTTCTAAGTGACATGGTTTTCAAGTAACATCTCATCAAAGATTGCTTCCTTTTTGCACTTTGGACTCTTCAGGGATATCCTCGGTACAATGTAGCTCGGATTGTTTCGACATGGTTGGGTGAAAAATAGAAGAATACCTAGCCTAAAAGTACCCATCCGGATGCGTAGGAACTATCAGTTTGGTCACATTAGGAGTAGGACACCAAAAATGCATAACATGATGATGTAAAAATGTGTGTGTAAAAATGTAGTAGGAAATAAAAAAAGACAAACCTTACAAATTAATGTGCATACTTACAACTCAATGTAACATAACTTTACAAAATCAATGTGAATACTTACAAATTAATCCAATGAACCATCCAGGTCTGCTCTACTCTTTATTGTCTCAAGTATTGCTTCATAGTCAGACTCACGCACCTTCCACAAGATTTTGTTCAAAGGTCTACCCCGATACTTTATCAAATGAACATTGGATGCCATGACAAGGTTCGAGTAATGAAGAATCTTCCGATGTGCGTCAAAGTCCTAAAACAACCAAATATTAACACTCTTATGTGGGTACCTTCTAAGCCATGTTCTAGTAACAACCACTAAGCCTGTAGGGTATTCGATGTTTTCTCCATCTGTAACAGGGGCCTCCAATTTCTTTTTGGCCTCAACACAACAACATAAGTAATAATATATTCCCTCTTCATTATCTTCACCTGCAATAACTGCATATACGTGCCCTACATTGATATGTGTAGCAAATTAGATGAAATTAGTCAACATTACAAAAACATTGCAAAGTAAGATGACATTACCTAGTTGAACTAGATGAAATTAGATGCATATACGTGCCCTATATTACCTGGTTGAACTAAATCTGATATGTGGTCAAAGTCAACTGATGATTCCATCTATGTTAGTTCTAGTGCCATCGAGGGTCGATACGTGTCAAGTGGGCTAAGATAACTGCCATTCGTCAACCCACTTCTTTGATTCACACTCATCCCGGACTTGAATTGTACAGGAAGAACAAAAGCATGACATCTTTCACATATGGATACTCCATGAACCTTCAATTGAGCTTCTAAAAGAGTGCATCTCATTTGATCCTGTCAGTGTACAATAGTCCTCATATGGTGCAATGTTAGTATCATCTATCAACCAAAAAAATCTATGAACTGAAGACTTACCTTCATTACTTGGACCCATGGAAGCATTACACCACTCGACAATCAATTTCGCATCTGTCAACTTTGCATTGTCTTTATACTTTAACTCTTCTCATGCCATGGCTCTTTTAATACATGCTTCTGCACCATCATGCTCCCCCTTTCCATGCTCGACCTCACAAAAGTTCCACATATGCTGAATACCTGTAAAATTATGCCTCCTACTCAACCAATAGAAATTCTGTGAGTTCTTGAATTGTGACACACAGTTATCTGACCATATGATATGTTGACTGAACGATATGCCCCTTCTAGCCAAATCATTGTAGAACACCTGAAAGCAACCTTACACAAACTCTGTAGAATGCGTGCGATCATCACTAATATAAAAATTATACTCCCTTATGATCTTTCTGTCATCCTCTATACTATCATTCGCATGAATGAATGCGATGTAAACAAATATAGAAACCTATGTAGAGTTGTAATATTGTGATTGCACCTCACGCTGTGTCTGTAGACTGTAGTTCTCTGCAAAGTTGATGACTGAAACAATGCTACCAACTAGAAATGTGTCCTTTCATAACTTGAATTGCAAGTCCAACCATCAAGCTCTATGGGCATGTCTTGCATACTCATACACTATGCTGTCACGAAATATAGGCATAAACTGATACACTAGAATCTTTTCAATAACCAATTCACACCTCTTTGCTTCTTTAACATCTTTTGTATTGTATGCCACTATTTTATACTTGCCAAACTCTACTAGTTCATTTCTAACTGCATGTGTTCTTTCCATATGTTCACATATTGGCAAATGTTGCAAGCCACTCCAATGATGACATATGCCATCCAAGCAAAATTTCTTGTAGAATATTTGACCTTCCTCTCTTTCACATAAAATTCTTGATATGAAGTCTCTTGAAGATGTTGGTGGGGCACATATGGCACAACCCTGCAAAACATTGTTAGTATGCATATCTAAACATATAGACCTATAACCATCAAAATGGTTAGAAAATTCAATATGTAATCTACAACAACAAGTAGTGCGTGTGTGATTTATCTTGTCATAGAAAGGTTTTAGCATTTCAAAATATCTTTGACAAATTTTAATTTGAGGATACTTCTCTAGAAATTTACCATAAAACTGTGTTTGAGTCTCATCCAAAAAATGCTTTAGATGTGGCTCACAGTTCTGACTACTGATTCTCCTTCTTATCACATCCCTTTGATTTGGAGATACCCTTGTGTAATTCTTCCAAAAATCTTCAATTAGTGATCTCAATGCTTCAACAATTGGTTTATCTTTTCATGGTAGTCTCCCCAAGAACGCCCATAATTCATTGGCATTAGTGTCCTCAGTTCTTTGGCATCTTCCAACGGCTCTTGATAAAGTTTTCCTATTAATTCTCAATTCTTGACTCGTCTTTCTAATGAGATGAGATTTCCTCGTTTGACTACTTACTATAGTCGATGTAATCACACGCCGTGTTGCATTACTATCTTTTGTGTGTGAGGTGTTACCCACACTCTCATACGCACTCATTAGATTCTTGACAATAGATTTTTCACTTGAAGCCTCTGATGTTCTCAACCCAACAATCTTCATGATGGGCCTATACTTTATACTTCGCATCATTTCAATGAATAGTTGACATCTTGCAGTCGTATTTAACTTTTCAAAGAACAATCTCCAAATCTTATGAGCATATCTTCTACAAGTGCATTTTGGAATCTTACCTTCCATTGGCTGCAAAATATTCTCATCAATATCAATCAAATACTTTGGCTTTCTATGCAAAATTCTAGGTGGTGTTAAGTTAGGTAAATTCATCTCAACATTAGGAATTTCATTAATATTTAAATGAGATGGGCTAGATGGCATACCTTCGATCGAAGATGGAATAGATGACATACCTTGAGGTTGAGGTGGGAATGATGGCATACCTCCTTCATCACATGTGAGTGATAATGTACTCTCAACTTGAGATGTGGTAGATGGTGTCCCTACATGTTGACTTACAGTAGAGGACGTGTCTCCAACTATGGTATTCAAATCTCTCATAGCATGAAGTTTTTGCATTCGTTCTCTTTGTGCTGCCAATACCATATCTCTTTGTGATGGTTGTGGTTCCTCTTCAATTGGCATGTCTTCATTTATTGTGTCCAATTTCCTCTTCTCATGAAGTTCCCTCATAGCCACTACTTTCTTTGCATTATTAGCTTCTATCTCTTCCTATGTTGGTTTAATTCTTGATTTTTTCCTCGGCATGATGGAGAATTTTTCTGTAGCATGATAAAGAGACCAATATTACTTCCTAAGAAATGAATACAAGATAATAGTGGGATTGTATTTTTATTATGTTGTAAGGATTTATTCTTGTATAGTTTGATTGGGAATGTGTCTATTTTAAACATGTATGATAAAGCATGATAAAGTAATTCAAATAGAATTAAGGAAAATGTAAAGAACATGCATGTAAAGACTTGACATACCTAAAAAATGAAGATTCGAATGAAGAGAGTACCCAATTATGTAGTGTTTTTTTCTTCTTGCATCAAACTCCTCAACAATTTGAGTTTTTCACCACTTGCTTCCTTTTCAATGTTAAATTGAATAACACTCAAATATAATTACTAACAACAATACTATTAACCAATCTATAATGTTAAATTCCTAAAATTGAATCACAATTAACATTGTAACACTACAAAAATTGAAACTTGAATAGATATATATCAAACTTGGTGTGAAAACTATGTTATTTCCTCCTTCTCAAGTTGGCAAAGCAGAAAAGGTGGTGGAAAGATCATGCAAAGGTGGTAGAATGTGTCAAATGTGCACGTGAACTTCCCAACAGCATGAAAGCACTTCTTTTTTGTTGGAGCACGTGCAGAATCAGTATAAAAATAGAGCATGTGGGCCTAGATCACGGGGGTCAACACTTTTTTTACAGTTTCTATAGCATGATAAAATGCGAGCACATTATAACGCGCTCGCATTTTGGCATGCTATAGATTCATCCATAAATATTTTACCTATCTCACCTTCGATAGCACCTTTACAATATCTCACCTCTAGTTCCATTAGCTCATGTTCTATATCTCTCTTATCTCTCCCTCTCACCTCTCTACCTCTCCCCTCTCTATGTCTTTTAGTCGCTCCATGTCTACCTTAACCCTAATCCCTCAACCCTTAACCCTATCCCTAAACCCTTGAACCTCAACCCTCAACCCTCAATTTCAAACCCTAATCCCTCAACCCTCAACCCTATCCCTAAACCCTAAACCCTAAAGCCTCAAGCCTCAACCCTCAACGTCAAATCCTAATCCCTCAACCCTTCACTCTAATCCCTCAACCCTAAACCCTATCCCTAAACCTTATCCCTAAACCCTCAACCCTCAACCCTCAACCCTAAACCTTATCCCTAAACCCTCAACCCTCAACCCTAATCTGTCATCCCTCAACTCTAATCCCTCATCCCTAAACCCTAAACACTATCCCTATTCCTAAACCCTCAATGGGCTCATACTATACCTTAAACCCTAATCCCTTATCCCTAAATCCTACAACCCTATCCCTAATCCTTATACACTTCACACTCTACTTTAACGCTAATCCCTCAACCCTCAACCCTCAATGTCAAATCCTAATCCCTAAACCCTAATCCCTCAATCCTAATTCATCATCCCTCAACTCTAATCCCTCATCCCTAAATCCTAAACACTATCCCTATTCCTAAACCCTCAATGGGCTTGATACTATACCTTAAACCCTAATCCCTTATCCCTAAACCCTCCAACCCTATCCCTAATCCTTATACCCTCCACACTCTACTTTAACCCTAATCCCTCGACTTTCAACCCTCAATGTCAAATCCTAATCCCTAAACCCTAATCCCTCAACCCTAATCTATCATCCCTCAACTCTAATCCCTCATCCCTAAACCCTAAACACTATCCCTATTCCTAAACCCTCAATGGGCTCGATACTATACCTTAAACCCTAATCCCTTATCCCTAAACCCTCAAACCCTATCCCTAATCCTTATACCCTCGACACTCTACTTTAACCCTAATCCATCAACCCTCAACCCTCAACGTCAAATCCTAATCCCTCAACCCTTCACTCTAATCCCTTAACCCTAAACCATATCCCTAAACCCTCAACACTATACGTTAAACCCTAATCCCTCAACCCTCAACCCTAATCCGTCATCCCTCAACTCTAATCCCTCTGTTGCAAGTATGAGGTTAACCAGTGTTGTCATTGATGTCAACATACTCATATTGCATTGATGAGAAGGATTAGATGAGCTATGTGCTGAGGATATTGAGAAAATTAGTCTCGATCAGGAACAGTGACGAACAGTGATGTCATTAAGGTAAAGGCCAAGATAAGATGAATATCAGAGGATACAGATTAAAGGGTTTGTAGATATGAGTCTTGAGATGATCCAGTTAAGATTTTAGAGGTTCACATGAAGAAATGAAGAAGTTGTGATCGATCAGGTAGAACCGGTTCTGGGAGATGCTCCGAAGTGACAGAGTGTTACAAAAAGGTCCAGTGAGATCCAGAAGTGCATTTTCCTATTCTACAGATTGGAAGGAGTGTCTGAGATGTCCTTGTGATGTGTCATCTCTATTTTTTCATGATTTGGAGGTCCAGAAGCACCTTTGTGATTGTGACAGTGGCGACAGACTATGTTCTTAAAGTTCTAGATGAAGAAGAGAAGAGATTCTAGTAAGTAGAGGAAGTGCGGATGTACCTAGCCATTCAGGCAAGCTTGTGAAGGTTTGTGGATCATGTTGAGGTTGTGTTGTTGGTCCGCATTAGTGTTAGAGCCTGGAATTGTAGATATTCTTCCGGATGGAGGTGTTCTTGCTGGCCGACTAGATGAGTTCTTCCGGATGAAGTTGTTCTTGTTCAGATTGGCCAACCAGATGAGTTATTCATCTTGTGAATGTTCTTGTGGTTGATTACCGATGTAGATGATTGTTCCTAAGTTGATGCCTTGTATAAATAAAGGTTAGTGAGTTTATTTTGAAGTGTGTCGTGGAGCGGATGAGAGTGGTATAGCGAAAGAGCGAAAGGTAGAGCAGAAGTGTTTCAGGCTTAAATGGTACTGATCCAGACATGGTAAAGATGTCATTCTCCAGTTCAAGTTTGTGATACTTATGGTCTTGTAGATAATGTGTCTCTTGTAGGCAGTGTGCCTCCTTGTGAGCAGTGTGCTCGGGCAGTGAGCCCTAATTGGCATGTGCCTTTCTTTTTCTTATTCTTCTAACAAAGAATAATCCTTGGGTTAATCACTCTATGGTTTTTCCCTTAACCAGGTTTTCCATGTCAAAAATCTTGGTGTCTAATGTGTTGATGTTTATCTGCTCTGGTGTTTATGCTTTATGCTTTCATGAATGGTTAATTGATATGCTGTTAACTAACAAAGAAGAATCAAGTGTCTGAAGTAGAAGCAAGTTTTTGTACAACTGATTCACCCCCCCTCTCAGTTGTAAGCCCTAGATCTAACAATTAGTATCAGAGCCAAGTTCCTCTAAAAGAAGCTTAACGGCTTGAGGAGATCCAGGATGTCGTCATACAAGAAGGATAGTCTGAAGTTCGATGGAATGAATTTCACACTCTGGAAAGGTCGCATGAAATGTCACTTGGAGTGTACGGGAAAAGCATACTTGAACATGGTCTCAAAAACATATGTACCTCCACAGGGTGGTCCTACAACTCTAAATGAAATCACAGATGCTGAAAATAATCTGCGGACAAAAGAAGCTCTTTTAAGTGCACTAACTAACTCAGAGCTCTCAAATGTCATTGACCTACCAACTACCTATGAGATCTGGACTAAACTGGAACTTCTACATGAAGGAGATGAGTTTGTTAAGAGTGCAAGATTGCAAAGTCTCAAAGGGAAATTTGAAAGATTGAAGATGAGAGATGATGAGAATATCACTACCTTTATGCCAAGAGTAAATGAGTTGGTGTGTGGAATCAGGAATGCTAGTGGAGTTCTAGATGAAAATGAGATTGTTTGCAAAATTCTCAGATCCCTTCCTGCTGCCTACAAAATCAAGGTTGCTGCCATTGATGAATTCAGAGCTCATACAACTGTCACAAGAGAGAAATTGGCTGGCAAACTGGCTGCATTTGAAATGACCGAGTTTGGAGATGATCAACCCAAGACTAAATCTGCATTCAAAGCCAGTGCCTATGTGAAAGGCAAACAAAGATTTGATCTGGAAGAAAACTCTTCAAGGAAGCTGTCATGGTATGATCAAGAAAGGAAAGACATGGAAGAGGAAGAAGCAGAAATAGCTCAACTTCAAGCCCTCATTGCAAAGAGACTGCTAAGAGGATCTGGTAAGTATGAAGGAAAGTTACCCTTTAAGTGCTTCAACTGCAATAAGATTGGTCATTTTGCTTCAAGATGTCTGGAAAGATCTGCAAGGTCCAATTCTAACAGGCAAAGGTTCCAAAAGAACTGTTATTATGTTCATGAAGAAGATGATAATGAAGGTGTAACAGATGATGAATCAGAAATAGGAAATAGATCCGGAAATGAATGGGTGTTTATTTCCATCAAGGAAGAAGATCCAATATCCTCTAAATTTGTCAATCATAAGGTTGTAGAAAGAGCTTTGGCCACCCAAGTTGAAGAAAAGGATGATTGGGTTATTGACAGTGGATGCTCTCACCATATGATAGGTGACAAGAGCAAGTTCTTAGATTTGGAAAGGTATGAAGGAGGAATGGTAAAGTTTGGAGACAATTCTGCTGGTAGAATTAGAGGTAGGGGAAATATTTCTTTTGATGGAAAGAGAAAAACTAGTAATGTACTATATGTTGAAGGATTGAAGCACAGTCTTCTCAGTGTTGGTCAGTTGGTAGACAAAGGTTATGATCTCCGGTTCAAAAATGGAAGATGCAGGATCTTTGAAAGTTTCAGAACTAAAATTGCATCCGGTACTCAAACAAAAGGTAATATCTTTCATCTAGTTGGTTCTGATAAAAGTTGTTTGTTTGTTCAAGTTGATCAGAGTTGGTTATGGCATAGAAGGATGTGTCATGTGAATTTTGACATCATCAAGATAAGCAATACTTAGTCTATAAGAGATCTTCCAAAATTGGTGAAATCTACAAATAGTTGTGCTAAGAATGTCAGCTAGGTAAACAGAGCAGAGTCTCTTTCAAAAGCAAGGATCAGTCCTCTACCAGATTACTAGAATTAGTTCATACTGATCTCTGTGGTCTGACAAGAATCAAGAGTATGTAAGGTGATAGATATTTCATGTTACTGATTGATGACTATTCCCGGATGATGTGGGTTACCTTTCTAAAAGAAAAATTAGAAGTCCTTGAGAAGTTTAAAATCTTCAAAGCTATGGTAGAGAATTAAACCGGATTGAAACTAAAATGTCTGAGGTCTGATAGAGGTGGCGAATTCACATCCAATGAGTTCAGACTTTTGTGAGAAGCATGGTATAAAGAGACAGTTGTCTGCTCCTAGGACTCCACAGCAGAATGGAGTAGTTGAGAGAAAGAACTGGACCATCCAGGAAGCATCCAAGATAATGATGATGGAAGCAAATGTCCCCCAGATGTTCTGGAGAGAAGTTGTCAGCACTGCAGTCTATACTCTCAATCGAGTTCAAATCAGAAGCAATACCAGTAAGACTCCTTATGAACTTTGGTTTGGTTTAACTCCCACTGTGAGATATTTCAGAGTATTTGGTAGCAAGTGTTACATCAAAAGAGATGAAGATCTAGGAAAGTTTGATGCTAGAAGTGATGAAGGAATTTTCTTGGGTTACTCCACTCAAAGCAAAGCATACCGGTGTTATAATAAGAGATTGAGAAAGATGATAGAAAGTACAAATGTGAAAGTTGATGAAGGAATTGAGAAGCCCTCAAGGTTTTATGAATATGATGAAGATGATCAGAATGATTCCCTGGTGCAAGGAGCTCAATCCTCCTCTGAAATTCAGATTCAAACTGATCTGGTAAATCAAGAAGAAGAGGTGTGTCTAAATGAGCCTGATCAAGAAACAGTAGTGCAAGAAACTCCCAAAGTTCCAAGGTATGTAACTCTAAACCATTCTGAAGATCAGATTATAGGTGATAAAAGCGAAGGGGTACAAACAAGGAGGAGAGTTGCTCAAGATTCAAATGAATGCTGTCTGATTTCAAAGATTGAACCTAAGACAATTAATGAAGCTTGCAATGATGAAAACTGGACCAAAGCAATGGAGGAAGAGTTGATGCAAATTGAAAAAAATCATACTTGGGATCTTGTTCCCAGACCTAGAAATAAGAATGTGATTGGAACCAAATGAGTCTTCCGGAACAAACTAAATTAAGTTGGTGAAGTAATCAGAAATAAGGCCAGATTAGTCTGCAAAGGCTACTCTCAAATAGAAGGGATTGATTTTGAGGAAACCTTTGCTCTGGTGGCAAGAATTGAAGCAGTCAGACTATTTCTTGCATTTGCTGCCCTCAAAGATTTCAAAGTGTATCAGTTGGATGTCAAATCTGCCTTCTTGAATGGTGACTTAGAAGAAGAGGTGTACATTGAACAACTGGATGGATTTCAGTTATCTGAGCATGGTGATATGGTCTGTAAATTAAAGAAGGCACTATATGGTCTAAAGCAAGCACCAAGAGCATGGTATGAAAGGTTGGATAAGCATCTTGTGCAGATTGGATTCAACAAAGGTACTGCTGACAGTAACTTATATTTCAAAATTGATCATGAAAACATTTTGATTGTTGAAGTGTTTGTGGATGATATCATTTTTGGAGGAAGATATAGTATGTGTAAAACTTTTGCAAATCAGATGAAAAGTGAGTTTGAGATGTCTATGCTTGGTGAAATGAATTTCTTCTTGGGTCTACAAATTACTCAAACAAAGAAAGGGATCTTCATTTCTCAGACCAAATATGTGAAAGAGTTGTTGAGGAAATTTGGGATGGAAGATTCAAAGCCAATGAATACTCCCATGGCAATCAGATGCAAGTTGAGCAAAGATGATGACTCTCCTAAGGCAGACCAGATAAAGTATAGATCAATGATTGGTGGATTGTTGTATCTCACTCAAACGAGACCAGATATTATGCAAGCTGTTGGTCTTGTTGCTAGATTCCAGGCTGATCCTAGAGAATCTCATGTCATGGCAATCAAGAGAATTTTTAGATATCTAAAAGGGATAGTGGAGTATGGTTTATTGTACCATAGAGATCATGATTTCTCTCTTCATGCATTACAGATGCAGATTGGGCAGGAGATGTGGATGACCAGAAGAGTACAGGTGGAGGAGCATTCTTTTTGGGAAAAAGGTTGGTTTTTTGGCTAAGCAAGAAACAAGAGGCAATATCTCTGTCTACAACTGAAGCAGAATACATTACAACAGTAGGTAGTTGCACTCAAATCTTATGGATGAAGCAAATGCTAAAAGACATTAAAGTAGAATATGAGGAGCCTATCACAATTTTCTGTGTTAATTCAAGTGCAATAAATATTTCTAAGAATCCAGTGTTGCATTCTAAGACCAAGCACATATCTATCAAGTTTCACTTTCTGAGAGAACAAGTGAACAAGGATGAAGTCAGATTGGAGTATGTATCCTCCAAGGATTAGATTGCAGATATTTTTACTAAACCTCTTCCCAAGGACTCTTTTGAGTATCTCAGGGAGAAGTTAGGGGTCATGGCCCCTCCGGAGATGAACTAGGATGCACTGATGTGCATCAGTCTAGTGGATATCACAATCATATCTTGTGATCCAGATTGATGATGGGGAGCTGCTACTAAGAGGGAGCAGCTGGTATGATTCTGATATGTTATAATTGCAAGTATGAGCCCTTTGCCATTGATGTCAAAGGGGGAGAGAAGACATGTGAAAAACAAGTGGTTGATGATCAAAGGGGGAGCAGTAAAGGAAGAGAAGACATGTGAAGAGTTGCTGCTGATAGGGGGAGCTGTGGCAGAAAGGAGAAGTTCTTGTCTTGATGGTTTTTCACATCATATGTTGCCATCAATGACAAAGGGGGAGATTGTTGCAAGTATGAGGTTAACCAGTGTTGTCATTGATGTCAACATACTCATATTGCATTGATGAGAAGGATTAGATGAGCTGTGTGCTGAGGATATTGAGAAAATTAGTCTTAATCAGGAACAGTGAAGAACAATGATGTCATTAAGGTAAAGGCCAAGATAAGATGAATATCAAAGGATGCAGATTAAAGGGTTTGTAGATATGAGTCTTGAGATGATCCAGTTAAGATTTTAGAGGTCCGCATGAAGAAATGAAGAAGTTGTGATCGATCAGGTAGAACTAGTTCAGGGAGATGCTCCGGAGTGACAGAGTGTTACAAAAAGGTCTGGTGAGATCTGGAAGTGCATTTTCCTATTCTACAGATTGGACGGAGTGTTTGGTATGTCCTTGTGATGTGTCATCTCTATTTGTTCATGATTTGGAGGTCCAGAAGCACCTTTGTGATTGTGACAGTGGCGACAGACTATGTTCTTGAAGTTTCGGATGAAGAAGAGAAGAGATTCTAGAAAGTAGAGGAAGTGCGGATGTACCTGGCCATTCAGGCAAGCTTGTGAAGGTTCATGGATCATGTTGAGGTTGTGTTGTTGGTCCACATTAGTGTTAGAGCCCAGAATTGTAGATATTCTTCCGGATGGAGGTGTTCCTATTGGCTGACCGGATGAGTTCTTCTAGATGAAGTTGTTCTTGTTTAGATTGGCCGACCGGATGAGTTATTCATCTTGCGAATGTTCTTGTGGTTGATTGCCGACTTAGATGATTGTTCCTAAGTCGATGCCTTGTATAAATAAAGGTTTGTGAGTTCATTTCGAAGTGTGTCATCTAGCGGATGAGAGTGGTATAGAGAAAGAGCAAAAGGTAGAGTAGAAGTGTTTCAGGCTTAAATGGAACTGATCTAGACATGGTAAAGATGTCAATCTCTAGTTCAAGTTTGTGATACTTATGATCTTGTAGATAGTGTGTCTCTTGTAGGTAGTGTGCCTCCTTGTGAGCAGTGTGCTCAGGCAGTGAGCCCTAATTGGCATGTGCCATTCTTTTTCCTATTCTTCTAACAAAGAATAATCCTTGGGTTAATCACCCCACAGTTTTTCCCTTAATAAGGTTTTCCACGTCAAAAATCTTGGTGTCTATTGTGTTGATTTTTATCTGCTCCGGTGTTTATGCTTTATGCTTTCATGAATGATTAATTGATATGCTGTTAACTAACAAAGAAGAATCAAGTGTCTGAAGTAGAAGCAAGTTTTTGTACAACTGATTCACCCCCCCTCTCAGTTGTATGCCCTAGATCTAACACCCTCATCCCTAAACCCTAAATTTTATCCCTATTCCTAAACCCTCAACAGCCTCAATACTATACCTTAAACCCTAATCCCTTATCCCTAAACCCTCCAACCCTATCCCTAATCCTTATACCCTCGACACTCTACTTTAACCCTAATCCCTCGACCCTTAACCCTATCCCTTGACCCTTAACCCTTGAACCTCAATGTACTCAACCCTCAATGTCAAACCCTAATCCCTCAACCCTTAACTCTAATCCCTCGACCCTCAACCCTATCCCTAAACCCTAAACCCTAAAGCCTCAACCCTCAACGTCAAATCCTAATCCCTCGACCCTTCACTCTAATCCCTCAACCCTAAACCCTCCAACCCTATCCCTAATCCTTATACCCTTGACACTCTACTTTAACCCTAATCCCTCGACCATCAACCCTATCCCTAAACCCTAAACACTAAAGCCTCAACCCTCAACCCTCAACGTCAAATCCTAATCCCTCGATCCTTCACTCTAATCCCTCAACCCTAAACCCTATCCCTAAACCCTCAACACTATACCTTAACTCTAATCCCTCAACCCTCAACCATAAACCTTATCCCTCAACCCTCAACCCTAATCTGTCATCCCTCAACTCTAATTCCTCATCCCTAAACCCTAAATGCTATCCCTATTCCTAAACCCTCAATGGGCTCAATACTATACCTTAAACGCTAATCCCTTATCCCTAAACCCTCCAACCCTATCCCTAATCCTTATACCCTCCACACTCTACTTTAACCCTAATCCCTCGACCCTCAACCCTGTCTTGAAACCCTTAACCCTAAAAATTCAATGTACTCAACCCTCAACGTCAAACCCTAATCCCTTAACCCTTAACTCTGATCTGTCGACCCACAACCCTATCCCTAAACCCTAAATCCTAAAGCCTCAACCATCAACCCTCAACATCAAATCCTAATCCATCAACCCTTCACTCTAATCCCTCAACCCTAAACCCTCAACACTATACCTTAACTCTAATCCCTCAACCCTCAACCCTAAACCTTATCCCTAAACCCTAATCCCTCAACCCTCAATCCTAATCCATCATCCCTCAACTCTAATCCCTCATCCCTAAACCCTAAATGCTAACCCTATTCCTAAACCCTCAACAGGTTCGATACTATACCTTAAACCCTAATCCCTTAACCCTAAACCCTCCAACCCTATCCCTAATCCTTATACCCTCCACACTCTACTTTAACCCTAATCCCTCAACCCTTAACTTTGATTTGTCGACCCTCAACCCTATCCCTAAACCCTAAACCCTAAAGCCTCAACCCTCAACCCTCAATGTCAAATCCTAATCCCTTGACCCTTCACTCTAATCCCTCAACCCTAAACCCTATCCCTAAACCCTCAACACTATACCTTAACTCTAATCCCTCAATCCTCAACCCTAAACCTTATCCCTAAACCCTAATCCCTTAACCCTCAACCCTAATCCGTCATCCCTCAACTCTAATCTGTCATCCCTAAACCATAAATGATATCCCTATTCCTAAACCCTCAACGGGCTTGATACTATAACTTAAACCCTAATTCCTTATCCCTAAACCCTCCAACCCTATCCCTAATCCTTATACCCTCCACTCTCTACTTTAACCCCAATCCCTCGACCCTCAACCCTATTCTGAAACCCTTAACCCTTGAACTTCAATGTAGTCAACCCTCAACGTCAAACTCTAATCCCTCAACCCTTAACTCTGATCCCTCGACCCTCAACCCTATCCCTAAACCCTAAAGCCTCAACCCTTAACCCTTAACATCAAATCCTAATCCTTCGACCCTTCACTCTAATCCCTCAACCGTAAACCCTATCCCTAAACCCTCAACACTATACCTTAAACCCTAATCCCTCAACCCTCAACCCTAAACCTTATCCCTAAACCCTAATCCCTCAACCCTCAACCCTAATCCGTCATCCCTCAACTCTAATCCCTCATCCCTAAACCCTAAATGCTATCCCTATTCCTAGACCCTCAATGACCACGATACTATACCTTAAACCCTAATCCCTTATCCCTAAACCCTCCAACCCTATCCCTAATCCTTATACCCTCCACACTCTACTTTAACCCTAATCCCTCGACCCTCAACCCTATCCTAAAATCCTTAACCCTTGAACCTCAATATACTCAACCCTCAATGTCAAACCCTAATCCCTCAACCCTTAACTCTAATCCCTTAACCCTTAACCCTTAAAACTTGAACCCTAATACCTATCCCTACACGCTCGACACTTGACACTATATCTTAAACCCTAATCCCTTAACCCTCATCCCTAAAGCCTCAACCCTAAATCCTTAAACCTTCAACCCTAAACCCTATCCCTAATCCCTCTACCCTCGACACTCTTATTTAACCCTAATCCCTTGACCATTAACCCTATCCCTCAACCCTCAACCCTCAACCCTCAACCCTCAACCCTCAACTCTCAACATTAAACCCTAATCCCTCAAACCTAAACCTTATCCCTAGACCATCAACCCTCAATACTATACCTTAAACCCTAATCCCTATCCCTCAACCCTTAACCGTTAAAACTTAAACCCTATCCCTACACCCTCAACACTTGACACTATATCTTAAGCCTTAAACCCTCATCCCTAAAGCCTCAACTCTCAATCCTTAAACCTTAAACCCTAAACCCTATCCTTAATCCCTCTACCCTCGACACTCTAACCCTAACCTTGACATTAAACGCTAATCCGTCAACCTTAAACCCTAATCTGTCAACCCTAAACCCTATCCATAAACCCTCAACCCTCAACACTATACCTTAAACCCTAATCCATCAACCCTAAAACCTAATCCCTCAACCCTCAACCCTAAACACTATCAATAAACCCTCAACCCTTGACACTATACCTTAAACCCTAATCCCTCAACCCTCAACCCTAATCCCTCATCCCTAAACCCTAAACGCTATCCCTATTCCTAAACCCTTAACCCTCGACACTAAACCTTAAACCCTAATCCATTATCCCTAAACCCTAAACCCTATCCCTCAACCCTCAACCCTAATCCCTCATCCCTAGACCCTAAACGCTATCCCTATTCCTAAACCCTCAACCCTCGACACTAAACCTTAAACCCTAATCCATTATCCCTAAACCCTAAACCCTATCCCTCAACCCTTAACCCTTAAAAATTAAACCCTAAAACCTATCCATAAACCCTCGACGCTCAACACTATTTTTTAAACCCCAATCCCTTAATCCTCAGCCCTAAAGCCTCAACCCTCAATCGTTAAACCTTCAACCCTAAACCCTATCCCTAATCCCTCTACCCTCAACACTCTACTTTACCCCTAATCCCTTGACCATCGACCCTATCCCTAAACCCTCAACCCTCAACCCTCAACTCTCAACATTAAACCCTAATCCGTCAACCCTAAACCCTAATCTGTCAACCCTAAACCCTATCCCTAAACCCTCAACCCTCAACACTATACCTTAAATTATAATCCCTCAACCCTAAACCCTAATCCCTCAACCCTAAACACTAAACCCTATCCCTAAACCCAACAAAACTGCTTTGCCTTATGTTAGGTTGTTAAACCCATCATTTTTGACACTCTTCTCTTAAAGATATTTGAGTTGCAAGAATATGTTAGAAAAATGGCTATGAAACTTTTTAATGTTAGTAATGTTATATGGCATGTTTTTCTGGTCCATCTGGGGTTCATTATGCCAATTTAGGTGTACACACTATGAGAAAAGCTTTGCGTATGGTACATCCACAGTGAGTAATTAACAGTTGAAATTAGAAGGATGATCATTATGAGAAAATCTTTGCATTGGGGTACATTTATGTTTCTTTCTATCCATCCCACACTTATGGGAGGTATATTGTTATGAAATAGGCAAATAATCTCCCATTGTTTACTGGCTCTATCCACAAGAACTACTAAACTATACCTTAAACCCTAATCCCTCAACCCTAAACTTTCAACCCTAAACCCTATCCCTAATCCCTCTATTCTCAACACTCTACCTTAACCCTAATCCCTCGACCCTTAACCCTAAATGCTATCCCTAAAGCCTCAACCCCAAACCCTAATCCCTTAAGGTCCTAAACTCTAATCCCTTATCCCTAAACTCTAAATCCTATCCCTAAACACTCAACCCTCAACCTTAAACCTTAATCACTCAATCCTTATCCACCCCTCTCCTCCCCTATCTGGCTCACTCCCATCTCTACCCTCCTCTACCCTCGACACTATACATACATACATATAGGCATACATAGATACATACATACATATAGGCATACATAGATACATACATACATATAGGCATACATACATACATACATGATTAATAGCCTTGAACATAAAAAAATTTAAGAGGAACATAACACGAGCGCGTTATAATGCGCTCGCGTTATGTCTTGCTTTGGGAATCCCAAGCCTTGGGCTTGGGATTTGCTTTGGATTTCCAAGCCAAAGGCTTGGAGTGCCTTTTGAACATCCACAAACGCGTTTTTCCATATTCTTCAAGATTTCACATAATTTCGTTCGTGCTAACCCTCATATTTGCACGTATTTCAAGGTCGAACAAATCAAACACCTGGGTAATGTTAGGCTTTCTCTTAGCTATTTGACGATGTGATTTTTTTCACATTTTAACAATGTTAAGCCTTTCATCTTTAATTTCTTTTGTTTGTGTGTCTGTTTTTGGGCAAAAACCACTGTTTGGTCTTTTTTTCATTGTAAATTAACTATTCATTGAAATTTCAAAAAAATTACATATTTAGAAACTAGACTCCGTTCTACAAATATTAAAAAAAGAAAAAATGATTTTCAATTAGTTTTCAAAATTTATAGGGGTAGCACGGCCAAATTTCTATTTTTTAGGATGTGTCCACTTTGAAAATTAGTAAAAAGTCAAATATTCATCAAAAAATTATCAGAAAAATCGAGCATAAACTACATGCTATTAGCTAATTTCTCACCTAAGAGATTTTAAAAATACCAAAAAAAAGTTGACCTTTTGAGGGAGCCACAAAACATGCTATGTCATGTTTTTTTGACAGAAACAACACCAATTTCTGTGGCTCCCTCTTTTGAACCCCTTAATCTATGCCATTTAAAAAAAAATAGTAGTTTAGAAAGTAGACTCAGAGCACTACGAACATTGTTATATGGCATTGTTATATAGCTATGAAACTTTTTAATGTTAGTAATGTTATATGGCATGTTTTTCTGGCCCATCTGGGGTTCATTATGCCAATTTAGGTGTACACACTATGAGAAAAGCTTTGCGTATGGTACATCCACAGTGAGTAATTAACAGTTGAAATTAGAAGGATGATCATTATGAGAAAATCTTTGCATTGGGGTACATTTATGTTTCTTTCTATCCATCCCACACTTAGGGGAGGTATATTGTTATGAAACAGGCAAATAATCTCCCATTGTTTATTGGCTCTATCCACAAGAACTACTAAACTATACCTTAAACCCTAATCCCTCAACCCTAAACTTTCAACCTTAAACCCTATCCCTAATCCCTCTATTCTCAACACTCTACCTTAACCCTAATCCCTCGACCCTTAACCCTAAACGCTATCCCTAAAGCCTCAACCCCAAACCCTAATCCCTTAAGGTCCTAAACTCTAATCCCTTATCCCTAAACTCTAAATCCTATCCCTAAACACTCAACCCTCAACCTTAAACCTTAATCACTCAATCCTTATCCACCCCTCTCCTCCCCTATCTGGCTCACTCCCATCTCTACCCTCCTCTACCCTCGACACTATACATACATACATATAGGCATACATAGATACATACATACATATAGGCATACATACATACATACATGATTAATAGCCTTGAACATAAAAAAATTTAAGAGGAACATAACGCGAGCGCGTTATAATGCGCTCGCGTTATGTCTTGCTTTGGGAATCCCAAGCCTTGGGCTTGGGATTTGCTTTGGATTTCCAAGCCAAAGGCTTGGAGTGCCTTTTGAACATCCACAAACACGTTTTTCCATATTCTTCAAGATTTCACATAATTTCGTTCGTGCTAACCCTCATATTTGCACGTATTTCAAGGTCAAACAAATCAAACACCTGGGTAATGTTAGGCTTTCTCTTAGCTATTTGACGATGTAATTTTTTTCACATTTTAACAATGTTAAGCCTTTCATCTTTAATTTCTTTTGTTTGTGTGTCTGTTTTTGGGCAAAAACCACTGTTTGGTCTTTTTTTCATTGTAAATTAACTATTCATTGAAATTTCAAAAAATTTACATATTTAGAAACTAGACTCCATTCTACAAATATTAAAAAAAGAAAAAAATGATTTTCAATTAGTTTTCAAAATTTATAGGGGTAGCACGGCCAAATTTCTATTTTTTAGGATGTGTAAAAAGTCAAATATTCATCAAAAAATTATCAGAAAAATCGAGCATAAACTACATGCTATTAGCTAATTTCTCACCTAAGCGATTTTAAAAATACCAAAAAAAAGTTGACCTTTTGAGGGAGCCACAAAACATGCTATGTTATGTTTTTTTGACAGAAACAACACCAATTTCTGTGGCTCCCTCTTTTGAACCCCTTAATCTATGCCATTTTAAAAAAAAAATAGTAGTTTAGAAAGTAGACTCAGAGCACTACGAACATTGTTTTGGTTGCATCTCCAAATTTTGAGTGTAAGTATGCTCAATTTCTCATCCAAGGCTAGTATTTCCTGATTTTAGAAAAAAAGTGGCCACTTAAGACCCCTTTTTGGCCCCCCATCTTCTTGCACTTACCCCAGAATAACCGTCAAGTAAGGAAAATCTCTCTAAACTTGTAACAACTTGTAAGATCTACTCCATACAGGGTAGTGGGTAATGGTCTTTGAGTGAGGCCCTATTCAAATCTCTAAAGTCCATACAAAGCCTTATCTCTCCATTTTTCTTCCTAACCGAGACAAGGTTAGAAACCCATGAGGTATGCTTGATTGAAAAAATAATATTACCCTCAATCAACTTGGTCAATTCTTTTATCATTAGAGGTTCAAGCTTGGGGTTCAAAGGCCTCTGTTTCTGCCTAACTGGTTTTGCATTTGGCTCAAGTTCAATGGTGTGCTGGGTAATTTTGGGGTCAAAGCCTTTTAAATTAGAATATTCCCATGCAAAGATATCATGAAATTCCTAACAAAGTAAAATAAAAGATTCTTTATCTTCTTGAGAACAAATCTTACCAATCTTAAGAAGCTTACCTTTGAAAATTTCCACCTCTTCATAATATTCTTCCTTGATCTGCATGCTGCTTTTTCCCTTTTTAAGCTAATCATCAAAACTAAAAATAGATTCCAAGGTGACCAAACCCTTAGGTAATTTACTTGTCCTTAACTATATAATCTGGTCACTATACTGATGTTGTATCTTTTCTTGATTTCCCACTAAAAACTCAGCATCGTCAAGTAAAAAATTAAGCACCTGCTCGTCACTTTCAAAAACTTGCCAATGAACATTGTTATCAGGAATAGATGGCCTCACTACAAATTTAACATGCTGTTGTACCTTACCCTTTTTAGTATCATTTGGGATGTCAAATTGAACATTTATAGCAGCCAGACTATCAGCATGCTTGTTTTGACTTCTAGGTATGGATAATAGGTTAAAAGCATTAAATTCCTCTATCATATCCCATAACCTATGCTTATAGGACTTAAGAACATCATTTTTAGTTACATGCAAGCTTCTTACTAGATTTACAATCAGTTCACTGTCGCCAAACACCTGCAGACAACTTATCTTTCTTTTCCTTGCCCATTCCAAACCCTGTATAAGACACTCATATTTAGTTGTGTTGTTAGTACAACTAAAAGCAAAATGAAAAGCTGAATAGTACTTGTCACCTTGTGGAGATATTAGCATAGTACCCCCACCAGCTCCATTTCTGGCCCTTGAACCATCAAAAAAACATTTTCCAAACTTCATTTTGCTGCTGTTCATCCTTCTTTTCAAGGTTAGGAATAACAAAATCTGGCTCATGCATCATATAAACACCTAAGCCTACCTCTTCAAGGTTTTTACTTGGATCATCTTCAATGTTTTCTGTTGCCCACTCATCCAAAAGGATGTCAAGAATATTCTCAGTTTGTGTATTTGGCTCTTGGACAACAGTATGCTCATCACTATCAAAAACAACACAATTGGCATTGATGGCACTTGGTACATAAGGTTCTATGTGATACTTTTCTATTGACTCAGACTTGATGGTCACTTTAGTTCCATACCTTGTCCTAAACAACATGTGAGACCAATCTAAAGATAAATAACCACCTGCTTTAGCAGTAAAATCTCTTGAGAGACAAAGGGCAAAATATGGTGGCAAGTCAATAACAAATATGTCTTGTGGAATGGAAAAATTGGGGCAAGCATGTAAAGTAAAACTCAAATCTTAAATAACCCCCATAGTGTTGACGGCTGTTCCATCAAGCTGAACAACACCCTTTTCAAGAGGCTAATATTTCAAACATAACTTATCAGCAATTTTCTTGGGCATAAAAGAGCTACTAGCCCTGGAGTCAATCATACAATTATGGAATAGTTTATCTCCTATTATCAAAGACACATAGAAAGGTGGAGGTTTGTCTTCTAGTTTGACCTCTTTACTTGTCTGTTCACTAAGTTATTTTGGGGTGCATTAGTAAAAGCAACCTTATCTTGACTGATTGGAACTTCACTTGACACATTCAAATCTGATAATGCAGATTGCAATAAATCTCTTTGCCCTAGAATGGACAAAGAATCCCACATGGAAATAGTAACATTTTCCTTCTTCATATGCTCAAGAATATTAAAAGGTGTAGCAATTACCTTTTGATGAGTCTTTAGGACATTAGGATCTGCTTGCAATTGTGCTAGTTGAGGGTGATTCCCAGGCTACTCCTTAGTAGTGCCTTGCAGATTCCTTTGAAGTATATGTGGTACATGAGAGGTAGATGGACCAGCACCCTTTTTTTCTACTGTAGGAGCTTGATAAGGCTATTTATTTTATGACTGTCTAGTCTCAAAAGCCCTCTTCTTGTCTCCTATATTAGCTACTATAGGGGAATCATCTCGATTAACCCCACAAAATTCCTCTCCTTGCCAATTTAGGAGAATAGAATCATTGGGAGAAGACTCCTGTTGCTATGAGGAGTCACCATTTGGTAACTTTGGCTACGTACTAGACACATTTTGTACCATCAAGGCTTGGTTAATCACCCCATTTGAGCAAGTGGACTACTTATGGGGTTGATTACAAGGGTAACACCATTCATAGTCTTGTGCAATATTATTTTGAACAGGAACTAATTCTTTAGATGAGCTGGGTACATTTGGATTGTATGGTTGAAAAGGCCTTGGGTTTAGTTCTTGCCTTGGACCTTGGTTATTTGCTTGTGTAAGGCCTGCCCATGTCTCACTAATATGTAATGATTTATCTTAGAATATTAGATTAAATGATAAATGAGTTGGTTATTATATGATGTGGTTTTAAGATAGATATGTACCTAACTAGGTTATGCATCCTCATTGGTCTATTAATGTTGCTTCAGCTATGATTGCGTTGTGGGATTTGATGTTTTGATTTGAGTGTGTAGGATATATTGATACAGGTATGACCAATGGGTGGATGTGGAGGAGGAGACATGGAATCACTGAACCACTAGGCCTTCTCGCCTTACTTAGCCCGGTGTTCGAGTTATTGTCCACACGTCTTATGGTATGTCAGTCTAAAAAACCATCCTAGTCGGTTGCAATTAGAAGACTACTTCCAGTGTTGTCACTTACCTCTAACTAGGATCACTTCAAGTTGGATCCATGTGTTGTGTGTAAACCTATAGAGTGAAGAGTCTCTTGCGTGAGTATAGTTGTTTTAGCCTCATGCACTTCTTTGGTTTTACTTATGCTTGATAGGATTGGTTTTTCATTATCCTTCATGCTTTGAATGTGGGGTTGTATTAGTTTAATGATCATGGTGTGTTGGCGCTTTACATTTTAATGTTATGTTGTGACTAATCTAAGTAGTGAAGTTAGCTAGGGAAATTAGTGGGTTAGCTAAATTAGTTTGGTCACGTTAATTTAATTCCGTTAATAGATATTTGTTTATGTGAAATTTGGCTATGATTAGCATCCGGGCTCATATGGTTAGTCCATCTTGTTTTTCTAGTAATTCGATAGTCAACCATGCTTGTCAAGCAACATAATTCACTTTACGACATATATCTATTCAATGGTGGCCTTAAAAATACAACGACTTATCTTAGTATAAATAAAGTGTATGTTAAGTCATTTGTATATATATGTATTCACAATCTTAATCCTACTTTAACTCGGGCAAATTTGCCTTTCTAAAATCTCCCTTGTTCTTGTATTCGGGCCAGAGCCTAAATTTGACAGTCAATCTTACCTGCCAAGCAAATTCTTTTTTGACAAGTATCTACTCAATGTTGTCTTTAAAATACTATATCATATCTTAGTACAAGTAAATTACAAGACTAAATACAATTACGTCATCATAATTCAATGTATTTTGGTAGTTGTCTAAAATCTCTCCTTTCTCATGATACGGATACAAATTTATGCCCCACCTCACCCACATACACACACCCTACATAATTTGTTGTCTGCATCTAGCTTTTTGTAACTTTCTTCATTCGCCTTCATCCAGGCTTATGTTGGAATTCCCATCATTGTTAAGGTTTGCAAATTTATATTTTTGATTCCACATCTTATTTGTAGATCTGGTCTTCCTTTAGGATCCTTGTGCTCCATTTTTACACTATTTTAGAGTTTGGTGCTTATTTTACATATCTTTGTAAGATTTTGATTTTTGTTTTCCAACAGAGACCTTTCTTTTTGGGGTGGATAAGTTTTTTTTTTTTTTTTTTTAATATGTGAACATTATGGTGCTCAGATGGGCTGGCTCTCACAAAAAGGAGGAAGGTATTACTGCAGAAATTAAAAAAAAAATAGAAGAGGAAAAGGTTCGGTGGCCCCTAGCATCGAAATTCAGGAACCTCCTATGGTGCGAGGGCCAGTTAAGAAAATTTTAGGGCAGATTTTGGGTGGGGGGAAAAGAAAGGAGAAAAGGAAGAGAATGGGGGGGTCGTACATATGTTTATGCGGAAAACCCCAGATTCTTTTGGGGGGGGGGGGGGGGGGGTCGTCGGAGAAGGCAGAAGGGGGTGTAGCTAAGGAGGGACACTGAGGAGGAATGGCACAAATAGGAAGTGGTTCTACATCTATTTTTCCGTGGTCTTGTAAGTTTCTAAAACTATTCTTTTAGCAGAGTCCTTTTGGTGCAGCCTTGCAAATGTTGCATTCTTTGAGATGACATTCATTTTAGTTTGCTTTTGTCAAGCTGAACTGCGCCTTGCTTGTGTTTCTACTATCTGTATAACTATCGCTTGAGCCTTTACAACTATAATATCTGATATAAATCGCCTTCCATTGTGCCTAAACGGATGCTCGTATCCTGTTCAAACACTCCCAGGTATGTCTGGCGAATGCATTAGAATTCAAACTTCTAAGAGCGTTTCTACAAACACATTTTAAACGTACCCCGACAATCATGATTTTTCCATTAGACAACATTTCTTTTAGGTGCTTAGGGAACAGTTCACACGACTTGCCTATACGTTAATATTTTCTTTGGGTTGGTTGCTTTGGTGTCCTCAGGGAACTTGCAAACTCTATACCTAGCAAAATTTTACCTTTCATCATGCTTTGAGGGTTTCCCTCTGATGTTTCTAACAGATCTCAGGTGCTCTTATTTTTTTGTGGCCTGAATCACAATGTTCGACCCCACCTTGTCAGGTGTGGCTTGTTGCATGTCATGGCCTCAGGAGGATGTACAACTTCCTTTGTTTTAGTAGAGTCCTCTACCCACATCTTTCTTTTTTGTTCTATCTCTCTTTCTAAAGAAATGATTTAACTAAGTTCATTATCTGTCAAACTTGTGTCAAAGAGGGTAGACTATTAGAAGAGGACTTTAAGCATGCAACGAATGCTTGGGTTTAGAGGCTTTTGTTTTTTATATATATAGTCAGAGCCCCAGTACAACCGTAATTTTCTCAAACATTCCATACTTCAATGAGCATTTAAATGTTTTAAAAAGGGAAATAACTTAGGATTTTTATTTTTCCCTGTATACTCCTATGCTAAATAAACTTAGCATTTGACTTCTTATCCGTAGCAATAGGTTTGAGTCTAGTAAGGGGCTTGTACTCTATCTTGCACTACCATATTTTTTTTTAGGTGCAACAATATAATATTTTTTTAAAAACCTTAGTGGGAGTACCTTTCTTTTATAATTATCTTAATGTATGTGTTCAAGGTACTAGCTCGCTCTTGCAGTTTGATGTAGTGTCTTTCAATTCAATCTATCACCGTAGTTTTTGGGAATCTCATTATATGAAAGCTTGAGAATTAACAATAAGTTTAAATTATTTATTTTTTTATAGAGCTTAATTTTTATTAATGAGGATTTTTTTTGTTTTAAATATTGTTGTACCTATCTCTTAATTACTGTATAAGAACAATAGTGTCCTTTTATAGAGAAAGGGTATGTATGCAATTAAATGTAGTAATGTTCCTTGTTTTAGCTTTTTCTTCTTTTTCTACTTGTTGGGCCATGAGTGCCCTTTTTGGTGAGTTTTGTTTAGTACCATGATTCATGTGTAGGATGTACATCGAGTTCCACTTGTCTTGTTGTTTCCCCGTGGATGTGTTGGGAGCATGTGCCTTGTGTTGTATTTTATATGGTTCCACTTGAGACCCTAGTTGTGCGTTTGGGCCATGATAGTTGTGGTACCTCAATCTCCTCTCTCCGTAGCTTGGGGGTTGCCTAGTGCGCAATGGACATCCATTGCATTCGACGATGGCAATATGGTTAGGAGGTGAGCAGCATCCCCCATTGGTTTTGTCTTGATGCTCTTCTGGAGGTCGGTGACGAGTGCAGTTTCTTTATGTTGTGTTCTCGTCATTTTTAGTTATCGATGGAGCACCTTGGAGGCTTATTTGATAGTATTGAGCTTTCTTCTGTTGTGTTTTATAATTGTATTATGATGCTTCCATGAGAGCTGCCATGTAATTGTACAACATTAGTGTCATTAGAATTATATTTTGACTCCTTGTTATGGAAAATTTCTTCTTATGTATGACCTTAATTTGGCGTTATTGTTTCAATGTATGTTATCTCTCTTGATGTATAGGAAATAAAGGATATATAGTTATCTCTAGTGATGTAAAGGAGAAAGATGAACATTATTTATTTCTATTGATAAGAAGTACAATAATTAATGTAAGTTATCTATCTTGATGTATACGAGAAAAATGATTGTTATTTATTTCTATTGATGGGAAGGAAAATAATTAATGTAAGTTATCTATCTCAATGTGTAGGAAAATAAATGATATATAGTTATCTCTAGTGATGTAAAGGAGAAAGATGAACATTATTTATTTCTATTCATAAGAAGTAAAACAATTAATGTAAGTTATCTATCTCGATGTATAGGAGAAAAATGATTGTTATTTATTTCTATTGATGGGAAGGAAAATAATTAATGTAAGTTATCTATCTTGATGTGTAGGAAAATAAACGATATATAGTTATCTCTATTGATGTAAAGGAGAAAGATGATTGTTATTTATTTCTATTGATGAGAAGTAAAATAATTAATGTAAGTTATCTCTCTCAATGTATAGGAAAATAAATGATATATAGTTATCCCTGGTTGAAAAGGATTAAAATTATTGTTCATTAATCTCTAGCGACTTATAGGAACATAACTATTGTCGATCTATCTCTTCTGATGTATGAGTAGTATAGACTAGATGTTGGAATCCTTATTTTCTCTTATTGTACCTTGTCATGTTGTATTAATGGATTCTTAACTCTTGTGGTCTTGGAAGCTCTCTTAAGGTTGGATTTGATGGACATGACGATATCATCTCTTTTTCTTAGGAGTGAATTCTTTTCGTATTGGTTGCATGGGGGTTGAATTATCCTTCCTTGCATGATTTTTGTGTCATCCATTAATGTTATTCTCCCCTTGTTTGTTTATTTATTTATTTTTATTTTTTTTGACAAGGCATCTTGGATGTTTCATCCATGCCTTGTCTCCCTTCCCCGCCTTGTGTGACGGGAATTAGAGATAAGGGGAAAATTTTTGGTGGTTCATGTCATGACCACATGGGTAATGTGGCATGACATGTGTTTTCTTGTGTCATGGCCACTTGTAAAAAGTGGGCATGACAGCTTGATAAGGTTGACCTTGTGCTTGGTTTTGAGCTTGGAAAGGCCTAAAACCTTGAAATTGCTGCTTCTTCATATTCACCAACTCATTTCCAAATGACTAAAGCAATCCCTTTATCTCTTGCAGCTCAAGAGATTGGGCTGGGATAGCTTTTTCTTGACTTAAAGCCTGGTTATTTGGTGCTGGTAACACTGGGACAGTAGGTATAGAAACCAAAGGTGGTATTTGTAAAGGCATGGAAGACTGAATCTCTGGAAATATTGGCATAGGGGGTATAGGTGCTATCTTACCAGTTTGGATAAGATTATTTTCAACCCTTATTGCAATGTCAAATGCAGCTGGTAGTGAAGTGCCTCCCATAGATTATATCATAACAAAAATGTCACTGTTAAGGAACCTGAACTCCTAGTTTGTATCCTTTTCATAAGTTGTCACAGCACTGGTTTTGCTAAATTTCCACACTTAAGAGTCGATGGATATGCAGATTTCAACCTCTTAAAGGTCTAAAAATTACTTGTTGCATATCAAAACCAGCAATAAGATGTATTTCTTTGAATTGTTTTGATTTAGACAGTCCCACTGGGCATGCCAAAAATTGTTATCTCCTAATAGAGCACCCTTGCTGAGTGAACTCAACCTATTGGTGAAACATGGGAACTTTTCTAAGGTTGTGGGTCACCTATAATAGAAAAGAGCCTCCAGAGTAAGCTGACTCTTATGGTGTTCACCTAAACTATTGCTTGTTGGAAAAGAGTAAGAAAGACTGCATAAAATAAAACCTATGACTTGTTGGCGTTACTACATTGTTCAGTTGGCGCAGTTATGCAGTTGCAGTTCATTCAGTTTCATTTCCCTCAGTTCGTTGTAACTGTAACACGCGTTGTAACTATCAACTCTGCTCCATATATACATGATGTATCTCCACGTTAGATAACAAGCATGAATAAAACTATTTTACTTTGCTTTATTTGGTATCAGTGCAGCCATAGAGGATAGGAGTGCAGCAAGCATGATGTGAAGCAATACTCCTCCTGCGTGGAAGAAGACACCCAAAGAAACCAGATGGAGTTTTGTTGAGTTGCAAGGAGAAAGCATCCACGGTGCAGGGAGGAGAGCAAAGCCGTTGGCAGGGAGGAAAGTTGAAGATGCTCTCTATTGTAGAGATTATTCTTTATCAGATTGAAGACACTCTCAGACAATAGTTTCTGCAGGAATCTACAACCATTTCCCAAGGCACGTCTCTTAAGCATCAGATATCTCACAAGAGCAATTTGATGGGTCTGTTGAATGGATCAGAATACGTGAAGATCATGAAGGAAGTCGAGGTATTGTTTCTGTAAGTTGTGGTTTTGTTTTGCAGGCTGGGGATTGAATGCATAGTTTCTATTCTCACTTGATTACTATTCTCATTTGAAGATATATGGTTGGGTATATAGAGGAGATTATTCATCCATCACCAGATTCAATTGAATGCCATACTAGCTATTTAAAATGGTCTACTCCATTTATTAGAAGGTGTTGTTCAATAGCTTGCCTTAGTAAGATAGAAGGCAATCAAGTTCTACTGAGGTGTGCAGGAAACAGCCTTGGAAGGAAGCATCGAGTTTGAAGGCCTGTGTAGGTAGATTGAAGACATTTGTACTCTCTACTGTAGCGGTTGTTGTCTGGTCTGAAGTTTCTCTATCCAAGCCATTTGTAGCACTCTCCATAAGGCACCTAAAAGAGGAAGACATAGTCTACAAAACCCGGCAATCAAAGAAAAGTGGATGTCCATTATCATCTCAAATTGGTATGTATTGACGTGTGTATGAAATGCAAATTTTATAAGCAAATATATTTAAGTTTGAGAAAGAAGTCAATCTTTTGAGTATTATCTAAAATGGAGATCCCATTAGACAAGTATTCTGGTTCCAATTTTCATACTTGGAGAATGAAAATTCAAATGCAACTAATGAATAAAAATTTATGGGCAATAGTAAGTGGAAAAGAAAAAGCACCTACAGATGCAAATAAGTTATTAGATTGGAGTAGTAGAGATGATAAAGCCAAGGCTATAATTGGTCTTGCTCTTTCTGACACTGAATTGCACCATATTGATTTGGATAAATCATTAGCCGAAATTTGGGATAATCTGAATAAATTGTTTGGAGCAAAAGCTGTTAATGCAAAATTTTCTCTAAAACTTCAATTATTTCGATTTAAGATGGAAGATGGAATTACAATGTCAAATCATATAAGTAACTTGCAGTCTCTCATTAGAAAGCTAGCAGAGGTTAAGGTTACAGTAGATGATGATGATGCTAGGGCCATCCTATTAAATAGCTTGCCTTCAAAATACAACAATGTTGTTTTTACTCTCAGTCAAATATCTTCACAAACTCTAGAAGGTATGATTTTTGCTCTTCTATCAGAAGAGAAGAGAACAACAGAAGATTCAGAAGATGATCCTCAGGAGAAAGCGTTATTTTCAAGAAACAATTACAAGAGATCAGAGAGAATCAAATGTTTTTATTGTAAGAAAAATGGTCACATAGCTTGGGATTGTAGAACTCGAGCGAGTGATGTTCTTAAAGGAAAGCTCAAAAATGAAGGAAATCTTGCTTGCATTGAAGATGATAAGGATCCACCAGATATTGAGGATGAGGATCCACCAGATGGTGCTATTAATTTCTGTGGATATGCCCTTTAAGCAAGGTCATATTGGAGGTAGGCGGCATCGGAGGATGGAGGATTTTACATCATCTCAAGTTAGCTTCTCGCTTTGAGATGATGCTTTGCATGAGAAGCATTTTTGGTTTTGGTTGGTTTGTTTTTTTTTTTTCTTTGTTGATACTGACAGAGCTGACAGATTTGAAGAATGTATGTTTTGTGAAGATTTTGTTTTGGAGACAGGTTTGGAGTTTGGTGTTGAGCTCAATATGGATTGTTGTCCAGCGAGCTTCAAAGAGTATATGATCTTGAATTATACCCTTTCGCGGTCACTAGACAACATGGCAGAGATCTATCGTATCTCTTAGGGGCCATTGTCGAATAATTTAGGACTCTGTGATTTGAGAGCTTGGGACTAAAGAGCTCAAGAACACAGCTCGAAGCGACGCCTTTCCGAGGGTAGACGAGACAGCATGATGGAGCCTCGCTTGGTTTAGGATTTGTTATTTGGGAGAAGATCTTCTACAAAATATGTATTCATATTATGTAATCAGCTTTGTTGAGTTTTTTAGCATTCAGGGGGGTACCTTGGTACTATTGCAGGAACAATGTAATAAGGGGGGGAATGTTGGCGTTACTACATTGTTCAGTTGGCGCAGTTATGCAGTTGCAGTTCATTCAGTTTCATTTCCCTCAGTTCGTTGTAACTGTAACATGCGTTGTAACTATCAACTCTGCTGCATATATACATGATGTATCTCCACGTTAGATAACAAGCATGAATAAAACTATTTTACTTTGCTTTATGACTAAGGGTGATGCACCAAATTTGATATCTAAAACTTGCACAACTGCTTTACACACAGATTCAATCAACAATAAAGCTTGACATGCACAACTCAATACTCATATGATTTTGCATAAAAAATTCATAAGAAGGCTTTAGTGTTTACAATCCTAGAAGGAAAATATATTTTCACAACTTGAATTATTTGCACTCAAACACAACTCACAACCTACAAAATTACATATACTTTTTTTTGCACAAAGGTGCTACTAATGAGACACAAAGACAAGGAATGAGATAACTTCACAAGTAATTGCATCAATCATTCAAATGCACACAATAGAATAGAAAATTGAGAAGGCAAAATGCTTATCTCCATTAATCTTCAAAGGTGTAAACTGCTATGTATGTCTGTAAAATGAGTTACAAATGCCCTCTTCTACTAAAAGAACTCTAAAATTAGTTACAATGAAGCATGAGAAAGAAAAGAACTAACTCCAAAAATGATAATTGAAGTTACTATATGCTTTTCCCAATAGTTGCACAAAAATAGGGACTACCAATCTCCTTGGTCATGCACAACAATAAAGCCTATTTTTAAGCCCCTAAAAAGACTCTAAAAAGACTTATGAATGAAGAAAAAGTCAAGCCTTGACCCTTCCTACCATAAAGGCATCAAAAATTGCTCCTAGATGCTCTCATTTCCCGCCAAAACCAAGTCAAAACCACTCCTATATTCCCTCCACATGTTTTGCAACTTCTTCCAACCTCCCCTATATACTTGGCATAACTCATAAATCCTGAACTACATCCCCTTTGACCATATCTTGGAAACCAACGCCTCTTATCTTGCATTTCATAACATGTATTAAAGTGATTTATAATTCACCACTTTAATAATGTCTTACATTTCAAATTTGTTTCAAATCATGCATAAATAAAGGTGTACGACCATGATTAGAAAAGCATATACAAAAGGGACACTTGGTTTTTACTTTATAAAGTATGCAAAAAGAGACTACAAGGCGTGGGCATTAGTTTATGAGAAAAAAAAATATAAAACAAAGGCAAAAAATGTCTTTTGCTTATCGGCCACTTAGGGTTTCAAAACCCTGACACAAAAGTCATGGCCCACACATCCATTTCACATTTCATTTTCATCTTCATTTTGCTGCTTTCTGGGTGCCACCAAAGGTTTGGACCTGAAGGTTTCATGGAGGTTTGAACTGCATTTTCTATAAGAAATCAACAGAACGAGCTTGGGTAAGCTCTCTGTGATTACAAAATCTACTTTTCTTTTCAACATTTGTGAATAAAATGCTTGTTCTTGAGCTCTCTTTTGTAGAAGAAAATTTATTCTCTGTTACATCTTCAGGACTGTTGTAGATGTCTTCATTGATGATCGTTATGAATTATTCTTTGATGACTGCAACCATCTCTTTAATTGTTCTTTACTTTTGTGTAGGCTTGAAACTATGTTGACTATCTCCTTCATTTCCTTTTGTCCATTGGTTATTCTCTTCATTATGAATGATGCATAGTTGTTTTCTTTACACTGTCATAGTCACTTACCCAAAGAATGTTATGGACTGCTCCCATTTAGCATAACTATTGTCATGACTGCTTACATTGACACCATGACTGTTATTTAACATGCAAACCCACCATGATTCACACAGGCTCCTTAAAATGTCTTACACATCTTTGTAATTGTTCTTTATCTTTGGATGGAAAAATGAAGGAGCAACTATTCAAACATTGCAAGCTAGACATGTGTTCTTTCCTCTGTTAAGGTATGATGTAGATCTGCCTCTTATGTTGTCTGTTGCCATTCCTTCCTTCATGGTGACTTGGTCTCTTGAAGACATATCTCAAAAAAACTATGGGCTTGACAGGGTCAAGACTTGTTCTATCAATACCTCTAGGCGTCCTTGATAGGCTTGGATCATCTTGATAATCTTTAGACAGGGATTCAATAGGCTCTTGTTCATAAATCCACGAGCATCTCCATGGACTGGATCCATTTCTTTTGACAAAATGCTGTTACATATCTTCATAGAAAGTTTAGTATATTTTAACTTATCATCACCTGTTTTCTAAAGGATCCTCATAACTGTCTATCCATTTGCATTGTTAGCAACACAGCTCCATTGGAAGATTCATTTGAACCATATGATTTTCTCCCTGTGCACCTCAATATAAGATTAAATAATGCCAACTGTTGCATCCCTCTTAGGCACAATACATTTGTATCCATGCAAGGTAACCAGTTGGCTCTTACTTTGATTAGGTGAATAATTTGTTGACTATGTACTTGAATGTAGAGAAACAAATCTCATATGAGCAATGAGATGATGGGTTGAGTAGAATCAAAGTAAGCAAGCTGTCTTGAACCAATGATAGTATAATCATTGTGAAAGAGCCTCTGTTCAGATCCTTATCTCTATTCCTCTTCTGCCTTTAGCATCTAAGTGTGACATTCCTCTATCATGGCATACTTTAATTGTCCATACTCTGCTTTCTTCATCACTGTCACACACTTTATTTTTTCTTGTATACATTTGCAAACTCTGTATTGTTGTGCTTTGTCTTTGTATTCCATTTGCTGCCTCAATATTTTATTCTTCTACTTTTTATGAAAGATTCAAGGCTTTGAAACCCCTGTCATATTGATGACTATAGCACATAAAACTCTTGCATTCAATAAGCCCTTTCAAAACTTGGATCTGTTGACCTTGTCTTCCTTCCTCTATGGTTCATCATGAAAACTTCTCATGAATCTATTTTGAAACTATGCAAATGGATAGAACTGTTCCTTATCTACCCTTGAATGACCTCAATCAACCATGCTTGCTCAGTGATATTGATAACTATTCCTTAATTTAGGACTACTCTTTTTTTTTTACATTCTATGATAATTGTTCCTTCATGACAGTATCCTTGTAGCACTATTTTGATTGGTTCAATTTGAAATCATAGTCTATGTTTTATGTATACTTCAACATCTTGCATACATGTCTACTAGGGCATTTACAATTGCAGCCTTTGATGAAACTCCATTCAAATAATGACTGCTCAATGAATGATAAGTCACTGTTAGACTTTGTAAAATTGCTTCATTGTCATGATCTATATTTGCATTCCATGGCATCAATCTACATGACCATTAAGGTCACTGCTTTAGCCAGATAGCAAGGAGTGTGAACTTATGTGGTTGGTAAGAGCAATGATTATGACTGCCATTTATATGTTGAGGTTGTTTCTTCTTAAGTTATAAAGCTAACATGTTTTACATTCTTGACTTGAATGATTCCTTTATCCTTCATTCAAGTTAAGGATGTAAAACATGTAACTTGTTTGAACCCATTTGTCATGACTATAAACTGACTATGTCATCTTGCAATTCTGCATTTGATGAAATTTGTCTTGAAACATGATGATCTTATTAATCGTGTCAAAGATATGTCCATGTGATGAATATTGAAACCTTCTTGTGGTGTAATGATGAACATACACTCTCACTCTCCTCTTAAACCAAGAGGGCAGCATGCTGGGCTCAACCCTTGTGGGAGCCCATTTTACTCCACATGCTATGATGTCAAAAAATGAAACAATCCATCAATGAAAATTTCACCTATACCTGCACAGTGAACAAACATGTTAGATAAAATAATGAAGCCAAAAATCTTCCAATGATGCTCATGATGATTGATGATACTCCTCTGCTTTTCTTGATATCTGGGATGTTACAAAACTATTTCAATGCCTTAGGAGAATAAACTATATATTTGTTGATATAGTAAATGCAAGGAATATGGATCCCGAGCTCTAACACAACTTTCCTCATCCCTTGCAGGCATTTCAAGTAGCAACAGGTCAACTTCTAGAGAAACCAAGCAAGAGGGACTGAAGCAAGGATACAACATTTCAACTTGGGGTTCATCATTCAGGCAATGATGGATCTCTACTCTTTCCATATGCTTTTCCTTTTCTGTTTTGTTCAAATGTATAGTTTATTCTTATATAGCATTGAAATAGTCATTCCCATGGCTTATGTGGGACACCATACATTTATGATGATAAAAAAAGACAGAAGTTATGCAAAATTTATGTAATCTTTCTTTTGTATACAATTGCAAATTGAACTGTAATTTATTTGATAATATTTTTGTGTATATGAATGGAACTTTAGTAGAAAATAATGTGTACCTTTTCCTTCTTTTTTCAAACAAACTGTCTTAGCTCTACCTGATTGAGATGGAAGCTAAATTAGGTAACAATCCCATCTTTGGAGGTTTCATTAGAGGAAACCTTTTGGATATTCTTTTGTTGTAGACCTAAAAGTGTAGTAGCTTTCTTCTTAGAATCATTTTTTAAACCATGGGATGAAGATTCTTTTGGCAAGACAAAATCAAAGGTTGAGAGTATCTATAGTAAAAGGAGATGCATCAATCATAGGGGTGTCCACATTATTAGCTTCTTGATGATGACATATCCCTCAAAGTAGACATGAGAGAAAGGGAGACTCACATTTGAGGTCACCTACATTCTAGGAACATCATGAGTTTCTACCAGGCGAGGAGGTGCAATAGGATTGCTTAGATCTAATGCTTGGCCTGCCTGGGGCTACTTAGTCAAAGTAGGCCTAAGTTCTTAAATTTTTTCTAGAACATTAAATCTATTATTGAAGTTTCCTCTTGATAAATTTTCTTTCTGACGATTCAATGGCCTTCCTCTATTGTGAGTTTTCATAGGCATGAAGCCATTTGGATCTATCCCATTAGCATGGGCTAGGGATTTTCCTTTTCCTTTAGCTTTAGCTACAAAAGGGTCTAGTAAGGATTGGGAGGTAGTTGTGACCCTTTGTGGGTAATCTATTTGTAAGTGCCCATAGTCATGACAAACATGACAACAAAATGGAAGGGCTTCATAATATATATGTTGAGTCCATTGTATGTTCCCTAATCTAATCTTTAAAGAGTCAGACAAAGACTTATTAAGATAAATTTTAACATATATGTGAGCATAAGTAGTTACCTTCCTTTCCATCATGAGAGGAGCCCATAGGTTTTCCAAGGATTATAACAATGGATTGAAGAATGCCATGTCTCAAAAAATCCATGGGTAGTTGAAGAAGATGATCTAGATAGATATTTTAGAAGAGAGCTCTTCCACATGATCAAAACCCACATACTAGGGTTTAAGGAATAAACTTGCTTTATTGTAAAAAAGTAAAGGCCTCCTTTAAAGGCCATATTTTGATCAACCATTCTTGAAAAAACTATAAAAAGGTAACCATTCATAGCAAGGATGATCTTCATGTCCCCCTCAAGTTACCAAGTTCAACAAGCACAAGTCTCTAAAAAAAGCAGTGAGACTTTTAATTCCCATAAAATTGTAGATTAGAGCATGTTTAGAAAGGTAGAACATATTAATTGCAATTAGGTCAGGATTGATGACTAGAATATGTTGATCCACACTCTTTTGCAAGCAGCCATTAGATCTTGGGCATTTTTCCAATTTTTGGTCTAATTTGAACTCATTCGTTGCATATGCAAAAAAAATGGACAATAGTTTCATGTATAGAGGATGAAGACTCATTAGCTTGGACATCATCTTTGAAGGAAAAAGGAAGCCCCCCTCCAAATGCAACCATGCACACCAAAAATCATAGGCAGTGGCTGAAAATGAAACAAAAAACCCTAAGGCACTTGGAACCCATGCCTTCATTGTCACCCTTATAAGTTGGGCTTAAATCCTTGATCCTTAAGCATGAACTCTAGCAATCCAATGCTTTTCAAACCCTTGGCCATGGTTGTGCATGTAGAGTTGCTTTGACCATCCATTTGAAGCATTATTTTACTTTTCTATGTGATTTTAATTTTTCTTTTGAAAAATCCACTTTTTATTATTCTGGTAATTCTTTGTTTTGTTTTTTACTTCAAAAAGTGTAGTAAATATTATATACTTATGAGTTATTTTTAAAAAGTTTAATTTTATAGTTTTAATTTTTTTAAAAATATGTGTCGGTTATGTTTTGGTTTTTATGTACCCGACATGACACTCCATGTCTTGCTGGCATTGTAGAATACTTCTTGGTGTCATTAAAAATGTAATTAATTTAGATAAAAGACTTGGGATTGGAAACAAAAAATATTAATGCAAAAAATAAATAAATTTAAATTTTAGTTAAAATTTGAAAGTAGGAAAATGGTGTTAAAGTTGCCAAGAATATATTTGTCAAGGTGCTGGATTTTTGGGACTTGATTAGGTGACTTTCTCAAAACCTACAAATTGTTTGTGTTTCATTTCAGTTTAGATCTGTGACTGCAAAACTAATCTCTATGACTAGAGACCCAATATTCATGACTACAAAACTAATTTGATACATGAAGTTGAACCTATACTCATGAAGATGATCTAGCTAAATTTGACCAACTAAAATTTATTTTCATCAGTCTTTTGATGTCTACATTTGAGTAAGGACTCGTGCTATTTACAAATACTTTTAGGGAATATGTTGAAATCATGAAGGTAAGTAATGTTCTCCTTAGATATACCCCTAATTAGAATTTGTTGAATATTTGGACATGCATAGTTCTAGATGCATCATTTGGTGCCAACCATACATTAGTTTTGGCTTCTACTCGAAAGGTTGGATCACTTTGAGCTAGAATTTCTAGTGATTTTGGAGCCAACTCAAAATTTAAAATCTATGTTAATTATTGGATTTCATATTACTTATGAAAACCACTTAAGAGAAAACATGCTTGCTATAGCTCGTCAATATGTTTGTATTGTTGTTATATATGTTAAAGAGGCTATTATAACATTAGTTCTTTCACAACTAAATCCACACGTAGAGCCAAGGCCACCTCTAGGCACTCTAAAAACTATAACTCAAGCATATTGAATTTCTCGTAGCTAAAGTTACTAGAACAAATAGGTTATTAGACCAATCAATATTTACTAATCCTTTAACTAGTTACTATCAACTATACTTCTAATTATATTGCAATAACAAAAACTAATGACTACACAACACTTATAATGTTGATAAATTTACTTATATTAAAGCTACACAATTAATTGTCATCATGTTTCCAATTATTGGGTCATCATAATATATCGTTTGTTTCCAAATTTGTTGGAAAGCATGGTTGACCTTAGGATCAATAAGTGGGTAGAAGAAAAAGGTAAGAGAGCAAAAGGGCAAGCAAGTTTCAAACCAAAACACCCAACAATAGATCATGACATTACTTTGAGATATATCATTGCAAAGGTTTGGAACATAAAAGAACAAGCCTATTGTTATTTTGTTGACTTGAATGAAGCTTTTGACATGGTTCCCAGGAGTATGCTAAGGTGTAGAATGAAAGATCTTAGTATCCTAGAGTAGTATAGGGAAACTATTTATAGACTTTATGAGGAGGTTCATGTAAAAATCAAAACTTAAACATGCCTTTAAGAATGTTTTAGGAGTGATATTGGTGTTAAGCAAGGGTTTCCTCTATCCCTTACCCTCTTTGGCATATATATTGACAAACTAGAAGAATGACTAAATTTTCAAGGAGGGGATGATGTTCTATTGGGAGAATATGTTGTGAGGCTTCTCTTTTATGTTGATGATCTCATTTTGATCACTAGATTTACTCAAGGGTTGCATGAACACTTATATGCTTTACAACACTTTTGCAAGGAGGTGGGTATGCAAGTCAACACTAGTAAGACTAAGATCATGATCTTCTCCAATAAGAAAAAATAAACCAACTGAACTCTTATTTTGAAGGGAGCATTTTAGAAGAAGTAACAAAGTCCAAGTATCTTGGAATTGACTTCAATAGCAAGTCTCAATTGGGATAGTTGCCGAAGGAAGATAATTCTAGGAGGATGGAGAGAACTTTATGCATTACAAATTAGAAGTAGGGAGGTAGAGTTATGTGATTGGAAAACTATGTGAATTCTATTCAAGCTTTTAGTTATTCTAGTGGTACTTTACGTATGTGAATTATGAGCTAGCAACACTTTAGAGCAAAAATAGAAGTTATTAGAGAGGATTTAAAAATGCATGATTACCAATACATTCAAACTCCAAGCTTCAACCCCTTATGAGGTTCTAACTAAAACAAGTATCTTTCCTATTGAGGCCATTGCTATGGTGTGTCTCCTTGGATTTCTTTAAAAATAGTGAGCAGATGGAGGCAAATAGATGGCCTAAGGTTGTTATCAAAGAAGTCTCGAGCAAGAGAAAGAAGTCTTGGATGAAACAAAACTTCAAGTGGATGAGTGAATGGGACATCCACTTAAATGAGTGCCCAAATAATAACAAAGAAATAAAAACTTTTATTATGGGTAAATTCCACAATCTATGTGGGAAAATAAGTTAGGGACAAAGAGGAAATATTATCTTGATGGATATAACCCCACTTATGATCACCAACAAAAGGCCTACATAAGTGCTAATATGCCTAGGAGGGCAAAGATACTCATAGCCCAATTGAGGACTAGCTCATATCATCTTCGATGTGAAACAAGGTGGAAGAGGCTTAAAGAAGAATGGAAGGAAAGAGTTTGTATCCTTTACATGATTGGGGCAGTTAAAAAAAAAAGACTTTATTCTAGAGTACAAAGCTTACAGTGATATTCGAGCCAATTACATGAGTACATTAGTGAATACTTCTTTACAAGATTTGTTCAAAGAGGAGAAAGCTAGGAAAAGGAGAGAACTCCTCATCAAACTTGCTAGCGAAGAGCAACAGGTCAAAAAGATAAAATGACACTAATTTTAACCTCTTGAATGTTAAAATTCTATTCTATTCGCAAAAACTAATACTCCAAAATTTGGAAATAGGGACAAGTAGTGGTGAAAAGGAGTGAAAAGAACTACAAAATTGAGGGCCATCAACTTTCCCATAAACAAAAATTCAGGAATTTTTTAAAATAGGTACGAGCAAGGGTGAAAAGGACTGAAAAAACCAAGCAACAATATAGTAAAGCAAGGGAGGGAAGCAGGCAAGGGCCAAGCCCATAGCTTGTGTGTAACGAACACGCCTTTTCCTTGTTCATCTCATCTCTCTTCCCTTCTTCAAACAACAATTTTATCCTTCTTGTAAAGACCAAAGGGAAAGCAATGGAAGAGTTGTGTGCAGTGTGTATTGAGCCACTGAAGTGGGTTGGCCATGGGCATTGTGGGCATCGAGATATCTGCTCACTGTGCATTGTGAGGTTACGCTTCATTGTGGGAGACAAGACTTGCTGTATCTGTAAACAACATTGCCCTACTATCTTCATTACCAAGATACGGATTCCACTCGTACATGGTTTTCTGTGTTACTTTTTTTTTATGTCTAGTTCTAGAAGCTTTGAGGAGCACCCATGTGGAACTCAGCTGTGATTCTTATCCATGGCATTGGATGCATTCTTAGAGTGCGGTCTCATGGAGCTACTAGAGGATCTATTTTTGTGGAGCAAAGGGTCCCATGGAACTCAAAAAAGTCTGCGAATGCTTAAATCAGAATCTTCTCCTTCTAAATAGGAGTAGCTATTGTTTAGGGGGTTATTTTTTAACTGGTGCAGATGGGGTGGGGCTGAAACTTTCCCCCACCACCTTAGAGAGTTAACTAAATTTTTTTCATTCCCACCATTTAATTTAGGGGAAAAATTGGAAAGAATTTTCCCAATTTCTATTTTTATTTCCCTGAAGTATTTTTCTGTTTTCTTTTCTCTGTAAAAATTGCTAAGCTGCATATATCCATTTAATCGAGCCTTGCCCTTAACTACAGCATCTGCGATTTAAGATAGGCAGTAAATCAATCTCGATACTGGCTAGCTTCCCCCTAACTTTGCATTTTCATGCACGCGCTTGAAATATTTCATATCCCCAATATATTGAGGAGTCATTTTCTGATGTAGAATAAATATACAGAAGTCATCAGCGCGTGCCCGAAAATATTGATGAGTCATTTTCTGATGTATCATAACTTTTTGTAATTTACGTGTATTTTCATATGACCGATTCTGTTGAGAAAATGAAGCAGAAAGTTTGAAGTTCCATTCCCAAATTAACAGAGGGTAGTCCTTTCCAATCCATTTTGACTAACGATTCTCTCACGCCAATGGATGCTCTGCAACAAAATCCATTTACCAGACCTCAATTTTAGCTTATATTTTGTTAAAAGTCTTTGTTCAATTCTTGCCAATGTCTATTTCATTCCTTTGCCATACGCCTAATTATTTGTAGGTGCGTAACATCTATGCCTAATTGGTTGCTCTCTTCACAATAAGTGCAGGTCAGATCTATGTGTTTATCGAATCTCTCTTTATATATACTCAGGTCCCAATATACTCTTTATATACGTCATTAAAGTTCCAATATATTAGTGTAAACCTGAATATATCAATATTAGTTACAGTATTTAAAGGCTAATTGAATCGTTGACAGCTTGAAAGGTATCTATAATGAACCTTATCCTCACTCTGCCTGTAGTCATTTGACTTAACGTAGCTCATTATCTTAATTCCAGCATAGAGCCTGAGACATAGAGCATGTTCATGCAGAAATACCAAACAATTCATATTAAGGATCCATGATTTATAATATTTCTTTATTGCAGCAGTTTACTAGGGACCCAGCTTCCTAAAAAATCTCTGCTAAATCATTTAGTATAAATTATTATTTAAAAAATTTTAGGAGACCACCTACTTCTGAAAATTCGGAGTTTAAAATTTTAAGCATACCGGCAAATACAAAATTCATGGGACCACCCACTGAAAAATGCTCCTAAAAAAATCTCCGCAGCACCGCTGAGATAATTTAGTAAGCCCCCTCCCATGGGACCGCATTTGTGATTTGTAGAGGTAGTTTATATTGTTTGCCTGGATAGGGTGATTTCTCACTCGATTAATTGTCCTAATATGTGGGCTAACTTTTGAGAGCTGAATCCTCACTAACTTAAAATTAAAAAATTATTTTTTTAGTTTTTAAATTGGGGTTCTCTTGGAGTCAGTTGATTCCATAGCTTTTTCTGAAGTAGATTTTGGAAGTTGCAGGGACTTGAAATGTTGTCACCTCAAAGGGCAAGATGTCATATTTCTAGAGCCAAAACTTTATATGGAAATTGAAATGTTTCTTTAGGTTGACATTATTCTGGTTTTGGCTGTTCATTCTAGCATACAATAGAAGTTCATGATGCAGTTCAACTAGCAATCATGTTAAGCTAAGGCCGTTGTCTAAATTGTAGTACTGTAATCGCGATCTAATCAGAGTTGTAACAAGATTTCAAGTTCTTAAAGGTAAACTGACAATTACCAAGTGTAACACAGAAGCAAGAATTGAGTTGCCAATACATTATGTTATTCCTAAACTCTGGAAACTTGTGTAAAAAAGCGATGGATTTATAAGAACATGGTAAATAATTAAGGAGTTTTTCTGTTGTTTTGTGCAACTTTAATGTCTACTAGGTACATTTTCTATCGTGATAGACTCAGATACTCGGGTTATTTAGCCTTATGTCTAGAGAAATATGTGTGTTTAGCCCTTTGTTCATTGATTAGCAGCTCGAGTCATCCAAGTGGCAGTTTTGGGCAGAATTCTGAAAATTTCCAAAATCTATTTTTTCAGTATGCTATATGTTTTTCACATTTTGCATCTTTAGAGCCCTTCAGAGTGGAATTTGGCTCAGGGACTTTGCCCAACTGCTTTGATAGGTTGCTTTGCCATACCTTGAACGCACCTAAGCAAGTTTATGTGTCATGTCCCCTCTTTTCCAACAAATTAATTATTAAAATTATTATTAATAAAATAAAAGTGTTTTTCAACATTATATATATTAAAATATAAATATAAAAATATAAAATATAAATTAATTTGAAGCAATTCAAATCTTGGTGACCAGATTTAGGTCCCATGGGTCCTAAATGGTGGAGGTATATCTTCAAGCTTGCTGGCTCATTTTGAATTATCCAATTTGTATTTTCATCTGGTTCATTTTCGAATTCAAGTGTTTCCATCAAGGACGAAACCCCTTGTTTGCATCCTCTAAGGTTAGGACGAAAACCCCATCCCTCATTTTGGGCAATTCGATCCACGAATTGCACAAGTGTTGATTGTATATCTAATGCAGGAGCATCTAGTCAATGGCAATTCTCATCAACCAAAAAAAGAAAATATTTTTAATTTCCTATAGTTTGCTAATTTGGAAGTTAGAAAATAAATGCAATATTAGGCCTAAATAATATATTAAATAAATTGGCCTTATTACAATATTGTAAAAATAATAATGTTGCAAAAATCTAGGAGTGGGAGATAGTTTAGGAGACAATTTTGGAGTGTAAAATTAATAAAGGCAATTTGAAGTGGAAAATCAAAAGGCAATCTTGGGAGTGGATTTTTGGGGAGTTGAAAGTGGAAACAACTCATTAAATTCCCTCAACTATAGCATGGCTAATTTGGATGCCCAAGTTGTGTGGCTTTTGTCTTTTTCCATGTTTGGAGCTATTTTCTATGAGTGAAAATTTGAGTTGTCACTTATTTTTAGCAAATTGTGGGAATGGATTTTATTGAGCAATTAATATTATTTTTCGATGATTTTTTAAAAAGGATTCTCCCAATTTGGGTGTGGGAGTTGGAGGAAAGAGAAAATGGTGGTTGTGGAGTCATTATAAAAAGGATTTTTGGCAAATTTTAAAGGAGGTTTTCTTGTAGATTTTTGGAGGAAGGAAAAAGAAGGTGTTGCTTTTCTTGGGAGGAGGTGAGAAGACATTTTATTGTAGGTTTTAAAGGTGTGCTACAGCAGCAAATGGATGATATAATCCATGTTTGAATATCAATAAATTTGATTGTTGAATATTGCAGATTAGAGAGAAAAATTTACAATGCCGGAGGATGGTATGAAGGGGAAAGGAGTTTTGAGAGCAAGAAATATGTGGATGAGAGGGAATGGAAAAAATAAATGAAAAGTTGAGAGCATAAGGAAAGAGAGATTCTTGTATGAGAAGCCATGGAAGGCCAAATGTAATAAGTTTTTTTTTTTTGTAATGTTGCAGATTTATGTAATCTTATTACAAGTTTGAATTCAATAAAATGAGTATTTATGTTTGTTGCATATTTGGCATTTGAGGATTTGAGTTGTGCTGCATCAATATCTTGTTTGAAATTTTCAGGTGTTGGCACTAGGGAATAAATCTGAAAGTGTTAATCTAGGTTGCTGCCCACCAACAATATTTGTTGAGCCTAGATTGAGATCTATAGTGTGAAGCTATTGGTTATTGAATTGTTGGTGTCAAAATTACATTCATCCAACTGGTCACTGAGTTGATTGGTATCATTTACGCAACTTATCCCTTCAATAGATTGGAGCTTCGAGTCATTATCTTGAGTTGTTTTCATTGGTTGTTGACTGTGGTGCCGTAACCTTTCACAATTCACCCTAGTTCCTATGGCATTCAATGATACTATTTATTCAAGACAGGGATCTCCCTAAACAATCATACTGTAGAGGTTTCCATTTACTTTGTGGTAGCGCATTGTTACTAGCCGAGATTCCATTTTCTTACAAATAAAAAATCAATTTATCTACGGGACTATTGTTGGATCGTTGGGAGCCTATTTGCGGCCAAGGATTTGTGAGGATTGGACAATATTATCATAGGTGTGGGAAGCTCAACAATTAGTTCAATTCAGTTGGGAGAATACTAACAAGCAACATTGAAATAAGCTCACATCTGCCCTATACACCAGCGTTGGATTATGATCAGATTTGGAAGAAGGTTATTGTGTGGATAATGAACAGATTTGGAAGAAGGATATTGTGTGGGTTGTAATTAGATTTGTGAGAGGAAGATTCTGTAAAGAAGCATACTATATCAGCTATTGAAGGATTAATAGGTTGGAGCCTATCAAATAGAGTGTAATGTCCCCATTTTTGGAGTGATCACCTAGTGATGACCTAATTGGCAAGTTTCCACACTTGGCCAATTTTGTAGGACAAATCGATGATGGATTATGACTTGGCATAATTTTGTGGTAATTTTGGTGAAGTCCACATTAGTGAAATAATTTTCCCTAATGTAGAGTGACCCATTTGGAGAATGGAAGATGGAGGAAAATATGAAATTGCCTTGGGAAAAATAGGAAATAATTTGTGATGATTTTTCTTGTTGATGACAACTTCATTTGAGGTCAAATGTATGAGGTATCATATGCCAAATAGATTCACCCTTGGAGAATGGAATGTTAGAGAAATATCATAAAATAAAGATAACTCACATGTGTCTTGGGTGCCTAGAAGAGGGTTGACCCTTTTGGAGAAGAAATGAATAGAATAAAAGAAGATATATCCTTTTATGTGGTCGACCAAGAGGTGCAAAAGACATAAAGGGAGCGTGTAGGAGAAGGCATAAAAAAAAGACAACCTTTAATTTACACCTTGAGCACCTATCTTGGAGTGGTTGGCCAAGCTTGGGATAAAAATAATAAAAATAAAAGGAATTTCTTGCCTAGGTCAGCCTAGGAGATGGAAGGAAAGATCATGTATAAATAAGAGTTCATTTGGAGGCATTTCAACATATTCAAGCCTGTGTTTGCAGCTTATTAATATCAAAAACATATCTTACATTCATATTTTCTCTTGGAGTTTAACTCTTTTGGCTGCAACAAAAGTTGGGCTTGAATCCAAGGACGAAAACCCTTGTGATTCTAGGTGAGTTGGACGAAAACCTAATTCATCTTGTGAAGGTTTCATGACAAAAGCCTATTTGCACTTCATTGGAGATTCGTGAAGGAGAAGAGTAGAATTTCATATTCAGATTTCAAGATCAAATTTGGAGTAGCAGATTTGTGGCATATTTGTGCATCCTTTGGCCTAGGGTTTAACCCTAGCATTGAGTGCCACCTTGAGGAGAAGGCAATTTGATTAAGGGTGAATTCAGTGTTGGAGGGAAGATTTAATCTTGATTAGGATATCCTAAACCCTAGTTTTTTGCACCAGACCTAGCGCCACTTTTGGAGAGGATTTTGGAGCAACATTCTCCATCTTTTACATGTGATTTGTCATCATAACCTAGCTGATGTAATTCGCCCAGCTAGGGTTTGTATTGAACCTTCTTTTTCATCATAATTTGGTATGTACAAGCCTAATTATAGGTCTGATTTGTAACAGCAGAGATCTTATTGGTATTTTGGCATGTTTGGCCTATGTATTGGATGTAATTACATTTCCAAAATTTTTAGTTTGTAGCAGCAGAAGTTTAATTCAGAAAATCAGACTTGTGTTGCAATTTTGGTTGCCTTACATTGTGTATTTCATGGTGTAATTCATGCTCATGATGAATGTCAACTTGTAATATCATGTTCCATCATTATTTGCCATGTTTGGATGTGTTTTGTGTTCGTTAGAATATTTTAATTAAGAGCAGAAAATTAGATCAGAAATTAGGGTTTCAGCAGAAAACCAAAAGTGTAGAAATCAGAATTTTAGGGAAGATCCCATTGGGGATATTGCATAGAGGTTGGAGCCTCTTGTTGGGTTGGAGCTCAGTTTGTGTGGGGTTGGAGCCTCCAATAGGTTGGAGCCTATAATTCTGTCAAGTGGAGATTGGAGTCTCTAGTAGGTTGGAGCCTACAAGCAGAAGAAAGAAGATATATATATATACACTAAGTCACAAGGTTCGGTGAATTTTTGGCTTGGTGTTCGAAATTCGTCAAACCTATGAACACAGTATGAAATTCGCTTGAAATTCATAAGAGTATAAGCATTTTTAAAAAATAAAATATAACATTGTCAATGGCTTTCTAGTTGTCAAAAGGCACTTTTTAGGTTTTATTTCCCAATATAAAACTTCCTGACCTGTTTCCCTCTGCCCGCGACCTTCTGAGTGGTGATTTAATATTTGAACGGTGATTTAATTTATTAGTGGTGACGTCTTTTGAGTGATTCTTGAGTGGCGGTGTCTTCTAAGTGACGAGTGAGCAACAGTGTCTTCTGAGCGACGGTGGCATCTTTGACTCCTCAACTGTAGCATGTGGGAAACGTAGGCACCCTGTGTTGGATTTAATTTTTTTTTTTAAATATAAAATCTGGATTCTAAACTATTGGAGTATGGCAGTCATTGTATTACATTTTTTTAATTGGTTAAAAACTTAAACTTATTAGTATATTACTGTTCAATAGTAAGTTTGTTCAAACAATTTTTTTTTATTCCTATAAACTTATTAACAATTTAACATAATATAAATTAATAATTTGTATTTACTATTACTGTTTACCTATTATATTGTTTTAACATAATATATATTATATCATTAATATTATATTATAATTTGTAATACCTAAAATGAATTTTTTAATTCTATTAACATTATATATTATATTATTATATAAAATATCATATATGTATTTTAAATTAAATTTAATATTTATAATATTTTTATTAGTTTGTAAATAAAAAATAAAAACATAGTATATAATTTTTGAGTGTTCAAAATGAATTTATTATTATTTTTTTATTTTATTGTTTATTTAAAGTTAAAAAATGAATTTAATAAAAAAATTATTTTGTTTGAGAGTTACAGAATGAACTGGGAGGATGTCAATTTTTTGCTTTGCATGTTGAGCTAGGGCGTTCGTGCCCTAGCCTGATCCTCTAGTTTTTTCTTAGCCGTGTGAAGTGTGGGGAGTGCATGCATTTTGGGGAGGTCTGGGGTTGTGATTTTTATCAGTGCAAAGTTTTTTTCATCTACATCGGTGTCTCTTTCTCCCTGAGCGTGCGGGGGTTTTGTACTTGGTTGGAGGCCGCGGGTGGGGTTTTTGTGCCTGGTTGGTTTGGGTCTGCAGTTCGAAGGTAGTGTTGGGTGGTGGGTCAGTTAAACCCTAGTGGTGGTTCTTTTTTCTCGAGGGCCTGCATGCCCGCCTTGGGTCTTGTTTAGTTTCAATGCCGATCGGGGAGTCTTCAGGGGCTAGTCCCAAGATGGATTTTCGCTCAGTAGCGGTTGGTGTGAATTCTCCTTTGCATGCTTCAAAGGTTTTTAATAATAACTTGATCTCACTAGATACGAGGTTGGTTGGTTCGGGTTTGTCTGGTGGTACATAGATTACGAAGATCAATGGATTTCTTGAACGTTGTGAGGAGAGGCCAAAATTGGTTATCCCGCTGGAGATGATTGCAGAAGATATTGACTATTATTCGAAGCATGCATTGTTGTTCAAGTTTATGGGGATGCGAGTTTCATTACAATTTCTTGAATCATGGGCCCAACAGACTTGGATGCCAGAGGGAGAAATGGAGGTTATGCTTTTAGCAAATAACTATTTCATGGTTTCATTCAATTACCTGGCGGATCGCAACAAGGCCTTTGAAGGAGGCCCCTATTTTCATAATCCGATTGGGTTATTTATTAAACCTTGGCATGCGGGCTTCAATCCTACTGAAGAGCTTCCGAACTAGGTTCTGGTGTGGGTTCAGCTTTTGAGGTTTCCTGTGGAATGTTGCCGGGATGATGTTTTGCACTTGCTAGCTTCGATGCTAGGAAAACCAGTTGGTCCTTCACAGCAGACTCAAGTTAAAAAGGTGATGACTTTTGCTCTTATCTGTGTTGAGATTGATTTAAGTAAACCTTTACCAGATTCGATGGATATGTGTGCGGGTCCTTACTCTTGGGTGCAGCAGTTGGACTATGAGACTCTTCCTTTTCGGTGTCATCTCTGTCATGAATATGGCCATTTGCAGAAGAGATGCCCAAAGGCTAGGCCTGTGGATTCCCAACCTTCTTAGCCTCCCCGCAATCCCCCTAGGGTTGAAAAGGGGAAGGAACCCATTCCTGGTGATGTGGATGGGGCTGATGATTTCATTCCTGTCAAGACTCAAAACAGGAATCGGGGTCAAAAGAGGACTTTGAAGGAAAGGCAGGATGAAGATTCTTTCAATAAATTTAAAGTTTTAGATGATCTCAGCCAGTAGGAAGTGAATCTGGATTAGGGTGCTTTGGGTACAGGATAGGAGGGCCTTCTTTTTGAAGCTACTCAGGTTTTGTAGGATAATAGGGCTTTGCAAATGGACACAGATATTCAAATGGAAGTCTAGGTGGAATCGGTTCCTATTATAGTAGGGAAGAAGGGTGGTGAGGATGGATCTCCTCTTGTTTCGCATGCAGGTACTGAGGGGGTGAAGAATAATAAGTCTTTTTCTTCTCATTTGGGTCTTCATCAAAAAGATCCCAAAAAAGGGGCTGGGGAGAAGTCTTCCAAGCTTGGTAGAAAAAAGGATTTGGAAAAGATTAAATTAACAGGGGAAACTTTGGTAGAGTCAGGGTCTGTTAAGATTCTAGATTCTCATTTTTTGAGCCCCTTGAAATGATTATTCTATCCTGGAATGTAAGGGGCTTGAACAGTGGCCCTCGACAAAAAGTTGTTCGTGATTTGGTTAGAAGTCAATCTCCTGATGTTCTTTTCCTACAGGAGACTAAGTTATCAGTGAAGTGTATGTTTGGTTTAGTGCCTAAGTTGTGGGGGAGTGGAGAGTGCCAGTGTATTGGTGCTCAAGGGTCTACTAGGGGAGTGGCTTGTTTATGGAATCCTCGAAAGATCTGCCCTCTTTGGTGGTTGTCCTTTCAGTCTTCTATCTCTATGATTATGTCTTGTTTTGAGACGGGGGAGTCTGTTCTCTTCTCCAATATCTATGCGCCTACTGAACTTCAAGGTAAGCAACTTTTGTGGTCCCATATCTGGTTTGTCTGAAGCATGGTTCCTTTCCATCCATTGATTATGGCTGGAGACTTCAATGCTATTTCTGAGTTGGCTGAGAAGCGGGGTGGTATTGCAAGGCTTGAGCCTTCTGCATTGCTACTTCAGGATAACATCTCAGCTTTAAATCTTGTTGATATCAAGCCCATTAATGGCCAATTTACTTGGAACAGTCGGAGGATGGGGAATAATTGCATTGCGGAATGACTTGACCGCTTTCTAGTTTCTTGCTACTGGGTTGGTGGGTATGTGTAGGATCATGATGGGCCAAACTATACCTCTAAGTGGCAATGAAAATACAAAAAATCAGACTTTATCAAGTTCATGTGAAATTTTGAATGGATTATCTATACAATTTGAAAAAGATGTAAGAATGAAATTTGTAGAGAATTGAATCTAGTTTATAGGCTACTAATTTAAAAAAAAAAAAAACTAAATTTACTTAGTGAAAATTGAATATTTCAATGAACAGCTATTAAATTTTTCAGAAAAAAATAAAAAGTGGGTGTCTGTCCAGCCAACCTAACTATGAGTAAATATATATATATATATATATATATATTTTGAAACTTTCAAAATAAGTAGAGGACTCATGTCCGGATGTGATGCATATTTATTTGAAATTTTTTTCTAATAAAATAATTAGTTATGATTTTTTTACTGTGACTTTTTTTAAAAAATAAAAAGTAATTTTCTAGCCAACCTAACTTGATAAAAAAAAATCAAAATTCAAATTTTTTTTTTAATCTATAGCCAGAAAAGCATAGAGTGTGACGCAGGTTTCGGATCTCAAAAAGGTGAAATGGTTTGAAAGTTATGGATGTTTTTCAATCAGTGTGTCCATCAAGATTTCAGAGACACGGTATATTGAAAATTATTAATAATTATTTAATAAAATGATAACCAAATAAATCTTATATTTTAAAAAAGCTAACAATTTTTTCTATAAACCCTTTTCGTTTTATCAGTTTTGCATTAAAAAAATTGTCAGCATGAAGGGTGAAGTTCGAAGAAGAGACTGATACATTAAAACACATTACAATCCATAAAAAGTCAACAATCAAAATGGATATCCGTCTTGCTTTGTACCAAAGCAAGACAGATATCCATTTTGCTTTGGTAAAAGCAACTAAAAATGGATATCCGTTCTGAAAATGGATATACATTCTGAAAACGGATATCCATTCTGAAAATGGATATCCGTTCTGAAAACGGATATCTCTTTCCTTGATCTATGAAAAATTTTGTACCATTGGTTTTGGATGAAGAGAAGCAACATATTTTGTACCATTGGTATTGTTTCACCAAAGATACAATCCATGGGTATATCGTTTATGTATGTGTGGACATTTCATGTATATCCTGCTATCATTTATCATGGTTGTAAATGGTGAATGTACATGTCAAAGGATACAAAGGTTGACTGGCCATATCGGAAAAATTGGGAAAAGATATGTTAGTCGACCGGTTATAAAAGTCATGTTATGTATAGGCTAAATTGAAGACATTGGACTGACAATAGTTATCGGAGAGACAAAGTTCCATTGAGCCGACAACATTGATCTCACCGATCAAGTCATATCGGGGTGATAATCATTAAGTGTCACTGATGGGTTATTTATCGGCACATCGGAAGAACGGTTGAGAACTACAATGATGAGAGGGAGTCACACCGATAAAAGGAACATCAGAAAGAGATGGACTCTTGGAGGTGAGAAGAAAAGTGTCACCGATAGAGGCGATCTGGCCGATGGTGTAGTTCGGTGTTTATTGTTTCGGTGTGAGATACGATATCAAAAATTGAAGAGAATGTCTGACCGATGTAGAAGTGTTACCAATGACTAACGGACGGTAAACACATCGGGGAGAGTTATAACGTCGGAATGCAAGTAAAATGTCTCACCGAGGGTATTGGTCTTACTGATAGACAAGGGTGGTGAATCTCACATCGGAGTAGGTGTGTATATCGGAGAACAACAGAGGAGTCACACCGACAGCATAAGCCTAAGCGATGGATTCTACACATTGACGAGAGGTCCCACATCGGGCTAACAAATTTGAAGGTTACTGATAATGATAAGTCTGGCCGACAATAGAGAAAGGAAGAACATGTGAAGCATAGTTCGATGAGACATTAGAAATGTCTTGCTGATAGTAAAGAAAGAGTGTATTTTGGTCTCATTTGGACCTTGGGAAGGATATTTTAAAAGCTATTTGAGCAATTGGTGGGTTAATGGGTATTTTACACCCTGTTTGTAAGTTTTTGTTGTGTTGCTCTGCATCACTTGTCTACAACATACAAAGTTTACCTTTCTCACCCATACCTTCAGTATATAAAGGACATTAATAGGGAATTTTTAATTTCCACTCATTTAGTGCAATCTAGGAGAGGATAGATTGTCTAAAGTTGTGATCTATTTCCATTTACACTTGCCATAACTACAAATGCTTAGTGTTTATTCTCAACCCTGATATATGAATAAAATGTGACCTATTGTTCTAATAGGCCTATAGGGACAAAGAGGTGATAAAGCCTTTAATTTTAAACATGACATGGTTTTGATATCTTCCCATATTGGTAAGGTCCTGGATGACAATCCTTTGATGCACCTAATTATAATAGGTGTTATGATAGTCCTTGGTATCTTTTCATTTCTTTCTTGAATGGCCTGCAAATAAGACATAAGACATATTATATCCTTCATAAATAATAACTCTCATACATTACATTTAAACTTAAACTCCCTAAACATCCATCAATCCATCCATTAATATCAAAATGCCATGAATATCCTACGATCAACCATTCTAATTCCTAGGATAGTCATATATTAAATTTTTGCTTCTCTATACTAAAATAGCCCAAGGAATATCTAACCTTGAATTTGTATTTTAACAATCTAATGTCTTTACGAATAACATTGAGCCTTCTTTTGGGACAACATTTTTGCCTTTAGAAGCTCCTCATTTGATGATAGCCTAAAATCAAATAATGGCTTATATCCAGAGCTTTATTAAGTTGATACCTAGGTGGATTAGTGTGTAAACATTGAAATTAGATGGTAATTCACAAGTTTATTGAATAATATAATGAATCCCTAGTCTAGAATCTAAATGTACATAATAAAACGGATATCTATTTTGTAGTAGCGATATGGATGTTGCAGAGTGTCCGTTGCAAAGAATTGGGCTTTTACAAAATGGATATCCATTTTCAAAATGGATATCTATTTTGTAAAAGCAGAAAAAAGACAAAAGGAATATTGTTGGGCCCGACTTCCGCAACCAAAGACCATTTGCTATCGAAATACTCGTGATTTCTAGCTATGACAGTGAAAGGAATATTTTTATACACTTTTGGAGACACAATTTTCTTGTTAAAATCATAAGGGTGATATTTTTGTTCCCCTAATGGGGAGCAATAGTCGTCGTAAAGCAAAAAGGAGGAAAGTTACATTGGAGGAAATTGAAGCAATTAAGGAAAAAGAGAGGGAAAGGAAGAGGATTGGAAGGGTGGGTTTGGCGGATGCTCATCAAGGTGAATCTTCTTCTTTACCATCTAATGACATGCAAATTGAAGATGTTAATTTTGATTATAATGAACTGTTAGATAAGAATGAAATTCACCATGATATTGCAAATGAAAATATTGAAAAATGTTATGAAACACCTATTCATAATAGCAATACCATGGACAAAGAAGAAGAAGAAAAACGAAGACATGCACTTGAAGAAAGTGGATATGAACATCATGATGTTGAAATTGCACTCCATAATCCATTTGTTGATAAAATTGATGAGGTTGATAACATGGATGAAACAAGAACAATCAATGTATCTCCAAATTTCATAAGAAGAGAGGACATTTGTCAAGAAGAGAATAATCGTGATGAAATTGGAAAACACCCAAAAACCCCAAAATGGTTACTTGAAATTGATGAGAACATAATGGAAAAACTTGAAGGCAAGAGGTCATCACAAACGGTTCGGTTGTGGGCTACAAAACTCTTCAATGAATACTTTGAGAAGAAAACATTAACCGAATAATGCCAACTTTTTGTGCAATTATTAAAGATGTACAAAATGAGACTTTTACTAAAGAAATTAAAGATTCGGTTAAACAAAGTGTCTGATCGGAATAAAATTATTGTAAGAAGCCTTTTCAATGCACTCAATTCTATTGGCAAGACTAGCAAGGAGAAAGATAAAAGAGCAGCCCGTAGAGTAATAACAACCTCAATAGTAAGCAACCATTTAAGAAATGCTCGATTAATGAGGCAAACTTGTGTTGACTTAAGATTGAATCGTAAAACATTGTCAAAAGCACTAGCATTAAGATCAAGGTTAGATAGTCCTATTGCCAATGATAGTTGGGCTTTCAGTGGTAGGCTTCCACGAGTTGACAAGAAGCTAATTGATAGCACAAAGGAAGAAATTGAATGATTTTGGCACACTAACTCTAGGGTATCACCGAATGCAAAAGATGTTGTAAAGTTAAGAATTGGTGATAAAGACCGCACACCACATCCTAAACATTATTTGGAATGTAGCCAAACAACATTGTACAAACAATATTGTGAAACTCACCCAGGTATGACAATCTCACAAAGAGCATTTGAACCTCTTAAGCCATTTTATTGTGTTCCTTTTAAAGTTCGTAATACATGTTGTTGCAAATACCATGTAGAATTTTCTATGTACCATGAATTATTATGCAATATTCGTTCTACTTTGCACACTAACGAAATGTTACAGGAGTGTGATGCAATTCAACTACCAAAGTCATCTAGGGACTTATTGGATTTATTTCTATGTATTAGAGATGATGGTTGCATGTTCTACAAGAATGATTGTTTAAATGAAAAGTGTTTACAATGTGGTGGGTTATCAAAGTTTGTATCATGTTTTCATGAGGGCAACGAGCATGATTTTGGAAAGAGAATGGTTGAGAAAAAGAGATATGAGACAGTAAAATACAATTTGAAAGTGGAGGTGAAGGTTCTAGATATGAGTTGATTGTAAGAGAGGTAAGTATTGCTGATTTTATTGATGATTTTAAGAAAAATCTTTTCTACAAGTATGTCAGACATAGCCACAGGTCTCGATGGTTAGATCAATAGTTCAGGATGTGTAAAGACTCTTTCCTGATTGGAACTATTGTCTCTATAGTTGATTTTGCAGAAAACTATACATTGCAACCCCAAAATGAAGTTCAATCCCAGTACTACAATTCTATTCAGATTGCTATTTTTGTTCACATCACATATAGACATGCCCCTGAGAGTACAGAAAAGAACAGGAAGATTGTCAGAGAATACCATTTTTACATGAGTGATGATCGATCTCATTCAGCAGAGTTTGTGCAATATTGTTTTCAACAATTTTATGGGTTCTTGCAAGAAAAAGATATTAGAATAGATCAACATCTCATTTGGTTAGATAATTGCACTGGTCAATTCAAGAATGCTCATAATTTCTATTGGTTGAGCAAAATGCATGTAGAGAAGGGTATACCTCATATTTGAATTTTTTTTGAAGCCGGGCACGGAAAAGGTGAACATGATGGAGCAGGTGCATGCGTGAAGAGAGCTCTTTTTAAAGAACAACTAAAGATTAGAGGTGGTACTACATTTAGTGATGCAGATTCCATTGTTAAGTGGTGTAACTATGCATTGTCACGAGGAGTGGCTCTTGATTCTGAAGTGTGCAGGTTCTTTTGGTTGGTTGATGATGGGATAGCAATAGAGAAATTGGAATGTTAGAGAATCAGTGAATCATCAAAGATGCATTCATTTCAAAGCTCAGATGCAAGTACATGGACTATTTAGACACAAGAATTAGCTTGTTTTTGTTAGAGTTGTATTAAATGTGATTGGAACAATTGTGAGTCAAGTGAGTGGGTAGTGTTGTGTGGTTACACAACACGCCCCATTTTGACTTGGCAAAACAGGGACCCAATTTCTTGGTTTGGCTTGTGCATCTGCTTCTGGGCGGTTTGGTAAAAGTAAGTCGAGTGCATCATGTTGCATGATCATGATGAGGTAGGTCACCATGAGGTTAGTTTGTCAAAGTTCGTATTTCATCTCTGTGACCTTATATTTTGAAAGAGCATTGAAATTCAGGCGGGTTTGCCTTTTACATCACCTTGATATTCGTCAGGATATAAAAGTTATGAACAGTCAAAGTTTTGATCAAACCTGATATTCATAAGTGGAGGGTCATATTGTTGAAGCTCATCATCATATTTGAAACACTTCCCCCGATATGTCATATGGTTCAAATATCTGGACGTCAACTTTGAATGGTTGCAAATTCCTCCTGTCAAACAGTTTTATCTATCGCGAGCATCATACTTCGCATATAACCCGATATATCTTTATATCCTCCTGATGCAAATATCACCCTTAGCAAATATCCTGATGACATCATCCTAATACGATAAACGAAGGAACATACATCCTGATGACATCAGCATCACATTTACACTGTTGCAGGATTTTTCTCTAAAAACATGATCATGTTAGCCTAATATGATGATGACGTCATGATGCATTTCCGATGCGAAGAGCGAATATCAGGATGACGTCATCCCGATATTCCGAAAGAGAGAGAGATGTAAGTTTGTCTCGACATCATCATATTTTGAATCATCACCCGATACACCGAAATATCCTCCTGATGTACTACGTAGAAATAAAAGGTGCTTTTGTCACCCGAATCTTGTTGCGATGACAATGTCAATATGAGGGAGGATGATATTGAAACTCAACCCGATATTTGTGAATATCATCCTGCCCTCATGATATCCTGTCATAGGGATTTTCTCCCGCTCCCGTTGCCGCCATTATCATTTAATGCGCGCAGCCATGGTAGGTAGTTCCCGCTGACTCCGGAACCCAATGAAACACCTAGCAAGATCCTGTATTTTTCGCACGGATAAGCACGGAACATGATCTAATCTGTCAGAGTTGCCCTAAATGCGCCCTAAATGCGAGGTTAAAAGGTAATTCAACCGCCATTTTTACATTTACCTTATGATAAACTTGTTTTACAGAGCACCAGCTTCCATATCTGCATACCAGCTATCGTTGCGCAATTTGAGCTCACGAGCAGAAGGAAAAGGTGATCACCAGCTGAATTAAGAACGTCTTGGCACTCTACTGGTATAAAAGGAAATCTGCACAACCAGGTAAGTGAATAAAACCCTCATCATATTGTTTCAATCTTGGTGCAATAATTGTAAGTTCTGGTTTATGCGCCCGTATGATCAAGTAATGTTGAAGTTCATATAGTAGGCATAATGAATTATAAATTCAACTGCAGTATGCATGCACGTATGTATCTTGTTGTGAGATAGGATTGTCGTTAATTGCAGGCAATCATGGCTAAGAAGCGACTCGTCAAATGCTAGGAGGAGTTCAACAAGCCCATGTTCTCTACTCAGAGGGGGGTCTTGTTTAAATACGGAGCAATCACAGACACCCACCAAGGAAGCACTAATCTGGAAGCCTAGTCAGCCAAGCTTAACAATGGGCATGACAAGAGTCCTGTGCTGGACACAGTGTTCGTATCTGGATTATGGAATGCCGCTGGTTTTCCATACTCTATGGAGTCTCCAGAACTCGTTATTGAATGTGCCCGGAATTACAACCCTCAAACCAGGCAGGTAGTGAAGCATGGGAGGGTATATGCAGACCTCTCCATCAAAGGTCTCTCCCAAATGTTTGGATTGCCACTGGGCAGCAAGGTCAAGAGCGTAGACTTGAATAAATCCGAGAGGGAGTATGAAGCCAATAAGAAGTCAGCCAGGAAGAACATGTATCCGTGGCGGGCTGAGAACAGCACCTACAACGCAGCCGCCAAGCTCCCTGTGCACCTGTTTAAGTATGATTTTAATGAAGACTATCAGTACATAATTGCACTCTTGAACAGGGTTACTGGCCAACCTGATACTGGCAGTTTCAGAGATTGGATGTATGGGATTATAATGATGTGTCTGTATTCAGACACCAAGCCACTGTGGGGGCAAATTATCAGTGATGCTCTGCATGAGCAGCTGATGAACCTAGGAGGTTCTAATTGTGCTTTTTTCATGTCCTCATATATTGTGTATTCCTGTGCATATAGAGGCACTTTTGATGCCTTAGTTACAGATGGGAAGCTCACAGGCACAAACGTAGCATATATCTGGGATCATCATCCTCAGCTGCAAAGAACCCACTACTTAAAAGATTACAAACTAGTCAATGATGCATTCTCTATGCATCTGGTAAGGACCATGGAAGAAGACAAAACGAAAAGATTGAGCTTGGAAGCTCAAGAGGCAGTATACAGGCATGGGGCCTGGTACATACAGTTCGCAACCTTTTCCTACATCAGGGTTGAAGGTTTCGAGGGACATCCCCTGATGCTGCCGAAGTATCCTACAGACGCTGTGGTATTAATGGAATTCATCAGGCAGGGCTCCACCATGATCCAGATGTACAAGGATGCCAAGAAGCTGCCACCAATTTTGTTCCCAGTCAGCATCGGCAACTACATGTGCCCTGACTCTGATAACATTAAGAAGGTGATGGTCACCCTGAATAAGATGAACTTGCAGCCCTTTCCAATAACTAGACCATATGATCCTTACGGCAGAATATAGAAAGTACTAGGAAAGCCTGTTCACCAGAGGCACCTAGAAGATTTTTGGGCTGACTGCGAGGATGAGGCAGAAGCCAGGAGGAGGAGGTATCAGAGATTAACTCTGAACCAAGTTAGAACGTTTGATTGCATCTCCCTGCCCCAACAGTTAAAGAAGGATGATGGCAGGACAATGGCAGATGAGTATGAAGAGAAGAAGATATATAATGACACCATATCTGCACCTGACCTCACCATGCAGGAGGATATATCCTTGGACCCGTTCATTGCCAGGACCCTACACCTAACCCAAGCTTGGGTTGATGAACAAGTAGAGGCATTGAAGAAGAAGGGTGTTGCCATCATGGTGGACAACAAGAAAAAGAGGCAGGATATCCCCACAGATGAATATGATGACTTCCTGTTGGAGAAAAGGAAGACCAAGGGAGATAAAGTCCCTCCACCACAGCAACAGAGCAAAAGACCCCAGAAGGGCAAGAAGGTGGAACAGGGACCAAAGGGGATTATAATTGAAAGAGCAGTGTTTACAGCTGAGCAGGCCACAGGGTCAGGATCTGAATCAGCATCCCCTCCAGAAAAGGAAAGGCCCAAGAAAGGTAAGACAATAAAGGCTGGAATCATTGAGACCTAAGAGGTGGGTCAGTCTTCTAAACAACCAGGGGTCGAGGGCACCCTCATAGAAGAAGAGCCAGAGGAGGAGGAGACTCCGTTGATAATAAGAAGGAAGAGGAGAGCTCCTCAGGTGGTGGTGTCTTCCCCACCAAAGAAACAAAGGACCTCAATGAGAGGTGGAGTAAGCCAACCCCCTACTTCATCACAAGGGGAGGGTAGTGAAGTACACAAGGAACTACAACACAATGTTCCACTTCCTACCATTGTCAAGTTCAAAACTGAACTTGCAGAGGAGCAGTTGAAAGAGACCTCCCAGACACAAGCAGAAGGGCATGTCTCGCTAGACAAGACAATAAACTTGTCTGATGATGAGGTGGTGCAGGATGTGGCTGCACAAGAAATGGAAACACTTGCTGCTGATGTAAGTGTGACTCCTCATAAGCCTCCAACGGTGCAAACAGTGCTTGAGGAGATGAAACAAGCAGAAGAGGAGCAAGAAAAGAGCCCAGAGCAAATAGCTCAGGAAATAGGGCTAAACACATTAATCACAAAGGTGACCAGTCCTGTCGTGGTAGATCTGACAGAGAAACAGGACGCAAGTCCTGAACAGCCAGCAGGATCACCTGATAAGGGCCACCTAACAGAAGAGATGGAGATGGCAGAGACAAAAGGCCATGCTCTTGAAATTGGCCAACAAAGCCCACAGGATACCATGAAGGAACCTGCTATAGTAGAGGTTCAGGAGGCGAGGGTTGGTGAAAAAGAAACATTAGAGGACCTAGCTGCCAAAGTACAAGAGGTGGATGTTGCAAGCTCAGAAAAAGCAGTAGCTGCAGAGCAATCTCCACCACATCAGGCAAAGTCCCCAATATCTGGTGCAGTGGACAAACCACAAGTAGAAGAAGAAGTGGGAACAGATGAAATAATGGTAGAAGCAGGTCATGATTATCATGATCAGGATGTAGCTGTGCCTCAAGGCTCCCCACAGCACATAGATGCACCACAAGGTTCCCCTCAGCATGAAGATACTCCTCTGGAGAAGGAAATCCCTCAACAGGAGGAGGTACCGCAAGATCAACCACAAAAGGAACATCAAGGAGAAGAACTGAGGAAGTCACCATCTCCACAACGTTTGTTGACAGAAACGGGAGATATAGGTGAACATCAGGATGATGTTGAGAAACATGATCAGGTGCCTCCGTGGTTGGCAAAGGAGGTGGGTGCTGAGGAAGAGATTGAAATTTAGGAATTCGACGTCTCCACCCTATTTTCTGCGGACATAATAAAGCCAAGGAGGAAGGCCAGAATGACTTCAGCCATCAGGAGAGATCCGGCAACAGGGAGAAGGACCGCACAAATTGCCATACCTGCGGTGGAGAAAGAAAAAGGTAAAATCACCGTCGATGAATTTTAGATTAGTACAGTAGATTTGGGCTTTGCCAATGAGGACCAAGAGGGTCAGGAGGGAAAAGATATTATTGACTCTCTAATTCAAAAAGTGAAAAGAGAGAAGGAGAAAAATAAGCAACATAAAGAGCACATTGCTCAGTTGCACGCCTATATCAAAGGGCTGACCAATCCTAATGATACCGCAACTGAACATGCAGTCCCATTGACTGCCATTTCTCAGGAGGAGGTAAATAAATTGGACATCATGAAGCATGAGGCATCCGTAATAAGGAGATGGATGTCATCCACATTGGATGATGCTGTTGAAATAGTGAAGGCCTCTTTGAAGAGGTGGAGCACTCTAAGTGACTCTAAGGCCAAAGTAGATAGATTGCAGATGCAGACCGGAAAGATGTCTTACAAGCTGGAGAGAGTCCTGGCCCTATTAGGGGAAATAAGAAATATTAACCCACAACTGCTTATCAGTAAGCAGGTACTAAATAATAATACAGCACTATTAATTGATATTTGGTATAAAGACAATCAGTTTGAGTGTGCAGTCCTCAAAAGGTGTAATAATAAGCTGAGGGATATCAGCATGAGGCTGCGGGATTTAATGGCCCAAGAGGCAGTGATACTGGAGGCTTTGGAAGGTAAGATGGAAGGAAAAATAGAGAATCAGGATGAAGAGTCCACCATCAAAGCTGTACACAGCAACTTCCAAGCAGAGACAGATGGTCCACTTGTCCCTTTGACAGAGGAATTAATAAATAAAATAATGAGGATCAACGTCCAGATGGAAAAGTACCAAGAGACACTGCAGGACAGGAAAAATAAGCTGGACAACAGCAGGGATAAATATGAAGCACATAAGCACGCCATTATAAAGGCAAAGACTCAAGATGGCAGAGGGATAGATCAAGTTGTGCATTCATACGAGCAGGTCCGCAGTAGTATGCAGCCCCATATGTAGCCGCGTCATCATCAAGATAGTGAAAGTTTGGAAAGTGAGGCACACGATGATGAGCCGCATGAATCAGCTGAAGAGCATGATGAAGATACATCATGAAGGGGATACTAACATAAGTAGTATAGATAGTTGCCAGCTGGCAACTTGTGCCTTTTTGTAAACATTGACAAAGTCAAGTGAATCAGGACCGTAGATTTGTATTGATAAATCTAGATCGTAGATCTTTTGTAACGGATTCCTCACCTTATTCTATAAAAGGTGGTGGAATGCCTTGTTAAAACATTCAAAACTTAATTGAAATCTGTTTGCTGAAGTATTCAAGGCTTATTTCAAAGTTATTGCATATGTACATGTCTTTTGCATACTTAATGAAAGAGAAGAGTATTTCGATTACAAATCTTCGTAAATCTTGAGTAATCTATGTCTGAATTCTGGATATGTGCTTTGATTTGCTGCATCCCTTGGAGTGCTCATCATGCTGCATGTATTGTTTTCATTCATCATCCTCTGAAGTTTGCATCAACTGTATCTAGCTGTGGAACATCCTGGTGAACATATGGTTTGATTTCTTCTCATCATGACAGTATCTAGTATGTATGTGGATCAATCGCTGAAGATTCAACTTTAAATTTGTAGTATTCTTTTAATTTCTTTCAAATTCAGAAACATTTCACTACCACAATTGCAAACAATTGATAATCTTAAGCAAATAACGCAAATATGTAGACATCTCGTAAATAATCGCAAATATTTAGCATATTTGAATACAAAGCATGCACAATTGAAAATATCATGCCAAGATTGAGATATTTCTACATCTTTTCATCTAATAACTGCATAATATGACTTCTCTGTAAAGAATTTCTGCAGAAAAGTCATGATGATGGTACAATTTCACGTAAGGCCCCAAAATGGAAACAACAACTCACATTAACCTCTGAGTAACGTCAGACGATTAAGACCTAATCACCAGAGACTTGGGATCCTGAATTCCTTGAATTCACAGTATCTTTCAAGATGAATAAAGGTTAATGTGTACTTTTATTCTATGCTTGTTTATGAATAACATCATGACCAACAGGTAGATGCATGGATTCCACAATATTTAATCCCTTTATATGAAGGTCAATCACCTTCTGTCAATGACATGGAGAGCTCATTTGACTATGAACATCTTTCAGACCTTGTATAGCCAGGTCATGTTTATGCAGTTGTTGCACTGCATGGAAATGAAGAGGGGTCAGACTATTGGTTGGCACGATGTGTACAGGGAAAACAAAAGCTAACACAACCTATGACAGATGATGATGGGTTCACATAGCCTACAGGATCAATTGTTATTTCTAGGACTTGGTTATGAACATATATGATTAAAAAGAATGGCATCCCAGCCTTTGAAGACTTTGAGAGGCATAAAACCATATTGATGTATTCTCACCTGTTGTAGCAACAAATGTCAAGTTACTAAAGCATCGTGGAAAACCAAAATCAAAAGAACTATGGACAATTAGTAATGCTGATCATGAAGTAATATCAGATACTTTGAAGGTAAGAGATGACCCCTCAGGTATGCTTGACTAGCATTTAAACTTCCAGATGGACAGGTATGACATTTTTTATCTTAACTTGTTCTTGTTTTTTCTATTTTTTAGAATTGTTTTATTAAAAATCTTGTTATTTTAACTATAATGCATGCATTTGACTATACAGGACTGCGAATAAAGTTATTTTACATGGCATCATAGATTATTTTGCATGGCATCGTAAATTATTTTGTATGGCATCGTAGGTTATTTTGACTATACTTGAGGTATGATTTTTAGTTCTCATTTGTATTTCTTAATATTTCACATTTGTACCTTTTTCTACATAAGGCATTCCATGAGATGACATGTATTTGATGTCTTTTGCCGAATAGTTCATGTGCCTTGTCTATGCTTTCACATATTACATACATGTGTCACATGGCAATTGCAACTACAACATCTGACAAAATTCTCATTTCTTTGAGGTATTCCACCAAACAGTTCATGTGCCTTGCCTATGCTTCCTTACTTTGCATTCTTATAAAAGTCCTATAACAGTCATAATTAATCTTCATACTAATCTTGATAGTAATCTTTCCATCATTGTATTCCATGAGATGATAGTCCTATAACAGTCCTATACATGTCTACTAGGATAGTTTTAACTACAATTGTCCTACAACAGTCCTAAAATAGTACTAGAATAGTCCTATAATAAGTGCAGCATTTAATGTACATATTTATGATATTCATGTTTACTTTTAAATCTGCTTGTTCATGCTTCTCACAGGACGTCACCTCCCCTATCCATCCAACTCTACAGAAGAAGAGAGACAACAAATGATTAAGAGGGATCACCAATTGGTGGTAAGTGATTGATTACTTATGTCATGCTATATATTTTGAATATTAAATTCTATATTAATGTGCACATTGTTTGATTGTATTAATAGGTGGAAATTCAAAAATCTCTATCGAGGAGGTCTATTCGATGAGTGATAGAGGATGAGTCATTGACTGGTTCACCATCTTCATGGCCTAGCAAGAGCCATAGATTATTTGATAGCAATCCATAGGAGATTTGATTTTGGGATATTTTGTTACATATGTGTATTTGGCTTTGTAAACATACTTTTGTATGTTATTGATGTATATCATTGTATATACCCATATGTTTTTATTTGTACATGCCTATATGGCTTGATATATAATACTATACATTATTTTCATGACATTATGTGCATATATGTATATATAAGATCCTAATTTGGCACAAGTAGGGAGAATGCTTGCACATGTTATGGAATTTGGTTTTAAACGTTCCAATTGTATTTGCTTCAAAGTTCCTAAAGCCTTTTCAAAAAATCCATTTTGTGCATATCTTGCAATCATTGCATTCCATGAGATAGCATCTCTTTGAGGTGTCATGCCAAACTGTTCACATGCCTTGTCTATGCTTCCAAACTTTGGATTTACACCTGCCAATTGCATTTTCTTAACATTTCCTTTCCATCCTTATCAAAAATTTCATTTTGTGCACATATTGCAATCATTGCATTCCTTTATTTACAACACATGATTAAATAAGAAGATGCATATTTACAACACTTAAGACCTTCATGAAATGATACGTTGGTTTCTTGATATTCAATCATGCATTGAAGATCTTCAAAGTGTTAAATATGTTTGAAGTGATGAAGAAACTTATTATTTTGATGTATTTCAACTCCAAACTTCTGCCTAGAATAAACAACCTAGAATGAGTGCCTTACTATTTGAGGTGCTAGTTCATGCTTCTAGAACACCAAAAGTGTGCCTCGATGTTGAGGCGCTAGCTCTTGCTCAAGCAACCTTGAAAGTACGCTTTCATAAGGAGGTTAAAATGTATTATCAAAGGATTAAGTTGAATCAAGGAATCATCATTGAAGACAAGTAAAACATGACTGTGAATGAGGCACACTTTTCATCATCTCTAACCTCACAATTGCGGCTTCCATTGGAAGCTCATATTGTACCTAAAGGAATGGTACTGAGATATCATCCATGTCAATGATTGAGAATGTGTCAACTGGAACAATATTTTTTGTTCTGCTCATCATGGGGTCGAATGGACTACGCAAACGCATTGGGGTGGGTAGGTACATGCTAGTGGAGGTCTCGTTTTGTGCGCCAAGCATCCCAGTCATTTTGGGCAAGAGGCTACCGGCAAAGTCCCTTAAGATCCCTGAGACCAAAAAATTGCCAAACTTTGACAGGGCAGTTCTCAGAATTTGTGATAGTTGGGAATGTTCTGTTTGAACCTACAGGTGCACGTGACATCCTTCCACAATAACCTCTCTCGTTTTTGGTCAACTCCATTTGGTTTGACCGTGCCAAAATCAAACGTATTGTTGCAAAATGCTTCAATTTGATGTAGTGGAAAGGTGCTAGGTGTGACATTTTTCATTCCATAGCTCGTGTAGTCGAACGGACTGCACCAACGCATTGGGGTGGGCGGGTAAATGTTAGTGGAGGTCTCGTTTTATGTGCCAAGCATCCCAGTCATTCTGGGCAAGAGGCTACCGACAAAGTCCCTTAAGATCCCTAAGACCAAAAAATTGCCAAACTTTGACGGAGCAGTTCTCAGAATTCGTGACAGTTGGGAATGTTCTGTTTGGACCTATAGGTGCATGTGGCATCCATCCACAATAACCTCTTATTTTTGGTCAACTCCATTTCGTTTGACCGTGCCGAAATTAAACGCATTGTTGCAAAATGCTTCAATTTGATGCAGTGGAAAGGTGCTAGGTGCGACATTTTTCATTCCATAGCTCATGGGGTCGAACGGACTATGCCAACGTGTCAGGGTGGGTGGGTAAATGCTAGTGGAGGTCTCATTTTGTGTGCCAAGCATCCCAGTCATTCTGGGCAAGAGGCTACTGGCAAAGTCCCTTAAGATCCCTGAGACCAAAAAACTGCCAAACTTTGATGGAGCAGTTCTCAGACTTTGTGACAGTTGGGAATGTTCTATTTAGACCTATAGGTGCATGTGGCATCCTTCCACAATAACCTCTCTCATTTTTGGTCAACTCCATTCTGTTTGACCGTACTGAAATCAAACACATTGTTGCAAAATGCTTCAATTTGATGCAGTGGAAAGGTGCTAGGTGTGACATTTTTCATTCCATAGCTCATGGGGTCGAACGGACTGTGCAAATGCATCGGGGTGGACGGGTAAATGCCATTGGAGGTTTCCTTTCATGCGCCAAGTGTCCCAGTCGTTTCGAGCTGTAAGCTACCGGCAAAGTCAAAAGTTGCTAGGATTGAAATTTTGCATTCCACAGGTCGTGGGGCCGAACGGTTTGCTCCAACACGTCGGGGTGGGTGAGTAAATGCTAGGGGAGGTCTCGTTTTGTGTGCAAAGCATCCCAGTCCTTCCGATCTGTAAGCTACCGGCAAAGGCTCAGAAGGACTGGGATGCTTTGCACACAAAACGAGACCTCCCCTAGCATTTACTCGCCCACCCCGACGTGTTGGCGCAAACCGTTCGGCCCCAGGACCTGTGGAATGCAAAATTTCAATCCTAGCAACTTTTGACTTTGCCGGTAGCTTACAGATCGGAAGGACTGGGATGCTTTGCACACAAAACGAGACCTCCCCTAGCATTTACTCACCCACCCCGACGTGTTGGAGCAAACCGTTCGGCCCCACGACCTGTGGAATGCAAAATTTCAATCCTAGCAACTTTTGACTTTGCCGGTAGCTTACAGCTCGAAAGGACTGGGATGTATTGCACACAAAATGAGACCTCCCCTAGCATTTACTCACCCACCCCGACATGTTAGCGCAAACCGTTCAGCCCCATGACCTGTGGAATGCAAAATTTCAATCCTAGCAACTTTTGACTTTGTCGGTAGCTTACAGCTCAGAACGACTGGGACACTTGGCGCACGAAAGGAAACCTCCAATGGCATTTACCCATCCACCCCACTGCGTTGGCGTGGTCCATTCAACCCCATGAGCTATGGAATGAAAAATGTCACACCTAGCACCTTTCCACTGCATCAAATTGAAGTATTTTGCAACAATGCGTTTAATTTTAGCACGGTCAAAGGGAATGGAGTTGACCAAAAATGAGAGAGGTTATTATGGACGGACACCACATGCACCTGTAGGTCCAAACATAACATTCCCAGCTGTCACGAATTCTGAGAACTGCTCCGTCAAAGTTTGGCAATTTTTTGGTCTCAGGGATCTTAAGGGACTTTGCCGGTAGCCTCTTGCCCGGAATGACTGGGATTCTTGGCACACAAAACGAGACCTCCACTAGCATTTACCCACCCACCCCGATGCATTGGCATAGTTCGTTCGACCCCACGAGCTATGGAATAAAAAATGTCACACCTAGCACCTTTCCAGTGCATCAAATTGAAGCATTTTGCAACAATGTGTTTGCTTTCGGCATGGTCAAATGGAATGGAGTTGACCAAAAATGAGAGAGGTTATTGTGGATGGATGCCACATGCACCTGTAGGTCCAAACAAAACATTCCCAACTATCACGAATTCTGAGAACTGCTCCGTCAAAGTTTGGTAGTTTTTTGGTCTTAGGGATCTTAAGGGACTTTGTCGGTAGCCTCTTGCTCGGAATGACTGGGACGCTTGGCACACAAAATGAGACCTCCACTAGCATTTACCCGCCCACTCCGATGCGTTGGTGCAATCCGTTCAACCCCATGAGCTATGGAATGAAAAATGTTGCACCTAGTACCTTTCCACTGCATCAAATTGAAGCATTTTGCAACAATGCGTTTAATTTCAGCACAGTCAAATGGAATGGAGTTGACCAAAAATGAGAGGTTATTGTGGACAGATGCCACGTGTACCTGTAGGTCCAAACAGAACATTTCCAACTGTCACAAATTCTGAGAACTGCTCCATCAAAGTTTGGTAGTTTTTTGGTCTCAGGGATCTTAAGGGACTTTGCCGGTAGCCTCTTGCTCGGAATGACTGGGACGCTTGGCGCACAAAAAGAGACCTCCACTAGCATTTAACCACTCACCCCGACACGTTAGCGCAGTCTGTTCGACCCCACGAGCTATGGAATGAAAAATATCGCACCTAGCAGCTTTCCACTGCATCAAATTGAAGGATTTTGCAACAATGCATTTAATTTCGGCACAGTCAAACGGAATGGAGTTGACCAAAAATGAGAGAGGTTATTGTGGATGGAAATGACATGCACCTATAGGTCCAAACAAAACATTCACAACTATCACGAATTCTGAGAACTGCTCCGTCAAAGTTTGGCAGTTTTTTGGTCTCAGGGATCTTAAGGGACTTTGCCAGTAGCCTCTTGCCCGGAATGACTGGGATACTTGGCGCACAAAATGAGACCTCCACTAGCATTTACCCGCCCACACCGACGCGTTGGAACAGTCCATTCGACCCCACGAGCTATGGAATGAAAAATGTCGCACCTAGCACCTTTCCACTACATCAAATTGAAGCATTTTGCAACAATGCATTTAATTTCGGCACGGTCAAACGGAATGGAGTTGACCAAAAATGAGAGAGGTTATTGTGGACGGATGCCACGTACCCTTGTAGGTCCAAACAGAACATTCCCAACTGTCACGAATTCTGAGAACTACTCCGTCAAAGTTTGGCAGTTTTTTGGTCTCAAGGATCTTAAGGGACTTTGCCAGTAGCCTCTTGCCTGGAATGACTGGGATGCTTGGCACACAAAATGAGACCTCCACTAGCATTTACCCACCCACCCCGATGTGTTAGCATAGTCCGTTTGACTGCACGAGCTATGGAATGAAAAATGTCACACCTAGCACTTTTCCACTACATCAAATTGAAGCATTTTGTAACAATGCGTTTGATTTCAGCACGGTCAAACCGAATGGAGTTGACCAAAAATGAGAGAGGTTATTGTGGAAGGATGTCACATGCACCTGTAGATCGAAATAGAACATTACCAACTGTCATGAATTCTGAGAACTGCCCTGTCAAAGTTTGGCAATTTTTTGGTCTCAGGGATCTTAAGGGACTTTACTGGTAGCCTCTTGCCCGGAATGACTAGGACGCTTGGCACACAAAACAAGACCTCCACTAGCATTTACCCGCCCACCCCGATGCGTTGCGGAGTCCGTTCGACCGCACGAGCTATGGAATGAAAAATGTCACACCTAGCACCTTTCCAGTGCATCAAATTGAAGCATTTTGCAATAATGCGTTTGATTTCGGCATGGTCAAACAGAAAGGAGTTGACCAAAAATGAGAGAGGTTATTGTGGAAGAATATCACGTGCACTTGGAGGTCCAAACAATACATTCCCAACTATCACGAATTCTAAGAACTGCCCTATCAAAGTTTGGCAATTTTTTGGTCTCAGGGATCTTAAGGGACTTTGCCGATAGCCTCTTGCCCGGAATGATTGGGATGCTTGGCGTACAAAATGAGACCTTCCCTAGCATTTACCCACCCACCCCGACGTGTTGGCGCAGTTCGTTCGGCCCCACGATGAGCAAAATAAAAAATATGGCACCTGGCAAGGTTTTTGCTCTTAGGATCTTAAGTGACTTTGCTCTTACAGAACAATGTATAGGCAAAGATCCTAGTTTTCATAAGAGGAGACATGTGATTTTAAGAGGTTTTTGGGAATGTGACTTTAGCCTTCCACTCCTTATCTAATGACGAGTTTATTCTTAGAGTTTGATGGCTTTTATGAGCATATACACGATGTTGTTTTAGGATAGTCATAAACCCTAATGCAACTTATAAACCCTCTTTGAATAGTAATTTCATGAATGACTGTCTTGTAGGATTTACATACATACATACATACATACATACATACATATATATAGGCATCTAGGTTTCATACACAAATTGCAATAGTTGTAGAGCCAACCTCCTATCAACGAGAGTTGAATAATAGTAAATATAGAGCTTCTCGGCCATAAATGGGATTTGCATACACACACACACCCAACTGAAATAGTATCCTTATTGGCCTTATTGGCACCTCCCCCCAAGATGTATTTTTTTTATGTTTATAATGTGCCCCCAGTGTCCTTGACATAGAGTTTCTTGACATTAATTTCATTCAAACATGTCTTCAATTCATCTTCAAAATGTTTTCAATACATCTCCAATGCCTTTTCCATGAAGGTTTATGCATATTTATACATGATTTGAGGGAAACCAATAGTCTCCAACTGACTCTTGAGTACTTGACTATTCATCTTCCATACTTTTGCATTTTTTTTACATTTTTCATATGACAACTTTGACATATTTACAAAATTTGACAAGATGAAGACTAAATACATGATGAAATGGTTTATCATGACCTTATTTGATTAGGGCATATATAAGGAATTTTTTCATATTGATTCTATTGACTCTATTGATCTAAAACCATTCTCTTGATCTAAAACCATTCTCAATGCTAAACATATCATCAATGGACTAAAGAACTATCATCATAATGTATGGCATCATGGGAAGTATCATGACTTGCACATAAGGAATTTAAATTATATTGTATATCAAGGTGTATATACATTAAAATCTAGTCCATAATGGTAGACATATACAAAAATTTGGCAAATATGCCAACTCAAAATATTTTTTACAAAATGTGGCATATGCCATGTCTCAAAATCTATATACAATCTACATGCCAAATAGCTACATCAAATACTACAAGTCCACTTGACCCTCAATCTGTGATGGATCCTAAAAAAGTGTCCTCTTTGTACCAACATGTCTAGTAATTGATGGAGGTGAAGTTTCCTGCATTAACAAGTCAAAACACAAATTTGATTAATCTCTTAAATGGTAAATAAAAATAAGTTAAAGTTAGTAAATAGATTCTTATCTACTACAATTAAGAACTTTCATTTATTAACATACATCTAAATCACTACAATCAACTATAAGACTGCTAGATAAACTATCAATTATTTAGAAAAATTCAATTCAATTACCTTGACTCTATGTTGTTGTTCGGACAATCGTTCTGCAAATGATTTTCTCTTAAGATGATCAGGTGTCCTAGTGAAGCATGATGGCAAAGGTGGCACATCACTCACATTCTCAAGAGACTACATAAAAGCAAAGTAACATTGAAATAAATTAATAAATAATTATTAAACAAAATAGGAAATGCATACATTTAAAATAGGAAATGCACTACACAAAAACTTATCTACTAGAAAACAAGCACATACCACCATCGAGGCCTCCTACATCAATTAAGAAGGACAAGAATGTAAGACTCTAAATGACTATAATCAAATATTTAAGTTTTCTAAATTATCAATTAAAGTACAGTTCAATCAAATTACCTCCACCCTTTGTTGGCATTTAGAAAGCCGTTCTGCAAATGACAGTCCCTTGGGTCAATCAGGAGTTCGAGAAAAGACTATTGGCAAAGATGCCACATCATTCACATTTTTGATTGACTATAAAATAAAATTAACATCAAGATATAAATTAATATATAATTACTCACAAAGAAATAAATGCATAAAAAAAGTTGATGTGTACAACAAATTATATCGGCAAGTCCAAGCCAAATTGGATGGCAGACAAAGTTCCATGATGAACTTTTGTCAACTCCTCCTCTGTCATCAACTGTTATCCCACTTAGATACATTAGTACTAATAAATTTCTTTATATATTCAAATGGAATAGACCATAAAATTTAACTTTAAATTTTACTTGCATAAAAGATTGCTCATGCATTTCTCCTTCTCTATTGTTTACTGATCTGGTAGCTTCTACTCTTGTCCCTGACCCCTCAGCTTGAGTTCTAGACCCCATTGCCTCATCTCATGAATGGAGATCATACTCTGATGTGTTCAACGGTGGCTCACTACTCTCCATAATAGGACCTAAGCATAAATGATTGCAAGAAATGCAATGATGGGGTGCACATACATGTCTGGATGATGACGGTCTAGTAGTACCAGATGATCCAATATCATCACCTTCATCATGTGCTTGTGCAAACTGAGATGTCTATATAATCAAATGCTTGGTCAAAGAGTGTATGGCACTAAGGCCTTGTTGTGTTGCGTTTGCAACAATGTCTGGGTGCTACATTGGGGGTGGAGAAGGGATAGTAGGAGGGGGAATATAGGGACCTTGTACTTATCTAATTGCCCCAGGTCTATCTTGAGGCATTCCCTTGCCCACTCCTTGAAACTCTCTAAAATCAAAATAATTAACATGTTGACCCATGACAAACTCTGCATAGAGTTTACGGAGGAAATACAAAGGCACATCTAAATTGTTGTTGGGTGGTTTATCAAAAACCATCCACCAATGATCCCAAAAGTTTTGACTAATGCCCTCATGAATACACCATTTGATTAAAAACTTGGGCTTATGGACATCAACATGCAATCCGGTTTTAGGATTGACAAAGTGTTGGGATAACATAGTTTTTGTAATCTCTAAATCTTTGACTTCCTCATATGACAAACCGTTAGCATATTCGGCCTTCTTGGCTTCTCGCCATTGCCTAAATGATTCGTGTTGGGTTGACAAGGTTTGAATATGATTAATGATTCCCTCTAAATTCGATGTCATTATAGACAATCGAGGGTGGCGGCGATACATTTCAATGATCCTACTTATATGATCAATGTTTCTTTGAATATTCTCTTCTATTGTTGGAGGGGGAAGGTTTGGTGGTGGAGGGTTTGGGTTTTGATTTTGTGCATCCATTTTACCTAATTAAATTACAAAACATACCCACTTAGCATAAAAACCAAAAAAATTGCTTGAATATACAAAACAAACAAAAAAATGCACGTAATCTTACCTCTTTGGATCGGATATCCGTTCCTCAGCTCTGATATCCATTCTTCGAAGATGAGATTGCGTTTTGCAAGCTGCGGGTTTGCAAAAACGCAGTCTTTTTTTGCTTTTTATGTTCTTCAAAATAGATATCTATTTTCTTTTTCTCTATTGTTTTCATTGTTTTTTATTTTATTATTTTAGCATTTTTGGCATTTTAAGTATTTAGGCATTTTAGCTATAAAATACAATCCAAATTTTAGAAAGACTATCATATGAAAGGAGAGATTTTGGACAAACTATCAAAAATTATATAGGATTATGATGATATATATATTTGATTTTTATATGATTTACTTATACTAAGGTATCTCATAGTATTTTAAAGGCACTTTTGAATAGATACATGAGAGATGTAGATGCGGGTTAGGGGTTAGGGATTAGGGCCATTATTTAGGGTTTACAGATTTAGAGAGAGAGAGACTACTTTTGACATGCAACCGTAAACCCTAAATAATGCCCCTAAACCCTAAACCCAAGTAACCCTAAATAATTCTTCCAAATTCTAAACCCTAACCCCTAAACCATAAACCCTAAATAATTCCCCTAAGCCCTAAACCCTAAACCTGAGAAAGGGAGTCCTAGCTTTCTATAAGGGAGAGGGAAAGATAGAGGGGCGAGATAGGATATATAGGAATGATAGGGGAATGACTGGGATGCATGATTAAACCTAACCCCTAACCCCTAACCCCTATTTCCTAACCCCTAAACCCTAAACTTGAGAAACCATAAACCCCTAAATCCTAAACCCTAAACCCAAGAAACCCTAAACCTCTATCTCTCTATCTCCCTATCTCACTATCTCCCCATCACTATCATTCCTCTACCTCTCAATCTCTCTCCTTATGCTTTAGCCATGTCCCTCACTCTATATCTCCCTATTGGTCCTCTCTCTCTAAACACTAAACCCTAAACCTCTAAACCTTAACCCCTAAACCCTAAACGTGAGCAACCCTAAACTCTATCTCCTATCTCTCCCTTATCTCCCTATCTCTATCATCCTTCTACCTCTCAATCCTTCTCCCTATTTCTCTAGACATATCACTCACTCTCTATCTCCCTATCTCTTCCCTTTGTCACCTCTATCTCTCCCTATATGTCTCCTCTCTCTTTCTATCTAGCTATCTCCAAAATTGAGAAACCCTAAACCTAGGTACACCCTAAATCCAATCAACTCTAAACCTATATCTCCCTATCTCTCCCCTATCTCCCTATCTCTATCATCCCTCTACCTCTCTTGATCTCTCTCCCTATGTCCCTGGCCATGTGCCTCACTCTCTATCTCCTTATCTCTCTCCTCCATCTCCTCTCTCTATCTCCCTATAATTCCTCTCTATAAACCCTAAATCCAAAACCCTAAACCTCTAAACCTAACCCCTAACCCCTAAACAATTTAAATCCTAAACCCTAAATAATGCCCCTAAACCCTAACCCCTGACCCCTAAACCTGAGAAACCCTAAACCCCTAAACCTTAAACCCCAAACCCCTAAACCCTAAACCCAAGTAACCCTAAACCACTATCTCCCTATCTCTCCCCTATCTCCCTACCACCTTTGTCCCTCTACCTCTCAATCTCTCTCCCTATGTCTCTAGTCATGTCCCTCACTCTCTATCTCCCTATCTCTCCCCTCAGACTCCTCTATATCTCCCTATCATTCCTCTCATCTATAAATCCTAAATCCAAAACCCTAAACCTCTAAACCTAACCCCTAACCCCTAAACCATAAATCCTAAACCCTAAATTATAATGCCCCTAAACCCTAACCCCTAACCCCTAAACCTGAGAAACCCTAAACCCCAAACCCCTAAACCCTAAACCCAAGTAACCATAAACCACTATCTCCCTATCTCTCCCCTATCTCCCTATCACCTTTGTCCCTCTACCTCTCAATCTCTCTCCCTATGTCTCTTGCCATGTCCCTCACTCTTTATATCCCTATCTCTCCCCTCATATTCCTCTATATCTCCCTATTGGTCCTTTATCTCTCTCTAAACCCTAAACCCTAAACCCCTAAACCTTAAGCCCTAACCTCAAAACCATAAACCCTAAACCCTAAATAATGCCCCTAAACCCAAGCAACCCTAAACCTCAATCTCCCTATCTCTATCATCCATCTACCTCTCAATCTCTCTCTCTCTCTCTCTATGTCTTTGGACATGTCTCTCACTCTCTGTCTCCTATCTCTCCCAAACTCTATCAGTCCCCTCTATCTCTCTTTAAACTGTAAACCCTAAACCCGAGCAACCCTAAACCTCTAAACCCTAAATAATTCCCCTAACCAACCTCCAAACCACTTCTCTATATAGGTGCAACTAATACCACTTTTTCATTGTTTTCCACATTTAATTATATTCTTTTCCATTTTCCAAGTCCTACATGTGTCCAAGTTGTATTGTTTGTCAAGTTTTTAGTCTAATTGTTAGTCCCAGCTCTCATGGTTATTAAAATGTTAGTATATTATAGTTAGATTTATCCTTCAGTAACATTAATTTACACATTGTTGCACAAACAACCACACTGAAACATAGCCTTACCTAATTAAGGTTAACCTTTTAAAAGGTTCTTTCATAAATGGTGAGCTTAACAGATCCAACTAGTTCAATGTTCTTATAGTCCATGCTTACCCTTCCAAGAGAGTTCATGCCATGTTAACTTTGCATTATGTCCTAACATATCACATGAAGGACATCATCATCACAAGGAATAACAATGTCATGAAGGATTAACGAAGGTGTAGCTTCACCACATAAAGTATCATTCATAATTTTATCACTAGAGGGTAAGGGTATATCATGTGTATCCTTCTCAAACCATGTATCATGAATCAAATCATATGAAGGATTGCGTAAAGCAATTTAGGGCATGAAATCCAAAATGCCCCAAAACACAACCCCTGCTACCCCACCATTCCTATTCCCGAAATACTGGAACATAGTCTAGAAAAGTGATTATTTCACCTGATGAACAAAATTGAATATTTTATTATTGATTATTTGAGTAATTCATTAGTGATGATTCTTAGTGTTTAACAAATCCTTATGGATCAATGTGTAAAGAAGCTACCAATGTTAATTTGCCCTCCTTCACTAGAAACGGTCTTTAAGGAGGTTCATATATTGATGGGAGATCCAAGATTTAAGAGGTGTATTTTCAAAAAGAGTAAAAAGCCTCCCCTCTTACCCCATCATGATTTCCTTCACTCTTAGTCAATTTCTCTTCCCCATCCTCCCCTCTTACCCCTCCCCTCTCTTTCCTGACCCAATCTTGTTAGCTCCCCTCTCCCTTCTCCTATCTTTGTCCTTTTTTCCCCTCTTTACCGGTTCTTGCCCCCGCCCCCCCACTGTCCCCTCCTTGTGCCCTTTTGTGGGATTGAGTCTTTGCCCCTCCTCTTTTGCCCTCATCTTATCCCCTTTTCCTCTCCCCCCTAGGCTCCTCTCCCCCCTTTCCCTTTGCTCCTTGTCCTCCCTCCTCTTTACCCTCCTTGGTCCATTCTCACCTTTTTATTTCTCATACTCTTGTCCCCTAGCTTAACCTACCGTCTCCAACCTCTGGATCTCGTTGCCCCCTTCTCCCTCCTCTTTAATTTCTAGGTTTTTAACTGTATCCTTTGTTTCTTGTTTCCCCCCTGGTGCTCCGTTTGTGGCTTGGAGTTTGTTGTGAATATATATTTATATATATTATTTGGTCATTGTAGCTTGTCTTCCCTTTTATGATTTACACTTCTCTCTTATGCTTTCTCTCAATTAGTTTCTTTCCTCCTTTGGATAGTTATTGGCTTACCTTTCTTTTTTATTAGCCCCCCCTCCTTTGCCTTCGTAGATCACCCCTCTCTCTCTTTTAACTTGGAGCCCTCTCTTGTTCTTTATATGTAGCTTTTCCCAATCTATCCCTCACATTTTAGCCTCTTCGGTTGTCCCCCCCTTTTTTATTATTTATTTAATTATTTAATTATCTTATCTCTTTCATCCTCAGTTTGTTCTTTATGGTTGATTGTATTACAGTTATTCCTCTTTTTGCTCCCTTCTAATTTGTGGCCTTGCTCCTTTGTTTGCTTTTTTAATTTTCTTTACTTGGGTCTTCCTCTCATCCTAGTTAGTCTTTGTTTGTTTGTTTTGTCTTAGTGTGCCTAGATGTCCCCCACTCCTCTTTGTCCCTCACTTCACTAGGTTTGATAGGCAGCTATCCTTCTCCCTTAAGTGATCTTGGTTTCCGCCTCACATTTCTCTCACTCCTTTTAAGTGGTCTTAAGTCTACATACTGTCATTCATGTTCTCTCTTCTCTTGCTTGCTATCTTTCTCCTGATGATGGATCACTGTGTGTGATTCGAAACGTTGAGGAAAATAATAATACACAGTCAAATCCAGAAGCATTTCAAACTAAACATCATGGACTATGGAAAATTGATGACTACCAGTAAAAAGCCTTTTTCTCAATTTTTTTTAGAAAATAGATATCTGTTTCAAAGTCAAACTTTGCCAAGTCACGAATTTGGCTAAGTAAAAACGCAATTTTTTTCCTATTGCTACTGTTTGGCCCGCAATGATCCTGCACATACCCTGGTGGGTTGTGGTCTTCTAGCTCTGAAATTTTGGATTGGAGGGGCTCAAATCATTAGCCTATCAAGCTGGCTATTTCTTCAGCTCGTGTGCCTCAATCTCCTTCTTTCAAGTTCCAGTTTATGTGGTTGCATGACTCCTCTCTCCATGACTATGTTGTTGAGTGGTGGAGGTATGGTAGACCTGCTTATGGTACAGCAATGTATACTTTTGCTAAGTTACTTCAATTTGTCAAGTATTAGCTTAAACATTGGAATCGATAATGCTTTGGAAACATTTTCCATGCTAAGACTGTTACCCAGGCTGAGTTGGATGGTATTACGAGGTTGATCAGGGAGGATGGAGTGATTGAGGACCTGCTGCAGGAAGAGACTAGGGATTTGAAAGCACTGGAAGAGTGTGAGCTATGAGAGGAAGTTTTTTGGAAACAAAAGGCTTGGATTGAGTGGCTTCAGGAAGGGGATAAAAATACTGCTTTTTTCTTCAACTCGGTGAAATCCAAGAGACCTGGCAATTCTATTTCTACTCTGGTGAATGACAGGGGTGAAACTCTTTCTTCTTTTCATGAAATCATGCGTGAAGCTATGCAATATTTTGCTTCTTTATTCAGGGAGGACTCGCAGGGGGTTTCTGATGAGGAAGCTCAGGTCCTTTCTTGTATCCCTTCTTTGGTATCTAGGGAGATGAATGAGCATCTTATGAGTGATATCTCGATTGAGGAGCTAGAGGGGATTGTGTTTCAAATGAAGAGGGGTAAAGCTCCTAGCCCTAATGGTTTCCTGATTGAGTTCTTTCAAGAATTTTGGGAGATTATCAAGTTGGACTTATTGGCGGTTGTTCAGGAGTCTCGAAAGAATAAATAGATGTTACGGGCTTTGAATTCTACCTTCCTTGCTCTCATCCCAAAGTGTGATGGGGCAGATAGGTTAAGTCAATTTCTTCCTATCTCTCTTTGCAATGTGATTTATAAAATTATCTCTAAATTGATTGTTGATAGGTTGAAAAAGTGGCTTAAAGTGTTGATATCTGAGGAACAAAGTGGTTTTGTGGCAGGACGGTAGATTCTGGATGGGGTTGTTATCGCAGCTGAAACCATTCACTCTATGGCCAGTTCCAAAGATAAGGTGATGTTCATCAAGCTTGATATGGCTAAGGCTTATGAAAGAGTTTGATGGTCCTTCCTTCAGAAGGTTCTTGGTGCTTTTAGTTTTGGGGATGAGTGGATTTATTGGGTTATGAGTTGTGTTACTTCAGTCTCCTTTGTGTTAATAAATGGTGAGCACTCTGAGCTTTTTGGTGCCTCTCGAGGTTTGCGGCAGGGTGACCCCCTCTCTCCTTACTTGTTTCTTCTTCTTGTTGAAGGTCTAGGATGTTTGATAAGAAGGAATGTGGAGTTAGGTTTCATTTAGGGGTGGGGGTGGGGAGGTGGTTTACCTCCACAGTCTCACTTGTAGTTTGTTGATGACACTGCTTTGATGGGCATGGCTACAATTAGGGAAGCTTCAAATTTGCGCAAGGTGTTGGATGTTTATCTTGTAGCTTCGAGCCAATTGATTAATGAAGATAAGTCTTCCATCTTTTTCTTCAATGCTCTGGGTTCCATTCAAAGGCGAATTGCTCATATCTTGAGATTTCAGACTAGGGTTCTCCCTTTGACCTATCTTGGTATTCCCATCTCTGTTGGAAGACTACCCAGGGATTCTTGGCAGAATATTTTGGATAAATTTTGTGTGAAAGTTAATCATTAGACCCATCGATGGTTGTCCTTTGCGGGTCCTGTTCAGTTGCTCAAGTCTGTGGTGTAGGCCCTCCCCATTTATAGATGTATGATTCAAGTGGCCCCTTTGGGTTTTGTTAGGGAATTGGATTCCTTAGGAAGGCAGTTTTTATGGGCTAGTATCTTATTGTCCTCTAAATGGAGCCTTGTCAGATGGGACATTGTTTGTAGCCCGAAGCAGTTTGGTGGCCTTAGGTTAAGGCAGTCGCCGTTGTTAGGGATGGCGTTGGCTGCTAAATTGTATTGGCGGTGGTGTGTGGAGCAGGATGGGATCTGGGCCAGGATATTAACATAGAAATACTTCCTAGGGATCCCTCAGATTGATATTCCTTGTTATCCCCTGGTGGGAAAAGGATCGGTGATTTGGAGTACGCTCAAGAAAGGGGCTGCTCTGGTCAAGGATGGCTTATTTTGGATTTGTAAAAGAGGGACAAAAGATCATTTTTGGTCTGATTCTTGGGATGGTTTTCCTCCTATTGTTTCTTAGTTTCCTAATTTGGTGACTCTGTGCCAAAGGTTCAGTGAGGTAGGATGGTCAAGGGTGAGTGACTTCAAGTCCTTATCTTCTCATGGGCAGTTGGTGGTGGTGAGATGGAAGAATCTTGATGAGTGGCTTGTTGTTGGTATGGAGGAGGAGTGTGCTAAGCTTCATAGTATCCTTTCTCATAGACACTGTAGCTCCCTCTAGGAAGGGGATGTTCTTTCTTGGTCTCCTAATCCTAAGGGTGTCTATACTATTGCTTCTGGATATCAAGTGTTGTTATCTCACAGGCTGGATGGGGTGGAGGTTCACTGGTGGAAGAAAGTGTGGAATAAGCTTTCTTGGCCGAAGTGTAACTTCTTTATTTGGACTTTGGCTTGGAATAGGTGCTTGACATGGGATAATATTCAGAAGTGAGGTTTTCAGGGTCCTTCTATGTATGTTTTGTGTGGATGTGGAGAGGAGGACTCCTCTCACTTGTTTTTCTGTTGTCCCTTGACTTTGCAGCTTTGGCATTTTTGGTGGGAAGTTTGGAAAAGCCCCTGTGTTCATGTTTCCTCCCTGGTGGATTTTTGGAGTAGTCTGGGTAGACCTCCTTCTATGGCCTCTTTCTTGCAAGATGTGTGGTATGTTGGGCCTTCCTTCATACTATGGCAGATTTGGTTGGAACGGAATCGAAGAATATTTCGAGGTGAGAAGTTGTTGGTTCAACAAGTTTGGCACAAAATTATGGGTATGATTCGGGAGACAGTGGAAGCTAAGTGTGATGTGGTGTTCCATTTGGAGAAAGGGGATGATGCTGAGCTGGTGGATAGATTGGGTATTCAGGGGTTGTCTCTAGCTTCTGCTTGTGTCAGGAGAGGAAGGCAGGTGAAAAAGAAAGTTCAAAGGGTGGGGAGTTGGCTACCTCCTCCGACTGGCATTCTGAAGCTCAATACTGATGGTTCTTTAAGGGGCAATCCTGGGCCTACAGGGATTGGTGGGGCTGGTAGGGATTTTTTAGGATTAGTGGTTTTTTTTCTTTTTTGTTCATGAAGGATTGCAGACTATCAACCTTATGGAAGGTTTGGCGATCCTCTATGATTTGGAGAGGGCTTATGCTTTGGGATGGCACAAGGTTATCTATGAGTTTGATTCACGTGTTTTGATTAATTTGCTGAATAAACAAAAGGTATCTGATGTTAGTTGGCAGTTGGCTATGATGGTACAACAAATTTTGCATATAAGTTCTTTGATGGAGATGGTGTCTTTCGTCAATATTCCAAGGGAGTGGAATAGGGCAGCAGATTGTTTGGCTAAGTGGGCTTCTGAGCATTTAGATGGCTGAAAGATTGATGAGTGGGAGTAGGTTCCTCATGAGCTCCGACATGACTTGGAGAGGATTCTTGCCGACGATGGGAATGGTATTGGTGAAGGATGATGTTGTTTCATGCTTTGTATGGTTGTTTCTTATGGATTCCCGGGGCCTTGGCCCTGTGATGTTTTGTAATGCTCTTTTCTGAATTTCAATAAAGTTTTTATCCCTTTTTTTAAAAAAAAATATTTTGTTTGTAAATAAAAATAAAAATATAATATATAAATTTTATGTGTTTTAAAATAGAGTTAAGTAATTTTTTTATTTTATTATTTAAAGTTAAAATATAAATTTGATATATTTTTATTTTTATGTTTTTAAAATAAATATGTTTTTTTTTAATTTTGTTTTTTGAAGTTAAAATATAAAATTAATATTGTTTTTATTTTTTATGTTTTTTAAATAAAATTACTATTTTTTAATTTTATTTTTTAAAATTAAAATATAAATTTAATATATTTCTCTTTTTATGTTTTTTAAATAAAATTAGTATTTTTTAATTTTGTTTTTTAAAGTTAAAATGTAAATTTAGTATATTTTGTTTTAATGATTTTTTAAGTAAAATTTAGTTAATGTTTTAAGTTTAAATATTAAATAATGTTTTTCTTTTGAACATGGAGATTGCAATTTAATGGATCCCAAAAAATCAATTGTTGAGGGATGGAAATATGTGACCCGCCATGGTGCTGATCTAAAATGTAACTTGTGCTAGAAACTTTTTACCGGTAGTTTAACAAGGACAATGGATCACTTACTTGGTGTTTCAGGGGGGCAAGGAGGAGGTGTTACTACATGTCTAGGTGTGACTCTAGAGATTAGAGTTGCTCTAGAGAAAGAGCAATCCTCTTCGATTGTAGGAAGGATGAAGATGACACAAAAGAAACAGATAATTGAAGAGGATGTGTCTAGATTTACGACATCTATTATGTCCTCTTCTAGTGCACCCAAAGTCATAGGTGGATCAAAAGAGAGTGGAACATTGAACAACTTATGGAAACAAAAAGAAAAACAATAGGTGGATGATGCATTTGCTGATTTGTTTTATTCAAGTGCCATTCCATTCAATATAGCCAGGAATCCACATTTTTGAAAGGCTATTCAAAAAGTAGTAGAGTTTGGCAAAGGGTACACACCTCCTATTAGGTCTCAAAAATGCAGGTTGTAAACCTTAAGAGGATGCCAAGCTCTCTTAATGCTTTTGGCTAATGAAACAGGGTTGATATAATTGAAAACCCCCTTCTCTTTAGGTTCTGCCAAACCTAGGCAGGTGTACCTTGATAGCTGATGCAGATTTGTGTGACCTTAGTGATCTACTCACAGTGGCATGTACATGCAAGACACATATAAGGTTGAGAGTTATTCCTACTACTAAGGTTTGAAATGTGAAAATGTAAATATAAATTGATGTTTTGAGGTGAGTATGACCAGCACCTAATTCTATTGGGTGAATGGGGTCAAGAATTGTATGATATGTGGATCTTCTTACTTGGCTTAACTCTAATTACTTGGCACTTGTAAATGTTTATACCTTGTATAAACGTGCAAGAATGTTGGTTATGAGGCTCTTCTTATCAATCCCAATGATATCTTTCTGAGTTATTGTGATTACTTGAAAGGATTTTAATTCTTACAGGAAGGAAACCAATTGAGGTGATTTGTTTAAAGGATTTTAATTCTGGATAGAAACCAATAAACAAAGATCACTTAAAAGGAATTTAATTCTTTCCTTGCAGAAACCAATCAACACAATCACACAAAGGCATCAAATGTGTCTTGATAGATCAAATACACATTCAATATACTTAATCTGATTAATAGGAAAAGACCATTCTAGAGACAACTAAATAACTCATAAGGATTAATATTGACAAAGTAATTAAATACCAAAGTTTCAAGCCACTGATTATATATTCTTCCTCATTGTATTATTAAAATTAATAAGAGTTATCTTGCATTTTTTCAACAACTGGAGATAACAATATAATTTAATTTCAATTGCTTGTATATATAAAGTTCTATCAAATAATGATGCTATTGATGATTATACAAAATGGCCTTTGTTTCCCATATTTATGGGAAGCGAACAAGCTTCAGGCCGAAAGAGGGTGTCACTTCATGACTCATACCTCTTGGGATAACTAACAAACATAATTAAGAAATAAACAAAGATAACAGTGTGGGCGTTCACAATTTTTAGGATCTAAGTCCATTAATATCAAAGAGACCCTTAAATGACTCATTTCGATAATCCTCAGTCTCTTCGATGTTTCAGTCCCTTCATTTTTTTGATGTTAGCTCGATATGTTGATGAGTTGTATGTTTATGCTCCTTTGGTCTTTCAGATTATTGAAGATACTCCAAAGTGAGTCTACTCGATATGGTGGTTTCTCATAGATATCCTTCATATCACTTATCAAAGAGACCCTAGGGTAAGTCTTAGCGATATAGAAGTGTCTTTCTGATGAAGATGACAAGACATGAATTTATTAGGGTTAAGACTCTAGATTAAATGGAGATATTATTTTGAGCGGGGAAGAATTTAAAATGATAATTTAGGGGATAATATTATGATGGGAAATGGATTTTTTATAAAAATTTTGGGGTCAAAATTTTGTTCCAACGGTGGCTCTGGTGGGGGATGAATGGCTGTGAGGTCATTGCAAGAATCTAGAAATACTCTCTAGGACACATACCAATGGTGGTGGGGAAGGGTGGAAAATGGGAATCCTAATCTACTGTGCATGGCAAAAAGATTTTTTAAGAGAAGTATTTCAGGAATTGTCCATGCACTGGCAATTCTTGTACTTCACCACTCATATTCTGTAGGTAATAGGAGTCTTCACCACATTTACTAGTGATGATAGATGGGCCTATCCATAATGCCTTGAATTTACCATGTTTCCCCTTGTCCTGTCCTCTTGCATTCCACATGATGACCATGTCATCCACCTTGAATTTCCTATCCTTAGACCTTTTATCAAATAGATATTCCATTTGTAATTGCATTTTTTTCATTCTGTTCCTGAGCTTGGGCCCTTATTTCATCTAGTTCAGCCAACTATTCCATCCTCTATTCCATAGGTTCAGGAATGTCTACATCTTCTTGGAGGATAAACCTATAAACTGGTAAAAGATTATGTATAGGAAGCTTGGCTTGAGCACCATATACTAATTCAAATGGGGATTTTCTTGTAGCCTTCTTTATACTAACCCTATCTACCCATAAAGCCATTTTTAATTTTGAATCCTATGCCTTCTTGTTATTTTCCAACATCATTTTGATTATTTTTAGGATGCTTTTGTTGCTTGACTTTTCTTGTCCATTGGCCTGAGGATGATATGGGGAGTCATATGAAATTATTATGCCATAGGATTCACAGAATGTTTTGAATTCATCTAATCTTAAGCACATGCCATTGTCTATAATGAGTCTCACAGGAACTCCAAACCTAGTGATGATATTTTCTAATAGAAAATTAATCACCACCTTACTAGTGGCTTGTTTGGTTGGAATTACTTATATCCACTTTGTAAAATAATCTGTAGCTACCAGGATCCATTTGTATCCACCACTAGATCTTTCTACAATTTCCCCTACAAAGTCAATTCCCCATTGATGAAATGGAGCTTCAACTTGCATTGGTCTTAATGGTAAGGCTCCTTGGTAGTTTAATTTGTCAGAGAACTTTTGACAGGCTTCACATTTTCTCACATATCTATGGGCATCTTTAAAAGCTTCAGGCCAATAGTAGCCTGTTCCCATTATCTTATGGGTAGTAGTCTTTGCTGAGAAGTGTCCTCCACACACACCTCTATGCATTTCTTACAACATCTTCTCAACTTGTGTTTTATCCAGGTGTAACAATAAGATACCATCTCTATTTTTCCAGTATAAATCTCCATCTATGAAAATGTATTTTGATGCAATGAGTTTCAAAGTTCTTCTTTGATTGTCATTCAGGCCTTGGGGACACTTCATGTTTTTAAGATAATGCATTATATTACTGTACCAAGGTGTGTGTTCAATGCTTGCAATCATGTCACATTCCTTCTCTACATTGCATATTTGTGAGGCCTCCAAGTTAGAATCAACCATTAACTTGGCTAATCCTTGTCCCCTTATTAGTTTGGTAATTTAAATGTCAATATTAAATTCCTAAATGTGATTTATCCACCTGCACCTTCGTCCTATGACCTTAGTTTGAACAAATACATCCTTAACTGCAACATTGGGCACATAAGCAATCACTTTTGCCCCCACCAAGTAAGGTCTGAATGCCTTGACTTCTTTTACCAGGGCATAAGCTTTCTTTTTAGTGATATCATATTTTAATTCTACTCCTTGAAGTGATTTACTAAAAAATGAGATGGGTTGTTCATATCCTTCATTATTCTTTTGTAACATTATAGCTGCCACCATGTGAAATGATGCAAAAGAAAATATCTGAAATGGTTTTTCAAAGTTTGGAGACTTTAATACAGGAGCTTCTTTAATGGCTTTCTTAATGGATACAAATGCATCAATAGCTTCCTCTGTCCACTCAATTTTGAACCTTTCTTTAACATTTTTGAGACTGGCTTGACAATTTCTACAAAATTTGATATGAATCTCCTAACAAAGTTAATTTGTCCAAAGAAGGACTGGATGGATTTTACAGTATTTGGAATGGGAATTTTATCAATAGCCTCTACTCATTCAGGATCAATCCTTATTCCATCCTTTGAGACTATATGTCCTAATAATTTGCTTTCTATCACAATAAAATGACATTTCTTTGGGTTTAAGGAAATGCCATATTCTAATGCCCTAATAAAGATTTTTTCTAGGTGTGCACAATGGTCTTTAGCCTTTTTGGAATATGTTGTGAGATCATCTTGATAGACTACCATGATAGTATTGATTAGGTCAACAAAAGATACATCCACAACCCTCTGAAATGTTTCTCCAACATTTGTGAGGCCAAAAGGCATTCTCACATACACATATGTACCCCAGGGTGTGGTGAAAGTGGTTTTTTGTTGTTTTGATTCTTCGACTTTCACTTGGTTGTACCCTAAGAAGCCATCCATCATGGACAATAATTCACATCCTGTCACTCTTTGTAGCATTTTTTCCATGTTTGGAAGTGGGTAATTATCTTTGAGTGATGAGATGTTCAAATTTCTAAAATATACACATAACCTTATATCTCCATTTTTCTTTCTTACTGGCACTAAATTTGAGACCCAAGAAGAGTGTCTTATTGGCTTTATTATTCCACCATCTCTAAGTTTCATGAGCTCTTCTTGCATCTTAGGTGCTAATGTGGGATTTATGGGTCTTTGTTTCTGTCTAAATGGTTTGGCATCAGGTTTCAATGGTATTTCATGCTAGAATAAGTCTTCTCTGTATGCCTTTAAATCATCATAGGACCAAGCAAACACATGTTTATATCTTGTAAGCAGGGCTATAAGTATTTCTCTAACTTTAGGGATGAACCTTTTTCCAATGTAGACCTTTTTAGGAGCCATCTCTGTTCCCAAATTAATCTCCTCAACATCCTTAAGATTGACTGGTGTAGGCTTGAGATTAAATCTATCTTGTCCATCAAATACTCTTTCTAGGGCTATAAGGCCTTTGGGTATTTTGTTTGTTTTGAGCTGCACCACTTCTTGCCCAAAAAGAGTTTCCTTGCCATCTACCTCTTCCACAAATGCATTGAAATCTATTTCTTGGGATTTATATTGATCTACACAATGAAGGAACTTAATCAGATCCTCATCATCGTTGAACACTTCCCAATTATAGATATCATCAGGGATTGCAGGCCTAGTCTTGAATTCCACCTTTGTTATTCCTGATAATGTAATATCATCTCTCTTCAAGGCCATATTTGCTAAGAAATCTGCCATTATGTTTTTAGATCTTTCTATCCAGTCTATAGAGAATGCATCAAAAAGTTCAGTGGTGTCCCAAACAACATTTCTATATTGCTTTAACCTCTTGTTCTTTGATGAATATTTTACCCTGATTTGTGAGACAATTAGTTCAGAGTCTCCATACACGGCTAGCAGTTTGATTCCATATCTTAGGGCAATGTTCAAACCCAACAGCAGGGCCTCGTATTCAACAATATTATTAGTGCATTCAAAGGTTAACAAATATGAATATTTGAATGTCTTGCCTGTTGGTGAGATGAACACTACTCCTACCCCATTTCCTCCTTTACTTCATGCACCATCAAAATACATTCGCCATACACTATGTTCATCTAACCGAACCTCTCTATTGATTAGTTTTGTATTTTGTAATTCAAGATGTGATTTTTCAATTCTAAAACTTCCAAGATCTACATCACAAAAACAATTCATCTAGTTTGGATCCATATGTTCTATTATATTTTCATATCTTGGATCTCTACACAACCTGACTTCCTTCCCATTTATTGGTATTGTTGCATACTGCAGTAGTCCATTATCTGGATAACAACATTCCATAGTATGGTGGAGTATCTACTACAATTATATCAGTTTTGTAAGTGGCTTCAAGACATGAGGCCAATTTCAATTCCACATCCTTCATGACTCCAACAACCAGGATGGACCTATTGTCCATTACATAACATTTACCATATGTTGTGTACACCCACAAGCCTAATTCTTTCATAACAACTATTGGCATGATGTTTATTGTAGCTCTAGAGTTGATCATACAATTTCTTACCAGTTTGTTATTGATCAATAGTGTTATATAGAATGGGTCCACCTAGGAAGGATTCTTTGTTATGGTATCACCAAGATAGATTTCAAGTGTTTTCATGACTTCTTATCCAAGATTGTTTATTTTGTTTTCTGACCCTTCTTTGTTTTTGTTTTGATTTTGCTGCTTATTTGGTATATTGGAAATCAATTTGAGAGCATTGTCCCTATATTCATCTATTCTCATCATTTCTAGTAATGGTACTAACATTTTTCTTTGAGACAATGCTTGTGTTATGTCAAATGAGCGAGTGGTAACTAATTGCTCTATTTTTTCTATCTTATTGGAGCCCTTTTCTTCACATTGCTGCTTACTACTGTCCTTTGTTTTATTTTTCTCAACCCTTGTTTTTTCTTTGTGTGTATCTTTCTGAGTTTCTTCTTTCTTCTCGTTATCCAAGGCACCCTTCTTATGATTTGGCTCTTTGATGAACAAGCCTCTGGGTGTTCCATGATCTGCATTTATAGTTCTATTCCTCAGGTTGTAATTATTTCTAGCCTGAGCCACAATAGTAATTGTAAGAGCTCTTTTCTCTTCCTTGGATGGTTTTCTTAATTGGAACTATGGGACTGTATTGGGTATATAGGTGATTCCTTCATTATTATCTTCCTGGTCAGAGAAGATTTCTTGTTGACCCATGTTGACATTATACCTCTGATTACTCACATCATATTCAAATCCATCTTCTTCAAAGGACGAGTATTCTTCATCAATTTGGTGAGATCTTATTCCTAACATGTTTATAGTATGATCATCCCTGTCCTGGTCATAAGATACTTCATTTTGTTGTAATGATTGGGCCACTACATAGTATTCAGGTCAATGCGGTAGGTTGCATTCTAAACACCATGGATTATTTTCTACCACATGTGTTCCATGTTTCTTTAAGGGATCAATGGTATCTTTACTATAATTCTGCTTTTGTTTGTTATCCATAGGTCTCCCATCCTTCCAATTAGTATTGTAGGGCATATCATGTAACTTGGGCCTCTCATTTCTATAATAGTTAGCTTGCCTAGTCTGATGGTTGTTAGGACTTTGTGGAATTATGATGTTTTCCCTTTTGCCTAGTTTGCCAGCAGCTCTCCTATTATTTTCAATATTCATAGCAGCTTTATGAGCTTCTACAAGAGTAATAGGAGCTCTATTTCTAAGTTCATATCCAATTTTGGGATCAAAGGCTTTGAAGTATAAGGCCAGGGTCATACTATCTGGTTTTTCAACTCAGGAGAGATTTTATGGTATATTTTTTAGAATGTCTGGTTGAAATCCACAACTGATTCATTATGGTACTTTTGTATGCCTATTAGTTCATGCACAACAAAATTTGGATCACATTGATTTCCATATTGTTCTTTTGATCTTTGAAGTCTTCAAAAGAACTAATTGAAGCATCAAGCAAATTCTTATACTAATCCCTAGCATCTTCTATCAGGGACAACATAAATAGCTTCATGAGGACATCTTCATACTGCACATCATAGTTATCCATAACTCTCTCAAAGTTTTTGATATGTTCTTCTGCTAAAATGGCATTATTCCTAGAAAACTTTGGTAGTGCATTTCTCAAATCATTATTAATGGGATCAGGACAGATCTGGTACCTAGATAAATCTAGCTACCTATATCTATTTATATTCATGGGTCCTTGCAAATTTTGGTTTAGTTGATATTGTTGTTGGTGGTGGTGAGGCGCATTATGGTATGGATTCATACTTACATTTTGCTGGTGAGGTGGAACATGCTGCTAACCAGGAGGTGGATAGGTATTAGCCATATGTTGGGAAGTCACATGAACATTATGTGTTCTTGGGTTTTGTGGTGGAATGTTCTGCTACACATAACTAGTGTTACTTGGATTCTATAGTGCTTTTGAAGCATTTAAACCACTTACACTTTGATGTGACCCTTGCGGATTTCTTGTAGGAGCATGCCCAGTTTGCTTATGGGGGGTATGTACTTTAAGCTAGTCATTGCACATTGAGATTTTATTTGTTGTAACTCTTTCTTTATTCGTTCTTCCTCTTCTTTTAGTTTGGCTAGCCTAAGCTCTTCCTGTAATTTCTATAAATTTTGTTGTGCCTCATCAGCATTTTGTGTGTCTTTTTGTGGACTACCTTGAGTCTCCATGGATGTCATTTGATCCATAAACTCATTCTGAACTTTACCACCATGCTGCAATAACATTTTATAATCATATTTTGCTTGCTTTTGTATCCTTTCCCGTTCAAGTTGTGCCTCAAATTCAAGCTACTTTTGAGGGTCAGATCTATATTGGTCTAGAATATCACCAAATCTATTTTGTTCAGACTGGGCATGATAACATTTTGATTAGAATTCTTCATGAAATTCTGATTCATGCAAATGAGTAAAACTATTATGTGTCAGTAGAGTCTATTATGATATATTTTCCTAAGTACTATGGCTATTAGTTTGAGTGCATTCTGACTGATTTGATATTCCATTCTTCTTAGCAGGGACCTTTGAAGGTGGGGATGATTGCTTATCATTCAATTTTTTATCATTTGTCTTGGATCTCCTATCGTCCATGTTGCAAGAGACTGAGATCTTATTTTAGAGTCGCCACCTCTCTTGGAGAGGAATGATGTTATTTTCTGGGTTTTTTCCACCAGGGGAGTTATAATTCCTTAATTCCTTGACTCTATTGAGATGGTCTTCTACCAGGTTTTCTTATGTTGGTCCCCAATAGAGTCGCCAATTCTGATAGGTCTCAAAAACGTAGGTTGTAAACCTTAAGAGGATTCCAATCTCTCTTAATGCTTTTGGCTAACAAAACAAGGTTGGTATGATTGAAAACCCCCTTCTCTTTAGGTTCTACCAGACCTAGGTGGGTGTACCTTGATAGCTGATGCAAATTTGGGTGTACTCACAGTGGCATGTAGATGCGAGACAAATATAATGTTGAGAGTTATTCCTACTACTAAGGTTTGAAATGTGAAAATGTAAATATAAATTGATGTTTTGAGGTGAGTATGACCAGTGCCTAATTCTATTGGGTGAATGGGGTCAAGAATTGTATGTTATGTAGATCTTCTTACTTGGCTTAACTCTAATTACTTGGCACTTGTAAATGTTTATACCTTGTATAAACGTGCAAGAATGATGGTTATGAGGATCTTCTTATCAATCCCAATGATATATTTCCAAGTTACCGTGATTACTTGAAAGGATTTTAATTCTTACAGGCAGGAAACCAATTGAGGTGATTTATTTAAAGGATTTTAATTCTGGATAGAAACCAATAAATAGAGATCACTTAAAAGGAATTTAATTCTCTCCTTGCAGAAACCAATCAACACAATCACATAAAGGTAGCAAATGTGTCTTCACAGATCAAATACATGTTCAATATACTTAATCTAAATAATAGGAAAAGACCATTGTGGAGACAACCAAATAACTCATAAGCAATAATATTGACAAAGTAATTGAACACCAATGTTTCAAGCCACTAATTATATATTCTTCCTCATTGTATTATTAAAATTCATAAGAGTTATCTTGCATTTTTTTAATAATTGGAGATAACAGTATAATTTGATTTCAATTGCTTGTATATGTAAAGTTCTATTAGATAATGATGCTGTTGATGATTGGGTAAGAGTACAAACATGTGTCACACTTTAGGCTAAGTGATTAATTTCAGTTGAGAGGGAATCGGCTGAGTGGGACTCATCTGACTGGTATTCGGTCGAATCCATTTGGTGCCTATTGGCACTGATGTGGCACCTATGTGGCGTGTATAGGCTCGGTTGAGTCCCAATTGGCCGAGTGGGTTTCGGTCAAGTCCCTTCAAAATAAAAGAAAAAAAATATTGTAGGCGTTGCTTTTTGCATTTTTGACTGAAAAGCTTGTGTCTGCGCAGTGCTCGATCAACATCCTCCTATTGGATTAGGTCCAGACAACTGAGAGGGGGGGTGAATCAGTTGTCACACATTCTCAACCTTTTCTTCCTTTAATCTTCCTTACAATTTAGAAACAAATTAATGAAATAACTATTTCAGACATCACATAAGTAGAAATGAAATAACACATTTGACACAAAGATTTTTGACGTGGAAACCGGGTTAAGGGAAAAACCACGGTGGGGGTTAACCCACAAGAATTTAATACCCTGTTAAAAGTATTGATACAAAATGTGAATGCACATGTATTTGGGCTCACTGCCCAGAACTCACTACTCAAATGAAGGTTCACTGCCTAAGACAATATTACAAATGAAAGATAGAGATATGAACTGATGATAGCATCTACTTATGCAGGAATTTTAGTTCCGGTTAAGTACAAAAACTGATCTTACACACTTCATCCTTGTTCTGTTCTTCTTGATATTTTGCTCTTATTCACACCTTAGATTTCTACTCTACTCACATCTACTTTCGTCGCATACAGACCACTTACCCTAAACATCTAAATTCATTGATTATATATATCAACAACAAGATCTATAATCATTCTACCAGTCAGCTTCAACAGTACTTAGAACACTTAAGAATGCTCTGCCTGGTCGGCTAGATCTATGCATAAATTGGAGTGCGAACCAAAAATTACTCTTGCAAATCATTACTCATGTTGGCCATAGTTACTGAATGCCACCATTTTCCCAACAAGCAACTTCCATTCATCCGGAAACAAGATCTTCTGTAAGGTCTACCTGTTCTTCTTCTATCTGCTCTGTCAGACTAGAACCTGATACACAAATGCTAATAACATTTGATTCCTTCATCATCGAATGACAAAACTCTGGATTTAGAGTGTATTTGCTATGCTGTCAACAACCTTAGATCCATAGCATATCATGCCTTTCCACTAGAGAGATCTGAACCAAAATACTAGACTCTGCTATGTACTCTGTTTCAGGCTCTTGGACTTAGATAGATTATCGTTCTGACTTTCGGTATGATCAGATACTGCATTCCGGATGTGGAGAACAATCTTAGTTGCCATCAATGACAACTCCTATCAATGCTATGCAGTGTCTCTTGCCAACAATCTCCCCCTTTGGCATTGATGGCAACACTTAGTGAAAAATGACTAAGTGTCTTAGTGCAACTCCCCTTTGTCTGTGCATTCATGCTCTTCACCTATTCCAGTTCTCCCCCTTTGCTGAACTCCTCATTTTTCATTGTCCTTCACTTCCCCTTTGACATCAATGGCAAAGGGTGGGGTTTGCAAGTCAAAATTCTTCAAAAAATTTGTTTCTACTGCCGCGTATGTACAACAATTCATCAAGTCTTGTTCACATGAACTTGAGAATGTCTGCAAAATTGGTTTTTAATGGCACAAGTTTAGAGGTCCAAGTGTTCTTCATTCCATACAAGAGTGAGATGTGCCCACTCAGCAAAAATGCATATACTTTTGCCTTAGCCAGATCTGGAGGATCACTTGTCTGGAGTGCATTCTGGGCTTCGGATAAGGTATTGTGCATGGCTTCCAACTTGGGGGCAATCAATCCCTAGAGTTCACACATCCTCTTCATAGTATTGATTTTCTCTTTTTCAAGTCTCTTTATTTCATCTATTAGGCTAATGATCTGACATTCCTGACTTATGGGAGAGGCATTGAGAGGATCAAAATTTTGGGATAGAACTGATATTTTTTGTTCCTATTCCTTTATGTTCTTCTCAACATCCTGATTGACTTTAGTCCATGATAGAAAAAATTTATATATATCTTTTTCATCACTTAGAGCATTCTAAATGTTCTTTATGTTGATGCCCAGTACCACTCTACCAATCCTTATTAGATTCTTAACTTGATTAAATTTCTTATTCAAAAGCTCTTTCTGAACCTTTGCCTCCGTAGACTTTTCAAAAGATTCAAAATGTGAGTCAACTGAACTTACAAGATTTTTCAAATGCCCAAAGGGAGAATCATTTTGATTCTTTTGATAAGTTGGCATTAATTTCTCTAACACTCTGGTTGCTAACCCCAGTAGCTCATTGTCCTCTAAGTGGGATTTTATCATCTTTTCTCTAGCTTTTACTTGAGTGAAGGATGCTATTTTCATCAATTGAAACTGAGAGAGCGCATCTAGATTGGTTAGTCCTTGGAATAGTTTAGGCTCATCAAGCTCAATCACTTCCTTTTCAAGAGAATCTTTTACTGTAACTGCAGTGTATCTTGCTGCAATTACTGAGTCATCTTTTTGATTATCTGATTTAGGTGCTTTAGGTGCTTCAACATTTCCACCATCTTCTTCTTCTTTGTCTGCTTTAGGTGCTTCAACATTTGCACCATCTTCTTCTACTTTGTCTTCCTTTCCCTTTTCCTTCACTTTCTCTGTATTAATCTTCTCTGTGTTCTCTTTTGAGAGACTCATTTATGTTTGCTCACCACTTGTTGCTTGATCCGGAGGGCTCTGAGTGATAGCAATATTTTCTTTCTTCTTAGAGTGATTAGGTGGAGGAGATATCACTCCATCAATTATTCTATTTATCATTTCTATGTCTTCCTAGTTGACTTGTTCCTCTTCCTAATTTCTCCAATATTTAGATTTGATGAATCAAGTTCCAGAGGATCTAGAGAGATACTTTGATAATTGATTTCCTTGTCAGTATTTTCTTCTAGAGCAGAAGGATTGTCTTCTTCAACTTGCTTTTCTGAGATAATTTAGTACTTATTTTTGTCTACAGCCTTTCTTAGAATTTCCTTTGTTTCCTTTGCAATTTCTTCAGTTTCACCAAGCATTAGCTTGTTTACTCTTTTCTTGCTCCTGAAATCAATTTTTACTTCATTCAGGATTCTGTCTATCTCCTTTTTAGATATTACGGGACATAGACTGGAAATAATATATTCTTTGATTTTAATGTCTTTGATCTTAGCTGCTTCCTTTCTCAATTCTAGAATCTTTCTTAGACTTGTAGGAAGTTCATCCAAGATTTCCAGTAGTACTCTATTGAATTTATTTAGATATACAATGATTGCATCCTCCAAAATTTTCTTGTCTATTTCATCAAGATTGTCATAATATTTTTTAACAGGCCTTAGATTTCCATGAGCAGTAATGGTTTCAACAATTTGGTCTATTGTCATGCTAGCTTTACCGGCCTCTTGCTTGTTGCTTGCCCTTCTACTTCCGGAAGGCTAGTCTTCAGGTACCTTTGAAGACTTTGCTTTCTTTGACCTTATTTCCTTTACTTCTTCATCAGTTTTCGTCTCTTCATCATCTGTTGCGCTTGTGTAAGTCCTTGTGGCTTTGGTCTTCTTTCATTTTCCTCCTTCACAGGATGATTCTGCTTTAGTCTTAGAAGGAATAGGGGCTGCAACAGAGCTCCTAGTTGTTCTTGTTTTGGTAAAGGTCTCTACCCGAGCACCTCCTTGATTCTTCTCTTGTTTTTCTTTCTCAAATTTCTCTAACCTTTCCCTGTTTGCCTTTACTGTTGCTTTGGTTATACCTATGCTCTCCGCATATGATTCAACCTGCTTGTTTACTTTTCTTTTTGTTTTAGGTTCCCTGAGCTTAATATGAATCTTAATATTTAGTTCTTCAAAGGTACCAAACCTTTCTACTTTAGTATCCTTAGGTTGTTTTAGTAAATGTTGGGCATACAGCTCCAATACATCCTCCTCAACCTCGTATCGCATGGGCATGACCCACACAGTCCTTGGTTCTACTGCTTCCATCAAACACTGATCTGTGTCTACCATGAAATAGATTGTATCTTTATATTTCTTGACTATTATTTTGGGGATCCATTCCCTAGAGTGCATCATGTCCTAAAAATTCTTAAAGTAGCCCCAAAGTGTAGTTCTTTGGGCTTTTGCATCGCCAATGTTGTACCAATAATCTCTAATTTGTATTGCTACATGTTTATCATTTGTCCAGACTAAGCCTCTTGAATCTGGTAATTCATTCATAAAGTAGAAGAATAGGCATATAACTAGTGTACCATATTTGAAGGAGTTCTTCTTATCTTTCTTAACTTTTTGCAGATTCTCCATTAGTTGGTTCAGCAATAGCTCACACAAATCATAATCTACATTTTCTTTTATCATTTGATATGAGGCATAAATGGTTGTTTTAGAGACAGAATTCTCTCTGCTGGAGTGGTAGACCTTATAGCTGATTACCATTGAGGTGAACTTGACATCCAGATCAGTGATGTCATTAATCGTCATAGCTCTCTTGTCAAACTTTGATCCGGTGACTTCTGACATAGTTTGATTCTTCACTACCTTTAATAGAGGTAGTCCACCAGTTGAATGTAATCCAATCACAACCCTAATGGCATCTTTGGTGATTTTGAAGGGTTTCATCAGCCATATAAAGTTATCATGTATTCTGCTTGAAACATACCGGACCCATTCATTTTCTTCAAAAAATGGAAAATGGATAACATGTCCAAGATGTTTGCTTTCCAGTGCTTTGTACTCAGGTTTGATGTCATAATTCTCATCCCTTAGATGGTTATCAAAAATATCCAAAAGTTTTGAGTTTTTGAATTCCTCAATGTTTGTGTGTATGTAAACCCTAATATCTTCCACATGTAGAACTCCATATAGAACTTCAAAAAAGGTTCCTAGCCGATCAAATTCTATAGATTTGTATGGATGTTTCTTGAATTTTGGGCGTGGTCTCTCAGTAACATTTACAACCAGTGGAGTAGCCATCTTCAGTAATGGAATTCAGAAAGTTTTGCAAAGAATACCTCTTTTCCGGTTCAGGGTTTTGCTTTGAGTAGTCAGATGGGATTTCTTGAATTTGATCTTCACCCCTTGTTTTTTCTGCAAGTATTTTCTCTTGGGTTCACTCCTTTGCCTTGTTCCAAAAAGGAAGATGGTTCAAATGATGAATAACATATCCTTTTATGCCTTTGTAAAACCTAATTAGCTGTTGTAATAAATGTGTTTCCCTAATACATCTGGTTACTCTATTTACTGTACAGTTTTACATGAATTGCTTCCAAAAATTGCCATCTCCACCTTTTTCTACCATAAATCCTTCCAACTGTTCTGGTTCCATTCAAGATACTTTTTCATATTGTGCCAGATCTAGGCATATGTTTACTGGCTGGGGGAATTTTGATTTGCAATGCTGCTCCCCCTGAGCCAAGACTTCCAACTCAATTGCCGGAGGAGCTTTCAGCACCGGATTGCGGTGTGGATCCATTACTGTAGTTCATAATGGTTTTCTGGACCCATATCTTGCTTGATTCATCCTAAGTCTTATTCGTATCAATTTTTCCTTTGCCTTTGTCTTTTCTTTGTTCATCCAGTTTTTTGTTTACCAGACCTCTTTTTCCATAGTCTTTACTTCTAGAGAATCTTGCAGTATGACCATATTTATTGGAATTAAAGCATACAACATTTCTTTTATGATATTGTCTTGATCTGCACTGATTAGCCATATGTCCCAACCCATTGCAAGAAAAGTAGTAACCATTGAAAAAATTGCTAATTCTTCTATTATTGGAATTATTCATTGTCCTACTTTTGCATTCATTTGATCTATGACCATACCTGTCGCCCTTGAAGGATTGACCAGAGAAGGATGGAGCATTTTGATTTACTCTGTTTTTGCACTGAGTAGCTCTATGACTAAATTTGTTGCAGTTGAAACAATTCCCATTGAATGATGGATATCTTTGAGCATTTGGCCATCTTACCAAAGGTTTTCTAGGTCTGATTTTCCCATTCTTAGGTTGAGGGTTTCTCTATCCAGATCCGGAGCTTTCACCTTTCTCATATCCAAGACCATGCTTGTCATTGACCCTTTTCTATCCTTCAAGAAGTGCTTCAAGTTTAGCTGAACGTATCTTGAACTTCTCCTTGTATTCATTTGCAACATCTAGGTCATGTCTGAGAATAACTATTTGCCTTTCAAGTTCTCTCTCATTGTCTCTACTTTCTTGTAAATCATATTCTAGATGGCTGGCTATTCTATCCAATCTACAACATTCTTCAGATCTTTCTTTTAGTTTGTGTTTCAGATCTTCTTCAATCTTCTTTCTATCTTCACTTTCTTTGGTTTGCCTCATCACCTAGATTCCATTTCAGTTTTTAGAACAACAACTTCTCTTGAGAGCTTTTCACTTTCTTTTGTTTTTTCTTTCAAAACTTCATTCAAATCATTTTCTTCAGGTAAACTGGATAGCTACAAAAGTAGCTCCTTTTTTCTTTGCAGAGATTTCTTTAATTTAACTTTTAACATTTCAATGGTGTCATCAACATCTTTAAGTTCACCTCTCAGATTACTAATTTTTGTTCTAGATTGAGCAAGTTCTTCTAGAACTGATTGAAGATCCCTTAGTGAACCCATTTGAACCTTCTTCCAAGATCTTTTACTTAAGCTATTAGGCTTCTCTAAGGATCCTTGCTCTGATACCAATTGTTGGATTAGGTCTGGACAACTGAGAGGGGAGGGGTGAATTAGTTGTCACACATTCTCAACCTTTTCTTCCTTTAATCTTCCTTTACAATTTAGAAACAAATTAATGAAATAAGTATTTCAGATGTCACATAAGTAGAAATTAAATAACACATTTGACACAAAGATTTTTGATGTGGAAAATCGGTTAAGGGAAAAACCATGGTGGGGGTTAACCCACAAGAATTTAATACCCTGTTAAAAGTATTGATACAAAATATGAATGCACATGCATTCAGGCTCACTGCCCAGAGCTCACTCCTCAAACGAAGGCTCACTACCTAAGACAATATTACAAATGAAAGATAGAGATATGAACTGATGATAGCATCTACTTATGTAGGAATTTCAATTCCGGTTGAGTATAAAAATTGATCTTACACACTTCATCCTTGTTATGTTCTTCTTGTTGTTCTGCTCTTATTCACACCTTAGATTTCTGCTCTGCTCACATTTGCTTTCGTCGCATACACACTACACACACTAAACATCCAAATTTATCGATTATATATATCCGCAACAAGATCTATAATCATTCTACCAGTTGGCTTCAATAACACTTAAGAATGCTCTACCCTGTCGGCTAGATCTATGCATAAATTGGAGTGCGGACCAAAATTTACTCTTGCAAATCATTGCTCATGTCGGCCAAAGTTACTGAATGCCACCATTTGCCCAACAAGCAACTCCCATTCATCCAGAAACAAATCTTCTGCAAGGTCTACCTGTTCTTCTTATGTCTGCTCTGTCAGACTGGAACCTGATACACAGATGCTAATAAAATTTGATTCCTTCATCACTGGATGACAAAACTCTAGATTTAGAGTGTATTTGCTATGCTGTCAACAACCTTAGATCCGTAGCATATCATGCCTTTCCACTGGAGAGATCTAGACCAAAATACTAGACTCTGCTATGTACTATGTTTCAGGCTCCCAGACTTAGATTATCATTCTGACTTCCGGTATGATTAGATACTGCATTGCGGATGTGGAGAACAATCTTAGTTGCCATCAATGAAAACTCCTATCAATGCTATGTAGTGTCTCTTGCCAACACCTCAGGCCTACAAATACATTCGACCCAGTCAACCCAGGTATGATATCTCTTGTTAAGCTCGGTTATTGATTTTTGTTTGTCTGTATAACAATTTTTTTTAAACCCTAGCATTTCTGAATCAATTATTGTTGAAACCCTAGCATTTCTAAATCTTTTATTTGTTGAAACCCTAGCATTTGTGTGTGTATTATGTGTATTTTAATGGTTTTTCTTGCTATTATGAAATAATGCCGATGCCCCTGCTGTTGTTCTACTATTAATGGTATGCTTGTTAGCGCACATTGTGCTTTGCTCTTACCTTTTAATTTAGTGGTTAAGTTAGCAAAGTTGGGAAGGCTCGACATGAAACCTTACCCTTATATATAACTACAAAGGTAGTATACCTAAATTTTTGTAACCATACAATATAATAGGACAATTCCTTTCAAAGAATCAATTTTTATTCAGCACTGAAAAGATTGGGAGGCCCATTTATAAATGATAATTATTAATGTCTGGTGGGATGGAGATGATCGCAATCTCACCGCCCATAGGTCGAAAGAATCCACCAAAATTTTTTTTATCACAAAATTCCTCTATAACTGTACAACTCTTTTTTGTCCCAATACTAAATTCTTTGTCACCCACAACCCCAACAAAATCATTAAATACGACATTGAAAATAACAAAACATAAACTTGTCCACCAATATTTTGGTGAAAAAGTATTATGTTACTAAGTTGTAAATTGTGACTAGTGGAGGAAAGGAATTTTTGAACACAGTTATAAAGATAGGAGTTGTTAGAGTTAAGAATCTAAGATTTTTTGGGAATCAATATAAAAGCCTGGTAGCTTTGCTCCTTGGATTATCTTTTTCCAAACCTTACCCTTATATATATAACTACAATGGTAGTATACCTAAATTTTTGTGATGACTGAAACACATGCTTGCAACTGATGGCTTGATTGTAAATTTCATTATGTTTGTATGACCTTGGCTATACTTAATTTTTTGAGAACTTCTCAAATCCTGAGCATTAGACAACATTGGTTCAATATTAAGAAAACATGATGGAAATGATGATACACAACTATAACTGGCGCATTAAGTTATATCTAATAATGTTGTTTGAGGCCAGCATATCATACATAAATATTGTACGAAATGGTGTACATGCAGTCATAGCTCTATGGAGTGCACTCAAAGCCCTCTTGATTGAATTTATACCTTTTAGGTTTAGAAATTTGCACAATTTTTGTGACGACATTGTTTTTTCTTGACAATATGAATAGCCCCTGAAAGTTAACCACAAAAATTTACCTTCAGATATAGGTATGCTACCCTTATATATGGCTTCAATCTACTTCAGATATAGGTGGTATCAGATATTCATTCTTCTGACAAAAAAATACCTTCAGATATAGGTATACTACCCTTATATGTGGCTTCAATCTACTTCTTAATGCTAAACCTATTGAGGCAATGATAAAATCTATTTTATATCTGAAATTTAAAAAACAATAGCTTTCAAAACAATGCTTTTCTAAACTCTTGTATTCTTTCGAAAGTTTAAAAAGGTCTCATTTTGTTACAAGGTCTCATTTTCTTACAAGCTGTGAGAATGCTTTCGAAAGTTGAGGAACCTAGCATTACTGTAGCCATTTGTATTTGCTAAACATTTCCCAAAACTTTTTCAATAAATCTATTTCGTGCATATCCTTTAATCATTGCATTAAGTGAGATGACACCTCTTCAAGGAACCTTGTCAAGCAGCTCATGTGCCAAGTTGTTTTTGCTTCTTCAATTCACAGATATATATCTACCATGGTAGTTGCGATTACTACAAAAATATCCATTCCAGTATAGTTTGGTAGAAACACATATTCTATTCCAATGTTACTATTTCATACAGGTCGCGAAGTTAAACAATTCACAGACTTTAAGGAATACAAGAGTTTACAAAAACAATAGCCAATGAAATAGGAAAAACGGTGTGCCTGACAATTTTCCACTCTCAGTCATATTTGCTATACCCATAGAGCTAAGTTTGTAGTCATATTTTCTTTTGAAGGTATTAGTAATATATTCACGTCATTGGTCAAAGTTGTGGTAATGGGACTCACAAGTAGAATAAGCCTTAATACTTAAAGAAAATAGAGTACATCAAGGACCTGTGACGATGTGCTCATTTAAGGTTTGACAAGAGTTATGAAAAGTGAAAGGTTTGTAGGCCATAGATTTTGATGCTATGGCATCTCATCCAATGACACACATGCCTGCAATGTTTGAAAGGAGAAGAGCAATAAATATATGAAAAAAAGATTGCTTGCAGGAACAGTGGAAGACCAAAATACATGCAGCTATTTGTGAAAGCAAAATGAATCCATAAAGGCCCATGCAACGCATGCAATGAAAGTAAACTGGTGCAGTATGGTACTTCATTGAAGATCAAAGTTTTGCATGCCGTTTTGTTAGTCCTAAAGCAATAAAGGCTAAACACCTAGATACTTCAGATAAATGAGAGTTCAAGGCTCATTGTAAGGAGTCTTAAATTTTATGCTTAGTAGTTTTCCTTAAATGTAATTTGATTTTCAAATATTCTAGTCTTGGGACTAAAGCAACTGCATATTTCTTTCATAACAATTAATAAAGATGCTATGACTATGTCCTTTCCGTTCATATAAGTTAATTATAAATATTTTGACTTGTTATAAATATTAAATTTCTTACGTCTTGGATTCTGTTGTGATCAAGTAAATCTTGAATCAATTTTTAGTTGTTAACATTAGAATAGAAGGAACTAGCCTATATTAGAGTTTGTAAGTGTCAAGTAATTATGTAAATATTCTCCCCAACATCTACTTAATATGTTTTACTCTAGTTTTTTATAAACTTATGTGGTATTAAGGCATAGAACACAATTTTTCCAATATATTTTTGGATTGAAATAACAATCACTTCTCGTAATAAACATATTTCTTAATATCAACATTATATAATATCTCCATGGAAACATTGAGACATTACCATTGATGTTATGAAGTATGACTTTGTGAAGCATCCCTATGATGGAGTTTGATCTACTTGCAATCATGCAAACACATACGCATACATATGGTTATACGACTTGAAGGAAAGTCCATTTTATGTACCTTTTAGGCACCTTCTTGTAAACTATATAGTTCTTGACTATCCCTAGTTTTTCCCTTTCTATTTTTTTCTACAATTCGACATAATCTCTTCATAGCAATAGAATACCCCTTGTATGAGGTATGCAATCTCTAAACATTAGCAGAAGGGCATTTGAAGACACATCTTCCCACATAATTTTAGAAACAATTTAGCTTTTGGATCTGATTCAATTTCTAAGCTTTGGATTTAATTTTTTTAATCATGTATCTAAGATTTTTGGTTTTCCTTATAAATTATATTTAATAGAGGACAATATAGTCTATTCTAGCTACTAGTCATATTATGGATGCTTTGCAAATAATGTATATTTAAATTGTATGTATCAGTTTCTATAAATGATTAAAAATAATTCTGATTTGTTTTTAGTTAATATGGTCTTAAAATTATAATTCTTTAAATCAAATATATGTTGGTAGCATTTGGCAGCTCTTGTTTTCATTATGTTTTTGAGCCACTAAATCTAGAAGTTAAATTATTATAAAATTATTGTTTTATGCCATAAGAAATGCTTGTGCATATTTTATTTTTTTGTTTTAATTAAATGCAGATCTCTTATATCTAGATATGGCTGATGATGAGGGATCTCATCATTCCACGCAGTCTCAGTGTGAAGCTGAGACTTGGAATAATTTTTATAACGATAGCATTTGTAGATTAGATAATGCTTTGAAATATTTGGACCAAACAATACAAAACTCCCTAAATTTGGCTAATAGAGATAGATTAGTCAATATTCAGTCTGAGATTAAAGATATGATTGAGATGATAAAATCATACAATCCATATGATGATATTAGCACTGAGGAGTTTTATATGTACCTTTCTAGGACTGTTACTGGCACATAGAATATCAAATCTATTTCTGATAGAGTTTCATTACATAATGTGCATAGTATGTTCCCTTTTTATAGTGGGAAAGACAAAGTTAGAGGATATACTATTACCGGGTGTACAGATCCACTTGTTGGTCCATTTATATATCCCAGATTTTTGGCAGCTAATCATAGATGGCCTCATAATGACGAGTTGCCACTATATTTTTGCAAACAGTTATATGCTGAGTTCTATTTAGGATTATCTATGGATTACACATATATGCCCACACATGCTAGATAGGGCAAGGGGAGGTTTGTTGATAAACCTGAATTTAGATGTCCAAAATTGGCACTGCCCGAAAACAAGAGGGCATTAGTTGGTCCAAACCTTTTGGTTCTTCTAAAACGTTTGCAACTAGTAGCAACAGGAGATGTAGTAGTTGCACCGACTAGATCTAGGCTTTTTGACAGGATGACCATGATTGCTACTCAGGTTGATTAGATGTCATCTGATCATGTAGGGAGATACTTATTACGTCCATGGATTATCCTTCCTCCCATTGAGGCTTTATCCTTGAATTATGACCCCTACATTCGTGCAGATATACCATCCCCATCAGATGTGGCCCATATGAGTGACACCATTGTACGTGATGCATGTTCAACTGCCTTTGTTGATTTACTATCAGCATAGCAATTTATCAGTGACGAGTATGAGATTCCTTTGGATGCTATACCAACTCATATTAGATGACATAATGGTAGACAATCGGGTTAGGGTGAGGCGGCTTCAATGAACCAGAATATTCCAGACTAGCCTACAAACCCCACACAACATCAAGCTACACCTCATGTACATGGTACATATAACACACTTCTCTTTGGCACTGGTCCTTTACCTTCAGATATAGGTGTCCCTGATGTTACCATTCATTCTTCTGACATTAGTGGGATTGGTAGAGTGTTCCAGGATGTGTAGGTACTTGAATAATTTCTATATTTTGCGTTCTACAAATTCACATGTGTATATATTAAATAAACTTGACTTAAAAGTAGTTCTTGAACTATTCATTGAAATCTTGTATTTGAAAATTTCTAGCCACAAGGGGATAATTTGTCACGCTTCAGAGATTTGGAGCATGCATAGGATCCCGTGCAAGATACATTTGAGGTACATTCATAATATATAAATTACTTGATAAATTCAGACATGTTGAAAGTACAATTTAACTTTAAGATGACTTTACATATATATACACATTTACATTAAATTAAATTATGTACTTTCTTGTGCAAGGAGGTGCATCAGGACAAGGATTGGGATCTAGAGAGAGATCGAGACATGGATCCACATGTATGGATCGGGATCTAGAGAGAGATCGAGACATGGATCCACACATGGATTGGGATCTAGAGAGAGATCGAGACATGGATCCACACATGGCTCGGGAGATAGATCTATACATATGTAGTCATATTAGACACCCTACTCTCTGACTTGTTATGATTTCACATGTTATGACCTTTCATGTTACATGGTTCATGTCTTATTATGTTTTACAATATATACATTTTACATTACATGGTTTCACATTATATACATTTTATATTATGGTTTTGAACGTATATTCTTGCTCACTTTAAATCTATATAAAAATTGAGTTAATTTAATGTTCATAATCAAATTTAGGAAAAACATACAAAAAAGACATCACATATATAGTGCATTTCTAGTTGCTGAAAGGAAATTTGCATGACTAGTTAATTTAGCTAATACTAATCTAGGAATCACAATCCAATCATTTACCAGGGATTATGCATAATAGAACCTAATGTTTACTTGTCACTATTGTTCAAGTTATGAAAAAAAAAGATCATATCAATCATATAAGTAAACTAAGGAATGATATTGAAACTCAATAAAATTTTATTCACTTGTATAGACACAATTACATTGAATTTGGATATTTAGATGGGTAAAAGTACAAACCCATGTCACACTTTATAAAGGAACCGACCAATATAAAAAAAAATCTCAACTTCGACCACATAAAAGTGGTCTTTATGTTTTGAATTTCAAAATGATGTAAACTAAGAAAATGTAGATCTTTTGTTGAAGTTTATTACTCTAATTTTTTAGATTTTTAAAAAAATTGTTTTGATATTTTTTTATCAATTTAAGAGCAGATTTTGAAATACTAAAAATTTGAAGGAAACGTGATGTTCAATTGACGTCAAAAAATAAATAGAAAAAAAATGCATTTTCTCCTGATTTTGTTTTCCCAAATAGATGACTTCAATATCTAGGGCATGGAAAAAAATGAATTTTTGATCTATATTTTTCTCGTAATAACATTTTAAAGTCAAACTTACCCGATTTTGATAGTTTTAGTTGACATTAACTATTGTTTTTTTTTTTTTTTTCATTTTGAAAAAACAAATTATACCCTTTTGAAGAGGATTCTCTCCTCTAGGGCATCATATATTTTCTAAATTTTAAAATCATGTTTTACTATTTTTTTTAAAATTTTAAATTAGCCTATTTTTGAACTTGAACAACCTACTTGCATTATTTTCAAATATTTATATCCTAAAATTACTCTCTATATATATATATATATATATATATATATATATATATATATATATATATATATATATATATATATATATATATATATATATATATACATACATACATATCCAGATTTAGCACTCCAAGCTCTACAAAAGGATATTTTTCTTTTTTTAAAAAAATAATTTTGATTGCAAAAATATTTAGCAGAAGTTTGGAAGTTTGAGAAAGTTTGAGAAAATGGTGACTTGGTTGTCCAATATGATGCCACATAGACGGATTCAACCTAATGGGATTCTATCTAATGGGATTCGACCGAATCCCATTTGGTCAAAACTACTCCTTTGCTTTAAAAAAAAAAAAGAATTTGTGACTTTTTAAATTTTTTTTAATTAATGAATTACAATAATTTTAAAAAAAAATGATTTCAACAGGGAAGAGTAATATTAAAAAACACAATGATGTGAAAGTGTTTGTTTAATGCCTTTTTTGGCTTTTTTTTTAGCTTTTTTTAGTTTTTTGAGCTTTTTTATATTAATAAATTATAGAAATTTGGAGAAAAAAGAACCACTGATTTCAATAGAGGTAGTCATATTAAAAAACACAATGATCTGAAAGTGTTTTTTAATGCCTTTTTTTGGCTTTTTAAGCCTTTTTTTAGTTTTTTGGGCTTTTTTAAATTATTAAATTATAGAAATTTGGAGAAAAAAGAACCACTAATTTCAACAGGGGCAAAGTTGTATTCTTAGGTACCATGCTCTAAAACGTGTAATTGATTAAATCATTGATTTATTAAATGTAGACCTAGATCTTCAAAAAATAGAGGTTAAAGTATTTGTACATGTGTTATTTTTGCATGCACGCGAATTCAAATTTGATCAATTTGTGATGGGCAATAAAAAGACAAGAAAAAGGTTGTATGATCGAAGAAGAGATACTACAAATGTCGATGAAGGAACATCTACTCAAAAACAATCCATGGAAATTGTTGATGACCATGGAGTACAGGTACGAAAACAAATTGAAGGTGGTGATAGAAATTTTTTCCTTGGTATGGAAAATCTGATGGAGATCGATGAGGATTCTCTTTTCAAAAATATTTCATCTGAAGATATGGTACCTGAAAGCACAGTAAAATTACACTCTAAAAAAATATGGGACGGATTTTTTGAAAATAAGTCTATAATTGGAAGAGCACAATTATTTGCAAAGTTATTTAGGAAGAAAGAGATGACCCCTGTTTTGGAGTTGTTAGGGGTTGATAACAAGAAAAAGTCACTAGGTTCATTAAAGCAAATAATAGTTAAAAACCTACAAGAAGCATTGAATTCTATTGAAAGCAAGAGTCAAGCTGTTGATTTAAGTGTTGCACGTAGAGCATTAATGACTATAATTTCTAGTAAGAAATTATCACATAGAAGACAAGTTCAAGCAATTTCCCAATTAATCAATGTTTCTCGGAGAACTGTTCAAAGATATATTGCAAAGAGAAATTGATTGGATGGAAATGTTGAGAATAATTGGGTAAATATTTGCAAGGTTCCCCGAAAAGATAGAATCTCAGAAGATGTAAAGGAACAGGTGATTGAATATTGGACCAACCACTCTCGTGTTTCTTCCAATAGAAGGGACACTATATAGATAAAAGGTGAAGATGGTACAAAAATTTCACATCCAAAACATTTTATAGATACAACACAAAGTGAACTTTTTGAAGCATTTAAACAAGAATGTTTAGATGTGAAGATTTGTCAAAGGATGTTTGAGAGACTACGACCAAGTTTTGTACATATAAATAAGGTACGTGAGACTTGTTATTGTCAAAATCATGTCAAATTTCATCTACACCTACAGTCATATAAAAAAGCTATGGCAGTAATTAATCCAAATATAGTCATCCCTGGAAGTACAACACAATTTGTGAAGTCTCTTCTATGTGAAAAATTAGAAGATTCAGATGAATTCAAAGTGCGGTGTATAAAAAATATATGTAATGATTGTGAAAATTTAAAGAATCTTGTACATGTTGACAATATTGATCATTCAATGCAAGTTATGTGGAAGAGATTTGAATATGAGAAGTGCTTAACAAAGTCAGGAGTTGAGAGCAGAAAAATTGTTCTCAAAGAGAGTGAATTGTCAAGTAATGAGTTTATGAAAAAAATTTGCAATATCATATATCCACATATTGAACATTATCATGGTGCTAGATGGAAAGCTAAGCAATTTCATGACTCAAAGAATTGTTTTCCACCAGGTTGTATTCTCTCTATTGTTGACTTCTCTGAGAACTACATTTAGTCTTCAAAGTGAGATTCAAAGTCAATAGTATAATTTAGAGCAAGTTGCAATATTTGTACAAGTCTATTATAGGCATGCTGAAGAACATGTGGATGGTGTACAAAGTAGCAAAGATGAATGAATTATCATCAAAGAGGTTTACTTTTATATTAGTGATGATACAGGTCATGATAGAAGCTATGTAGCCCATTGTTTTGCAATATTTTTTGAAGACCTGAGACAACGTTAAATAGATGCTTCACAACATTGGATATGGTCTGATGGATGTGCTGGTAAGTGTTGATTTAATTTTTTTAAAAAAATATATTATATTTATTTGTTTAATTAACTTGTAGACTTGAATTGTTCAGTTACTTAAATATGTTGTACCTATATGCATATAGTTTTTTAAAAAATATTTTGTTTTTAAATTTAAAATTGTTTGTAACTTCACAAGATAATTTAAGTCTGCAAAAGCTTTTAATTGGTTAAGCCAACAACATATTAAACAAAACATACAAATTTTGTGGAATTTCTATGAGAGTGGACATGGAAAAGGAGAGCATGATGGAGCTAGAGCATTGTGAAGCATGCACTTCGACAACATGAACTTGCAGGTAATACCATATGGACTACAAATTTAAATTCTTAAATATATTTTAAATAAATTTAAATCTGTTAGAAAAAAAGTGTAGATCTCAATATATTGCATGTGTTGAGAAGTGGAAGCTTAAGCCATTATGCAATTTAGTGGTTTTGATATATATATCCAATGTTGCAGATTTTCAATATTTCTCCTATTGGATTTAAAAAAAATCTAATTATGTTTTTTGAGATCGTCTTTTCCTTTCAACTAGAAAACCTCTTAACCTAACATTTCACCAACATGAACTTGCAGGTAATGCCATAAGGAATGCAAATGAAATTGTTGAATGGTGTAAAAGTCATGTTGTCATCCATGACTCAATATACAACACACGCTATTTTTGGGAAGTTAAAGGTACATAAATATTTTATTTTGAATTTCAATGTGTGTACATGAATTGAATTTTCAATTTTATTCATTTTTTAATTGGATGATTGAAATTTAAACAGATATTGATCGATCAACTCTTACTAATTGTCAAATAATTAGTGGTATTAGAAGTTTGCATCAAATCATGACAGTAGGACATAGTAGGCCTCCTGTAATTTAAGTGAGAAAAATCATGTTTTTGTGCTGATTGCATTGAGAATAATGCAAATACTCTACAATGTGAGAATATTAGAGATGGGTATGTTTCAGAATGGGAAATAAATAATTAGTGGCAACGTCAAACCCTTTTGAAGGTAATGACATTGTAGATGTCTATGATCCTTTTGTAATGCCCTGCCATGAAACTTTAGAGAACAACACATTTATGCTATATGCAACAGGATATTTTTTTTTTAAAAGATAGAAATAACAAAGTAATATTAACACATCATTTAAACTAATGACTTGTCCTCTAAGATAACATGGTTGCATTACTTGACAAAACAATTAACATAATCTAACACACATCATGAATTAACATCAGTAACTTATTGTAAACCTAATGCACTAAATTAATAAACATTTACATTTACATAACATCATATAAGTATTCATTAGGATCTAGTACATAGTCACAATTTCTCCTAACATATGAATACAACATTACATTGTTACATTATCATCTTCTAAATACATATGAATACATACATTATGAATAATTTGATACATAGGATAGCACATGAGCATAATAACTATCTCCATAAATAGGTACACGATCTGAATATGCTACAGGAGTTACCACCTTCTTGCACATGAACAAAGGCAAGGAGAAACCAATGGAGATAAAGCACATCCACCTGACCATGTGGAACCCTAAGGTCCCAAAACATCATACAGTCAGGTAGACAATTGCCTAATAGGAACAAAGACTGAACAAGACTCCATTACAACACATGACAACACCACAAGCAACTCAAAATCACTTCCAAAGGCAACACACGATGAATGGGGAGGGTACAACTAGGGAATGGTAGGCTGCAGTAGGAAGAGTGTCATCGCATGGTCCTGACATGGGTTATCTTGGCAGCCTCTCACTAGGCGCCAACCCCCATCTATGGTTATCCTGACAGCCTCTCACTAGGCACCGGCCCCTTAGGGTGACACATGCAGAATCAACTTTCCTTTCGTGAGGACAAGGAAGTCAATTATGCCGACCAAGCCTTCTCAACCCATCCTTAGCCTAAATGAGCACTATAGGCATGGGAGAGGAAATCCAATTATCTTGTTAATGTGTAATTTACCCTTTTCCCCCTATTCATTTTTAGGTTTTCACTTAATTAACAACTTTCAATGGGTTATCCTAATAGCCACTTTGGGCGCCGGCCCCACATTGAAAGCCACTCCCCTACCTGCATCTAGAAACCCTAACCATCAAGCAAGACAATCACTATCATACTGATAAGTATACATAAACAATGCAAGGCATTTACCTTCTTGCTTATTAAACATAATCACAAGGACCAACCTTTACTTCATTGTCCCCAAAACTTTCAGTTAATCAATCGCAATAACCATAACAACACATATCCAGAGCAAGGTATGGGTCATCTTGCTCCCAAATCTCAACCATGAACAAAATAGTTTCTCATTACGATTTCTGAGATCTCCCCATTACAATACTAAACACAAGCTCGATAACAACACATATGTGAAGGAGGTTTAATCCCATCATAATATGTACATCATCTCACATTATTGTTTACCAAGACCCACATACATAGACAAAAAGACATCATGTTCTTACAACATCTTCATTTCAAGACACCTATGAACAGAATACATGCCATTGAATCATATTACCTTATGCCTCTGGAACCTAAACTTGACAATTTAAACATAGACCAACTCACATGAAAATTTTGCTTGCAATAAGCAATTTCAACTAATCAACTCATTGACAACATAAATTCTTCTTACTAGAGCAATTTTATTTAATCAAATTAGCAATTGGATTCAAGTTATATCTCCACCAAGAATTTCATAAAACCTAGGTCTAGTTTAATTAATATTAATTCTATCTATTATATTAATCACTCATCAATTACATATAACCGTCAAGCTAAACAATGCATAGATAATATTAATTACAAATACTTATAACTTAAATGCTAATTATAACATTTATAATCCAAACCCATATATCATATTTCTACTAACAAAACCATTATAATAGAATCAATGCCATATTACAGTAAATATGCGATCATATCAATTAGTTTAATAAACATTCGTATTAAACTATAACAACTACGTTTCTTTTGTTTCATAAGTTAATATCTATATCATATATATATACTCCAACAAACTCATCTACTAAATCATGTATCTTAACTATGCATGGATTCTTATTTAATTTATAATTAATAATTGATACCTATACAAATATCCATATGACATAAATGTTTATATACATGTTCATGCACTTGTGTAGGTTATTCCTATCCTCAAGGTAAGATTTGGTCAATCAACCTTCAAATTTTGGACGGTTTATAAACAACACCACTCTACCTTTGAGTAGCAACCACACCATTTCCATTTCTTCAAGCAACGACTTCATAGACCACCACACCTAATTTGAAACACCTTTGTTATACATGGCTAGAGTCTCACCTAGACGATGGAGTTTCACAGACTTAAGGAGTATGCACATCGTATTAAATGGGTTATCTAGATTTGGATTATGGTCGATCCAGAATACTGTGAAGATTTGAACAACCAAAGAACAAGACACCCAAAATATAAATTGACTAAATGAAGAGATAATAAGATGTTTAATACAATCTACTATAAGAATTGGATCCTGAAGAATCTATGCAAAAGTGGGCAGTTTTATATGATCCAAAGTCCATATTTATTTGAGACCTTAATGCACATAAGAAAAACATTTTCTATCTAGATCTAATAGAAGGCAGAAGTAAGGAATACTCTAATGGACAAGGTACTTGAACTGTTTGACAAGGTTCAAAGATACTTACGTACACAAAGAACATCATTAGTTTATCTATTAGAGGATATGAACAAACTAACAGATCCTTAGCAAGATGACTTCGTAACCCCTTTTAAAAACAGATAAAAACCATCGTTTCTAAGATCTAACACCAACATTTAGCAATTATAAGATTATATAGAAATCTTAATACTAATATATAGATAACATATGATTATATGCAAACCTTAATGCCAATATATATGGCGATTGCTATCTTATAATTATAGGAAGATCTAATGTAAAAATAAAAAATATAATTCATGCTATGATGATCTAGGTTTACAACATGCAAATAAGGCAACAAATATGCTTCTTTCAAGATTTACATTGAAATGTTTGCTTTTCCAATTTCACAAGCAACAACCCTTAGAAAAACAACCTTTACATTTAATAAATAAATGATACATATAATATTTAGAACATACAATATTTACATTTAACCAATAAAGAAAAACATATAATATTTATATTTAATCAATAAAGAAAAACATATAAAATTTACATTTAATCAATAAAAAAAACATATAATATTTATATTTAATTAATAAAGAAAACATGATACCTCAATCGCAATATCCCACTAATGGTAGAATCCTTGAATGAAAATCATAAAATGAGCAAGTCACCCCCACTCCATGAAGAGTTTTTAAAGATAAGGAAAGAGTAACTTCCTACCAAAACTAACTCAACCACCCAACTAACTCAACCAACCACCTTCCCATTTTCGTCACTTTTGTAAGTGGGGCTTAAAGGAGGGTCTAAAAACCTTTTAAAATATTATAAATGACAAAAATAAACTTCTTACCTATGTACCTTGGACATAAGATAATTTTCCAAACATAAAATACAACTTAGACCTCTTAAAAACACTTAAAAATCATTTTAAAAGTTACAAGGTTAAATCCCACACAAGAACATAATCATTTTATCACATAAAACTAAAAATAATATTTCTTAACATCATGGCCAATAGACCTTAGGGCCACATGCCTAGGTCAGACATCACACAGAAAGACATAAAGTGGCTAAATGACCACCATCATCCATTGACATAATAATTCTACATGTACACTCAACAAGAAGTGTTAGTACAATATATAGCCAAAATATATCCATCATAAATAACATATTATCACAAATCCATTAGTAACCATAGTGTAATGCTGAATCAATACACTCTTGATCCAACTGTTAGGCTTCGTCAATTGGATGATAGGACTGTCTCCTCTCGACTCTAGGGTTTGGTTAATGCATTTACTAGTGTTCAGTGACCTTCCCTTAATTAAATCAATTTAATAGTAGTAATAAAATAATTCATATTCAAACAACTTTAAATAATTATTTGAACTAGGTAATTATCAATTACCAATTTAATCTTATTAAATATTAATAATAATAATAAGAATATTATATGACCTTATTAAATATTAAAGTGGATTAAATATTAGTATGACTATATAATGAAATCAAGGCATACAACATAACCCACTGAGTAGGATAGCCGTTAAAAGCCAAATCAAACATGTTCACAAGCCAGGGCCAAATACGCACTTAACCAACAGGCTCATCAAATATCAATCAGTTGTAAGACCTGACATACTGACAGAACTGACAGGTTGAACTAGACATGTCATGCATCCTGATCGAGGATGATGACTTGAGATGTGGGACCTTAAGTTATCCCCGGAATAACTTATCCATTGGGTTCAGGGCACGCTCAGACCTGTTAATTCAGGTGGAGTCGATGCCAGATACCTGTATCCTGTAACAAATGGCACAGTCAAGCATATATAGACACACAAAAGCTGACACTAGGTGAAAAAGGAATCACAATATCGCAAGGCACTCGCAAGTGAGTGATACGACATCATCCTTTCCACATCATATCAATCTAGATTAGATAACACATAACCGTAACCAAATCAAATCTACCTCATTATCTGAACAAAACATACATTGAACATATAGGTGTATGAAATTGAATAAGTCTCAGAAGTACCATCATAACAAATAAATCTAACAGAATCAGTCCATGAGATCCATTCTAACATATAGCAATTGTAGTAAGATCGACATCTTAATCATTGGAATGCAAAACAATGTCAAAGCCTTACCTTAATTATTCCTGTTATTTTACCTTCATATTCATGCGCCTTGATCAGTTCACCTATACATACAAGGTGGGAACGGAGGGGCACTACACCTTTGTATTCTGTTGATTACAAACGTGTATCAGATTTAGTTGTTACAGGTAAATTTTAAATTTTTAAATTGAATTTTAACTTGTACATTTGATTTATAATATATTCTACTTAAGTTGAGCATAGTTTACTACATGGTGTGTACATGAGATATTTTTATTGTTCTTGCAGATCCTAAAAATATAGAAGATGTAGATTACTATCTATTAAGATGTATGCAACCAAAATGCAAATTGTCAGAATCAATGACAGATGGTTATGGACAAGAGTATCCAACTAGATCAGTGGTTGTTGAAGGCACATACTATCAACAAACAAAGATAGATACAAATGGTATTATATTTATTGATTATATGCCAAGTCAAAAGGTTCTACATTATAGTCACTTAGTTATAGCAACATGAATAAATCTTGAAACTTTACCAAAAAGAGGACATGCCAAACAAAGGTGGAGGTTGCCTATTGAAGATCATGAAAAGATAGAAAGGATCCAGATTATATATACCAAGAACTTTAATCTATTTTTGTACATGTATATATTTTCTATGACAATATATTTTATGTTGAATTCAAATAATTTCATTCAATGTGGTGATAGATTATTTTTTTCTTAATCATCGAACTAGATAGGTCATCAATTAATTGTAGCCCACATGTTTCATTTTCCTACATTTTGGTGTTTAGATCTTACCTGATATTTAGGTCATCCTAATATATTGTGATTCGATGAAATTAGAGGCTATCTTCTATGGCTCAGAAATTATAGATGTCATGATAAAGTTATTGGCTATCTTCTTTTATCTTAATGTAGCTTAATTTCATTGAGTTATTTTTGGATGTCATGTTAAAGTTTAGTTTTTAAGGCCTAATAAGTATTTATAGGTTCAAAAATTCTACATGATTGAGTATGATGCATGTGTGTAGTCATTTATGTGTTCACCAAGTTGTTTGTTAAATTAACATCTTGCTGATTTGAGCTATTTTCTAATGACTCTATGGTGTAAGCTTAGTTCTTGAGGGTAGGGAATACCAATCTCAAGACCAATTTAGTTATAGCTTATAATTAGGCAAAGGATAGTTCAAGGCCAATGCTTAAGGCAAGGTTAAAACTCTTCTCTTTAGGATAGATAAGCTTGGGAGGTTAGTCCCTAAGATTTGAGGTGTACACTAATTAAAGTCAAATGAATAAAATAGAAGCAAGCTTGATAGTAATCCCATCATGAGCACATGAAACTCCTAGAAATTTGTCACTAAATTTCATTAGACAAGCTTGTTTAATCATGGTTTTTGAATCACTCTCGACAATATGCATATGTCATGCATGAAAATTGTAAATTAGGTTTATATTTCCCCTTAAAATATATAGTTCTACATCATGCATGATTATTTTAACAAGTGCAAGACAACATAACAATCTTTTGAATTTTCTTAGAAGGGCTATCATTATATATAGGTATTTTAAATTCAAATATATGAAGTTAAATTCTAGTTGGAAATTGAAATAAAATAGAGAAAAATGAATAGAGAAATAATAGAGGCAAAGGGGCCTCATGAGGTGTAGTTTTTGACATTTTTTCATATCATATGCCTCAAATATATGATGACAATCTAATTTGATTCCATGCTTGTAGCTCTGAATACCCTATTTTTAACTTGAAGAGATCTAGAGTGGTCAAATTAGACAGGTCATCAATTAATTGTATCTAGATGAATACTAAATAGACTATCTAGAATTTTGGTCCTAGACCTTAAATTTGGATTTACAAGCATAGAGGGAAAGGTTGTTTAGTTCCAAAATGTTTCCTTTCTTTATCTCCCCTTAATCTTCTCATGTTTTCTCTTTGTTCTAGTATGCTATAAATTACTAATAAAATATCTAATTTTTACAATTTTCTCAAAATTAATAAATTTTTAAGGATAATTTATTGTGATGGTTTACCCAACATGGCTATGTACCTTCCATAGTTTTTTTTAGATGACCCTAATTCATAAAATGGAAGTTAATTTAGACATACCAACTTTTTTTATAAGAATTTCAATTTACATTTTTTAAATTTATTTCCCAAATTCCAAACTCACTCAATTTTAGGTAAAAATGACAAATATATTTCTCCAAAACATTATATATAGTTACAAAAAAATTATGAATTCATTCATACAAAGTACCCCATATAAACCTATTTACTATGGAATCCATCTTCCTAATTGTATAGATACACTAAGACTTCCAATCACAACATAGATCCACTAATTCCATTTGATTCATACTTACACACATTAAGTTTTATAATCTTTATTACACATATTTAGTTTCAAAATCCTTATTTGTTTCCATTATCATTCTTAACTCATATTTCAAGAATTTTCAAATTCAAAACCCTATAATCTTTTGATCCCTCCTAGTTTCTTCTATATTTCTTATTTCTCAAGAAATCCCTAGATATTTTTCTAGATTCCAATGTAGATGGAAAAAAATAAGTTTCAATGAAGATTTCGACTTCGTCTAATCATTTTTCTATGATCATATAATATCAATTTGAATTTCTAATTGCTATGGACTTTATAAATAACTAGTTTGTTCAATGGTTTCTTATTGAGTAGGAAAGATCAAACTCAAAGGAGTGCATATCACCTCTTTCACAAATAAGAATCTACATTTATTATTAAATCCAAATGAAATATTTTGTATAATATTTTCATGATGAGATCCTACCTAAAGATTCTTAGGAAATTTGAAAATAACTACATGACAAAAATTCACTATCCAAACACAATCTGTTATTTCCTTCAAACTTCCAACTTGTATAATTTCCTTTCTAGAATGAAAATGCAATTCAATCGCTTCAATCTTCAAACTTGTATAATTTCCTTTCTAGAATGAAAATACAATTTAGCATCTTACTAAAATTCTATTTCTTTTTAATCCAAGTATAATTTCACTTTTGCTTCACAAATCTAATGAAGTAGAAATAAATCTTAGTTAATAATATTTAAGTATTAATTTTTGAGTAATAATAAATTAAATACTCTTTTTTTATTCATGCACTTTACTTAGAAAACATCTATCAATAAAATAATAGCTTTTCTAATTTATTTATTATTTAATTCATACATAACTCAAGCAAGGAAATCATCTAACCTTTAATTCTCCAAAAATAAAATATTATTATTATCTATTTCTAATTTCCAAATTATGAACTTTCATACTCAATAAATTAAGTTAAACAAGTTTAAATTTGTTTATTAATGTAAATTTAATTTCTAACTAAAATTAGAAATTAGTTACCATTTTAGTCTTTAAATTGCTTTGTGAGGGATGTAGATTAGATAGAACTATTTTAGTCTTTAATAGCTTAATGTTACTGATATATATTGTTATACTTAGATATTTCTTTTATCTAGGTTCTTAAGCAAATGAAGTTTTGCACTTTAACATAATTCTCCACGGACACATCATTTTTGGATTGTTAGCATGAAACTGATCGAAAGTCAGATTAGTTTGAGTTTAGGCAGCAAGTGCCAACAGGTAGATGTTGCTAAGCATTTGATCTCACTTTAAGTAGCCCAGGCTTCATACTATAAAGATTTATGACTTTTTGCATGAAAATTGATGGCCATAGTCCTTTGTGTATGATGCTCACAACTTGTAAGCATACAAATCTATCCATGTGGAGATGCGTGGACCAATTAATAGCTAATGCGTCGACAAGGATCTCGACGTAAGTGGAAACATAAAACAAGGGGATAATTAATGTAGACCTGCACTTTTGTATTTGTTTCAGTTCTTCTAAACACCAAGCAAAGTTTGTGTAACCACTTGAAAAGAAGGGAATGAGGATGACATTATTGTCCAATAATTTCCTTTTAGTGTATATTAGATTGATAGGCTTTAGTGAAACTCATTTTGAAACAAGTTTTATTGTTTATACATATTAGTAATATCAATTATGACACCAATGAACTAAAATTAAGCACAATTATTGCTTTCTCATTATGACTTCTTAGTATTTCCTGTGTTTTTTTGTTTTGTTTAGAATTTTGTTACTATGATTCTATTGTACCTACCCTTGTGTTTACTTTTAGTCATTTTGCATTCTCCTAATTGAGTGTATTAGTTTAAAAGGAGGGCATTTGTGCATTACCTTTGGATTCTTATATTTTGGAGTATATTCTTAGACTGGGTTGTTTGTCAAAAGAGTGAAAACCATAGTCAAAACTTTAATTGTATAGTGAAATATTAGTCTTGTATGAGTAGTGCCATTTTGAATAGTGGTGGGAAGGTAGAAATGAGCCCTTCTTTTGTAATAAAATGAAACGTTCATAGTTTTTAGTATACTTAATTATGATCTATTTGTGTCTCAACAGATATGTATTGGAAGAAGTATTATCTGTTAAGGGTATACATGATTTGCATAGATTATAAATTTCTAATATCAAAGCAAATATTAGGCAAGCAGTGGTCATGAATGTAGATCCGACTTGTTCTATTGAAGAGAAGGTGCATCTTTACTACAAATGTTGCATTTTGTTTATTTGTTTTGTCATTCTTTAATTTCATGCATTGTATATCGCATGTACAAGAACAAAAGAGTTACATATGGGTGCCACATTTAAGAGGTTGTATTTTCAAAATGGCAAGAAGAGACAATGATTGGATCTTGAACCTACTTGTAAAGAGCCAACACCTCAAATCATAATATGTTCATCTATGTTGATCTCGTTAAAATCAAGCTCTCTTAATTTCAATCAAGACTAATCACCCCTAATAGTAGAGTTAAACCTTCCTTTGTAAAGTGATGAAATTGCAAAATGCCACAGCTAGCCATTGTTGAAATGTTCATAGTCTACTCGTGGATACCTTTTTCTTTTTAAAAAAATCAAAATTAATAGGAATATTAGAAAACCATGGGTGAGCTTCTTCAAGTTTGTGCATCAAGATGCCAGTGGTTTGATTTCCATCATATATTTCCCATTGTTCAATGTGTTATTAGTAATGTAGCCTTTATGTTCTTTCAATCGTCATACATCCTTAGTAGTTATTTGTACATTAGTTTGATTAGTATTTTATGCATATTATACGATGGGTTCCTTTGACACATGTAAACTTGAGTTGCACCCAAATATGATACATTGCAATTTGCATTAGCCACAATTTCTTTGAGGTATTCTATCAATGGTTGTGTATAGGTAATTAATAACACTTATACATATAATAATAAAAATATAAGAATTATATTACTTATATATAATATATACAATCCTTTAAAAATATAAAAATATATATATAATTCATAATATTGTACTATGTACTGTAATCTTTTATTAGAAATATATGTAATTTTAGATATAGGGTTAGGGTTAGAATTAATTAAGAAAATCTTAACATAATAAAAATAAATAAAAGTCCTAATAGAAATCCTAACAAATAAAACAATTTCCAATAAAAGGCAAAGCCCTATATTAGCTTTTTAAAAGATAGATATGTTAGTTGTAGCCTATTCCCTGATGATATCATAAGTGCTCAACAATAATATGAAAATGGTTCTTGTGGTGAAATGTGTGTGTTATGTGTTTTACTTTTAAAAAATACAACCAATTGAAAAATGATGCAAGAGCATCTAGGTGCATGTGCAATCAACATCAACCAAAAATATTTGCTGGTTTACTTTTCAATTTTGGGGTTTGTTATGGTCAATTTTGCATCTCATTACATAAAGGAACTTCAAGTTGACATAGATTTGCGAAAATATGAATTCTATGTGATCATGGTTATTCAACCTAGTAGATGGTTTTCACGAAAGAAATTGTTTTGGGAGATCCATGAGGTTCGGCAACCAATCCTCTTACAAGTATATTCTTGGATGCATTTCACCAAATGTGCAAAAAGAATAGAAGTCATCTTTTACCATTTGGGATATTTTAATGCTAAAAGTTTGTGTTGGTGGTTTTACGGTAAGTTTAAAAACTCAAGATTCTTGAAGGTTGGAGAAAAATCCTTTTGAAGGGGATTTGAGGGGTTCATAATACACCTATAGGAAAACTTTCAGGAGGAAAAAATAACTTCAAGTTTTAAACCTTTTTGGCACCCGATCCCACACATTATGTCGTAGTCGCACAATGGATTTTTTCTCAGTTAGTTTGAGAAGCTTTATGAAGGTATTTCAATTGAAATCTTCCTATTTACCATTTTATGCAATTCAAATGTCAATTCCAACATATAAGATGTCTAATCTTTGGAGGCCAATTTTAATGTATAAACATCAAGGAAAGGCATATTTTAATCTATTTAATAAATAGAGGTTAAGTACCTATTTTGGAGTGAAATTCCATGATTTATTGGGTTCCATAAGGGTGCCTAATTTATCCTTCAATGCCCCTTTAGATTCAGTTTTAAATTTTTAAAAGAAAAGTCATTAATGCCAAGCAAGGTGTGGGAAGAAGGAAATGTTTCAATGCCATGTTTGAAGGCATTTTTTTTAAAGATATAAAATAATGAGAAGAGGACACCTTTGTGTGAATTTTTCCAACACCTATGTAAAGACTTTAATCTGCAAAAAAAAGAGAGAAGGGAGCACATATGTTAAGGGCATCTCACACCTCATGTGGAGGCTTTGAAATGGAATTTTTTTAGAAAAAGAAGAGCCAAAAATATGGAGAAATTAAATGCCAAAAATATGGAGAACTAAAATACCAACATTGTAGATTGGGGAGTATTTTAAAAAGAAATATTAGAGATGATAAAAGATAGATTCTCAGAGGGAGATCTCAGCTCATGAGAGGGCATAGAGGTGAGTGTGAGTAGCTATTGTTTGCAGGAGAAGTCATAAAGACTGAGTTCCTATTTGAAGGTTGTAGATAGAGGAAGAGAGTTATGTGGAAGAACATAGCCCATGTGAGGGACATGTGCAAGAAAGTTGCTATGAGAAGCAAAGGAGAGTTTCCTGTAATTTTGAGAGGCTATGAAAGGCCAAATATATGTATATTTTATTACATATTTGCATAACTATTGAAAGCATAATGTAATTAGTGGTTGAATTGAATAAATGATAGAAGTTTGTTTACAATTCTGTGTATTGTGTTGAGTTGAGAGATTGTGGAATTGAGTTGTTTGTAGTAGGAGGGAGTACCTCTTGCATTAAGTGGTATCAGATTAGGTTGATCTTGAGTGTGCAGAGTATGCACCAGGACTGAGAAGAGATTGTAAAGAAAATTGTTTGCATGTGTTGAGCTATGCCGAATTTTTGCAACTGTAGAGAAAATTGATTTTGTTAGAGATATGTTGGTTGTCCTCCAGCAGAGAGAAAGCTATGTAGAAGGTGTATAGATTTCTTCTACTAAGAGAAAGTGGGTGGAAGAGGTTTTGGAGAGGTGCATCTTCTAGAGTATTTGTTGGGTAGATGATAATTGTGAGTGAGTTTTGTTAAAGGGAGGACCTATAACTACAGAGAGTGTCAGCTCTAAAGTGTTTATGTGTGTGATAATTGTTTGACAAAATGTCTTGGAGAGAAGGAGAATGTTTAATGACGAGGAAAGTTATCTTGAAACCACAAAAAGAGAAGAAAGAGCCCATCCAGAGGAGTAATTTGTTCTAAACAACTAGTTTGTAAGTTAGGTGGAAAATCCTACAAGGTGACAATGGAAAGTAGTAGCACACATAATTTGGTGTCATTGGAAATGGTTGAGACATTGAATTTAAAGAGTATGAAGCATCCTAGCCCGTATTGCATTTCTTGGTTGCGAGGAGATCATAAAGTGGGTATGTGAATAAAGTATTGTTAATTTTCACATTAGAAGATATAAGGATGAAATTGTATGTGACGTAGTACCCATGGATGCATGTCATGTTTTATTGGGTCAACCTTGGCTTTGGGATAGGGAAGTTGTGCATGATGGCAGGAAGAATACATATAGAATAAGAAAAGATTGGAAAAGATATGTTTTAAATCTATTGTAGGATAAAGAAGAAATAAGTGACAAAGAAATAATGTAGTATGCCCTGATGAATGTATGAAAGAAGACAATGAGATTGGAGTTGCAATGGTTGAGAAAAAGAAAGAGGAAAATGTACCAGTGGTTGAGAATCCTTTGAAGGATGAAGAGAAGAAAGAAAAGATTGTAGCAGAAGTTGTTGAGGATGAGAAGATGGATGAAGTTGTTGTAGATAATAAGGTTAAAACAATAGAGAATTAGAATAAATAAGTGGATGGTGAGGATGAAAGGGTTGCTGAAAAAGAGGTAATGCATAATATTTTTCAATTTTATGATAAAAATATGTATGCAAATGAAATAGTGAGTGTAAAAGGAGATGTGAATGTAGAGAGACTTGTGAAGAAGAACATTATTTTGAAAGAGGACAACAAAAAGAGAAGTAAAGAGAAGTGTTGTATCCCTTTGATAGAAGGGGCATGGAAGGAGAACCATGTGGAAATAACTCATACAGTCACAAAAGAAAAAAATCAGAAAAGAAAAGAAGTAAGAAAAGAAAAGAATGAAAAAAGAAAGAGAAAATGGTCCCTATGGACCATAAAAATATTTTTGAAGAATATGAAGGAAAAATAAAAGAAGATGTAGAGAAGTGTCATATATATGGCATTGAAGAAGAAAAAATCCTCATGCAGGAGGATAAGGAAGGAGAAAAGAAAGAGTTTATAGATGTAGCATGTCATTTTGAAGGTATGGAAGAGGTAAAACATGAAGTTACAATAGAGTTTGATCTATTCAAAGACATAGAAAAACTAAAAATTTTGGGACAACAATGTAAAGAAGAGCACATAGAGAGGATGAAAAATGAGAAGAGTGAAGGGACCACAACAAATAAGGAGAAAAAGAGGAGATTGCAGTAGAAGCATGCTTTTTGGAAGACATGGACAAAGAGATTAAAATTGATGTTCCAGCAACAGTTAAGTATCCTTTGGAGGATGAGAAGATAGAAGAAGTAATGAGATCAAAGCTAAGCATGAAGAGAAAAAATCTGTAGTAGATGATGTAGAAGAAAATGAAAGAGTTGCAGTAGTAGAAACATGCCTTTTGGAAGGTATGGCAGGTGTGGTGAAAGAAGCCACAACAGAGGTTGAGGCAGAAAATAATGTTGCAGAAGTTGTGAGTCCTTTGGAGGACATGTGGATGGTGATAGAAATAGATGATGAAGATGAAAATGTTGCAACAAAAAATAAAGAAGGAAATATTGCAGCAGATGGTGATGAGGAAGATGTCACAGCAGGGGAACAAAAGGTAAATTTTTATTTTCTTGAATTTTGTGATAATGAAGATGATGTTAATTTACCTTCACTTGCAATGGTGAGAGTTGAAATTGAGGAGTATGATGAGGTGAAAACAGACGAGGATATGGAAATCTTTAATTTCCATAAAGTCGATCATATTGACTTGTGTATAGATGAATGAGAGGCAAAATTTTGGTGGAGGTGGTTGGGTCATGGTGGGTTGAATCCCATGAGAGGAGGAAGTGGAATGGAGAGTGGTTAGATGAGGATTGATGAGTGGAGTAGAACTTGGAGGAGGAATTTAGGCTATGGTGGACATGAGTCCATGAGAGGAAAGAGGAATGAAGAGCACACTTGGTGGAGGAGGATGACACTTGTTTCAACAAGATGCTGGAAGAGGCGAAGGAATTTTTTTTCCTCAGCCTAACTCGGCAATGAATTTTTCTACAGGTTGTATTCATCTTGAAAGGATAATTCTACTATTCAACTCGATTTTATGAGCCCATGCTCACAAACTTCTTACCTGATGTGTCTGATGCAAGAGCATCTAGGTGCAAGTGCGATCGAAATCAACATAAAATATTTGTTGGTTTTCTTTTCAATTTTGGGGTTTGTTATGGTCAATTTTGCATCTCATTACATTAAAGAAATTCAAGTTGGCACATATTTGGTGAAAATAAGAATTTTACGTGATCGTGGTTATTTAGCCCAGTAGATGGTTTTCACGAAAATAGTTGTTTTAGGATATCCATGAGGTTTGGTGACAAATACTTTTATAGGTATATTCTTGGATGTATTTCACCAAATGTGCAAAAAGAATCGAAGTGATATCTTTTACCATTTGGGATATTTCAATGCTAGAAGTTTATGTCGGTGGATTTATGGAAAGTTTAAAAAATCTCAAGATTATTGAAGGTTGTCAAGAAAAATCTTTTCCAGGGGATTTGAGGGGGTTATAATACACATATGAGAAAACTTTTAGGTGAAACAGAGAACTTTGAGTTTTCGCCTTTCCGGCACCTGATCCTGCGCATCTCGTTGTAGTTGCACAATGAATTTTTCCTTAGTTGATTTGAGCAGTTTCATGAAGGTATTTCAATTGATTCCTATTAGCCATTTGATGCAATTCAAATGTTGATTCCAGCATATAAGATGTATAATCTTTGGAGGTGAATTTTAAAGTATAAACATAAAGGAAAGGCATATTATTTATATTTAATAAACAGAAGTTAGGTACCTATTTTGGAGTGAGATTCCATGATTTATTGGATTCCATAAGGGTGCCTATTTTAGCCTTCAACGCCCCTTTAGAAATAGTTTTAAATTGTTAAAACAAAAGTCATCAATGCCAAGCAAGGCATGAGAAGAAGGAAAGGTTTCGACGCCATGTTTGAAGGCATTTTTTTTAAGATATAAAATAATGAAAAGAGGAAACCTTTGTGTGAAGTTTTCCAATGCATATGTAAAGGCTTTAATCTGTAAAACAAAAAGAGAAGAGAACACATATGTTAAGGGTCTCTCACGCCTCATGTGGAGGCTTTGAAAGCATAATATGATCTTTATAATGACTACAAACTTGATATAACACAACTTATTTTGTTCTGTGTTTCTACGTATTGTGTGTGGAAGGAGCTTTTTTGTAGATCTCAATCTAGCATCGGCATATTATTTTTTGTCCATCAAAGGTAGCAATCATAGAGGTGGGTTCAGATCAATTTGGGGCTACATAAAAGGCCTGAACTCTCACGAAAGAGGGAGAACCTGCATAGTAGAGGTAATGAGTTTGATTGAACATCTGATCTACACATAGAGGGAGAGAGAGGGGATGTGCAAAGGAGGGTGTGTTTTTTGAAAGGCTTGTGGCCTGTCTAAAAGGGTCGTAGCCTATGTAAAAGCCCATAGCCTTTTTTAGAAGGCCCACAATCTATCCTTTCTTGTAAGGCCTAACACCTCCAAAATCCTCACACATCTTCATGACTCTAACAGAAAACAATTCAGCCTGGTGCAAGCAGTTTGCATTTTTTTTGCTTTTTTTAAACTCCTATTTAGAAAGTGAATTGGTGGTTGAAGGCATCATTTTGAGCAAGGTAAAAGTTTTCTATTTTAAACCCAATTTTGGAAAGTGCTTAAGCGATTGAATGTGTCAAAGACATAGAAATTTGCCTACAGGAAAGCACTAAACCTCTGCTCGAAATCTGCTCATGTGAAAAGTGCCAAAACCCCTGCTCCAAAGATGCCTCTATCGAATCTATTCATATATCAAATTGACCCTATTTGGTGTGCTAAGGCATTCATCATAGGCACTTGATTTTGTAATTTACTGCCCCTATGGGAAGGCATCTCTAGCATCCCTATTTGGCGTCTCAAACCGCCCCTATTTGCAAGACCATTGGCAGTTGTTTACAAGGTCATTGGCAAGGCGTGAAGGGTTGTTTGCAGGGCATGAAAAGCTGATACAAAGGTGCTTGATTTCCCTGATTGGGCATCTAATAGAAAGCAACAATCCAGATCTGGTAGAAAGCATCCAAATTGATCTGTAGGTGTGTCTTTTTTTGCAAGGGAAGGCATTCAAATGAAGGAGCAAAGTCCAAGTCTCTAAAGGGACACGCTACTCAGATCTTTGCTTTTCTAAGTTTGGGCCAAAGCAGTTAAAGAGGTTTTCTTTTTCCTTTTCTAAAAATAGGAGGCCTTTTTTAGCTTGGAGGAGCTTTTTTGAGATATGAGTGCTATTTTTATTTGGAAGGCATTTTTTTATAATAGGTGTCTAGGGTCACTTATCCTGAGTTAAGTAGTTGCATGCCTATCTTTAGGCCACTACTATTCTCAAGCTTGCTTTCCTATTTTTGGCATGTCTATTCTTATGAGACTTGTTCTTATATGTACTTGTTCATGTGAGCAGATTGTGCCTTTGCTCGACTTATGTGGCTCGACTAGTGTTGACATTCATCCAAAAGATCCCAAAGTTCTCACAGGAAGAACATAGCCCATTGAGGGGCATGTGCAAGAAAGTTGATGTGAGAAGCAGAGGAGAGTTTCCTATAATTTTAAGAGACCAAATATATGCATATTTTATTGCAGATTTATATAACTATTGAAAGCATAATGTAATTAGTGACTGATTTGAATAAATGATAGAAGTTTGTTTGCAATTCTATGTATTGTGTTGAGAGATTGTGGAATTGAGTTGTTTGTAGTAGGAGCGAGTACCTCTTGCATTACAAAATTACTTCAATAAGTGTTCACCATGTTGCTTTTTTTATTCACTAAGTGGCATTTCAACTATCCTTCAATATTTTTAGGCTTTCAATATTTCTTAAAATATATGAAGTGCATAGGAAAGATATATAGTTCCTTGCAAATTAGTTGAGGTCTATTGAAGATCTTATTCAATAATCAATTATTAAAAAATTATATTCTATTAAAATATCCTACCTATTAGGCATTTCTTGTGCCCACATTTGTTTGTGGTGTTCTATCAATAATTCTCGATCTTTGTCTAAGTTTCCATATTTTGAAAACTCATAAATTGGTTGTTTAGAAGTTTTTCTAGTTAACACATCACTCATAGGTCTTCTGAGTAGCTTGTTAGTGAAAGTACACTAGCATTTATTTGTCTATTCATATCCACATATTAAGTGTGGTATATCACTTGTGCGGTCATTATAAAGATCATATTATGCTTTGATCAAATGACCCTCCAATAATTGAGTAGTTCTTGTAAGCACTAAAAAAGTGCATGAGCCTACATGGTAATCCAATGATGAGTTGTAGTCCTAAACATGTACATGTGAGCGTGTAAATTTTATCTCTCAATAGTATTCCTCTTGGCGATACATGGATTGATGTTCTTCACTTTTTTTGTACTTCTCTTGTACCCCAGCTAACCTTCTAAGGTCCCGCATCTTCACCAATTACCTATATTGACAATTCATTTTTGTCACATTCTAGCCCTGTCAACATAACCTACTTGCATCACGAGATGGTAAATTCACTTTCCCTAAGCCCCATTTAGCTATTTCAACCCTATAGAGGCCTCAAATTGACCTCCCAGACCATCTCCAATCATAAGTTTGAACATCCATTTCCTTAATTTTGGGTCGCTCACTTTGACTCTGAATCTCCCGAGGGTGACCCTGCCACTGAAGTGGATCCCCCGAGGGCAACTTGTCCTAGTGAAATGGGTGACCCACTCTCTTTAAGTCCAATAACTTGTCTCCGGGTCCTGAATTCATCTTTAGTCCCCTAGGTCCAATCCCAACCCCTAAAACCACCTACAAAACCTATTCCCTATGGGTCACCCACTTTGACTTCTGAATCTCCCAAGGGTGACTCTAGATTTTATGTGAATCCCTCAGGGTGACTTGCCCTAGAAAACTAGATGACCTTGTCGTGTTTTGACATGGATGTTATGTACATGGAAATGGGGACCAAAAGGGGGTCAAAAGTGGCCACTTTTTTTCTAAAAATTAGTAAAAACTAATCTTGGATGAGAAATTGAAGATAGTCACACTCAAAATTAGAAGATGTGATGTGAACAAGATTTGTAGTGCTTAGAATCTAGTTTCTAAACTAGTATTTTTTTTTAAATGGTGGAGATTAAGAGGTTCAAATAGGGGGAGCACACAAAGTGCTCTTGTTTTTGTCAAAAAAATATAAAATAGTGTATGGTGTGCTCCCCCTTAAATGTTGACCTTTTAAGTGTTTCACAAATTGCTTTAGTGGAAAGTTAGCTAGCATCATGTAGTTTATGACTGATTTTTCTATTAATTTTTAATGAATAATATGAATTTTATAAATTTTCAAAGTGGACACATCCTAAAGAATGAAAATTTGAGCGTGCTCCCCCCTAATTTTTTTGAAAACTAATAAAAAATCATTCTTTTTTCAATGTGTATAGAATAGAGTCTAGAATATAAAAATATGATTGTAGAAACCTAAAATTGACCATGTCACTTTTAGCACCTTATTGACACCACCTTGCAACACTTTGTGACACCTTTTATCCTAAGAGTCCCCTTTACCATATCCCTTACCCAAATTCATTAAATAAATATATTTATTTAATTAATTAATTTCCTCCATCACCTAAATTAAATTTATTTATTTAATCCATTTATCCCTTTTAGCCAAAATTAATTGAATAAATCTTATTTATTTAATTAACTTATCATCCCATCATACCCTCTCCAATAATAAATTAAATAATTTTATTATTTAAGTTAATTATTGAGAGTCACATGACTAGCTTGTCCTCATCCTTATCCACTTGCCACAATCAATAAATGAGTTTTTCATCTCCACCATTCATCTCATATTACATCTTCTAATCCTAGCCATTCACATAAGGATAAGCCCTAGAAACTTCTTTTGTTGCCCTATAAATCCTTATCCTTGTCCTAATGTGCTCTGAACCAATTCTAGCCATTGATCTAATCTTTTAATCCTAGCCATCCATCCTATCACTATATATATATATATATATATATATATATATATATATATATATATATATATATATATATATATATATATATATATATATATATATATATAAAGCCTCAACCAAGCCAATGAGACATCCAAATTCAAAGTATCATTATGTTGTCAAAATCCTCATAGATAGCTCATTATCATATCCATCATCTTTATCTAAGGTTATGCTGCAGAAATGAGTAATCAACATATCATATTATCAATCAATATCTAAGAGAACAAAGCTAGTGAAGCTTGGGTGCACTCTACTCCATTCTATGAAGTGTGAAGGGGTGATTTAAGGTGAAGGTATTGAGTTATATTGCATTATTTTCCATTATTTATCTTGGGTCGTTTTTGCATCCACATTTTTGGCATGCCCAATCAGACTGCACGTCCCTTGTCTAACCTTGGTTTTGTACGTTGACGATCTTTTATATTGCCGATTTTCTTTGTTTAGGGCTAGATCTATTGCATAGGGTTTTCTATTTTACACAGCTCATGAAAATATGAGATCTTAGATTCCTTGAAAATAGGACTTCGAAACCTTTCCAAAAAGTGGTTACATTAAATATTTGGATCAGTATTGAAGGAGTTATGATGATTTGAAGTTGACCTTGTGATTCTAATTTTTTTAAAAAAATTGACGTGCGACTTTTGAAAATAAGTTCATATCTTGCAATCTAGGTAAGCAAATGACATTCTATTTTTTGCAGGTAGATAGAAATATTTAAATCCATTTTTCTATATCATTCTTTTTTCATATCTATGGTAGAAATGGATTTTAATTTTTTTTAAACCCTAGTTTATAGCATAACTTTTATATATATAGTCCAATTTGAGAAATTTTTTTTTTTTATATTGATTAGAAAATCATAAGGGATCTCATGGTCATATCTATTTTGCTATTGGATGATGTTATTTGATGACTTTTGTAGGAGTTTATTTTTCAATCCTAACACTCTTTCAATGAAAATGTCATTTGGGCATACATTTTGCATATTAAATCGAAATCCAACAATTTTTGTTTTGAAATCGCATAGAAAAGTCATAATAAATATGTTGGTGACATCTAATTTGATGTATATTGACTATTATTTCTATTTCTTTGCATATTTATCCTTTTTTGAGCTAACTCTTGTTTGTAGGTTCACTTGTCAAAGATCAAATCTATCAAATTACTAACAAGTTTGTTGTAGGATCTCCCTTATCAAAGATATATATTTTCAAATATTGTGTCTTTTTTTGCTTAATGGGCTTGATTAGGACTTGAGGAGTGTGCCTCATCATCAGATCTAAGATGGATTTATAGGTACAATATTAACTATCTTATCTACCATTTTGAGCAAAATACTTGTTTGTGACATCACATTTGGATTTGGGCATAAAAGAAATAGTTTTTGCTTTGTTTTGTGAGATTGATTATTGTTGGAGGTGTGTGTATGCTCTTCCCTCGCATTGAAAAATGATCTTGGGAATCAAAAACACCCTTTGAACACCTTCATATTCACAACACACATTTTAATTTCTAAGGGTAAATTAACATTGTCTAGATGTGAGTCAAGTGCATGTGTGTATGCCCTCTCCTTGCACCACAAGGTGATCTTGGAGATCAAAAACACCATTTGATTCACTTTTTTCACCCTTTCTTAGGAGACCTGCCTTGGAGAGACACCCAATCCAAGAGGACAACCTCAACTCTAGTGTTCCAACAGAGTATAAAGAGTGGGGAGTGAATCAAATTACACACCTCTTAGAAGTTGGAATTTTTCCAATCGGGCTAAGCCCCCAAGAACTTTATACCTTGGAGAAGTGAAGGTGAAGGGTTGGTTACCCTCTTCTCCTAGCTACTTGGCATTATGTCACTTTCATTTCATAGATTTGGGCCTCACGTACCTTGTGTATATCGAAGACTCCCTTAGAGAGTTGTGCATCCTAGTTTAAGACCTCCTGGCCACACTCAATTGATTAATATTAGGCTTGTTCTTGTGTCTTGAGTGTCTTCATAAATTACAACAAATCAATTTTGGAAGTCAAGTTTGTCATTGTGTCTTCTTGTGTGTTTAAATAAAAATGCATTATAAACCTATATGCATGTATGTTTATGAAACCTATTATTTGCAATCTAGCCCAATGTCAAGCTTACACATTCCAATCACCTTTTAATCATTCATTTTCAATCTAATACACATTATCCTAATCACCTATCCACCTTATCCTAATTATCCTAGTCATCCCTTTCATCCTAATCACCTATCCACCTCATCCTATTGGAGTACTTGACAACACTGAGAGGGGGGGTGAATCAGTGTTGTAGAAACCAAAAAACTTTATTTATTTTATATCAAACTTTAAAAACATAATAAGTTGTTGATTTAGGCTTTATTAATGCAAGAGACTATGCATTAAAGAACTAAAAAAACAAGTATAAAGGACAAAAGAATCATGCAACAAATGAGACCATAAGACAAAGATTTTAGGAGTGGAAAACCCTCATGGGGTAGAACCACTCAATAAATGCCTCACTGGCTTATTCAAAAACATGCCTCATTGGATAAAAAAAAATGTCTCACTAACTTTTTATCATCGCCTCATTGGCTTGCCTTTATCACTGCCTCATTGGCATATCACAATCACATGAATACAATGGAGAATTTGAATCAATATAGAGGGTTACTCTGTTTCTTTACAATGCACATCTTGACCATCTCATTTATTTGAGATTCAAGAGATTATAACCAAAAACTATGCATATCAACTTAGGAATGCTTTTTCATTAACACTCTGCTATTATCTCAATGATAGTGTAAAATAATATCATCAACACAACACCAGGTGTTTACATCTTTGTCTTTTTATACTATCTTACATCTTGTCATTCTGCTCATCAAACAATTTAAACTTGTAACAAAACCATTCCAACGATCTCTGGCAGTTTACAACTGAAACAATAACTATCAAGATCAAGTGGTTGAATAGACCCATTTAGAAGAATGTAGAACCTTTCACAAAGCCTTTTACATTCATATATTTTCCAAACTAATTTATGTAATCAGAGAGAATAAGAAATGTCTTTCCAACTGGTAGTTACCAAAATTTAATCATATGAAAGCAAGATAAATAGAGTATTAACAAACTACCTTTAAGATCATTGCAATAGACCCTAGTGTTGAGTCATGTGGGTGTAACCTTCTCAAACCCTAACCAAACCAAAGAATGAGTTTATCAATAGTTTACAAACCCCTAACCTCAAACTTCAACTGTCTCAAAATAAAATGTTTGTCGTTCTTCATCTCATAACTATTTTTCAACAAAAAGATAAGTGACGTATATGAAACAACAAAGCTTATTTCCTTTTACTCATATTTCTGTGTTATGAGATTGTATTACAAACTATTCAAAAAAGGTGAATAAATTCCATAAGAACTCACAAAAGGAAAGGTATCACCTGAAAAAATTTGTTGTGCCTTTGAGCTCTACAAAGCCGAAAATAATTATCAAGCTCACTTGTAGCTCACAATAACCCAAGCATTGTCAAATCACAAAAAAAACCACATCATGATTATTCAAGATTTTCAATCTTTTGCATACAGTTGAAACCCTAGGTCGAAGGGTTTTATGTCGCTAAGTTTGACCTTATCAAATGAAGCTTCAAACAAACTTTTTTTTCCACTGTATACCCTGTTTACCTCCTAACCCAGTGTGCCCTAAAAAGGGCCAATCACAATAAACCATAAACACAAACTTTTTACCTATTGACAAGCCCGATACTTGCTTGGCAGGTTATTAACTTGAGTGACTGAAAATGCCTTTTCTCATTTTTTTTTGTTAAAAAATAAATCAATAACCTTTCACAAATTAAATGAGGATAACAATATGATGCCCATCATAATAAAGCTATCGACCAAGACTATGATCATAACCAAGTCAAAAACTTTAAACCACAACGTGCCTTCACACTTTGTCAATGATAAAATCAATAATAAATCATCATTTGTGTGGACCAAAACCAAGTATAATGTTAACCATTATATGTAAATATAATAACCACCAAATTTTGTCAAATTGTCTTTACCAAAGACAATAATAATAGCATTTTAAATAGAAAACTGAAACATAATGAAACTGATGTAACAATGTGCTGCCACCAAACAATATCACTGTAGCATAAAATATCAAATGCCAAGAGTGCAGTTACAAAATTAACCAAGTGCCAAATAATGTCACTGTAAACCACATTATGCAATTTTGAGCCCACTATAATGCACATCATGAATACCATCCTTTAACCAGCACTACCTATCATACCAAGTCAACCATATGCTACCAAACTCACTATCAAATATAACAATAACCAAATACCTCCGCCAACTGGCATGATACAACTGTCATACATAATTACAACTGTCACAATTGTTCAATATACCATAGTGCCACAAATCAGAGAGTTTGTGTATTTTTCATCAAGGACAACAAATGAGAGGGCAACACATCCCAATCATCCAATCTAATCCATATTATCCTAGTCACTTATCCAATCATCTTAATCCTATTCATCCATATATCATTGTAGTCATTCTTCTTATCCACCTAATCCAATCTCCATCATCATTCTATCATTGATCTTAATCCACATCAAAATCCACTATCCCTAATCCAATTTCATCCTACATCATTATCTTAATCTAACTTCATCCATTTGTACTAAATAATCCACATGAAAATACACCAATCCTCATCCAATCCTATCATTCATCATTTTCCTAATTGTCATCCATCTATTTGTCATATTCTTATCCACATCATATCTTATCCATATTATCTCTATATCAATATCCTATCCTACCACCAACATAATCTACTAGCCTAATCCACATCATAATCCATCATCAAATCCTAAACTAATCTATTTATCCCTCATACACAACCAATCATCCATCATACATCTACTTATCTCAATCAATCGTCCATTATCATCCCTTCTTCAACTAAGAACACCATGGATTCTTATGCTGAAATACAAGAGCTTAAATGTATCTATGATAATTTTGATCTTATCACTAAGGCACAATTTAGATATAACACCCGTCATATAGCCATGCTAGCACATCTCATCACTGGAGAGTCTTATGCTCTTATCACCTCAACATCACCATCCTATATGTCATCCCCATCAACTTCATACCAACTTTCATCCCCTTATGAGGCTATGTCATCACAACCAACCTACCACTCATATCAATCCAACCTATTCATCCCTCAAAGTTATCCAAACTTTACCTATCCATATATCTCTCCCAACCCACTTACCAAGTCAATCATATTGTAACATCCCGCCCCGCGAACCCCGAAGGGTAAGGGCCAAAAGAGGACAAGATAATTTTTTTTTGACATGAAGTGATAACATACACATAAGATGGTTGTCGATTCGATATGTTGACAATGTTCATGGCCAAGTATCTCCAAATACACAACCCACAGGAGAGGACTAAGTCACTCTCCAGAGGAACATTAATAAACTACATTCCTTTTAAACACTAATTCAAATGTTCCTAATCTCATTTCCAAATATAAACATGAATCCATAAACACCATATTATAAGCGGATCCGATACCCACACCAGAATCCGTAAGTCAAATAAGAGGCAACATCACATATCTTCTCATTACTATAATTTACATCATCTCTCGCAAGAGAGTACAAAATTACATAAAGGAATAAACAAGGACAATGGCATAGCCATGAATGATAAAATAATTGAATGGGTACATGAATGATAAATTAATAGGAAGAAAGAGAACATCTCCAATCTGGTGCACCAATAATCTGTTTACCCATCCCTAATGGTGGTGGCAACGCCTCCCAACCATGTGGACTCATAAGAGACCACCCCATCATGCTCAGAGATAGTCACTAGGCCCAAACAAAAGTAACAAGGTGAGGGTATACATGATGGCCAATACTCACATCAATCACAGAGCAGACATGGAAAACAATGCATAATGCCACAGTCATAACATAGAGATACTCATCAATATAATGTTAGGTGCTACTCACGACTACAAAGGTACAAGACTCTAGGGTGTAAATCAGATGGGGTGTCATGAATGCACGAAGGAATGCCACCACATGGAATCAAGTGCACCTCTTATATAGATGAGGAGACATATTCATGCCTGAATCAACGCCCCGTAGATGGATAACTTGACGTCCCACAGACGGATCGGCCTTCTCGTGTGCATCCTTAGCCTTTACAAGCACTCAAGGCCATGCACAAGGACTCATTATCCTAGACCTAAGCTCATCTCATTTAACCAAATGAGGTTCACTAAACCAAATTGAAATAATTCAACATGTAACAACCAATCATTTAACACTAATACCATGATAACTCATAATTCAACAGCTAAAGTCACTATTTTCCAACCAATTAACTATTTAATCAAAGACCTTAATTTGTTTACCAAAACCATATTAATAATTCTCAAAAGACAATGTTAACATACAAACAAGGAGTTTTAACCTATAAGTACATTCTTAAGCATTTTGTTAACTCTTACCAACATCAAATCTGGCCATGTACTCCAAAATTATCAGAATAGGTTAATTATGCAAAATGCACATAGGTATGTTTGGAACTGTAAATTATTGATTTGGTATTCTAGTTGGGGAAACTTATTCTACTATCAATGTGAGGTAAATAATATTCTTCTAAATGTTCCACTATGTTAATCAAATTAACTTGCATTACAATGGAAAAATCAGCCTTCAATGGCTTACAAACATGCCAAGAATGAAAACTCTAGTTATTACAACCTAAGAAACACATAAATCTGTTATGCACATGGATGGATGAACTCTTTAGTTAGTTTTTTTATTGTTCTGTCTATTCTCTTTCTTATCCCATGTTTCCCACTAATTTTGATTTTGAATGGTCGACCTCTCCTCATGACCTACTACTGACGTTTTCCCTTCTTGCATGAATATTCTCTGTTGCTCACAAACATGCGATAACATTCATTAACTCAAAGACGAAGGTTTCCACACGACTGGTTATTTAGCAGAAATATGGCCGTAATGAACAAAACGCAAAGCCACTCAATTGCTAAGTAAAGTTGTAATGAAAACCCTATCAGAGAGATCATCGTATAACAAAAGGTTTCATGGGACTTAGACCTCTTCAATCTCTATCATGGCATCCCATTTTTTTGTATATGGCTGCCCTCATTATATTCTCCATAGGGTTGGACCTCTATTTATAACCTAAAAATTATTAAATAGAAATCACATGCTCTATTTTTTTTTGAAAACCCTTCTATCTAAGAGTTCAGGAAATGGTTCAGCATGTTAAACAATATATTCCAGTAAAAGGGGCGATGTTAATATCCTGAAATGAAATAAATTTTGGCATATTTTCAATGAAGCTATGGGGTTTTAGTTATTCTGTAGAAAGGGAAACACAACAAACATGCTTTAGTTTTTGTGTTGGAAAAACAAAGAACTGAGGCAAATGCCTGGCATTTGATTCGTATTTGCATGCCCCTTCACTTCACCTCAAGTTTTGCAAACTGATATGCTCACCTGAGTTATTCCTTTCCAGGATATGCACCATATGGATTTGTTGAAAAGACTTTAGAAACTTTCATTCAAACGAAACTAGCGGTGCAAGCCAGCCTCCACGACCTTTACCACATCCTCACTGCCTGTGTTAGAGAACGCATAGAGAGGGTGAACAACTATTTGATAGAATGCCTCATAGAGATGTTTTTCATGGGCTGCGAGCATTGCATTTATGCACATAATGGATTTGATAAAAAGATGTTAGAAACCTTTGAGCAAAGGCAACTGGCGAGTGTAAACCCAGATTCCTAAACCTTTGTCAGCATACTTGCTGCCAGTGCTAAGATGGGAGCTATGGAACAGGGTATGGACATCCATCAAAATATAACAGGAGAGGATTCTTGTCAGCTATTTTAAGTTGTAGGTGCACTCCTAGACATGTATGCAAATTGTGGGAGCATAGACATGGCACAAAAATAGATTCACAAAATGCCTCAAGGAGCTATGCGGTCTCATGAACTGCAATGATTGTAGAAAATGCCCAAAATCCATTTGAAGAAATAGCTTTAGGAACTTTTAAGGAATGCAATTGTTGGCTATGAAGCCAAATTCCACAACCTTAGCTAGCATCCTCACTGCCCATGCCAAAATGGGGCTTTGGAACAGGGCAAGGACATCCATTTACCCTTTCTAGAAGGCAGATTTCTATCATATCCTCTCGTTGGAAATGCTCTAGTCGACATGTATGCAAAAACCCCCATGGAGGCATAGACTAGGCACCTCAACTCCTAGGTAGAATGCCTCCAAGTGTCGTCCTCTTTTCATCTGCCCAACATATATTTTCATGCATTTAATCTTTACCAACTTCCCTCTAAAGCCATCGAATGTGGCATGATCCCCGTCAAATAACATCTGACTTCTATTTATCATCCTGTAGACACTCCCTCAAAAAACATTAATACATTCACCTATCCCTCGAGGATATTTCTTCCAGCATTGACTTTCTTTCCTACGCTGCCCCATAGATATTTTCTGGCTACAGTATTAAATAAACTCATCCACATCAACAGCAGTTTGATCGCCCTCTCCAAGATATTTTCTTGGCTCCATTTAACGTTCTCACCAACCTTAATCAAAGAGCCACGACTTACAACTAACACCTCACATGACTTTCCTTGCCAACGTAGGAGGGTTGTTACACATATTACCTCATCCATACCACCTCAACCAACTATAACCAATTTCCACCCAACAAACCCTCATCCTAATTCATACCAATCCTTTAATCCATTAAACCCTTCAACCGCTTCATCACTATCTTCCTCTAACCTTCCAAATCCCATTCAATTGATCCTTATAATCCCTCCACAATATCCCTCCAACCCTCCTAATCCATTAGTCCACCTACCTCCCAATCCATCAAACCCTATAGTACATCATTCATTAGCTCCCCCATCAAACCTTCCAAGCCCTAATCAATTAGGCCATTCCTTAATCCACCAAAATCCTAAACCATCAAACCATCCATCTAATCCCAGTCTTAATCAATCCCCTGAAGATCACCCTCAAAATCGAATAATGCAAGAGTTTTCCAAAAGTCTTGAGAAGATGAAATTGATTGATCATTTTGTCAAAGCAAACCTAGATTATGTCTTCCAATTACTAGCTAAAAGAAGTGTCAAATTACCATCCAATTTTGACATTTCCCAAGTCATGAGCCAAAACCCTTCAACATCCACCCATAAAGACCTATTATCCAAAAATTCATCTCCTCCTCTTATCCATACACTAATCACAATCCCACTCTGATCACATCCTCTCCTATTATCCATCCACGTAACCATAGTCCCAATCCTACCACATCCATTCTTATTATCCATCCACCCTGATAGGCTATCTTGAGGTCCTAACACTTTAATTGAAAAATATTAGTTTATTGACTAGGGTAGTGTCCAAGGCTGTATGCAATAGGGAGGTTGGATATCTTATTGAGAAACAATTTTCTAATTCCTTTAAAAGATCTAAACAGTAGATGAAATTAAACATCAGGTATATCCTTCTACAGAAAGCATTTGAATTTCACAATAAAAATCATCAAAACTCTATACTAAAAAGTATGTAAAATTCTACACTAGAAAGCATGGAAGATTCTACACTAGAAAGCACATAAAACTCTACATAAGAAATTCATAAATGCAACTTCACTCGGGTTTTGAACAAAAAGAAATTCTATATTGTACAAAACATTCCAACTTTTGAGAATCATTAAACATCAAGTTAACTAAGGCAGATGCACCAAAAACATTTAGGCAACACAGAGTTCTGAAATAGCAACATACACAACAGTTTAACTAAAACAAATGCTCTAAAAACATTTAAACAACACACCCTGTAGGTTCACAACAAAAAACTAAACATAAAATAACTCCAGCTGAATAAAACATCCATTGAAATAAAAGTACGTATCTATTCTACAGTCCCACGAGTGGCCAGCTCTTGGGAGAAATTTGTCTCTAACTCAGGTCACATTCAATCATTTCCATAGCGACATGGTAACTCAATTCAAATCTTTATATTTTAGAAGAAATTACTCAGAACAAAACCATTTGCATTCATGGAAAAATTGCAGTACAGAACTATGATTATTTTAAAAAACTAAGGGATTGATTTTCATCCATCCATAGTATATAGTTATATCCATGTTTTGAGCAACAATTAAAAACTGAACTACATTCAAACTCCTAAATTTTAGATGGCAGGAAAATGCCATTTGAGGAAGTCTTATAACTAAAAAATAGAAACTTTAACTAGTGATGTCTTTTAAAACATAAAAAGGACTCTGAGTGGAGCCATAATATCTTTGGGTAACCAAGAAAAATAACAAAAATTAAACAGGGCCTTCACTTAATGCACACCTAAAATTTATGGTGCCCTTAACTTCCAATACACTTGACCTCAGCTGCATGAAGTCTACTTCTTTTGTAGGCAATGCATTAACCTGCACAATTACCCAACCCTACATGCCATTATATCAACATTTACAAACTAATTTCAATCAATTTTTGAAATAAAGCTTTGTACAACATTTTATTAAAAATAGATAAATATTGCTTATAAAAATAAATAAAGTGGCAAGGTTAGGGGATTGGGAAATGCACAAAGGGTTATTTGTTTCATCAAAGAAATGAGGTTATTTATACCTCATCACACCTGATCCTAATCCTAATCCTATGGCATATACCCTTATTGTCCATCCTTTATATTACCCATCAATCCATACATTTATGAAGGATATGATCCAATGGCTACTAGCAAGGAATCAAGCACCCCCATGTAATCCAACGTCTATCCATGAACCCATCCAAAAGCCTCCTAGTCCCATACAACCACCACTATGTAATCCCAACTTCCACTCACCCGATCCTAATCCTAATCCTACAACATCCACCATTAGTGTCCATCCATTATATTATCCATCTCATGCCTCTCCTAATCCATCAACCCCTACACTTATGAAGGATGTGATCCAATGGCTATTAGCAAGGAATCAAACACTATCATGCATTCAAATACCTATCCTTGAACCTACTAAAGAACCTTCAAATATCATACCCATCCCTCCAAAACCATCATCAAGTCTACCACCTATTCATCCCATTGAGGAGCCCTCTACCGCAAGTCCAAGTCAAGCCCCATCATGTACTCATGTTATTGAGTCCATATAAGAGTCTTCCATTTCCATCCAAAACCAAAAGTTATCTCAAGAGCCTAGTACAAAGCATGTGAAAATATTGACCCCTCATCTTGATCAAGATCTAAACATCTTACTTAATCTCATACTTGATCCCTTACCATCATATGATCAACCTATCCATAACCTATATCTTCTCTATGATCAAGATATTATCTATGACCAAGATCCTATCCATGATCAAGAGATTATCACTCCACCCATCCATAATCCCACAACCATCCATGAGCAAGACAGAAAAATTAATCCTATCCATCATTCCACTAATCCTATCCCTCATCCACCAACATCCACTTCCCTTAATGAGACACTTGGTCCTCAAGAAAACATAGACAATCAACTTCTTAATGAGCATAATGTTGATCAAAATAATCATGGTCCTTCACCATCCTCTATTTATCCCATTCCAAATCCATCCTCCTATCCTCTTGGACCCAACACCTTCATCCATAGTGGCTCTTTTTTACAAGAGGAACATCTTCTATCCACCACCCCACCTTCTCCATCTAATAATGGACTCGTGTCTTGTTTCCTAAATGACAAACATCCTATTGCACATCACATACTCCAAACCATGAACTATCAAGGAAAAGGCTTAGGCCTTCATGAACAAGGTATCTAGGTGCCCATCCATGTCAAAATCCCTTCATGATCTCATGGCCTTGGATATACATCCCAAGGACAACAATCCAAATATGTTGGTACCACCTCCATGCCTTCTAAATCCACTTCTTTTAATCCCAAACCCTGTGCATCCCATCACACCTCCAAATCATATGTTGGTATCCCTCCTCCATTATCATAAAAAATCCCAAAAGCATGTGACCATACATCTTCCTCCATCCACTCTACATCCACTTCTCTCAACAACTAATATTCCTATCCTCACATCCCCTCATCATTTCATCCATAATTCCATTAATCCCTCCATCCATAAATTCCACTCCCTTAAAACCCCTAACATTCCTAACCTTGATCAACGAATGCACACATCCTCTAAACTTGAAGCTATCACAAAACCCATGGAATTCAAAAGAAAAATTTGGATGCCTCCCCACATAATGCAGAAACACCATCAAATCCTAAGAATGATCATTCCATAAGGCGTGGATCTATAACATCAAAGAAAAATCCATCCAAAAGGTTGCAAAACCCCACACCTCCAAAAGAAAAAACTAAAATGGTGTGGGTACCCAAAAAAATATTAATCCAAGTGGAGCATTGCAACACCACTCCATCTAAAAATCTCAAATTCCTTCTTCTCACACCCAATGCAAAAATCATAAAAATCCTAAGTCCATTCGGGTTCCTAAATCCATCATGAATTCTAAATATCCATTGCTTCCTACACCTCCTCCAAATCAAAAGCTTCAACTTCCATCATGGTGCATGCAACCATTGGTCTTGGTTCCTTTCCATTCCATGACATTTCCACATACCTCCATCTCCCCATCTTATATTCGCTATCCTACATATCTCCCTTCACACATGTATGGTCCATGCTTTCACATAAGCCCTTTCTTCCATCTCCATCAATGTATCCATCTGTCATTCATATTATCTATCCTATCCATTCCATCTTCCCCCATCCATCTATAATTCACCTCATAATCCACTATCCTCCATCCATCCTTAATCCACATCATAATCCACTATCTTTATCTCCATCCATTCCATCTTCCCACATCTACCAACATCCATGTGTATAATGACACTTGACATGGTCCACGTGTGACATCCATTTATAAAGGGACACTATCACCTTTCATGGAACTAGATGCTTGAGTCTCCATCCTCCATTTATCTCTTTCCCCCCATTCACCTATCCCATCCAAAAAAGACAAAAAATCCCAAAAAACAAAAAAAAATCAAAATAGCCAAAAAAATTCCAAGTAATAAATCCAAATACAAGTCATCCTTAATCTATACCAATCCAGCCAAGAAATCTAGCCAAATTATCCAATTGCATCTTTGGTTTTGTTTCCAATCTTAAATTGTTAACCCAATCAATCAATCAATCAATCATCATCATCATAAATGGGATATATCATTCCCACATCCTTGTGTTGATCTAGGGATATATTGCTTCCTACAATGACAACACTATCTTAATAATTAATAAATCAATCATCAGTTTTCAGCTTGATAGGGGTAATACATTGTTTGTTTTTGAATCATTTGTGCATGCTTTCTTGCTTGTGTGTGTATGTTATCATATTATCTTTCATCTGTATCAAGTCATTACAACATATTACTATAATTCAACATCATGGTCTTCCATATCATAGTACCCAACAACATATGTTTCCTTGTGACCTTTTATCTTTTTTTTGCATCAGTCCTTTCATGCACACGACACACCATCGCCATGGTCTTTATACCTTGGTGAATAATGTCTAGTGCTATATCAAACTATATTGTTTCTCACCTAATGCAACATAACATATTATTCATCCATTTCATCTTTCCTCCCTTTTTTTATTGAATCCCTTCCATCCATTTCAAGAGTCTACATGTGTTCTTCCAACTTGCATATCCTCTCTAGGGGCTATCCCATCCTTACATTATTCCTCCTTGTCACTCCTTCAAGTGGCTAGGGCATCCTTTTCTATGATGCCCCGTCATGCAACCCTAGAGTGTTAGACAAACAAGTGCCAATTTTACAGAAATATTATTTTTTGAAGCAAGTAAATGCATTATACATTAAATATAATTACACTAATAACAACATTAAATGAAATGAATAGCTAACAACTCTAGGGAACATGACTGCATCAGATAAGATTATAACATTACAAGTGATATGCATCATAATACATTATACATTTGCAAAGATGAACAATTACAAAGGTTCAATACAAGATTAAAACACCGATTACATCGGCTTACAAAATAGTACAATTATGAATGTATACTACAACTCCGAAGGTGTAGAAATATCAGGAACTGGAACACTTCTGTACTGAACTCAAACCATAACATCCAAGAAGACCAATGGATAGCTCTACCTCCCAACCATGTGAAACCTTGAGGTCCACCCCTTCGAGCTAGGAGATAACAATGAGGTTCCACTAGGTCAAGATTACAACAATGAATATAACCACAAGATACAGACTCCATGCAGACAAAATAGAATAACAAGACTGCACAGAAAAAATAGTACTCGTCATAACAAGACAAATCATTAAGACAAGTATGCACTCCAGAGGTAACAACAAAAGATAAAGAGGAAGTAACTGGACTGCAGTAAGGAGAGTGTCATCGCATGGTCCTAGCATGGGTTACCCAGGCTATCTCTCTTTAGAAGCTGGTCCCCATCTATGGTTACCCTGGCAGCCTTTCTCTAGGTACCAGCCCCATAGGGTGACACATATAGAGCCATCCTATCCTCCAATGGAGAGAAGAACGTTGGCCTTGCCAACCAGGCCTTCTCATCCCATCCTTAGCCTGCGAGAGCACTCAAGGCATGGGTGAAGCATCTTACTTATCTTGTTATGTAATTTACTACCCTAACCCTCCTAAATAAATTATTAACTTATCACTTGCTTACAACTTCCATGGGGTTACCCAGGCAGCCACTTTGGGCACTGACCCCACCATGAAAGCCACTCTCCTAGCAATCTCCAACCAACCATCCAAAACCAATAACATGCAAGGACAAGGGTTACAAGAGATTCCAATCCATTACATAAGCCATTCAACTTTGACCACAACAATAAAAGTTCCCTTATCCCCTTCAAAACTCGAAACAATACATCATTGGAATAGATTGACACAAATAACAAGTTGAAACCCAAGCAGTTAAGCCTCTAGAGTCAGTAAATTGAATTCTTTACCATGTTACAAAAGTACCCTTCTTGATATGGAAACTAGGCTTAGACGACTATGATTTTCCTTTAGACCAAAATAATTTAAGGTCAACAAGGGTTAAAGAGAAAGGAAAATAACTCAATACCATCATTATTACAAGTTGATAATAATATACAATTTTGTCCCAAGGGCGACCTCATACCATTTCCGGATAAGGTTTGCGAAAATGAAACACTTCAACGAAAAGGTTAATACAACATTACAACCTAAAACCAAAAATATTCTTACTTCCTTCCAAAGACACGCATTAATGACAAGAAAGAGCTCCAAACCTTACAAGACACTAAACCTACTCAAGAAGAATACTAGTTACACATCATTAGATTAAAACGATGACAATTTTCATTAAAACGACAACAATTTTAAGGAACTATTTGAAATCTTAATTTCAATCATTATGAAAAGAGGTAACTTATATCTAGTCAACCAACTTCTTCATACAGACATTAGTATAAACCAACTACTGATACCAAATGTAAGATTTTCAAGCTCTAATACTATCCTACTCTACATTTTACTTAACACACCCATAACAATTTTGATCATTTAAAGCACCATCACCATAGTTTTGACTAATACAAGACAAAATTCAATTATATGTTTAACTATAATTTTCTATATAACCAAGCGTAACCTCCCTAATATAATGTAATGTAATACCATTAAGCATGGTAAATATATCTATTTTAGTCTATCATTGAAATATAACTAAGAATCTATTTTCCAAAATAATTGAGACATCAATAGAACACGGATAAAATCTTATTAAATTAAATTCTATTCTAATATCTTCTTACAACCCCATAATTAATTTTGTTACAAGAGCTTATAAAAACATTAAACTAAACACAAGGCATACGAGGATCATAGAATTTGGCCCTACCATTGAATTGCTCTAAGATAATCACTAGAGTCACCAATTACTAATCTTCCCAAGTCTAAATCGAGTAGATGGAACCCTAAGGAAAAACAAATCATTGTCAACCACAGTCTATCAAGAGTAAGGGAGTGTTGATACCTATGAGTTCAGCTAGATTCAACCGACGCCAAAGTATTAAGGTAACTTAACATTCAACCTCCTAAATCTAAGGTTTGACAAATGGTTAAGAAGATAAGTAAATACTGTCTAAAAGGACTCAACGATCGACCGACTCTGGCGGAGCGAAGACAAGCACATCGATGATAAGATTGGCATATGCCGTCTATATTGCTGATGATACCTCTGTTCAAGCAAATAGAAATCGCTGGTCTAAAACAGAACAAGGAAAGTTTCTAAGACAACAAATCTGCCATCATCTGATACATATAACACATCTTTGACAGTGACCAAGGCAAAACAAACAAGTTATAGAGATTGAGCGTTGAACCAGAATTGGCTCAAGGAAAAAGAATCGGAGGGCACGACAAGTGAGGGTTGCCGTCAACAATGAAAAGGAGACAGGTTTAGTTTACCATCCTTAGCCGATGGATTGTTAGGGCCATAGAGGGAGAGGCACGTCGTAACTAGGGGTGAACGTGGTCGCATATAATAGAGAGGTCATTACATATTTTGGTAGCGATACTATGCAGAACGAAATATCAGGTCGACAGTCCCTAAGGTCGATGTGAAGGCAACTAGCCAAAGGATTCTATTGAAGCTGCAGATTCTTCCTCGCACTAGTTTTCAAATGGATCACATAGGAGCTTAATTACCACCTTCAAGGAGAACGACAGGGTAGCAGAGGGACACATGATTCGGGCTTATATCTCCATAGACCCACAAGCCTTACATCAGAAAAATTGACACCCAAGAGACACAATGAATCGGTGGGAAAACAGTAGGGAAAAGAGATTTCAAAGACAAGATAACCTTAATACAACAAGAACCCACATGCTCAAATTTAACTATAGGGTGAAAATTACAGTTAATCCCATATGAGGAAGAGGTTTAGTGTTGCAGTGAGATGGTTTTGCAAGCTAAATGTTTTTGCCAAACCTTTTGTAAGAGCATCCAACAAGTAGCAAAATGATTATAAAGATGAAAAGGATGAATTACAGATCAGTTTCATATGTGGAGCTAGAATGTTCCGGAAGATGACTCAATGTCGAAAGCAACTAGACAACAAAATATTCTAATTCCTTAGAGCTCAACATAAATAAGAATAAAGAAATTCACAGAATTTAACTATGCAGCAAGACATACCTGTACTTTTCATGCTCCAAAAATTGAATCCTTCTCCAGAACTTCTCTCCCTTCCTCCGAATGATTCCTTACCAAAATTCCTCCTAGAAACAAAATAGCCCCTAGTCATAAATGGCCACTAACACCAAATCCATTCCCGAGAATCCTCTCCACTAGAAAAATTTAAATTTTTACTAATCTTAGAGATTCCCCACTCTGGAATCATAAATGACAACTAACCACCCTTTAATTACTCCGCAGAATGATTCTATTGATAACTATATATATTAATGAGTAAAAATAAAGCTTTTGACCCACATAAATTTTACAAACATTAGAATAGTTAATTAATTCTGCATTAAAATTTACTTAATTAGCTTCCACCAAGAGTATTCCAACTTTACGACTGAGGAAAAGTATTATAATGTTTGACAATAATACATCATAATAATACTGATCCATTACACATACTAGAATACACATAGGCTGACCAATCAGGGACCCAACAATAAACCTACAAACCACAAGATGGCCATCAAACTAAAAATTGAACTGACCTAGGGGATAAACCTCATGTTAGCTCCATCAACGTTATCCATTGGTGTAAGGGCCCGCTCAGACCTGCTAGAGTCGAGGCCCAATACCTGCAACCTGCATAAGAATAATAGGTTGTACACGATCAATTGCATATATATCAAACACACACAGAGTCAGAGAATCGCAGCATAGTAGGGTGCTCGAAACGAGTAGTACTACACTGTCCCTGCCCTGAAACAAGACTATAAACATTTTTATTTAAAGTCAAATATCAACAAATCGCATAAAACATGATAATATTAAACCATTACTAATCATGTCAATCTCATCATAACTGGAATAACAATAATGTCATCATAAACTCATAACACATGTTAAAATTATATCAGTCGAACATAGTCTATCATGATCATAATAAGCATAAACCATAAGCCTAATAACTCAATTGTCTCAGAACTATCTAAATGCAATGGAAGAACTAACAACTGTCTCAGAACTGACAAAGAGTAATGTGAAACTAGCAACTATCACAAGCCAAAAATGAGGAGCATTACATCCTCCCCCTAGAGTCAGGATTACTCTTGGAAGCCTAAAAATAAGTAAGGGTGTAACTCTCTCATCTTGGAAGCATCCTCCCATGTAGCAGAAGTCTCGTCATTAGGATCCCACTGGACCCTGACCTGCTCCACATCTCTGCCCCTGAGAGCAAGTCTCCTATACTGTAGAATGCCTATAGGCTCCAAAGCCAACTGCCCATCCTCTACCTGTAGAGCAGTCCAATCAAGAACATGAGCAATATCTGGATAGTAAGGTCTAAGTATAGAAACATGAAACACATCATGGATACATGAAAGGCTGGGCAGCAAAGCAAGATGATAAGCAACATGATTGATCCTCTCCAACACCTCAAAAGGTCCAATAAAGCATGGTGCTAGCTTAGAGCCCTTTCCATAGCGGATCAGACTATTTCGTTGTCGCACATGCAAGAACACCCGATCCCCAACTGAAAACTATCGATCGACTCTATGAGCATCTACATACTTCTTCTATTTGTCCTGCGTTACCACCAAATGCTCTCTAATCCTCTTGAACTGCTGCTCCATATCTCTAAGCATATCTGGACCTAGAAGAACTCTATTCTCGAGACGATCCCAACTTTGAGGGATCCGACAAGGATGACCATACAGAGCCTAAAATGGAGACATGCCGATAGAACTGTGATATCCATTATTATAAACAAACTTCACCAGATACAGGTAGTCCTCCCATCGGGTCTGTCAATCCATCACATACATCCTAAGCATATCCTTGAGAATCTGATTAACCCTCTTGGTCTGTCCATCAATCTCAGGATGATACGCTGAACTAAAGTTTAGCTGTGTCTCCAAGGCATGCTGCAGAGAAGTCCAAAGGGTTGAAGTGAAGACTAGATCCCTATTGGAGATGATCCTACAAGGAATCCCATGAAGTCTGACTATATCCTCCATGAACACTCTAGCCACTATAGAAGCATTATAAGAAGATCAGACATGAAAGAAGTGAGCTACCTTCGTCAACCTATCCACCGTGACCATAATGGCATCGTGTCAATGGGAGGATACCGACAAACCAACAATGAAGTCTATCAAAATGATGTCCCATTTCCACTCTAGAATCAAATGAGGCTGCAAAAAACTTGTAGGGTACTGATGCTCCGCCTTTACCCTCTGACACTCAAGACATCTCAACACAAAATCAGCAATATCCCACTTCATGCCACTCCAAAAGTATAGCTGACATAGATTTGCATGCATCTTCTTGACACCTAGATGAGTAGAATAAGGTGCCCGATGCACCTCTGATAACACTAGGGTATGAAGACCCTCCGAACTAGGAACATAGATATGACCTAAATGTCACAAAAGACCATCTGGCTCAAGAGAGTAATCGGAAAATCTACCCTCTAAAGGTCTACCAGACTCAATCTCAGACTTCACCTCCTAGCACCAACTGTCGGTAGGAAGTGTTGTGAGAATCTGACCTCTCAAATCAACTGTGAGAGAGAGCACTGAGATCTCATGTCTATGACAACTAAGAGCATCTTCTACCACATTCTCTTTACCCTAAATATACTTGACCTCAAAGTCATACTCGCACAAGAACTCCATCCAACGCCTCTGCCTTGCATTCAAGTTTGGCTACGTAAAAATGTACTGCAAACTACGATGATCACTGTGTAGCTCAAACCGATGCCATAAGAGAAAATGCCTCCACCTCACTAAGGCATGCATAACTGCCACTAACTCCAGATCATGAGTGGGATAGTTCAATTCGTGATCCTTGAGTTTGTGAGACTCACAGGAAATCACGCGACCATCCTACATCAAAACTACTCCTAAACCCTCCAAAGAAGCATCTGTACATACAACAAAGTCCCTGATAGGATTAGGAACTGCTAAACTAGGTGCACTGGTCAATTGCTCCTTAAGGGTTTGAAAAACTGCCTGACACTGCTCTGACCAAACAAACTTCTTCCCTTTCCTCTGAAGAGAATTAATAGGATGAGAAATCCTTGAAAACCCCATAACAAAATAGCGATAGTAGCCTACCAAACCCATAAAGCGGACCTCAGAAACATTAGTAGGTGCAGGCCAATCCATAATAGCTTGGATCTTTGAAGGATCCACCGCAATACCCTCTCTAGAGATGACATGACCCAAATACTTCACCTCTGTCTAAAAGAATTTGCACTTCGACAAATTAGCATAAAGCTGATTTTCTCTCAGACACTGCAATACCTGACGCAAATGCTCCTCATGCTCCTCCATAGTCCTCGAATAGATCAATATATCATCTAGAAATACAAGGACAAACCTGTCAAGATAAGTGCGGAAAACACCATTCATCAGGCTCATGAAAATTGAAGGTGCATTCGTCAATCCGAATGGTACTATTGTGAACTCATAATGCCCATAACGGGTACGAAATGCCATTTTATGAACATCTACCTCAAATATCCGCAACTAATGATATCCTGACTTAAGGTCAATTTTAGAAAACACCTTGTCTCCCTTAATCTGATCAAACAAATCATCAATCTGAGGCAAGGGGTATCTATTTTTCACTGTCACCTTATTGAGTTGTTGATAGTCAATACATAGCCACAGAGATCCATCCTTATTTTTCACAAAGATCATAGGTGCTCCCCAAGGAGAGACACTAGGTTGAATGAATCCCTTGGCTAACAACTCCTACAAATAAAGTTGGAGCTCCTTAAGCTCCTGAGTTGGTCATCCTGTATGGAGCTCGTGAGATGGGCTCTGCATCGAGAACAAGATCAATCCTGAAGTTGATGTCATGCTTAGGTGGCATCCCCAAAATCTCAAAAGGAAAAACATCAACATACTCCCTCAATAGTGGATGATCGTCAAGAGATGCCTCTCGACTCTCTTCCATCTCCAAGTCACTAATTGACATCGTAGAAAGCTGACATCCCTGATGCATACATCTCTTAAGCTGCATAGTGGAGATCATACGTAGGGAAATAGGTCTCTGAACTCCTACAACCTCCACCTCTGCACCAGAATCATCCACACATCTAACAGACTTATGCCGACAATTGATCACTGCTCGATGGGCCTCTAGCCAATCCATCTCTAATACTATATCATATGAACCAAGGGGTAGGATGCAAAGGTCTATAGTAGTAGATAGAGAGCCAATCCTCAACTCACAACCGAGCACTAGAGACTCAACTGTGACCTTAGCCCTAGAAGCTAACTCAACCTGTCACCTATCATCCTGCTTTGTTGCCACTAAGCCACAACGCTCCACAAGAGAAGGAGATATGAATGAATCAGATGTACCAGAATCAAAGAGAACATAAAAACCAACACCTCGCATGAAACCAGAAGTCTCCACTATGGTGCCTTGATGCTCTGCCTGATGGTTATCAACCACTGCAAAGACTCTGTGTGATCTGCTTACATCACCAACCGTTGGCTCTGAACCCACCGATCGATGTCTAAACCCTAAAGTACTCCTCTGAGGACACTGTCTAGCAATATGGCCCTATTGGCCACAAGAGAAGCACTTGATGCCTCTACCAAAACTGCCACCCTAGAAAGCACTAGACTACTAGAAACTACCCTTGTTCGTTGCAGACTGTGTACTCTAAGCTGGCTGATCAAAGAGATTGTGCTTATTACGCTGCCAAGACCAGTCTTTCTTAGACTAAAATCTATTACCTTGCTGAGGCTGATAATTCTTTAGTTTAGTCTGAGAGTGCTGCTGTCACCCACCCTTTGAGGGTGCATGAGATCCTGATGCCTGAGTATGTCCACCACGCGAACCAAAACCTGAAGAAGGTGCACTACCAATATGCACACTTGTATGCCCACTGAGTGCCATAGCCAAATTCCCCTCCACTAACTGGGCCTTCTCCACTGCCACCTTCATAGACTTAGGTTTGAATACATGAACCCGTCTGCTAATCCAGACATTCAGGCCCCTGATAAAATGCTGCACCAACATAGACTCATCATCTCTGATACTCGCATACTACTTGAGCTCATAGAATCTGTGCTCATACTACTCAACTGACATGGCCATCTGCCTTAGCTCATGGAACTCATCTGTACGGTGCTACCTCCAATGCTCAAATACGAAACGGGCTCTAAATCTCTCTAAGAACAACTCCCAAGAGATAGTGCTAATGTCCAAGTGCAGCTTCTGCACCTCCAACCGCTACCAAGTTGAAGCAAAACATCAGAGATGTAAAATAGCACATCTGGCTTTGGTGTTGTTGCCATAAGGATGCATGGCGAAACACCTGCCTAAATCCAATAACCAAGTCTTTGCCTCTAGACCACTACCAGGTCCATCAAAGGTGGGAGGGCGTGCCCTCAGTAGATCTCTCATATGGCTGGCTAGTGTGGCCTCCTGCTCAGCTATCAACTCTCTCTGCCTGGGTGATCTCTCTTTTTCCCTAGGCTCTGGCTAGTCTACCTCCTGACCCCCTCTAGGCTACTCAACCACCTGTCTAGGGCCTAAATGGGCAAGGGCCTCCTCAAGTAACTGTCGTAACTGGGCTCCCTTAGGTTGGTCCTGACCTTCCATATTCTGACCCCCACCTTCATGGGCACTCTCATGATGAGAACTGGGAGGAGGGGTGCCGCCACCACCTCTCCCACGACCCCTACTTCTACCATGACCTCGATCCCTACCTCTAGGCATCTACCTACAACACGAAAAGATGATTTATTACACACAGAAAGGAAAACAACAGCGATGAAGTTAATCTACAGAGTTTAAGCACTAGGTCACATAATGGGCTCAGTTATAACCAGAGTACCCATTGTTTAAACCTGGCTCTAATACCAAATGTGATGCCCCGTCATGCAACCCTAGAGTGTTAGACAAACAAGTGCCAATTTTACAGAAATATTTTTTTTTAAGCAAGTAAATGCATTATACATTAAATATAATTACACTAATAACAACATTAAGTGAAATGAACAGCTAACACCTCTAGGGAACATGACTGCATTAGATAAGATTATAACATTACAAGTGATATGCATCATAATACAACAAAAGAGTATTACAATATACATTTGCAGAGATGAATAATTACAAAGGTTCAATACAAGATTACAACACCGATTACATCAGCTTATTATGAATGTATACTACAACTCTGAAGGTGTAGAACATATCAGGAACTGGAACACTTCTACACTGAACTTGAACCATAACATCCAAGAAGACCAATGGATAGCTCTACCTCCCAACCATGTGGAACCCTGAGGTCCACCCCTCTGAGCTAGGAGATAACGATGAGGTTTCACTAGGTCAAGGTTACAATAATGAATACAACCACAAGATACAGACTCCATGCAAACAAAATAGAATAACAAGTCTGCATAGATAAAATAGTACTTGTCATAACAAGACAAATCATTAAGACAAGTCTGCACTCCAGAGGTAGCAACAAAAGATAAAGAGGAAGTAACTAGACTACAGTAAGGAGAGTGTCATCACATGGTCCTAGCATGGGTTACCCAGGCTATCTCTCTCTAGAAGCCGGCCCCCATCTATGGTTACCCTGGCAACCTCTCTCTAGGCACCGTCCCCATAGGGTGACACATGCGAAGCCATCCTATCCTCTCATGGAGACAAGGAGGTCAGCCTTGCCAACTAGGCCTTCTCATCCCATCCTTAGCCTACGAGAGCACTCAAGGCATAGGTGAGGCATCTTACTTATCTTGTTATATAATTTACTACCCCAACCCTCATAAATAAATTATTAACTTATCACTTGCTTACAACTTCCATGGGGTTACCCAGGCAACCACTTTGGGCACCGACCCCACCATGAAAGCCACTCTCCTAGCAATCTCCAACCAACCATCCAAAACCAATAACATGCAAGGACAAGGGTTACAAGAGATTCCGATCCATTACATAAGCCATTCAACTTTGACCACAACAATAAAAGTTCCCTTATCCCCTTCAAAACTTGAAACAATACATCATTGGAATAGATTGACACAAATAACAAGTTGAAACCCAAGCAGTTAAGCCTCTAGAGTCAGTAAATTGAATTCTTTACCATGTTACAAAAGTACCCTTCCCGATATGGAAACTAGGCTTAGATGACTATGATTTTCCTTTAGACCAAAATAATTTAAGGTCAACAAGGGTTAAAGAGAAAGGAAAATAACTCAATACCATCATTATTACAAGTTGATAATAATATACAATTTTCCCAAGGGCGACCTCATACCATTTCTGGACAAGGTTTGCGAAAATGAAACACTTCAATGAAAAGGTTAATAAAACATTACAACCTAAAACCAAAAATATTCTTACTTCCTTCCAAAGACATGCATTAATGACAAGAAAGAGCTCCAAACCTCACAAGACACTAAACCTACTCAAGAAGAATACTAGTTACACATCATTAGATTAAAATGATGACAATTTTCATTACAACGACAACAATTTTAAGGAACTATTTGAAATCTTAATTTCAATCATTATGAAAAGAGGTAACTTATATCTAGTCAACCAACTTCTTCATATAGACATTAGTATAAACCAACTACTGATACCAAACGTAAGATTTTAAAGATCTAATACTATCCTACTCTACATTTTACTTAACACACCCATAACAATTTTGATCATTTAAAGCACCATCATCATAGTTTTGACTAATACAAGACAAAATTCAATTATATGTTTAACTATAATTTTCTATATAACCAAGTGTAACCTCCCTAATATAATGTATTGTAATACCATTAAGCATGGTAAATATATCTATTTTAGTCTTTCATTTAAATGTAACTAAGAATCTATTTTCCAAAATAATTGAGACATCAAAATAACAAGGATAAAATTTTATTAAATTAAATACTATTTTAGTATCTTCTTACAACCCCATAATTAATTTTGTTACAAGAGCTTATAAAAATATTAAACTAAATACAAGGCATATGAGGATAATAGAATTTGGCCCTACCATTGAATTGCTCTAAGATAATCACTAGAGTCACCAGTTACTAATCTCCTCAAGTCTAAATTGAGTAGATGGAACCCTAAGGAAAAAAAATTGCTGTCAACCACAGTCTATCAGGAGTAAGGGAGTGTTAATACCTATGAGTTCGACTAGAGCCAACCGACGCCAAAGTATTAAGCTAACTTAACATTCAACCTCCTAAATCTAAGGTTTGACAAACGGTTAAGAAGATAAGTAAATATTGTCTAAAAGGACTCAATGACCGACCGACTCTGGCGGAGTGAAGACAATCACATCGACGATAAGATTGGCATCTACCATCTATATTGCTGATGACACCTCCGTTCGCACAAATAGAAACCGCTAGTCTAAAACAGAACAAGGAAAGTTTCTAAGACAACAAATCTGCCATCATCTGATACATATAACACATCTTTGATAGTGACCAAGGCAAAACAACCAAGTTACAGAGATTGAGCATTGAACCAGAATCAGCTCAAGGAAAAAAATCTGGAGGGCATGATAGGTGAGGGTTGCCATCAACAATGAAAAGGAGACATGTTTATTTTACCATCCTCATCCGATGGATTGTTTGGGCCACAGAGAGAGAGAGAGGCACGTCGTAACTAGGGGTGAACATGGTCGCATATAACAGAGAGGTCATTACATATTTTGGCAGTGACACTATGCAGAACGAAACATCAGGTCGATAGTCCCTGAGGTCGACAGTGAGGGCAACTAGCTAAAGGATTCTATTGAAGCTGTAGATTCTTCCTCGCACTAGTTTTCAAATGGATCACATAGGAGCTTAATTACCACCTTCAAGGAGAATGACAGGGTAGTAGAGGGACACATGATCCGGGCTTACATCTCCACAGACCCACAAGCCTTACATCAGAAAAACTAACACCCAAGAGACACAATGAATTAGTGGGAAAATAATAGGGAAAAGAGATTTCAAAGACAATATAACCTTAATACAACAAGAACCCACATGCTCAAATTTAACTACAGGGAAAAAATTACAGTTAATCCCATCTGAGGAAGAGGTTTAGTGTTGCAGTGAGATGGTTTTACAGGCTAAATGTTTTTGCCAAAACTTTTGTAAGAGCATCCAACAAGTAGCAAAATGATTACAAAGATGAAAAGGATGAATTACAGATCAGTTTCATATGAGGAGCTAGAACGTTCTGGAATATGACTCAATGTCGAGAGAAACTAGACAACAAAATATTCTGATTCCTCAGAGCTCAACATAAACAAGAATAAAGAAATTCACAGAATTTAACTATGCAGCAAGACATACCCGTACTTTTCACGCTCCAAAAATTGAATCCTCCTCCAGAACTTCTCTCCCTTCCTTTGAATGATTCCTTCCCAAAATTCCTCCTAGAAATAAAATAGCCCCTAGTCATAAATGCCCACTAACACCAAATCTATTCTCGAGAATCCTCTCCACCAGAAAAATTTAAATTTTCTAATCTCAGAGATTCCCCACTCTGGAATCATAAATGACAACTAACCGCCCTTTAATTACTCCCCAGAATGATTCTATTCATAACTATATATATTAATGAGTAAAAATAAAGCTTTTGACCCACATATAAATTTTACAAACATTAGAATAGTTAACTAATTCTGCATTAAAATTTACTTAATTAGCTTCCACCAAGAGTATTCCAATTTTAAGACTGAGGAAAAGTATTATAATGTTTGACAATAATACATCATAATAATATTGATCCATTACACATACTAGAATACACAGAGGCTGACCAATCAGGGACCTGACAATAAACCTACAAACCACAAGACGACCATCAAACTAAAAATTGAACTGACCTAGGGGATAAACCTCATGTTATCTCCATCAATGTTGTCCATTGGTGTAAGGGCCCACTTAGACCTGCTAAGTCAGGTGGAGTTGAGGCCTGGTACCTAAAACCTACATAAGAACAATAGGTTGTATACAATCAATTGCACATATATCAAACACACACAAAGTTAGAGAATCACAGCATAGTAGGGTGCTCAAAACGAGTAGTACTACACCATCCGTGCCCTGAAACAAGACTATAAACATTTTTATTTAAAGTCAGATATCAACAAATCGCATAAAACATGATAATATTAAACCATTACTAATCATGTCAATCTCATCATAACTGGAATAACAATAATGTCATCATAAACTCATAACACATGTCAAACTATATCAGTTGAACATAGTCTATCACGATCATAATAAGCATAAACCATAAGCCTAATAACTCAAATGTCTTAGAACTGTCTAAATGCAATGGAAGAACTAACAACTGTCTTAGAACTAACAAAGAGTAATGTGAAACTAGCAACTATCACAAGCCAAAAACAAGGGGCATTACATTTTCTATATTTTCTTTCCTTCATCCATACCTTATATTTTTTTTGAAATGATGTTGCTTCTCTTAGTCACAACATCATCTCAAAGAGGGGAAAAATGTAGACACCTTAAATTGACCATGTCACTTTCGTCGCCTTGTTGACACCACTATGCAACACTTTGTGATACCTTTTATCCTAAGAGTCCCATTTACCATATCCCTTACCCAAATAACTTAAATAAACTATATTTATTTAATTAATCTATTTCCTTCGTCATCTATCCCTTTTAGCCAAAATTAATTGAATAAATCTTATTTAATTAATTAATTTATCCTTCCATCATCCCCTCTCCAATAATAAATTAAATAATTTTATTATTTAATTTAATTATAGAGAGTCATATTACTAGCTTGTCCTCATCTTTATCCACTTGCCAGAATCAATAAATGACTTTTCATCTCCACCATTCATCTCATACTACATCTTATAATCCTAGCCATTCACATAAGGATAAGCCCTAGAAGCTTCTTTTGTTGTCCTAGAAATCCTTATCCTTTCCCTAATGTGCTTTGAACCAATTCTAGCTATTGATCTAATATTTTAATCCTAGCCATCCATCCTATCACTTAATATCTATGAATCAACCCTCAACCAATCCATTGAGATATCCACATTCAAAGTATCATTATGTTGTCAAAATCCTCATAGATCCCTCATTATCATATCCATCATCTTTATCTAAGGTTATGTTGTATAAATGAGCAATCAACATAGCATATTATCAATCAATATCTAAGAGAACAAAGCTAGTGGAGCTTGGGTGCACTCTACGTTGTTCTATCAAGTGTGAATGGGTGATTTAAGGTGAAGGTATTGAGTTATATTGCATTATCTTCCATTATTTACCTTGGTTCATTTTCTCATCCACAGTATTTTTTTAAATTTTGACAAACGTGTAAAAAATGACACCAGAAATACTACACATAGGTTTTCTGCAAAGAACATATTAGAAAAATAAATTGAAGATGGAAACCTTAATGTTATCATATTTTAGAAAAAATTGCATGGTTAGAAAGATAATAAAAACTTGAAGTCATCCTAGCATTTTTTTATATTAACATTGAAAAACATGTAAACCTGATGGAGAGCATGCTCAAGATTTTGTTGATTTTCTATGTTTTGTTGAAAGTGCATCATTGGCATTGAAAATATAGGTCCAACCCTTAGGGTTGGAATTTTCCAAAGAAGTGAAAAATGCACTCACGTTATGATGTGCTCGCATTTCAGATGAGTTAAAATAGAGGGAGGGAGAATTAGAGAGATAGAGAGGGAGAGGGGAGAGGGGGGAGAGATAGAAAGAGATAGAGAAGGAGAGGGAGAGATGGAGAGATAGAGTTAGAAAGAGAGGGGGGAGGAGAGAGAAATATAGAGAAAGTGAGAGAGAAATATAAAGAGATAGAGGGAGAGGCAGAGATAGAGAGATATAGAATGAAAGAGAGATAGAGATAGAGATAGAGATAGGGGGAAAAAGATATAGAGGGAGGGAGAGAGGGATATATATATACAGAGAGAGAGAGAGAGATCATTAGAGAGAAAAAGATAAAGAGAGATAGAGACATAGAGTTAGAGAGAGGGAGATATAGAAAGAGGTAGGGGAGAGGAAGAAATAAAGAGAGATAGAGAGAGGGAGACATAGATAGATAGAGAGGGAGAGGGAGTGGGAGAGATGGCAAATAGAGAGAGAGAGAGAGAGAGAGAGAGAGAGAGAGAGAGAGAGAGAGAGAGAGAGAGAGAGAGAGAGAGAGAGAGAGAGAGAGAGAGAGAGAGAGAGAGAGAGAGAGAGAGAGAGACATATAAAGATAGTGAGAGAGAAATATAAAGAGATAGAGATAAAGATAGAAAGAAGGGGAGAGATATAGAGAGGGAGGGAGAGATATAAAGATAGAGTTAGAGAGAGGGAGAGAGGGTGGAAGGGAGAGAGAGAGGGTGATAGAGAGAGATAGAGATATAGATCTAGGGAGAAAAAGAGGGAGAGATAGAGAGGGGACAACAGAGAGATAGAGATAGAGAGAGGGGGTGGAGATAGAGGCGGAGAGAGGATAGAGAGATAAAGATGGATAGAGGGAGAGATAGAGAGAGAGAGGGAGAGATAGGGAGATAGAGAGGGAGAGGAAGAGATATAGAGACAATGGGATAGAGATAGAAAGAGATAAAGAGAGGGAGAGATAGAGAGTGTTGGAGTCCAGGACAACACTGAGAGGGGCGGGGTGAATCAGTGTTGTATTAATTTTCAAATCTTTTTGCAAACTTTAACTTTCAAGACACAAAGAGAGAAAGATATCATTGATTTGTCAAACACATATGCACATGACTGAGAATGAAGGAAGAGAACAAAACCTCATGAGCAAAGTATTAACATACACACATACAAATGAAAACAATATGAGACATAACACAAATTTGCACAAGTGGAAAACCCTCCTAGGGTAGAAAAACCACTCCAAACTACCTCACTGGCTTATTCAAAACCTCATTGGTTACATGAAGGTCTCACTAACCAAAGAAGTTTTACTAGCTTTACAAGATGCCTCACTAGCATACATTGTGCCTCACTAGCATACACTTGTACCTCACTGGTATAATTTTACCTTACTGGTAAATACAAATTCCATTATCAAATATAATGTGCAATAAGTGATTGCAACTCAATCTAATTTGCACCATTTAAATCAAATCATCTGTAACATATATTCCATCATTTCTTTCAATCCTCTGACAATTCATCTTTAGAATCACCTAATTCTCCATCAAGAACATTTCACAAAATGTGTCTTCTTCACTGCAAATTAATTCACATCTATTCATCTGTATTTTCTTTTTAAAAGAATTTTCATTAAATTATCTTCATCATTGCATGTTGATCTGCATCACAACTCCACCAATAATCCACCCGCAATACCATTAAATATGAAATGACCTTTCATATTCATCTACTTTGCATAATCATTTTCATCTATGAAGAATTTTTGTTCTCTGTATAAATCTTTTCTTCAATTTTTTTCAATCTTTCATCTTCCTTTCAATTTTTCATTCACCTAAAGAAAAGTAATTTGTCCTTGCATCTGAAACAAAAATCACATCATTTCATCTTCCTTAATCTGTAAAAAATAAGAGTTAGAAATCATAAAATGACATTTTATTTTTGCACAAATAATGTCTCTATTCATCTCCAAAAATCCTTTCATATTCTTCTTCAAGAAAATCATCTCCAAAAATCCTTTCATATTTAATTTTCCCTACATCATAAAGAATTTCATGTCTTCCATATACAAATCCTCTCTGCAACAAAATTTCTCAAACAAAAATAAATATTCTTCATAGTCCTTATATCTTCTCTGCAAATTGCCTTTCTATGACTTCTCCAAAAAAATCTTCATTTATCTCCTTAAAAAATCTTCCAAAAAGATTCCTTAAAAAAAATCTCCTCAAAAAATCTCAAGGAAAGATGCCTTTTAGAAGGCCAAAAAAAAGGAGATGAAAAGTTTCTAAATTTAAAAAATAAAGCCATTTATGGCTAATCCACATTCCCATCAAAAGTCCTTCGAATCCTTTATGAAACACAAATATAATTGATGCTTTTCATAAAAATGAAACTCTTCATAAAGGTTTCAAATATGCATCGAGCTCCATTAAATAATGATCTTCAAATATATTTCAATGCTCCCCTAACCACATACAAATATGACTTTCTATTCTACACTTAATGCATATGAAAAGAAGACAGATTAACAAAAAGGTAAAGAGGCTGGTTTCATCTATGACATAATCGCCCTTCTGCAGGTTATTTTTAATAAAGGTGACTTGCTATTGCAAGTCAACTCCAAAATAGATCATAAAGTGTAAAACTTAGTAAGAGGGTATACATAAGACATAGTGCTTATTGAGGATATGTTAAGGATTTGCAACTTTAATGCCCTTATAACAATATGACACTTTCTGCCCATATCTGCCTCATCTCTACCAAACTCTGATCATATATCTCTGATTTGTGAATCTGATCAACATAATCATGAAGCAACCAAAGTATGAACATCATATCACTAACATCATACTATGAAGGTCTCTTAAGTCATGATCAAAATAACAAGTCCTGCAAGTCCATTCTCTGCTTCTGCAAGTCTCACATGATGTGATCATCACAAGACATCAAAGATTTCAAACAAATGAATCTTGTATCATGAATGTACAAGAAATGCATGAAAGCACACAAGAACAATATTAGGAGCTCATGATCAACTCCAAGCATGAACCATGAAGTCAATCAATATGAAGTCTACATGAGATCATGAAGCTCCATATGATCATAACACAATCCCTAATGTATGAAGGCACCAATCGAAACTCAAAACCATATTGATATCAAATATCACAAACCCTTGCACAGATCAAACATTATGAAGTACACATGAAAAACCATGTGTGAATAAATGAAAACAAGAAACAAACAATATATTGTCTCTGCATTAAACTTTTGCCACTTGAAGACATCCTGAATAAAATCTGAACCAACCTTGAAGATCTATTCATGAAGTCTTTACACAAGATCAACCACAACTTTATCAAGTATCAAACACTCTGAATCCCTGAAACATTCTCTGCAAGACCACTAATCAAACAAGTCCTGAAGAACCATAAAACCTATACTTGATGAAGACATTATGAAACCATCTCCTTCTATAAAATCCTGCACCATCAAGAAACCATCTCTAAACAAGAAACAACTCACTGAAGACACATTGTGCTCTTGAGAACAAATTATCAGCATGAAGAGATCCTGAACACATTGAAGCAACACACATCCTATCATGAAGCAACAACTCCAAACCATCAATGGTAGACAACTCAACACCCTCAATACCTTTTTGACATCAATGACAACCTGACTCCATCAATCTCCCCCTTTGTCATTGGAAAAACTCCATAAAATATTCTTTCTTTCTCCCCCTTTTTGACATCGGATGACAAAGGCTGTTATCCCCCCTGAGAACAATAACTCATATAGATCATTAGTAGAAGACTCACAAAGTATGCATATATCAATCAACTACTTACTTATTTCTTGGATCGCAAACACTATCACTGGCCTCGATACCTTTCATACCAACCAAGAATTGAGATATCACTTACCTAAATCATTGATACCACTAGTCTCTGAAAAATTGAAGGCCCTGATCACTTTTACAGTTTTTTGTTCTAAAACTTGTCTTGAAAGCTTTGTCCTTGTATATCTGCATATTGTACAACATTTCAACTTGAGAGAAACAAGTCACTATGAAGCATAGGACCTTCAACCACTTCTTGACATGACAAAGAATGAAGATCATCTGAAAAGAATGAAGGCTATCTTGATGAATACCATCCTCTTGTTCCTTCACCATCAAGCTCTTCCTGCAACAACACTTAGCCAACAGATGCTAATATTTGATAAGAGCTTTTTGAAACATCTTAATCTCTTTGCCATGACAACTAATACTTCTCAATATTAATATCACTTTGAACTGCATCAACATGACAACTCAATCTTTCTAAGTACCAACATGCTATGAACAATATACAAATAGGATCAATCAACATCATCAAATACTCTTTGTGCAATGAGCCCCTGAACTTCTTTTCAACATCATGTATGCTTACTTACATACACATATTGACAAATCTCAAACAATCTCCTTCCTAAAACTTCTTGGTGATTATTGATAGGACATGAACAACTCCCCCTTCATGTTGTTTGTTATGCAACTAATGAAATGACTTGTGCAAGATGCACAAGCTTGTGATCTATCTTCTCTTGGCTTTGTTTTAGTCTCCACACTTTCTCAGGTTCTTGCTTTTGTTCAGATTTCTTTATCCAAACCTTTTCAACCTTGTTCTTTTTCCAACCTATCAAACCATGTGAAGCTATTCTTCCAAACCTTCTGCAACTATATGCTTTGTGACCAAGACAATTACAATTATAACAAATTATGTTGTAATCATAATCAAATGATTGATAATACCTTTTTGACACCCCTTGAGTATTTATGTTATGCTTCCATGCAGGATCATAACTTCTATGCATTTGACAATTTCTTTGTATATGACCACTTGAGAGTTGCATTTGTAACACACTAGATCAATATTAGATTGATTTCTTCTGTAATTAACTTCTTTATGTCCAAAGTGATTACATGTGTAACAATAACCATTAAATGGATAATTATACCTGTACATGTAAGCTTGTTTAACTCAAGCACTTCTTCTGAAATTTCTCCTCCTTTGATTATGCATTTTAACAAACTCATTTTTGGTCTTCATTTCAGCATCAATTCTCTTTTTGTCTTTAGGGGCAGCAGCATGAAGATCAACTTTCTTTTTGGGAGTCTCTCTGACTTTAGAACACTCTCCTTCTTCATATCCTAAACTAGTAGTGTCTTTATAATGTTTTTGTTTGCCCAACATTTCATGCAATTTGCTTGTGTTTTCTTCAAATTCTTGATACTTCTTGGACAAAACTTTGAGACCTTCATAATCTTTTCTTAGATTGACAATTTCACCCTCTAATTTCAGATTTTCAATCCTTTTAACCTCAAGGTCAGATTTTGATATATCAGCTATCCTCTTAGCTTCCTCAATTTTAGTCTTTAGTTTGATAATCAATTTTTTTGAATCACTTACTTGATTCCTCAAATCCATAATCAGACTTCTAGTATCCTCAAGTTCTGAAAGAGCTTTGTCTTTAAAGTCTCTTTCTTGTTGCAGCTGCAATTCTAATTTATGGTTTTCCTTTTTATATCTCTTGAGTTCACTCAAAGCACACATGAGCTCTCCTTATATATCAACTTCAAACTCTTGTTCATCATCACTTATAATGTGAACTTATTCTTCTAAATTTGATTGGACCTCATCTTCTTCATATGAAAGTCTCCTATCACTGCTACTTTCTTCACACACCAGGCTATCCTCTTCTTTATCATCACCTTGATAGATTCTTATCAACTCCTTCCACACATCCTGAGCTGTTACACAGTGCATAACTTCACATTAAAAATCATAATTAGATAGAGAAGATAATATGGCCTTCTTTGCAATATGATTACATTCATGAGCTTCTTTATCATTTGCAGTAACACAATACCCATCCTCAACTGACATCAAAACACCATATCCTAAAGAGGATAAATGTACTTGCATTCTAACATACCAAATAGAAAAATTTGAACCATCAAAGAGAAGAGCTTCTGAAACATTTTCTTCTAATACAATATCATATTCAACTTGGGGAACATTTCTATCAACGGGTTCTATATCAACCTTTCAATTTGATAAAGATTGCACCTTTTGATTAGAAAGAGACTTGGCATTCCTCATGTTCTTATTTCTTTTGTATTTACGCATAGTACTCCACACACAGGACCTACCCAAGTTGATTAAGCTTCAAAAGGGAACCTAGGCTCTGATGCCACTTGTTGGAGTCTAGGACAACACTGAGAGGGGGGGTGAATCCGTGTTGTATTAATTTTCAAATCTTTTTGTAAACTTTAATTTTCAAGACACAAAGAGAGAAAGATATCATTGATTTGTCAAACACATATGCACATGACTGAGAATGAATGAAGAGAATAAAACCTCATGAGCAAAGTATTAACATACACACATATAGATGAAAACAATATGAGACATAACACAAATTTGCACAAGTGGAAAACCCTCCTGGGGTAGAAAAACCACTCCAAACCTACCTCACTGGCTTATTCAAAACCTCACTAGTTACATGAAGGTCTCATTGACCAAAGAAGCTTCACTAGCTTTACAAGATTCCTCACTGGCATACATTGAGCCTCACTACATACACTTGTACCTCACTAGTATAATTTTACTTTACTGGTAAATACAAATTCCATTATCAAATATAACATGCAATAAGTGATTACAACTCAATTCGATTTGCACCATTTAAATCAAATCATCTGCAACATATATTCCATCATTTCTTTCAATCCTCTGATAATTCATCTTTGGAATCACCTAATTCTCCATCAAGAACATTTCACAAACTGTGTCTTCTTCACTGCAAATTAGTTCACATATATATTCATCTATATTTTCCTTTTAAAAGAATTTTCGTAAAATTATCTTCATCATTGTATGTTGATTTGCAACACAACTCCACCAACAATCCATCTATAGTACCATTAAATATGAAATGACCTTTCATATTCATCTACTTTGCATAATCATTTTCATCTATGAAGAATTTTGTTCTTTGTATAAATCTTTTCTTCAATTTTTTTCAATCTTTCATCTTCCTTTCAATTTTTCATTCACCCGAAGAAAAATAATTTGTCCCTGCATCTAAAATAAAAATCACATCATTTCATCTTCCTTAATCTACAAAAAATAAGAGTTAGAAATCATAAAATGACATTTTATTTTTAAACAAATAATGTCTCTGTTCATCTCCGAAAATCCTTTCATATTCTTCTTCAAGAAAATCATCTTCAAAAATCCTTTCATATTTAATTTCCCCTGCATCATAAAGAATTTCATGTCTTCCATATACAAATCCTCTCTATAACAAAAAATTCTCAAACAAAAATAAATATTCTTCATAATCCTTATATCTTCTCTACAAATTGCCTTTCTATGACTTCTCCAAAAAAATCGTTTAACTCCTCAAAGAAATCTTCATTTATCTCCTTAAAAAATCTTCCAAAAAGATTCCTTTAAAAAAATCTCCTCAAAAAATCTCAAGGAAAGATGCCTTTTAGAAGGCCAAAAAAACTAGGAGATGAAAAGTTTCTAAATTTAAAAAATAAAGCCATTTATGGCTAATCCATGTTCCCATAAAAAAGTCCTTCGAATCCTTTATGAAACACAAATATAATTGATGCTTTTCATAAAAATGAAACTCTTCATAAAGGTTTCGAATATGCATCGAGCTCCATTAAATAATGAACTTAAAATATATTTCAATGCTCCCTAACCACATACAAATATGACTTTTTGTTTTACACTTAATGCATATGAAAAGAAGACCGGTTAACAAAAAGGTAAAGAGGTCGGTTTCATCTATGACATAATCCCCCTTCTGTAGGTTACCTTTAATAAAGGGGACTTGCTATTGCAAGTCAACTCCAAAATAGATCACAAAGTGTAAAACTTAGTAAGAGGGTATCCATAAGACATAGTGCTTATTGAGGATATGTTAAGGATTTGCAACTTTAATGCCCTTATAATAATATGACACTTTCTGCCCATATTTGCCTCATCTCTGCCAAACTCTGATCATATATCTCTGACCTGTAAATCCGATCAACATAATCATGAAGCAACTAAACTATGAACATCATATCACTAACATCATACTATGAAGGTCTCTTAAGTCATGATCAAAACAACAAGTCCTGCAAGTCCATTCTCTAGTTCTTCAAGTCTCACATGATGTTATCATCACAAGACATCAAAGATTTCAAACAAATGAATCTTGTATCATGAATGTACAAGAAATTCATGCAAGCACACAAGAACAATATTATGAGCTCATGATCAACTCCAAGCATGAACCATGAAGTCAATCAATATGAAGTCTACATGAGATCTTGAAGCTCCATATGATCATAACACAATCCCTAATGTATGAAGGCACCAATCGAAACTCAAAACCATATTGATATCAAATATCACAAACCCTTGCACAAATCAAACATTATGAAGTACACAGGAACACCTATGTGTGAAGAAATGAGAACAAGAAACAAACAATATATTGTCTTTGCATTAAACCTCTGCCACTTGAAGACATCCTGAATTAAATCTGAACCAACCTTGAAGACCTATTCATGGAGTCTTTGCACAAGATCAACCACAACTTTATCAAGTATCAAACACTCTACATCCCTGAAACATTCTCTCCAAGACCACTAATCAAACAAGTCCTGAAGAACCATAAAACCTATACTTGATGAAGACATTATGAAACCATCTCCTTCTATAAAATCCTACACCATCAAGAAACCATCTCTAAACAAGAAACAACTCACTGAAGACACATTGTGCTCTTGAGAACACATTATCAGCATGAAGAGATCCTGAACACACTAAAGAAACACACATCCTATCATGAAGCAACAACTTCAAACCATCAATGGTAGACAACTCAACACCCTCAATACCTTTTTGACATCAATGACAACCTGACTCCATCAGAGAGAACATTAGAGAGAGGGAAATATAGAGAGAGATAGAGATATATAGTTACAAAGAGGGAGACATATAAAGAGGTAGGGGGAGAGGGAAAAATAGAGAGAGATAGAGAGAGGGAGACATGGAAAGAGGTAGGGGAGAGGGAGAAATAGATATAGAGATGGAGAGAGGACATAGAGAGAGATAAATATGGAGAGATAGAGATAGAGAGAGGGAAAGATAAAGAGATAGAGAGATAATTAGTTGAATAAGCCTTTACAGAAAGAGTTTTAGACTTTTAAAATCTATACATACTTAAAGCATTTGAAGTGAAAATAAAGCCATTAGAAGGCTAGGTCACCATAGTTGTAGAGAAAGCCATTGAAGCTAAAGATACATAGGTAGAAGTAACTAAAATACAACTCTTATAGGTTAAAAAATAATTCACTAAATAAAGAATAGAGTTGGTAGTAGGGAAAAGCTAGATGGTAACTAAGACAACCACTAAGAATGCATTATCAAAGAAAGTGGAAAACTTGGAGGTATAATTGAGCCATGAAAAGGATAAAACTAGTGCAAAGGCTATTGAAATAGGATCACTAAAGGAAAAGACCTCTAGCCAAGATTATGAGCTAGCAAAGCTAAATAATCAAGTGGAAACCTAGGCCTAGACACTCAAGGGCCTAAGAAAAAAAGAGGTTGACCTAAAGAATATAATAGAAGAATCAAAGGAGGAGGTCAAGAGGTTAAAGGACCAAATTAAAGAGCTCAAATAGTTATTGGCTTCCCTTGACCACATCAAGGTCTTGTGAAGATCATACCACAAGGCCAAAATCGAGGCCACATCATCTAAGACTTGTGAATGAGAAGAGCCAAATTTCTAGAGCTAGTGAATGAGAAGAGCCAAGAAGAAACTATATTCAACATGTGGTCCTTATCTCCTTTTATCAAAGAGGTTCAATTACTTTTGAGTACATTGATAGAGCTAGAGGCCCTTGTACAAACATCTATGGCTCAATCATATGAGGTATCCTATGAATGCACCATTAAACTAGAGTTCTACTTTAGACTCTTATAGAAGATCAATTTTCCCTTGGAAAAAGGGTGGGAGATGCTTCTGGGATAAGTTCACAAAGATGAGGGACCAAAAGGGGGTCTTAAGATGCCACTTTTTTTCTAAAATTAGGAAAGACTGATGTTGGATGAGAAATTGAAGATACTTACACTCAAAATTTAAAGATACAACAAAAACAAGAGTCGTAGTGCTACGAATCTAATTTCTAAACTACTAATTCTTTTCAAAAATGGTTGAGATTAAGGGGTTCAAAAAGGGGGGCACACAAATTGGTCTTGTTTTTCTTAAAAAACCATAACATAGCATCTGGTGTGCTCCCCCTAAAATGTTAAACTTTTTTAGTATTTCAAAAATTGCTTAAGTGAGAAATTAGCTAACACCATGTAGTTTATCCCTAATTTTTATAATAATTTTTTCATGAATAATTGATTTTTTACTAATTTTCAGAGTGGACACATCCTAAAAATAAAAAATTAACTGTGCTCCCCCTTAAAAGTTTTGAAAACTAATCGAAAATTGATTTTTTTAATACATGTAGAATGAAATCTAGTTTCTAAAAATGTAACTATTTAAAATTTTGATGAATGGTTAAAAAAGTCAAAAATAATAGACACTAGTTTTTGACAAAAAATGGATACACTAACAAAAGAAATTAGAGATGAAATCCATAACATACTCAAAACGTGAAAAAAATTATATGGTTAGATAGATAATAAATAGATTAAGATTATGATGGTATGTTTTTTAACTTTTCATTGAAAAAAGGGCAATCTTGATGGGGAGCACACTCTAGATTATGTGAATTTTGTTAGAATCTGGGAAAACACATCCTTGGATGACCTAAACATAGTCCAAGCCTTTGGGTTGGAAGCCCAAGGCAAATCCAAGCCTAAGGCTTGTAAATTACCAAGGCAAAGCATAACGTGAGCACGTTATGCTCTCTCTCTCTCCCTCTCTCCCCCCTCTCTCTCCCTTTAAAACCATAAACCATAAACCCTAACCCCTAACCCATTAACCCTAAACCCCTATCTCCCTATCTCTCCCTAATATCCCTATCTCTATCATCCCTCCACCTCTAAATCTCTCTCCCTATGTCTCTGGCCATGTCCCTCACTCTCTATCTCTCTATCTCTCCCCTTGGTCTCCTCTATATCTCACTATTGGTCATCTCTCTCTCTCTCTCTAAATCCTAAATGCTAAACCTCTAAAACTTAACCCCTAAAACATAAACCCTAAACCCTGTATAATGCCCCTGTTATAACTTGGAATTGCACCTGTAGTGCAAGGCTAGTAAATCTCTACAATTCTGTGTAACATGGGACTAATTTCAGGTTGTGGGTGCCCTATAATGAAATTAGAGCTCCGGATTGTGGGCCGGTTCCCTTCAAATGTTCTATTGGAATGTATGTTTTTTCTATTTTGGAAAAGAGAAGAAAGAAACTATATGAAATGAAAATTGTAAAATTCAATGATGCACCTAATTTGGATAAAAATATGCAATCTGGTTCACAATATAAGTTAGAAATATGAATTTCACATAATCCAATCTTGGCATAAATATCACAAAAAAGTGATTCTAAGGAAGGCTTGAAAACAAGCTTTCTATGAAGGAAATGGTTTTTCACAACACAAAAAGATTATTTTTGGTTAACACAACCTAAGACTCATGATGATTATATGCTTAATGCTGCAAGCAAGAAAGTGAGACAACAATTTTAAAGGTTTAATGGTTAAACACAGTAAAATTTCATCAAATCACTTCAAATAATTAGCACTAAATGGAAAGGTAAATATTTGATCTCAAAGGAACAAAGGAAAAATTGCAAAGGAGACAAAAATAGAACATGTAACTTGTCGATCTCTCAATAAAACTATAAAAATGAGCTACAAAAATTCGCTAATCTGTCTGAATCAGAATGAGAATCAAGAACTAACTTCATAATGAATGAAGTTTTACAATATATAGAAAGGATAGGTCAAAAGATTGACCTATAGACAACTGGAATTTGAACCTCAGTTATGTCAAAAAAGCACATGCATAAAATGATAATTGATTCCCATGCAAGCCCTGAAATCATGCAAAAAACACCTCCAAACTGATGAAAAAATAGATATAAGGAGTCAAAACTATCTCTGATCCATGCACCAATGAAATGAAGTGCTCGACTCAAGGTGAACTACTCATATAACTCCTCAATCTGCTCCACGATTGAAAGATTGAACTGACGACTCAGTTCCCCTCATCACTCCATGCAATGCAATGGCTAGTAAATAATATTCAATAAATGAATATTCCATCAAGTCCTCTTGTGTGCTATATATGACTTATATTTAAAAATAATTTATTTAAGCTATTATTAGTAACAATTAGTGTAATTGTCCTAATAATATCTTAAATAAATTATAATATATTTTCTATTCATAACATAAGTTAAAACCTTATGTCTCCCTTTGACTTCACATCCTCACCATGCATTAAGGCAAAAAATATCATTATTACTCCATTCATAATGCATTCACCATGCAAAACAATATCAAGGGTAAAATGCATTACAAACACTTATCACTACACATGCAAAGAAAGAAAAACTTATGATAAGTCTCTGCCACCTTGTAATTCTATCTTGTCTTCATTCATATACTAACCTTATATCTCCCTTACACATAAGCATTACATGCATATCACTTATTTATCATAATCAAGATGCATCAAACTCCTTAGTTCTCCTTAGTACATACAATCATATGCATAAAAAAAAGCCTCACCTTATGACTCCTGAACATTCACACCTATGCCAAAAAGACACCTTACTTCTTCCTTGCTTTCGAATGATTATCATTTTTTGACTTTGTAAAGTTTTAAGGAAAAGGCAAAAGGTGATCATGGCCTCACGGGCCCCATGCAGAATCATTGCTAAGTTTTAAGACTTGACCATAGGTTTGGATATGTTTGCAATGATGTTTGATAAAATAAAGTCAAAAATATGGGAAAAGACTACCATCGGGCTCTTTGGCAAAAAGATTTCAAACCCTAAACAAAATCATCATTTGCTTCTTTCATTTTGTGCCTCAATGTGACCGCCATGCCGGTCGAGGGTTTGCTTGGTTTCTTTGGTTTTTTGTTGTGTCAACGGCCATCCTTGATTTTTTTTCTTGGCATTTTCCACAGAGTTTAAGAAGGTGAGCAAGTTCTGAGGCTTTCATGGCATCTTTTGGTATTATTTTGCTGCTTTATTTGGTATACTGTGGCCACCATGTTGTACTATGTGTCACTGTGTTTTTGGCTTTGATATTGACACCTTTCTCTGCTCTTTTTCCCTTGTTATTTGCTCTCTGGTATATGAGCATTATCACAACTTCATGAGGAAAAAAGAACTCAGAAGCTACAGCTTCCTCACTGGCCATAAAGGTAAGCTATGATCTTTGCTTCTAAACTTGCTCCTTGTGCTTTTCACTTTGCTTCTGTGTTTTAACAATGGAGACACAATGCTTTAAAGAAGATTGTCAACACTCCTTTTGTATTGTTTGTGATATGAAGGAAAAAGGCTCCTAGCCGCGGTCTGTAGGCTCTTTTCATGGCTTCCTTGCACTGAACACTTGTATCTCTGTTGCTTTGTTTGAAGCATTCTAAAACCCTAAGGGTTTTGAAGAACTTTTTTCTTTCTTGCCTTTCAATAAAGCATGAAATGAACAATAAGAAGCCATTGAAAACCACTAACTGGGTATGGCAAAAATATGTTTATTTCACTGTAGGTTGATAAAAGCTTCATTCTTTTTTGGGGTTTTCTACCAGTTGATGGGAGACTGTAGGACCTTTATTCTACCTATCTAGGTATAGCAAGAATCTTTTGCTCTTCAAATGTATAACTGAGATGTCTATATTATACTGTATGATAGGAGACTTTGAACCTTTGAATATCTTTAGTTTTACTATTTTGCTTTATATGAAGTAGTGGGTTTTTCAAAACACCCATCTGGATATCTATGAAAACCTCACTATATTTGATCAATCTCAGGATCTTTTTCTGATAGCAATTGTATACTAATTTTTTTTAATGCTCCACTTGTGCATACTGTATTTCTTGGTAAATGGTTGCAAATAAAGGTTTTGACCCAGCTAGGGTTCTATTGACTATATCTTCCTTTTGCATTTGTTGAAGCAACATCTCTGTATATGCTCTTTCTCATACAAAATTTGAACATAATGATTTCCCCCTTTTAGTGGCAGCCATGCTGTAGGTGCTTCCTCTGTATATCTTTTATCACTCAGGTATGATGAGGCTTTCTTCTCAGCTCCATGAGAGATGTTACATATGGATAGAAGTGGCTCATCTTTGGATACTTTATTATGATGTCATGCTTGTACCAGCTATTTTTTATTCATTCTTCATTGCAAAATATAACTGTTTGACCTTGTAGATAATATGACATCTCTCATGGCTATCCTATAGCATATAGATCTCACTTGTCAACTACTTTCTGGTTGTAGAGGCTCCCCTGTCTGTATCTATTCATCATTCTTATATGGTTTCCCATCTGTATCTACTTCTTTGACACGTGGCATTACTATTGCATTTATCAACACTATATTTCTATAGCACTCTATCATACATGACCTTTTTGCATAGTCATAATGAAAAATTACTTCTAGATTTTAAAACATCACTCTGGCTAGATCATGATTGTCGCCTCATGTGTGACTGTGGGATCATTGTTATCTTCATTTGAACACCTGGCTATGGCATTCTTTAGATACTCCTCCTGATTGTCCTTGTATATGCTCATTGCTTATCTTTTAATACATTTGGGTCCTATGACCATTCTGGAAAAATCAAACTGCATCCTCTATGACTTGGATAGAAGTCTGTCACCTCACTAATGCTATTATGATTGTCCTCTTCAATGAGTTGTTGTTATGGCACTTGATTGGTCATCCTCTTTGGCATTTCATAAATCATACACCTTTTATACTTCGAAAAGGCAACTATGACAGTGTAATGGTACTAGGGTGATGATGATATGACTCCTTCTATGGATCATTGTACCTTCTATCCTTCATGAGGCAAGGCCTATATCACTTGTTCCAGTCATACTTTATCTTCATGAACACATCAGTGTGACTCTATGATTTGCCTTCAACTGTTTGCATGAAAAATGAAGGCTCCTGTATCCTGTTCTTTCTATCTGATATGTAATAAAAACCTACCTAACATATGTGACCATGCCTGCACTTGATGACTGTACTTATCTCTATTCACTCTTTTGTCATTTCTTAAGTCTAGTTTTGAAAATATGACATCAAATATGACAAGAAAATGGTGTTCTGATAATGCTATGAAAGAGATGAAATACCTTCCATGGTTGTAATTCTAATTTATGCATTTGTCAACTTGATTCAGGCATTTTAAGTAAATCTAATTTGCTCCAATCAGCTGTAATGAATGTCATGATGACATAACTTTTTTGCAAGTTGATTAGATGATGCATAGTGTATCTTGGAATGATGCATCCTATCTTTTTGATACTCTTTTTCAAATGAAAAGAAAACATGATGGGCTCAAACCCTTGTGGGAGCCACATTTAATCCACATATTTATTTGTCTTCAAATTAGCAATAATACTTGTCCTATACCTGCACAGTGAACAAACAAGTTAGCATAAAAAATATACCTGATGATATTGATTGATCTCCTTCATGATTTTTTCTGATTTGTAGCACTTCTCTGATCTATTCTTTCATATGCAATGCATGATGTGATAAGTAGATATATCTGTTTGATAAAAGCATATGATAACTTTAAACATCCAGAGCACTAACAAGGCTCTCCCCAAATTTTTTGCAGGTTCAACTGATGATGGGAGCTAAAGATAAAGACTGAAGACTGAAGATCGGCATCAACAAACAACCTTCTTGCTCAGGTAATGATGGATGTTTCATTTTATCATATGTTCACTTCTTTTCTTTTATCAAACAGATGCATAGCTTGCATGTCTGCAATTACTGAGTCTAGTTACTCCCATGGCTTGTGTGCGACACATTTGAACACTTCCTTTAAACATAATCAGTTAATTTATCATATGCACTTGATAAATGTGTACTTCTTTTTCAATCAATGCATAGGATAAACTAATAGATACTTGAATGTACATTCAAAATGTGACATGAAATAATAGTTAAATACAAATATCTTTCTTTCTATTATTCAAAACTGATTAACCAAATAATCAATCTAACTTATAACTCCTGAAAGATAACATGATTCAAAAACAACTATATTTCTTGAATGACTGGTACCTTGGAAATCCTATTCTCTTGTAATGATAACTCATCAATCTTGATTAGACTGATGGGCTATCCTATCAACTAAATCTCCTTTCTACTCTATCAAGACATCAATTGTTCAATAAATGCATAACTTTGAAGTTTTCTTTTATTCCTTTTGAACAATTACACTTAGGTCCAACTAATTTTAAGTGTGAACAAAAAATTAGTAACATTTCTGGCGACCTCTCAGGGGTGTTTGCCTGTTAAACAACTTAGAACCAGTAGCCTTTATAATTCCATTGAGCATAGAGTCTTTTCTACCCTGAATCTTGAAAAATTTTGTAACTCAAAACTGATTGAGACACAACAACAACAAACTAAAACTGAAACTAAACTGACTTACTTAAAACAAAATCAACAACATGTGTAGAAGCACTTCTTAGAAATGAAATACTAAACTAAAATCCTACCTACCCTACTCTAACTAGCCAAAGGTGCTGGTCAAACAAATCCATTAACTGTTTGGTTAAAATAACTTCCCTTTCTCAATAGGGGACACTGATTCACATGCTTATGAGCAGCTAAAATTTGATGAAGTACAAGAAAGTACTCAATAATTTGCTACAATGCTTGGTAAAGAATGTAGAAAAATTGACTCACCGGCTAAACCTGATCATGCAAACCTCTGTCACGTGGTAAAAAGATGATCTGATTTTGTTGCTCTGAGGCTAAATTATGCTCTATGGGTACATTAGCATTTTGTATCTTCCTTTTATGCTCTTTGTCAACCAGATCCCTGATTGGACAGCCTCTTGAAATGATAAAATTTTGGCTAATGATTCTAATGTCCTGATTCAAATCTATTGTCCTATTTTCACTTACAATTTCAAGTTGATTTGAAAGAGTTAGCTCATATGAATGAGAAGAATGGATACTTGCCTCTTTGATTTGATCTTGTCGATCACATACTATTGATTCACATGATATCATATCATTATCTATTTTAGAACAAAAAACTTCTATAATATCTAAAAACATGCTTTCATCTAACTGGTAATCTTGTACTGAAACCATTTGAGTTTCATCAATTTGTTGTTCAAAATTTTTACCCTGCATGATGTGCTGCCATATCAAATCATCCTCCATGGTTAATAAATAACTCCTCAAAATTATCAGGCTCTTGAAAGCTACTGGGAACATGTGATAGAATATCTGATTCTAACTTCAAACTCTTAGTGTTCTTATGACTGTCTTCATTCTGCTCTTGGTAAATTAGCAGACTGTCACAATTACTTGCATCTTCTGGATGTTCAGTTATTTCTGCCTATGTTATGAGTTCTTCATCTGGCTCAACAAAAGAAGGTAGTTGATCAAATAAAAAATTGAGTCTTTTGCTTTATCTAATTTATACTCACTTGGAAATTGGGCAGTTTGTCTTTGCAATTGGAGGTTTTGACCTTCTAATATCTATGACCTGGTTTTGTTTCTCTTGTAAAAAAGATTAGAAAAGTTCTCAAATGAATCAAAATGCAAAGGATTTGGCATCAAACTTGAACTATCATCCTTTTCATATGCATTATGCTCATTTTCAGCTGGGGACAAAAAAAATAGCAGCAACTTCTTGCTCTACATCTACTTTTTCTGATTTGGTGGGACAAGAAGGACTGCAAAAAACCTCAACTATTGGGTTGAAACTTGGAATCTTGATAGGCTCAAAAACTACTACCTTTTCCTTTTCCTGATCTTGGATTGGTATGGAAGGGGTAGCCTTTAAAAGATTTGGCATTTTGTAATTAGGATGCTTGGTCCAAGAAGGCTGCCATGCTTGTTCAAAAGCCTGATGATTTGATTCAAGTACTTGATATGATAGAAACTGATGACTAATAGACTAATCTTGAATGTAAATAGGTTCCTGATTATAATCAGAATTCCTGAAACTTGAAACTTGATATCTACTAACCTCATTTTGAGAAGGGTGATCTGGAATGAATGTAGCTATCTGGATGTTCTTCTTTTGTATCTGTGCAAGCAAATACTTCATTTGTCCTCTTTTGCTGCAATCTATCTTGCAAGATCTTCTTGGAATTGTATCCTTTGCACCTCTAATTCCTGCTCATGGAGATAGGCCTGATAATCCATCTCATCTTGTTGTTGCTCATATTCCTCCTTAACTCTTCTAGCTACATCATGATTTTTAACAATGTATTATTGATATCACTCATGCTCTACTTCATATCTGTAACTTCTTGGGAATGATTTTGGACATGTAAATGCTGATATGAAGGATAAGTAGGGGTGGGTGGGAGGCAAATATGTTGAGCATGTTGATTTCTTTGCAAATCAAAGGAATTGAGAATGAAATCAGCATTATGGCTGATAAGACAAAGGTTTAGCAGAATTTTCATGATATGATGGATGATATGACATGTTTCTATGAAGGAAAGACAGGTTTATTCATTCAAAAGCTAGAAAACAACTGAAACCTAATCTTGTGATACCTCTCATAGGCTGCAATATCTGATCTATAAAACCAGAAAGATAGAGTCGCCAAGTATTTTGAAATAACACCTCTAAAAGGCTAAATTAACTGCTGATCATACCAAAACAACAGTAATAAATAAGTTCTTTTGAATTGAAAAATTAGTTCAATGTCCCACTGGGCATGCCAAAAACTGTTATCACTTGGAATTGCACCTGTAGTGCAAGGCTAGTAAAACTCTACAATTCTGTGTAACATGGAACTAATTCCAAGTTGTGGGTGCCCTATAATGAAATTAGACCTCCAGATTGTGGGTTGGTTCCCTTCAAATGTTCTATTCGAATGTATGTTTTTTTCTATTTTGGAGAAGAGAAGAAATAAACTATATGAAATGAAAATTGTAAAATTCGGTGATGCACCTAATTTGGATAAAAATATGCAATCGGGTTCATAATATAACTCAGAAATATGAATTTCACACAATCTAATCTTGGCATAAATATCACAAAAAGTGATTATAAGGAATGCTTGAAAATAGGCTTTCTATGAAGGAAATGGTTTTTCACAACACAAAAAGATTATTTTTGGTTAACACAACCTAAGACCTGTGATGATTATATGCTTAATGTTGCAAGCAAGAAAGTGAGACAACAATTTTAAAGGTTTAATGGTTAAACACAGTAAAATTTCATCAAATCACTTCAAATAATTAGCACTAAATGGAAAGGTAACTATTTGATCTCAAAGGAACAAAGGAAAAATTGCAAAGGAGACAAAAATAGAACCTGTAACCTGCCGATCTCTCAATAAAACTGTAAAAATGAGCTACAAAAATTCTCTAATCTGTCTGAATCAGAATGAGAATCAAGAACTAACTTCATAATGAATGAAGTTTTACAATATATAGAAAAGATAGGTCAAAAGATTGACCTATAGACAACTGGAATTTGAACTTCAGTTATCTCAAAAAAGCACATGCATAAAATGATAATTGATTCCCGTGCAAGCCCTGAAATCATGCAAAAAATACCTCCAAACTGATGGAAAGATAGATATAAGGTGTCAAAACTGTCTCTAATCCATGCACCAATTAAATGAAGTACTCGACTCAAGGTGAACTACTCATATAACCCCTCAATCTGCTCCACAACTAAAAGATTGAACTAATGACTCAGTCCCCCTCATCACTCCATGCAATGCAATGGCTAATAAATAATATTCAATAAATGAATATTCCATCAATTCCTCTTGTGTGCTATATATGACTTATATTTAAAAATAATTTATTTAAGCTATTATTAATAACAATTAGTGTAATTGTCCTAATAATATCTTAAATAAATTATAATATATTTGCTATTCATAACATAAGTCAAAACCTTATGTCTCCCTTTAACTTCACATCCTCGCCATGCATTAAGGAAAAAAATATCATTATTACTGCATTCATAATGCATTCACCACGCAAAACAATATCAAGGGTAAAATGCATTACAAACACTTCTCACTCCACATGCAAATAAAGAAAAACTTATGATAAGTCTCTGCCACCTTGTAATTCTATCTTGTCTTCATTCATATACTGACCTTATATCTCCCTTATACATAAGGATTGCATGCATATCACTTATTTATCATAATCAAGATTCATCATACTCCTTATTTCTCCTTAGTACATACAATCATATGCATAAAAAAAAGCCTCACCTTATGACTCCTGAACATTCACACCTATGCCAAAAAGGCACCTTACTTCTTCCTTGCTTTCAAATGATTATCATTTTTTGACTTTGTAAAGTTTTAAGGAAAAGGCAAAAGGTGATCATGGCCTCACGGGCCCCATGCAGAATCATTTGTAGGTTTTAAGACTTGACCATGGGTTTGGATATGTTTGCAATGATGTTTGATGAAATAAAGTCAAAAAATGGGAAAAGACTACCATTGGGCTCTTTGACAAAAATATTTCAAACCCTAAATAGAATCATCATTTGCTTCTTTCATTTTGTGCCTTAATGTGGCCGCCATGCCAGTCGAGGGTTTGCTTGGTTTCTCTATTTTTTTGTTGTGTCAACGGCCATCCTTGAGTTTTTTTCTTGACATTTTCCACAGAGTCTAAGAAGGTGAGCAAGCTCTGAGGCTTTAAGGGCATCTTTTGGTATTATTTTGCTGCTTTATTTGGTATACTGTGGCCGCCATGATGTACTATGTGTCACTGTGTTTTTGGCTTTGATATTGACACCTTTCTCTGCTCTTTTTCCCTTGTTATTTGCTCTCTGGTATATGAGCATTATCACGACTTCATGAGGAAAAAAGAACTCAAAAGCTACAGCTTCCTCACCAGCCATAAAGGTAAGCTATGATCTTTGCTTCTAAACTTGCTCCTTGTGCTTTTCACTTTGCTTCTGTGTTTTAACAATGGAGACACAATGCTTTAAAGAAGATTGTCAACACTCCTTTTGTATTGTTTGTGATATGAAGGAAAAAGGCTCCTGGCCATGGTTTGTAGGCTCTTTTCATGGCTTCCTTGCACTAAACACTTGTATCTCTGTTGCTTTGTTTGAAGCATTCTAAAATCCTAAGGGTTTCGAAGAACTTTTTGCTTTCTTGCCTTTCAATAAAGCATGAAATGAACAATAAGAGGCCATTGAAAACCACTAACTGGGTATGGTAGAAATATGTTTATTTCACTATAGGTTGATAAGAGCTTCATTCTTTTTGTAGTTTTTTACCTTTGATGGGAGAGTGTTATCAAGTTAGTTAGGCAAGCCCAGAGTTCAATGAAGGCAAGCTTCTTGAGAAGGTAGTTCAGTTCAAGTTACCATTTTTTTTGTAGGAAGGAAGTACCTGGGGCCAACCGGGGGTGTAGGATAGGGATGCCACCCCCGGATGGCCTAGCTATAGTTACCCTAGGCAGGATGGACAGTGGGAGTGGGAGTTCAACTGGAGGGAGGCCTAACTTTCTTGTTGGAGCAGTTCAGGATGGACAGGAGGATAAGCTAGCCTAACAAATAGATCCATCCAGGTGGAAGTGAAGGATAGCCAATATTCTAGTTGTTGAGGAGAGCCGAGTTCAAGAAAGTCTTCCCAACTTTCTAGCTAAGAACCTGACTTTGTGAGCTAAGAACCATTCGCCCTATGTTCCATATTATTGGGAAACAGAGAACGATATATATGTGGGTTGAGGGCGGACTATAGAGAGTTGACCCGTTGGCCTATTCTATATAGTATATTAGGGGCAGACTAGACTATGGAGAGTTGACCCATTGGTCGAGGGCAGACTAGACTCCAAAGAGTTGACCCATTGGTCTCTCCTCTCCTCTCTCATTGCCATATAGATATATAGGGGGGGCCGACTAGTTAGAGTCGCCCTTCAGCGCCATAGCCATAGTTATATAGTTTGCTCTCCCACCATATCCCATATCTATATATAGGGGGGTCCCTCGGCATCCTATCTATAACACACCCGGGCCTACCATATATATATCTATAGGGGGTTGCCTCTAGATATATTTGCCCTAGCCAGGGGTGCATCTTTTCGAACCGAGTCAGAGTTCTCTTCCCACTATCTTCTCTCCCCACTATCCATATATGGATTGGATAGATTCCCTAACAACCGAACTGAACTAGAGTGGGCATGAATGAATGGTGAATGCCATATACAGATCCCTTCCTCTCCCGGGTCGAGCAACTCTAGTTTGAATGTGGGCTATCTGGCTATCTGGAGGGAGACACTCGCATGAGTATTTTGCTTGGGCTATATACAGTCAGGATCGAGGGGCACATATAGAGATAGGGCCCAATTCTAGTTATGCTTTATGCTTGGGAAGCCAAGGGGCTACTCTAGATATGCTCGATGAACCCCTCTTGATTTGATATAGGGGGCCACTAGATTAGGATTAGACGCGATAAGGAGTTATGCTCCCCTATATATCCAATCCATATGGCGACCCCCTACCCCTCCCCCTCTATATAGATATATGGCAGCTAGTAAGATGGGATCAAAGCAAGAGGGAGAGAGGGGCCCCAAAACCCCCTATGAATTCAAAGGGTTGTCAGCCGGGTACTCTCCCATCGAGCCCTACTGCCTATCTATCTAATAAAGGTTAGGGTTGGGTTTGCATGCAGAGTGGTTCGCTACCGACTAGAATAGAAAATTGAAACAGTAGAGTAGGCTGCTCACCCCTCCCCAGATCTCTGCCAACTAAACCCTACTCTATATAGATAGCCTATAACCCTAGGTCGAGTCTATTCTAACTATCTATATAGCCTGTAACCCTAGGCTGAGGGCTACTATAGATAGATCCCGAGCCAGTAGCCGATCAGTGGAATAGAGAGATGGGCATGGGCATGGGCATGGGCAGAGGGGCCGGGGGGATGAGTTCCTCTCCCGTTGGTTAGAGATAGGGACCCGCCCCTCTCTATATAGGCCTACTCCAATCGGGAAACCATACTCGAGATTATAGAATCTACTGGGGGGCGACTATCTCTGTAGGACCTTTATTCTACCTATCTAGGTATAGCAAAAATCTTTTGCTCTTCAAATGTATAACTGAGATGTCTATATTATACTATATGACAGGAGACTTTGAACCTTCGAATCTCTTTAGTTTTACCATTTTTCTTTATATGAAGTAGTGGGTTTTTCAAAACACCCATCTGGATATCTATGAAAACCTCACTGTATTTGATCAATCTTGGGCTCTTTTTCTGATAGAAATTGTATACCAAAAAAAATTTAATGCTGCACTTGTGCATACTATATTTCTTGGTAAATGATCTCAAATAAAGGTTTTGACCTAGCTACAGTTCTAATGACTGTATCTTCCTTTTGCATTTGTTAAAGCAACATCCCTGTATATGCTCTTTCTCATACAAAATTTGAACATAATGATTTCCCCCTTTTAGTGGCAGCCATGCTGTAGGTGCTTCCTCTGTATATCTTTTATCACTCAGGTATGATGAGGCTTTCTTCTCAGCTCCATGAGAGATGTTACATATGGATAGAAGTGGCTCATCTTTGGATAATTGATTATGATGTCATGCTTGTACCAGCTATTTTTTATTCATTCTTCATTGCAAAATATAACTGTTTGACCTTGTAGATAATATGACATCTCTCATGGCTATCCTATAGCATATAGATCTCACTTGTCAACTACTTTCTGGTTATAGAGGCTCCCCTATCTATATCTATTCATCATTCTTATATGATTGCCCATCTGTATCTTCTTCTTTGACATGTGGCATTACTATTGCATTTATCAACACTGTATTTTGGTAGCACTCTATCATACATGACCTTTATGCACAATCATCATGAAAAATTACTTCTAGATTTTAAAAAATCACTCTAGCTTGATCATGATTGTTGCCTCATGTGTGATCGTGGGATCACTCTTATCTTCATTTGAGCACTTGGCTATGGCATTCTTTAGATACTCCTCCTGATTGTCCTTGTGTATGTTCATTTCTTATCTTTTGATGCTTTTGGGTCCTATGACCATTCTGGAGAAGTCAAACTGCATCCTCTGTGACTTGGATAGAAGTATGCCACCTCACTAATGATGTTATGATTGTCCTCTTCAATGAGTTGTTGTTTTGGCACTTGATTGGTCATCCTCTTTGGCATTTCATAAATCATACAGCTTTTATACTTCAAGAAGGCAACTATGACAGTGTAATGGTACTAGGGTGATGATGATATGAATCCTTCTATGGATCATTGTACCTTCTGTCCTTCATGAGGCAAGGTCTGTATCACTTGTTTCAGCCGTACTTTATCTTCATGAACACATCAGTGTGACTCTATGATTTGCCTTCAACTGTTTTCATGAAAAATGAAGGCTCTTGTAGCTTGTTCTTTCTATCTAATAAGCAATAGAAACTTGCCTAACATATGTGACCATGCCTACACTTGATGACTATACTTATCTCTATTCACTCTTCTGTTATTTCTTAAGTCTGGTTTTTAAAATATGACATCAAACATGACAAGAAAATGGTGTTTTGATAATGCTATGAAAGAGATGAGATACCTTCCTGGCTGTAATTCTGATTTCTGCATTTGTCAACTTGATTCAGGCATTTTAAGTAAATCTAATTTGCTCCAATTAGCTGTAATGAATGTCATGATGACATAACTTTTCTGCAAGTTGATTAGATGATGCATAGTGTAGCTTGGAATGATGCATCCTGTCTTTTTGATACTCTTTTTCAAATAAAAAGAAAACATGTTGGGCTCAAACCCTTTTGGGAGCCACATTTAATCCACATGTTTATTTGTCTTCAAATCAGCAATAATACTTGTCCTATACCTGCACAGTGAACAAACAAGTTAGCATAAAAAATATACCTGATGGTATTGATTGATCTCCTTCATGATTTTTTTTTATTTGTAGAACTTATCTGATCTCTTCTTTCATATGCAATGCATGATGTGATAAGTAGATATATCTATTTGATAAAAGCATATGATAACTTTAAATATCCAAAGCACTAACAGGGTTGTCCCCAAATTTGTTGCAGGTTCAACTAATGATGGGAGCTAAAGATAAAGACTAAAGACTGAAGACCGGCATCAATAAACAACCTTCTTGCTTAGGAAATGATGGATGTTTCTTTTTATCATGTGTTCACTTCTTTTCTTTTATCAAATAGATGCATAGCTTGCATGTCTGCAATTGTTGAGTCTAGTTACTCCCACGGCTTGTGCGGGACACATTTGAACACTTCCTTTAAACATAATTAGTTAATAGGATAAAGTAACAGATACTTGAATGTACGTTCAAAATGTGACATGAAATAACAGTTAAATACAAATATCTTTCTTTCTTTTATTCAAAACTGATTAATTGAATAATCAATCTAAGTTATAACTCCTGAAAGATAACATGATGCAAAAACAACTGTATCTCTTGAATGACTGGTGCCTTGGAAATCCTATTCTCTTGTCATGATAACTCATCAATCTTGATTAGACTGATGGGCTATCCTGTCAACTGAATCTCCTTTCTACTCTGTCACGATATCAATTGTTCAATAAATGTATAACTTTGAAGTTTTCTTTTATTCCTTTTGAACAATTACACTTAGGTCCAACTAATTTAAGTGTGAACAAAAAATTAGTAATAGCCCCTAAACTCTAACACCTAACCCCTAAACCTAAGCAACCCAAATCCTAAGCAACCCTAAACCCCTAAACCCTGAACCCAAGTAGCCCTAAACCTTTATCTCACTGTCTCCCCTATATCTCCCTATCTCTATCATCCCTCTACCTCTCAATCTCTCTCCCTATGTCTCTAGACATGTTTCTCACTCCCTATCTCCCTATCTCTCCCCTCTGTCTCCTCTATCTCTCCCAATCTCTATCAGTCCCCTCTATCTCTCTCTAAACCCTAAATAATTACCCTAAACCCTAAGTAATTCCCCTAAACCCTAAACCCTAAACTTGAGCAACCCTAAACTCATAATCTCTAAATAATTCCCCTAAATCTTGACCCCTAAATCCTAAACCTCTCTCTCTCTCTCAACCCCTAAACCCCTACCGCTAACCCATAAACCCTAAACATGAGCAACTCAATCTATATCTCCCTATCTCTCCCTTATCTCCCTATCTCTATCGTCGCCCTACCTCTCAATCTTTCTCCCTATCTCTCTGGACATCTTGCTCACTCTCTGTCTCGCTATCTCTCTCCTTTGTCTCCTCTATCTTTCCATATATTTATCCTCTCTCTACCTATCTATCTCTCCCTATTTGTGAGGCCAATTATTTTTCCTTCCTCATTTTGATCGTTTTATATTTTAGTTGATGACATTATCATACTTTTAGAGACCATGGTTCCATTATGTTGATTTGATTATATCTCCTAATTTTGATATGACATTGATTAGACATATGGTGATTTGATTTGATCATATTTTGATGCTATGTTGAGACTAGACATGCGAGATATATTAGATGATGTTTTGTGATGTGATTTCTAGTTCTTTATGTGATGATGATTATGTGACATTAGATAGAAAGTGCAGTTTAATCTTGAATTATGTTGTAGATGATTAATGTTGTATTCAATAGCATGAATTTAATTCCAGTTGCTTCAGCTATGATTATTCATTATATGATTGACACTTGATCTAGATGTGCAGGATTATATTCCCAGGCCATGGGAAATTAGAGGTAGTATTCACACATATGTTATTCCCTATGAAACTGATTCATTCCCAAGAGGGATGAGGATCACGTTTGATTTGAGTGTTGATTAAGTGCTTGTTTATTTTATCATTTTGGCCTAGTACCCCTTTGTTTAATTTAATTATATCATGTGTTTTATAATTTTTATTGTCTTATACCACTTGGTATAGTTTTTATTTTTTAGGCCATTTAAAGTGGATTTATGACTCCCTAGGTGAACCTTAGTGTCCCAAAACTTACCCTAGGTGGTTACCCATGGGTCTAGGGTCAATTTTGACTAACTGAACCTTGGGGTAACTCACTTTTGGTCACTCTAAACTGAGGTTTAGTTAGAGTGACGAATTTTGAAATGGATAAGGGTGGGAGATGAGTCATGCTTTGGGAAATACTCATCTCCCTTCCCAAAGTTTGGGGATCCCTTCACCAAGGAGACTTGGGAGGTCTCCAAGACTCCCAAGTGTGTGGGATCTTCCTCCAAGACTCACACACATGTGAGAGCATCTTGGACGGAGATGGATTTCTTGGAGAATAAGAGGATGCCATGTGGCATCCCTTATCCTCATGTAGGCTTGAAGGGGATTGCCACCTCACCACTTGTTCTCTCACACATGTGTGAGAGCACAAGTGGATAAGGTGAGGATTGGAATGGAATTGGAGGGTGACACTTGTCACCCTCACACTTCCTCTCCATTCCAAGTGGCATGGGAGGAGGAAGGAGAAGGTGACAAGTGTCTCCTTCTCATTCCTCAAGGCCAATTTAGAAGGTCTATATTACCTCCTCTTGTTGAGTAGTGTGGGATTCCTGCATTTTGGGATTTCTTTCTATTTTGGAGTTTTCTTTGGGGAGTTCAAGAAAATTTTGGAGATTGGAAGATTTGGAGAAGCTTGGAGCTCTTCACCAAATGTGCTTCCATTATTAGGGCTTTTGAAGGTAAGCTCCATGACTTGTTCATTACCCTTGCATATTTCATTATGTTGTGTTTGTGGATTTTGCTGTTTGTTGTTTTCATTTTTATGTGGGTTGGGAGTTTGGTGAGAGCACCTCCATTTGGAGGTAAGGCTCATCTTGTTTGGGGTAAGGGAAAGTGAAGCTCCTCGAGGTCACCCCCATATTTGTGCTACTTATAGCATTAAGGGATTTTTACTTGGTGTTGAGATCATTTTGATGGCAAGAGTGCCATGGCAGTTTTTGAGATATTTGGAGATATGTGTTTTTGGAGGTTTTGGCTTGAGGCCATGAGACTTGGTGTTTTGATATTTTTAGTGTGGCCTTTGAGTAGAGGGGTCCATTCCCAACCCCCATCAAACTCATCTTCATGAGTTTTGCTATGTGTTTATCGTTGGGGTTAATTTTGAGTTGTTGTTGTGTTGCTTGTTGTGGTGTGTGCAACCATATGAATCCCTACCTCCCTAGCTCGAGGGTGACCCACTTGCAGGTCTGTGGTAGGGAGGAGGGCATTTTGTTGTGGTTTGGTTCCTCTTCTTGTTGTTTTTTTATTATTGGAGAAATGGAGCTTGGAGAAGTCCATTTTTGTGTTGTAGTTTTATCTTGTTGGTTGTTTGAGCCATGGCCTTTGTGGCCCTATTGTAATTTTTGGCAAATTTATTTCTACCTAGTATGTTGGCTGTTGTGTGAGTATCTAATGTGAGCACTATTTTGGTTTATAAAGAAACAAAGGAGAGAAGTTGTTATTATTCCTTGTTTTGAGTTTATGAGTAAAGGAAGAATGCAAGAGAAGATAATTTTGCTGTTATTTGTTCTTCAAAATATATATATATATATATGTTGTTGTATAAATTGTAGTGTGTGAAAAAAAAAATGAAGAGAGAAATTTAAATGCATTATTTCTATTTTGTTACATTGAAATTTCATGTTAGTATTTGTTGTTATGGAAATAAGTTGTAGAAAATATAGCTGAAATTATAGTTTCTTCCTCCTAGTTTCATTCAAAACAAAAGTTATCTCTGTATATTTAATTTTTCAAAAAAAAAGGACTACTGAAATATTGTAGGTTACAGAATTGGAAATTAGTAGTCTATGTTAATCAACATTTGTATTTTTGAGAAAGTTAGTTAATATGTTTATATATATATAGATATAATATTTGAAATCCAACTTGCTATTCATTTTAGGTCACTGTTTATATACTGATATTAGAAAAAAAAATGCATTTATATTTACTGTATATATTGAAATATATAAATATATAAATATATATATATATATATATATAGTTACATTCATATTATTTTTTTTTTAATGTAGCTATGTATATATATATATACAATATATTAAATGAACTGAGATTTAGTATTAAAAATAAAATACAGAGGATGAATTTACTAATGGCAGACTGTGGGTAACCTGCAGATTTATACAAAAAAAAGGAGTTTGGGGGACTGTGGGCGGCAGCGCCCACAACCCCCACCGTTGGTTTTAAGAGACAGGGGTGTGGGGAGGAGGTGGTGCCTCCACCCACACTCGCGCCTCCTCCCCACACCCCAAACCCCACTCCTTAGGACTCCCCGCAGCTCCCCACACTCTGCCTCCCCATACTTCAGTCTGCGCTGTCCCTTCCACACCACACTCCAAAACCCTCCTCCACACCCCTTTGTACCGCGACCTCCACTATTGGTTTTTTTACCCACAATGGCGACAGCAACCTCCTTCGTCCCTAATACCTGCTAGTTTAACATTCTAACCTGCCACTTGATGATATATATATAGATCCAAAAATATATTTACATATATATACATAAAATGTATATATATAAATATATATATAAAAAAAGGGGTTTAAACAAACGTAACCCTGTGTATATTTATCTGATATATACCTCTGGTTGCATCTCCATGGCAGCCATGAGAGAACAAAACCTTCAACCTGCACAAAAAAAATAAAAGAAAAAGAGAGAAGAAACAATGGAGGCAAGATAATAGTGAAGAGAAAAGAGAAAGAATGAGATAGAGAAGTTAGGGCAACCTCCAAAAAGAAAACAATAAAATATTTGTTAGGGCTTCCATAAAGAAAACTATTATTTTATTGGTTGAGTGGAGATGTGAGGAATTTGTTTTATCATTTATTTTTAATTCTCTATTTTGCTTTTGCATTTTTGAATTTCCTTATGCTTCATTTAAATTGTTTGAATTTAATTGGGGGTTTTTGAATTTTTATGCTTGTGGAATGTATTTTTTTAGGGAAGAGAGTTAATTTGTTTTTGATGGGGAGTGTGTTCCTTTTTTTATAAATTATTTAATCAGGTCATTTATTTCATTTTTTTCTTGGTGCATTTAGCCCTTTTAATTCGGTCGAATTTTAATATTATTTTATAGGGAGAGGTATTTTAATCTCTCCCTTTTCTCTATTGTCTTCGAGTTGGTTAATAAATATAATGTTGAAATTATATTTATTATTGGACTTAAATTTTTAAATTTAATCTTGGTGCCAGTTAATTATTTTATTATTTTTAATTTCAAATTTTAATATTTTATTGCAAGGTCAATTTAATTGGCCTTGGCAAGGTATTCAAATTTTAATTTTTAATTCTTCTTTAAGTTTAATTTTATTTTATTTTTAAATTTTGCTTGAACTCTTGTTGGAGTTTTATTTTAAAATTTTTAATTTGATTATTCAAAACACGTTATGCTGTCAAATTTTTCCTAGATTTTAGGGTTTTAATTTTACGTCATTTTATTGACTTTCATTTTACCACTCCATTTTATCACGTGTCCATTATGCCATTATTTCATATTTGTTTTTACAATTGCATTTTGTTTTAGAGATAGGGTTTGGTTTTAAATTTGATGAAATTGCCTTCTCACCTAGGAGACTCAGGGTTCTGATTAAACTATCCTAACCCTAAAAGTGGCACGCTTCACATCGCATACCCCCTAGACGACTTTCATCATGCAGGGTATGGAGTAGGATAATGCACGTCCCCGAATTATGTTTGACATGTTTACACCTCATGCGTATTGCCACTGAGCATGCAGACGCATGTGAGGGGGTTCCTAGGGATAGGTAGAAATTTTTTTCATAATTCGCGTCATGACCACATGTCAAATGTGGACATGACACATGTGTTTTGTGTCGTGACCACATGGAAAATGTGGGCATGACACTATCTCACTATCTCTTTCCTCTCTCTCCCCTATCATTCCTCTATCTCCCTATCTCTCCCTCTCCCTTATCAATGAAGGAAATAAAAACAAGAAAACTAGGACTCCCTCTCTCTCTCTCTCCCTATCTCTCCCCTCTCTTCCCTCCATCTCCACTCTCTCTCTCCCTCTTCCTTCCTCTCCCTCTACCTTATTGACAAAGCAAATGGAAACAAGAAAACCAAGACATGCAAAGAGGGATGAGGATATAAATTGGGAGGATAAAATGGAAATAAGATAAAACAAAAGTTCACTGGATGGGAAGAGTGATGAGAGGAGAGGTGGAGAATAGGGAAATAGGGAAAAATTGGTGGGATCTAATGGGAAATTAGAAAGGAAAAGGAATTTAACTAGGAAAGCTAGGAAAAAGAAAACTAGGAGGTAGATAGGTGAGAGAGAGAGAGGGTAGCATGTAAAGAGGGGAGGGAGAGGGAGGTAGAGAGAGATAGTGGGGCGTAGGAGGTAGAGAGGGGAGGGAATTAGAGAGTGAGAGAGGGTAGGAGGTAGAGAGTGAGAGAGAGAGTAGGAGGTAGAGAGGGGAGGGAAGTAGAGAGTGGGAGAGAGGGTAGGAGGTAGAGAGGGGAGGGAAGTAGAGAGTGAGAGAGAGGGTAGGAGGTAGAGAGGGGAGGGAAGTAGAGAGTGAGAGAGGGTAGGAGGTAAAGAGTTGTGAGAGAGAGAGAGGAGGGGAGGAACATAGAGAATAATTTAGAAAGGGGTAAGGAGGGAGGGAGGGAGATGATTTTATTTCACCATAACGTGAGCACATTATAATGCGCTCATGTTATGTGAATGCACATAACGTGAGCGTGTTATGCTTTGCTTTGGTAATTTCCAAGCCTTTAGCTTGGATTTGCCTTGGGCTTCCAAACCAAAGGCTTGGACTGTGTTTTAGACATCCAAATACATGTGTTTCAAGATTGTAACAAAAATTACATAATCTAGAGCGTGCTCCCCATCAGGTTTGCATGTGTTTCAATGACAAGTCAAAAAAATACCACCATAATCTTAAGCTCTCTCTTAGCTTTCTAACAATATAATTTTTTTCACGTTTTGAGTATGTTAAGGATTTCATTTTTAATTTCTTTTGGTGGTGTATCTATTTTTTGTCAAAAACCAGCGTGTGGTATTTTTGACTTTTTTTTAACCATTCATCAAAATTTCAAATAAATTATATTTTTAGAAACTAGACTCCATTCTACACGTATTTAAAAAAATGGATTTTCGATTAGTTTTCAAAAATTTTAGGGGGGAACATGCTCAATTTTCTATTTTTCAAAATGTGACCACTTTGAAAATTAATAAAAAATTAATTATTTATTTAAAAATTATCATAAAAATCAAGGATAAACTACATGGTGTTAGTTAATTTCTCACCGAAGCGATTTTTGAAATACTAAAAAAATTTAATATTTTAGGGGGAGCACACCAGACGCTATGTTATGTTTTTTGAAAAAATAGGACCAATTTGTGTGCTCTACCTTTTTGAATCCCTTGTTCTCAACCATTTTTGAAAAAAAAAAAGTTTAGAAACTAGATTTGGAGCAGTACGACTCTTGTTTTTGTTGTATCTTCAAATTTTGAGTGTAACTATCTTTAATTTCTCATCCAACATCAGTCTTTCTTGATTTTAGAAAAAAAAAAAAGTGGCATCTTAAGACCCCCTTTTGGTCCCCCATCTTTGTGCACTTACCCTCCTGACAAAAGGAACAATTTTAGAAAACCCTAAGATAGGCTCAGGGCATCCGAGCACCTTAGTCTTGTGACTTTCGGTCATTTGATCTAGGTTTTAAACAATTTCTTTATCTTTGTTGTTTCATTTACTTCTCTAAATTTGATTCTAACAGTTATCTGTAGCTTAGTTTGGCTTAATTAAGGCTTTGAATCTTATGCCCTAGCTAGATTGGTTATATTCGGTTCAACACTCATCTATATCACAAAGAGGAAAAACCCTTGTAGCTTAAGCTCTCTCTTAAGGGTAGAAGCTAAGGTCGGTTTGTGTCTCAATGTTTTGTAGAAGAGGGTTTGACCTAGTTTAACTCCTAAGGCTAGATCTCTCTTTTCTACATCACACTCATTTTAGAATGGGTACCCGAACATCCTAAAGTTTTAAACCACAAACCACATTTTTCATTTGGTTTTAGGCTCTAGAAAGGCATGGTAAGCTAACCCTTAGCCTTGGACCTGCAAGTACAAGTCCATGTTCATAACATGAGAAAAGACTAACTTTACCAATATGGCTAATGACATTTTTTTTTGAATTTTGTTACAAAATTAAAACCCATTATAGATGATGATGTCTAGTTTTTAAATATGTATATTTTTTATGATTTGATCTTTTTCCCTATTTATTAATTAATTTATGAGCAAACTGGTCCATGAATTTGAAATGTCAGGTTTTAATATTTTTAATAACTTTTTATTTTTAAAGTTTTTTTTATAGAAAATTATATGTGATCAATCTACACATCATTATTTACACAATGAAAAAAATTATTTTATGCTTAGTTTAGCTCAAATTATGTTAGTCGTACATGAGGGGTTTTCAAAAACAACAATTAGGGCCAATACAAAATTTTTTTAAAAAAGTATCTGGAAAAAAAATTATAAAAAAAATCCCCATCAAACTTCACTATAATACACATCTTTCCCCAAAGGTATTTAGAAAAATACTTTTATATAGGTCAAATTATGTTGGCAGTACATGTGCATGCTATGGTCCTAAAAATTTGACTTTCAAATAGTGGTTTTTGTACAAGCCAATGCAAAATTAATTTGTATCAATTGGATATTAGAATAAATTATATATTTGAAAACTAGACTCAAAATACTACATTTCATATTACTAGACATTCTTAAGATTCTATGTGTAAGTGCTTTGAATTTTGACTCTAACTGTGACAAACTTTGATTTTCAGGAAAAACACTTCCACTTTTTAGCCAAAAAGTGGCCCCAACTTCTTGCACTTACCTAGTTCAGAGTGATGACTAAATAGATGATTAGTTTGTAAATTGAGACATGATTAAATACAATAAATAGTTAGTATCTTTATTTTCACAAGTAATACAAATGCATTCAGCTATTATAGTACAGTTCTTCTAGGGCTTTGTATTCAATTTCATTTTCATGTTTAAGATTTATTAAAGTTTGAACAAAAAGAGTTGTGTAATTTGTTATCATCTTTGGTATTCTAGGAGATATTTATTTTAGGAGTTGTTTCATGTTTACTAAAAATGAATAGGCAACCTGAACTTATAGTTATATAGTAGTCAAAATATTTATAGCATCTGTAGATAACTTGATCTTATACTATTTATAGGATTTACAACTTGTATAAAGAAATATTATCTCAAGTTAATCCATTTATTTGTTATAGGAATTGTTTTATGTTTATTGAAAATCGAATAGATAATCTACAATTACAATTATATATTAGTTACAATCTTTATAGAATAATAATATAATCTCAACTTACACTATGTACAATGATTACAACAATCTCAAGTTAAATTAGTATATAAGCAATGATTGAAATGTAAGCCAAAGATATAAGAACCTACAATAATTTTAACTCATAGTAATGGTGTAGATAGGAGAGTGCAAGAAGTATAATATAGTTTGAACTCCGTAGGAAATTTTTGTATGAGCTAGATAGAACAAATCAATTAGAAAATTTGTAGCAATGTCTCACAAAAATGTTGTTGATCTCTACACTTTCATTTAATTGGTTAAAATTGAATTGGTAAGATCGAATCATGTGAAATTGAGGAATCAATGGATGGATTTGATGAATTTTAAAAATTTGAATTATGGTCATAAGTTTGATTGGTTGATTGCTTGTTTGGTCTAAAGTTTTTAATTCTCATTGTCCTATTTTGATGGTTTGATTGGGCGAGCCTTACAACTTTGAGTGTGATATGTGTAGGCATTCATGGTGGAAATGACTAATTGTTGGGAAAATATCACTTGAAGATATTAAGTTGATGAGGAGATATGTGGCGTTGAAGTTTGTTTGATGGGACACTTGATAATGCTTTTGTTATTAAAATAATTTATATTTGTAATACAATCTTTTTTTATGGGTAGCAAGTTCATATATAGTTAGGACAATTAATATGCAACTCTTTTAAACTTTCATATGTATTTGAGTCAATATAGACTTTATATTGGAATATGAGCTCTCAAATCTTTTCAAGAAAGAATGTGTACAATTTATATCAGACTCAGATTGACAAAACATTAACTAATTAATAAACAATTTAAATCTGAACATTGATTGCATCCATTGACTACAAAATATGATTCTAACTTATCTTTTTCTCATAGAGTAAAGAGTAAACTTAGTAACATTTAAAACATTTTTTTGTTAGATTCTATATAACTACAGGGTAAATCTTGATTAACTTTTATACCAAGTATAGAACCCCCACCACCATGGGGCCTTTCCCCTATAATACTTGAAGTGTAATACCTGCCACATATCTGTGGACTCCCATAGAGGTACAGTGCTAGATGAAAGATGTAGATATTTCAATCCTTGACACCCTTCAATACCTTTGATTTTTTGCAACTTCCAACATCTATTAAGGATGATTGTCTCTAAGCAGCACTGACGTCCAGAACTTGGCAACTTTTCTATCTTAGAACATCCCTCTGTGTTTAACTCTACATCCAGTCCTAAATCCACTTCAATTAAACTTTCCAAACATCGAAGATCGAGAGATTTAAGGCTGCGAAGGTACTGCCCACTAATTGAAACCTTAGATATAAGTTCTACATTTCTTATATCTATCTTTTCAAGGCTGCCTATTGGAGTCCCAATAGTAGTTGACACCATGCTATAATTGAAACTCAATTCCCCACTTAATGTCAAATTCCTCAACTCCAAGCTTCTAAGATTACTGAGTTTTCTAAGTGACTCAGAGAAGGATCTTCCATTAATTGTGATAGAACTAACATATCTTCCTAGACAATGATTAGATTTTCCAAATGACTTAACATTTCTAATGAATTTGGAAACTCTTCCAATTTTATTCCGTCCAGTACAAGCTCTTTTAGCTAAAAGGCGGCCTAAAAATTGAATTTAATTTGTGTGAAACAACTATTTGTCAATTTTAAGTAAGGGTCACAAAATAAGGACATCAGAATGCATTTTTGATCACTCACAAAAGATACTAATTTTCAAATAAAGAAGAGCAAATTACCCGTTCATGAGCCACAATCTTTAGAAATCCCTGCTGGAAATTTTTAAATACTTCAAACTTTGGAGTTGATTCCGAGGAGGAATAGTTACTGGTGAAGACACACTGTTCATGACTTGTCGTACAAGATTTTCAAGTTGATCCAGCTTTTGAGGTAATGTAAACTGAACCTCAAGCCACAATAAGAAAGTTGATGGATTCTTACAATCCTTTGAATTTTTTTTTTTTTTTTGGATGAGAAGAAAAAAATTGTATTAGTTTCGTTTGAATCGGAAGGTCCAATCATAAACTATAATAACTTTTTTTAACATAAAATTAAAAATTGAGTATATAAAATCTGTAGAAGCTGCTTGGCACATGATCACAAACCTTTAAATTTTCTAAACAATATCTAAACTTAAAACTCCAATTCTGCCTAGAAACATGCGAGATGGTCGGACAAATCTCTCTTGAACCGTTTACTTCTTGCATTCAGTGATGAATATCAATTTCTTTGATGCTCCAATCAAGAAGACAACAGTTAAGCTATAAGCTAACATATGTTTTAATACCATGAACTACATGAAGTGGATTAAAAATTTAGGAGTACACCTGAGAACAAAGATGTTGAAGTAATGGTAGGGTTTTCCTTTTGCCTCTTTTTTGGATGGTTACTATAAAACCATTTCTTACTTTACCATCCGACACTATGGGAATCCAATTAGACATCCCATATTGCATCTTGATTATTTTCTCTTCCTAGGTAACTACAACAACAACTATATACTTTCTTTTTCCAATATAGGCCACCATCGAATCCATAGGAGGAATCTTTAAACTTTTCGACAATCTTTCCCTTTATAAAAGCTTTCAATTAACATAAATATGATAATTGCACTAGTTTTTTCTGTCATAGGAACCACCAACTCTACCTCAGGATTGTTAGGAATTTTAATAACTGTGCCATCTAGCCCAATAAGAGAAGATGACACATTGAGTTGTAGGAGAATGTTTTCGGCATCAACATTTGATTCCCAAATTAAACTAATAACCTGTGATGGTACTTTCTGAAATGACAGAGACAATAATCTAATAAATATGTAATGTTGAAATTAAATTATTGTTAATATTCACAAATATTTATAAAGATATTAAAATCTACCATAATTTTTTAAGATACAATAATAAAACTCTAAACTAAATCAGTTTTAAAAAGTCTAATAAATCTATAATAATTAAAAAAATCACATTTTTGTTTCTAGTATACGCTAGTCAAAACCAAAGTTACAATTAACAATGTATAAAATTGCCCTCTAATCAAAAGGACAAATATAATTATAATATATGCCACATTTTAATGCATTGCCTTATAGGTACAGTACTAGCTAAAAGATGTAGATATTTCAATCCTCGCAACTCTTCAATACCTTTGATCTTCTGCAACTTCAAACATCCATCAACAGTAATTGTCTCTAAGCAGCATTGACGTCCTGAACTTGGCAACTCTTCTATATCAGAACTTCCCTCTGTGTTTAACTTTGCATCCAGTCCTAAATCCACTTTAATTAAACTTTCCATGCATTCAAGATTAGGAAATTTAAGGTTAACAAGGTACTGTCCATTAATTAAAATTTTAGATGTATGTTTTACATCCATAATATCTATTTTTTTCAAGGCTGACCATTGAAGTTCCAATTGTAGTTGAATCCATGCTATTCTTAAAACTTAATTCCCCGCTTAATGTGAAATCCTGCAATTCCAAGCTTCTGAGATTAGCAAGTTTTGTAAGTGATTCTGAGAAGAATATCCCCTGAATTCTCATGGAATTATTCCATTCTCTTCCATTCCATTCTACTCTTCCTGCAAGGACTAGACTTTCCAAACAACTTAACATTTCCAATGAATTTGGAAACTCTTCCAAGTTTATTCTATCAAGAATAAGGTCTTTCAGCTGCAAAGGAACCTGAAATTTGAAATTGATTTGTTTAAAACACCTATTTTACAATTATAAATAAAGTTCACAAAATAACTACTTTCAAAACGTATTTTACATTGTTAACCAGACATAATCCTCAAATATAGAAGAACAAATCACCTGTTGATCACTCTGCCAAAATCTTTGAAAACAACCATGGGAAATTTTTAAATACTACAAAGTTTGGAGGGGAATCCATGAAGGAATAGTGTATGAGGAAGACATGCTTGGCATAAATTCTCCTCTGATAATTCTATCTTCATCCAGCTTTTCTAACATGCTTAAGTCAAATTCAAGCCATAGCAAAGAAGTTGATGGACCTCACAATCATTTAATAAATTACCTAAAAAATATGTTAATTGAAGAGTAGTGTACTGGTCAAAATGGAATTAAGACACCTGAAACTACGGCCACTCATCTCAGCAAGGATGTTCTGGAATCCCTTTTCTTCCTGTATTTAAGGATGAAACTAAATTTTTGTCATGCTCCAGTTAGAAAAACAAAAATCATAAATGGACCACAAATTTACAAGGAGAAACAAACCTGAGAACGAAGATGCTGGTAACGCCATAGTCGACTGGGACTTCTCATTCATCATCTGCAATTTCTCTTCCGAGATCCCGGATGTGGTCATGCATTCTCAAAAGAGGAATGCTTTCGGAGTCAAATCCATTCCAATAAGTCCTTCCCACTTGAACTTTAACAAGACATTTATCCATTAAAATCTGAAGTGTGTGCTCATTGTTAGAACTGCAGTAATTTATCCCATATGAATGCCTGAAGAAAATGCATGAAGCATCGCGTGAGGAGAAAAATAAAACTCTAATTTTATATGTTTTGCATAAATTATATCATTCAGTTAGACTGCATAAATTTAGCAAGTTACGTTTAGTTATCTTTTGCATGAGCATGTTAGGTTTATTTATCTAATAATTTGCATATGAAGGAAATCCTCTATTAATAGAGGTTTATTGTAACTGCATGAATATGAAGAAGATTAATATAGTTTGAAGTTTGCTGTAGTAACAGTCCGCTGTGTGGGTTATTTCTTTTGACTATTTTTTTTTATTATTTCTATCTCTGCCCCCAATAAATTGGTATCAGAGCAGAGAAAAAAGGTCAGGGGCATTAGATTGTTAGAGCAGATTAAACGAGGATTTAGTCGCTGAAGACAAAGGAGGAGTTAGTAGAAATTTAAAGAAGTTGATGTCCATTCAAATGCAACAGGCAGCAATCCTTTAAAAAGTTTGGTTTGAGACATGGAAACAAACAACAACATTTCTCAGCCCCATATTCCCGTTTTCAATGGTAAGAATTACGATTTTTGGGCAATTAAAATGAGAACATTGTTTTGCTCACAAGATGTTTGGGATTTGGTAGAAAATGGTTTTGTAGAACCATAGGATGAGGCTGCCTATCAGGCATTAACTCGAGCAGAAAATAAAGAGCTTAAAGGAAATAAGAAAAAGGATGCAAAAGCTCTATTCCTAATCCAACAGGTAATGGATGAGTCCATCTTTTCTAGAGTTGTAGTAGCGATAAGATCCAAGACGACATGGAAAATTTTGGAGACTACCTATCAAGGTAATACAAAGGTGAAAGTAGCTAAACTGCAATCTCTTAGGAGAAATTTTGAAAATTTGCAAATGAATGATTCAAAGTCTATAGACTAGTTTATGAGTCAAGTCATGAATATTGTGAACCAAATTAGATCTAATGGAGAAGGAATAATAGATCAGAAGACCATAGAAAAAATTCTCAGGAGTTTACCTAGTAAATTTGATGCAATAGTTGTAGCTATTGAGGAATCCAAGGATTTGGCACAGTTATCAGTAGATGAATTAATGGGATCTTTGATAACACATGAATCCAAAATGAGTAGGAATAACAATACTTCTTTTGAGAATGCTTTCAAGTCTCAGGTATCATCTGGCAGAGGAAGGTCAAACTTCAAAGGAAGAGGCAGAGGCGGAGATGGAAGGAACAATCCAGATCAAGGTGATAACAATAATCACAACTACAAGAATAGAGGATGTGGCAATAATCACTTCCAACAAAATTCATAGAGGTTTAATAAATCTAACATTTAGTGTTATTATTGCAAAAAATATGGACATTATGCAAATGAATGCAGAAAGAAACAAGGAGATGTGGACAAGCAGAATGCTAATTACACAAATGAATCTAATTCTAATTCTGGAAGCTTATTCCTCACTTGTCGTGTTGCTCAAGAAAATGCTAGAGATATTTGGTTTTGAGATAGTGGATGCAGTAATCATATGACAGGGAATAAAGATTTGTTTTCTAGTCTTAATGATTCTGTAAAATCAGAAGTGAAATTAGAAAATGATAATATAGTGGGTGTAATGGGTAAAGGAGTAATAAATGTTTTGGCAAAAAATGGTGAAAGAAGATTTATTCTTGATGTTTATTTTGTACTTAGACTAAAGCATAATCTTATGAGTGTTGGGCAGTTAGTACAGAAAGGTTATAGAACTTATCTTTTATGGATAATGTTTGTACAATACTAGACAGATTTCCAAATGACAAGTTGATGGAAAGAGTGGAGATGACCAAGAATTAGATGCTCCCCCTTTGAATTCAGTGCATCCAAGGAGAAGAGGAAGACCATTTCAAAACCATGTATTTAGATCAATCATGGCTATGGCATTTAAGGTATGGACATTTACATTTTGGAGGTTTGAGTTTGTTACAGAAGAAAAATATGGTGAAGGGATTACCACCAATAGAGCAGCTAGGAAGTTCATGTGAGAGTTGTATTTTGGCAAAATAACATAGAGAGAGCTTTCCAGTAGGAGTTTCATATAGAGCAAGGGTATCATTGGAGCTAGTTCATAGTGATTTATGTGGACCAATGCAAACTCCATCATTTGGAGGTAGTACTTATTTTCTAACCTTCATTGATGATTTTAGCAGGAAGACTTGGATATGTTTTCTCAAGGAGAAGTCTGAAGCCTTTGGAAAATTCAAAGAATTCAAGGCTATGGTTGAAAAGAAGAGTGGCCATTACATCAAGGTACTTAGATCAGATAGAGGAGGTGAATATATGTCTAATGAATTTCAAGATTTTTACAAATATCATGGTATTAAAAGGAAATTAACTACAAGGTACACACCATAGTAAAATGATGTAGCAGAAAGGAAGAATAGAACAATCATGGAGATGGCTAGAAGTATTTTGAAGGCCAAACATTTGTCAAATGAATATTGGGCAGAAGCAGTAGCATGTGCAGTATATATTCTGAATAGAAGCCCAACAAAGAGTGTCAAGGATCAAATTCCCCAAGAGGCTTGGAGTGGTAAGAAGCATAATGTATATCATTTCAGAATTTTTGGTTGTATTGCATATTCTCTTATACCATATAAATTGAGAAGGAAACTTGATGATAGAGGTGAGAAATGCATCTTTATTGGGTATAGTGAAGAATCAAAAGCATATAAGTTGTATAACCCCATTTCAAAGAAAGTGATTATTAGCAGAGATGTGGAATTTAAGGAAGAAGAAGCATGGGATGGAAGCATTGATAGAACCATCACAATTGGAGCACCAATATCTCAAAATGAAGAAGAATCTGAAGGACAAAATTTGCAAGGTGATCAATCAACTCCACAAGCAAGAATAAGCACTCCAATCAGAACACCAAGGAACTTAGCACAAGGTGAATCATCTGGCCATGCATGTCATTCTGTTCCCAATTCACAAGTAAGTGATGAATTAGATCCTACTCTTGCCACATTAAGATCAAAATATAAAGGTAAGAAAATGAGAAACTTGAATGAGATTTATAATCAAGAAGAAGAGAATTTAGATTTGTGTTCAAATTTTGGTTTTTTCTCTCATGATCCTATGTATTATGAAGAAGCAGTTAATGAGGAACATTGGATAAAAGCCATGGATGAAGAGATGGATTCTATTGAGAGAAATCAAACATGGGATCTAATTGACCTACCTAAAGGTAAGGATTGCATAGGAGTCAAATGGGTTTATATGACCAACTTGAATGTAGAAGGTAAGATTGAAAAGTACAAGGCAAGGTTAGTAGCAAAAGGTTTTGCACAACAACATGGAATTGATTATAATGAAACATTTTCTCCAGTTGCTAGACTTGATACTATTAGAATGGTTTTAGCCATAGCTGCTCAAAATAATTGGAAAGTATATCAAATGGATGTCAAATCTGATTTTTTAAATGGTTTCCTAGATGAAGAAGTGTTAGTGAAACAACCACTAGGTTATGAAGTGCATGGACATGAAGAAAAGGTCTACAGATTGAAGAAGGCCCTCTATGGTCTCAAGCAAGCACCAAGAGCATGGTATAGCAGGATTGATTCATATATGACAAACAATGGATTTAGTAGAAGTAGTAGTGAGCCCATATTGTACACATAAATCAACAAAGAAGGTCATATTTTGATTGTGTGTTTGTATGATGATGATTTGATTTTCACTGGAAATTTGTCTATAGACACATTTAAATCAGCAATGAAGAAAGAATTTGAGATGACAAATTTGGGATTAATGAAGTATTGTTTGGACATTGAAGTTGTACAATCAGATAAGGGAATTTTTATTTGTCAAGCTAAATATGCAAAGGATGTGTTAAGGAGGTTTAAGATGTTGAATTGTTATTCAACACCTACACCAGTTGCTACAGGGACTAAAATTAGCAAAGAGGACAAAGGGCCTAATGTTGATTCTACAACATTCAAAAGACTAATTGGTAGTTTGATGTATCTTATAGCTACAAGACCAGATATCATGTATGGGGTCAACTTAATCTCTAGATTCATGGAGTCACCAAAAGACTCACATTGGCAAGTTGGAAAGAGGATATTGAGATATGTGGTAGGAACAACAAAAAATGGAATTTTATATTCCACAACTCATGATTTTGATTTGATTGGTTATACTAATAGTGATTTTGCAGGTAGCATTGATGATAGGAAGAGTACTTCTGGACATGCCTTTCATTCTGGAATAGGTGTGGTCTCATGGGTATCCAAAAAGCAACCCATAACGACACTTTCATCAGCTGAAGCAGAGTATGTACCAGCCACATCAGCAGCATGTCAAGCAATTTGGATGAGGAGAGTATTGATAGATTTATTGCAAGCACAGGAGAAGTCAACACCAATCTTTTGTGACAACAAATCAACAATTGCATTATCAAAAAATCATGTTTTTCACAAGAGGAGCAAGCACATTGATACAAGATTTCATTTCATCAGAGAGTTGGTAAACAATGGAGAAATCCATTTGGAATTTTGCAGATCTGAAGACCAGTTGGCAGATATATTTACAAAAGCATTAGCAAAGGAGAATTTTGAGCATCTAAGACAAAATTTAGGCATTGTAAATGCTGGAATAGTTAGTGGTAGAAATTAAGAGGGAGTGTTAGAACTGCAGTAATTTCTCCCATATGAATGCGTGAAGAAAATGCATGAAGCATCACATGAGGAGAAAAATAATACTCTAGTTTTATATGTTTTGCATGAATTATATCATTTAGTTAGACTGCATAAATTTAGCAAGTTACGTTTAGTTATCTTTTGCATTAGCAAGTTAGGTTTAGTTATCTAATAATTTGCATATGGAGGAAATCCTCTATTATTAGAGGTTTATTGTAACTGCATGAATATGAAGAAGATTAATATAGTTTGAAGTTTGTTGTAGCAACTGTCCGCTGTGTGCGTTCTTTCATTTGACTATTTTTTTTATTATTTCTGTCTCTGCCCCCAATACTCAATGCTCCATCTTGATCCTTCCAATATCTTTAAAGCCATATGCTGAGATTTGTTGACGAAAAAGCATGCAATGTCCATAAAAACCTATTTTTGCTCTTTGTCAAGGGAATCAAAGCTTATTCTAAGCCTCTGTTTTATATCTTGTTTCAAAAAATTTTGCACTTTATCCAATTCTAGTTTCCAATAATGCTTACTGGCACTACAAAAAACATGTCCACCGAACACTTGTAGAGAGAGGGGCAAACCTCCACACTATTTCATGAAGCTTTCAACTGAATCTTCATATCCGCTGGTTGGATATGGTTGGTGGAAGGCGTGCCAACAAAAAAGCTGTGTATAATGATCGACATTCATTTCTTTCATCTTATAATGAGAACTAATTTCTGCCCTTATCAAAATTCTCTCATCACGGGTTGTCACAAATATCAAATTATGAGAATTACCGATCAAAAGATCCCTGACCAGTAAGGCATTCAACTGGTCCACGTGATCTATATCATCCATAACAATTAGGAAACTCAAAAAAGGGTTTCTTGCCAGATGTGATTTGAGATAGGTAGATCCTTTAGGTATACTGTCAAACATATGATTTTCCTGCACAAGATCCTTAAGAAGCTTTGTTTGCAAAGAAGTCAACTTAGTTTCTCGCACGTCAAACAAAAAACATGATGCACTGAATTCTAAATGCTTTTGGTTGAACAGTTCTTTTACAAGTGTGGTCTTACCACACCCACCCATACCATAAATGCCAATCACTTTATCTTTCTCCTCCTTTTTCCAGCATGACCTTTCAATGTCTTCTACCCATTCTTCAATTCCAATCGGATATCTTGCAATCTCTAAAGGTCTTTTCTTTTCTACCTCTCTTCGGACAGAGGATGCTATATTTTTACATAGTGTCTCAAGATTACTTGAAATTTACAATGAAAATAATAATTTCAACAGATTAGGATAGACTAAAATCATAAAATTTTGTAGGAGAAAATATTTTAAAGAAAATTTATGATTTAAAAAAGTCTTACTCGTTATTATGGTTCAATTCGTAGCCAGAGATGACTAAAACATAGCGGAGGGATTTTTTCCAGTCGTCAAGTTTGTCCAGGTACCTTCCCTTCTTTGTGTGGTATTCGAATGCATCAGAATACACAACCTTTTCTATGTATCTAAGTGGGGAAGGTGGAACATCATAGAATATTGGAATAATCTTTCCCTTAGATCATACCATCAGAGCAAGCTCAGCTAGACACCAAACAGACTGGGCATATCTTTTAGAGAAAATGGCAATTTGTACTGATGCAAAGTAAATGGCATTCTAAATTGTGGAAAGTAATGAATCCCCTGATTCTGTCTCTTTGTAATCAAGAAACATGCGGATTCCCACCTTCTCAAGATAATTATAAAGCTCAAGAGTGAGGGTTTCTTTAACATCAAGGCCTATGTGGTTAATGAAAATATCATAGAGTTTGGGGGATACAAAAATGCTATCTTTTCTCCTTGAAATAACATTTCAGTGAAAGCATCCTCTTCGAAATTTAGTGGGCGAGATGATGAAGACGAAGGCATGAATGGGGGATGAAACTCGAATAACAGAAAAACCTTGAAAATTTCAACTAACATTGAATTGATTTACCAAAGTAGCATTGCATATGAATGGCTGACAAAGTTGTTGGTTGGCAATGATAAGGTAAACAACCAGTGCAGGTGATATATGAGAATGGGAGGAGTGAATGTGGTTGGTAGCCCATTGTTACTTAATATTTTCAAAGAGTGGGTGCACAACAATTGGAATCCAGGTGGTTTGGAAAAAGACGTGTGAAACGCCAACTTTCTTCTATGAAGGACAATAAAGCATAGAGACTTGATTCACATGTCTTTTTGCAAGTTATAAGGATAATGAAGCATAGTACAATAAAGTATCTTATACTTTTTAGACTTTTTAGTATAAGGACAATAAAGCATAGGACAATAAAGCATCTTATACTTTTTAGACTAAATAGGGGAGGGCAGCTGGAACGTGTGCGGGGACCCTAACGTATGATAGGACCAGCGCACATTGGGGCCCACACGTACACATCGGTCCCCTGTAAGTTACACATTTCTTCTTTCATAAAAAAACACTTTAAGATCAAACATAAATCAGATATGAAATGCACATTTTATAGTATAATATTGTCAACATAACATTAAAAATATAGTTAGGGATACTGCTAGGGATGCCTCTCAAGTTTTTCATTCTTTTGTTAAGACCCTTATGGAAAGTGTCACCAATGCGCACATCAGAATTGCTGAGAGACCTCTTTCTCATGAAGAGGAGCAAATGGCGGCCAACTGGAAAATTTTAAATCAAATTCCTGCTCATAACAATTCCAAAAAATTGCAGAGGCTTAACACTAGATGGACTCCCCTGAGGCCTAAGTGGCTCAAACTAAACTTTGATGGGGCTTCTAAGATGGATGGCAAGGCCAGTGGTGGCGGGATTATAAGGGATGACAAAGGGTGGATGGTTACTGTCTATGCTGGCAGGTTAGGCTGTCAAAGCAACAATTATGCTGAAGCCACCTCTCTTCTATGGGCGGTGAAGTTGGCTATTTCCCTTGGTATTAGACAATTGAATATTTAGGGGGATTCCAAACTAGTTATTGATGCGGTTAACAATGTGTCGACTTGTGGTATTAAGTTGAAAGATATTATTGTGGATATTCAGATTCTTTTGCTGAAGATTCCCAGAGTAGATATCTCTCATATTTATAGAGAGGGTAATGGAGTTGCGGATGCCTATGCCGAACTTGGCCAACAATTTTCAAACTGGCATGTTTGGTGCCAAGTTAATCACATCCCTTTAAACATAAGGGACCTAATTCAAAAAGAGGTGACGTGTTAAGGATAAGTCAGATTTTTTGGAACTTAGACAGCTCTCTTCGTCAACCTTGTTGGAGGATGCTGACGTATATCTTGAAGTACGAGATTTTTCATACTTATTTGCTTATTATTACCCCTGCCTTATTACGCCCTTCTGGTAAGGCGAGTTGCTTACCTGCTAATTATAGCATTTGCCATGAAATCATGTTCAAGCATGGGAAGAGTAGGCGTCAGCTTCGTAAGGCGGCTCTCATTAATGATAATGCGTGCAGTTTTATTATCATTATCATTACCATCAGTCAAGCTGCTAATGTTACCCTGCATACAAACTCTGTGAAGCTTTGGGGTTTCTATGTTTTGCTCTGTAAGGCTAACATGGGTGGCGATAGAATTCAAACGGAACCCGTTTCCTGTTGCGAGTTTAAAGATAACCCTATGGTCTGGCATTATTGTAAGGAGGGTGGTATCAGTCCCTATTTGGAACGGCTCAATGGGCATGATGAAAAGCTTTCTGAACAGTTTGCTAGGTCTTGGCAAAACTGGCGTGTTACTGTGGGAGGTATTGGTTTCGAGAATTCTGAGAGTGTTATTGCTATGGCTTCCGGCATGTCAACTCAGGGGATCAAATTGCAGCGGAAAGCCAACGTGGTGGACCATTCCAACCAGAAGCTCTTTCTTGGGGATGGTGAAGAACTCGTTCCTTACCAGGGAGGATTTGAACGTGCTAAGCTGCCTGAACATTGGGACAGGGTGTGTTTTCTCCTTATGAAGTACTTCACTCTGGAGGGGCGCTTCACCAGGTTCTACAATTATCATCTTCCCCTTCTGAATCAATTTAGACACAATGCTCATATTAGTTTTCCATTTTATTTATTGTCTTCCCTTGAGTATTCGGTTCTTAGAGTTAGAGCTAAGTTGGCCAAGAAACCTTCCAAGAAACCCATCCCCCTGCATCAGGGTCTTATCCTTTGCCTTTACAACTTCCATGTTGCCCTGGAGCCCTCTAAACCTATTCAGACTAATAGTGGGGAAATGTCTTCAAACCCTGATGATACTGTTGTTTCTGAAGAGTCCTGCCCTTCCCCTATTTCTCCTAAGACAAAAGGGGTTTCTTTTTCCACTACTGAGGAGATTCCCATAGGTACCAATACCAACACCCTGATGTCTAAAGTTAATACAAAGAGCAAGAAGAGGAAGATAAAAGATGTGGAGGAAGATACTGTGGGGGCTGCCGTGGGGACCCCTAAAATTCTTTGCAGTACTCCTGTGGGGCAGGGCAGCAAATCTAAATTATCTGCGAAGAAAATTAAGGAGGGCTTTTCCTTAGGGGTTCGATAGTCAGGGAGGATTGCTGTAAAACCTGCACCTAAGGCCAAACTGATAGACTATTCTGAGAGCGCGTCAAATGAATCCACCCAAGGTGATGAGGCTAAGGTTATGGATGTACAGGAGATTTCTGAGGATGCTAATGGTAAGCATGGGAATAAAGTGTTGGAGGCTACTGGTGGGGATGCTGGGGATTTTGCGGATAATGCTGACGAAGTGGGAAAGATGTTTGTGGAGGAAGCTGCTGATGAAACAAAGACCGATGCTGGTTATGGGACTGACATTGCTATTCTGCAGGGCCGTGTTGAGAAGCTAGAATAGACTTTTTCCACTATGCTCAAGTGTATAGTTCTTCTTAATATTTCTATGATGCAGGGTCTTGGGGCTACCGTTGCTGCTGACACTAATGAGAACTCTAAAAAGTTGGATGGTTTCATTGAATCCATGGTTAAACAAGGAGAGAATCTTTCTCCTTAGGTCTTGTTTCTTTTATGCTGGTGACTCTCTATTATTTCATATATACTATATTTAGCCTGGTGTAGCTGTCTATGCTATTTATGCTGGGTAAGCAGACTATGCTGTATCTGCTTTGAGGCACTTTTTGTGCAGTTGCCTCTGGGGTTTCTTTTTGCTACTTTGTAAGGGTTCGGCCCCTTGTTTTAGCCACCTTATATTATCAAAAACATTAAAAATATAGCAGCCAAACACGTAATCTTGTTTTCAACTTGTATCTGACATATCAGCCTATGGTAGGAACTTTAAACTTAAACACCATTAACATAGAACTTTGCACCATTCCCCATAAACATTATAAAGAGAACTATCGCACCAACCCAGACATCACTTCTGAACCCACTCCCAACTACACAACTATGAAACAATGTCACCTCAGCACAATTCAAACCCATATGTCCCATATTTGACTCAAGTGCTAACCCATTACAACGATTTGTCCCACCATAGCATAACCCAAACCACACGCCAATGCATCTTCCTGTCTCATCAGACATGAGACCTACAACACGTATCAGCAGGAGTTTGTCCCATCTCGCCAAGTAGGGTGCACACATACTGGCTCTTGCCTCTAAAAACCCACCTGCATAAAAAAAATTTAGGTGTAAGGTGGCCATTATTCATAAAAAAATTTATGTAAACAAATGCAATCAATACACCAAACCAATCAACTCAAGAATTAATGGCCCAAATCAATCAAATCTATAATTCATATCACCTAGAATTCAAATTCGAAACAGCACAAGGATTTAATTCACCACACCAAACACCCATCAATAAAATTCAAAAAATTCCCAATTTAAATAGCCATGAAATCCTTGATGTATTCACTTATTCTGCAGTGAGCGACATAAGAAACAAAGGAGTGACAAACATAGATTCTAGTTCAACAGCATCCATAATGTTCTAGGTATTTCCCTTAGTTTTTTCTATTTGTAAGCTTTATATTGTTCTTCATTACATCGATGAAAGTCATAGGTTAGCATTTGTCTTTCCTTATGTTTTATATTGAAACACATATGTCATAGTTTAGCATTTCTGTTTCCCTAGGGTTTATCTTGCAATATTACAATCATAGTTTAGCATTTGTGTTTCCCTAGCATTTGTGTTTCCCTAGGGTTTATCTTGCAAAAATTGTAGTCATAGTTTAGAATTTGTCTTTCCCTATTGTTTTATTTTGAAACATAAATGCCAAGCTATACACCAGCTTCCATATTGCAAATATTACAATCATAGTTTAGCATTTCTATTTTCCTAGGGTTTATCTTGCAAATATTACAGTCATAGTTTAGCATTTGTGTTTCCCTAGAGTTTATCCTGCAAAAAATATAGTCATACTTTAGCATTTATCTTTCCCTATTGTTTTATATTGAAACAGAAATGCCAACCTATACACCAACTTCCATATTGCAAATATTACAGTCATAGTTTAGCATTTCTATTTCCCTAGGGTTTATCTTGCAAATATTATAGTCATAGTTTAGCATTTGTGTTTCCCTAGAGTTTATCTTGCAAATATTACAGTCATAGTTTAGCATTTGTCTTTCCCTATTGTTTTATATTGAAACATAAATACCAACCTATACACCAGCTTCCATATTGCAAATATTATAGTCATAGTTTAGCATTTATGTTTCCCTAGGGTTTATCTTGCAAATATTACAGTCATCATTTAGCATTTGTGTTTCCCTAGCATTTCTATTTCCCTAGGGTTTATCTTACAAAAATTGCAGTCATAGTTTAGCATTTGTGTTTCATAGGTTTTGCATTATCATTCACTCTGCTTATCTTATTCTCATACGTTCTGCATTATCATTAACTCCGGTTATCTTATTCTCCTAGGTTCTGCATTATCATTCACTCTGCTTGTCTAATTTTCATAGGTTCTGCATTTTCATTCACTCTGGTTATCTTATTCTGATATGGTTTGCATTATCGCTCACTCTAGTTAACTTATTGTCATAGGTTCTGCATTGTCATTTACTCTGGTTATCTTATTCTCATAGGTTCTGCATTATCATTCAGTTAGGTTTTCTTCAATCCCAGTAATAAATTTGGGGGTTTCACTTTTTCTTAGGTTTCTATTTCATCTTTTTCATAAGTTTATGCTTCATCAATTTAGTCATTCAAAATATTACATTTACACTCTTAAATACTAATAATTCATGTGAATGAATTTAAGCTTGTTTTTTTATTTGGTTATGCACAAAAGATGTAAAAGTTGTTAAACTCTTACTATTTTTCATTCGTAAGATTTATACTGTGTGACCCTACTGTTTATATTGCAACCATTACAGTCATAGTTAAACAATTATGTTCCCCTATGGTTTATATTGCTAGTCATAGGTTATCAGTTGTGTAATTTTGTGCTTGTCACTCCTCTTTTCCTTATGTCGCTCTCTACAAAATAAATGTACGTATGTATTTAACATATTTCAAAATATTAAAGCAACAAACTAAAAAGAAAAAACACATACAGAAACTAATTACTCTTCTGTTCAAGAATCAATGTCTTCATACATAAACATAACTTTCATTGAATATGAAAATATTTTTGTCACAACAAGTAAATATATGATGTTTTTCCTTCTTTGTTTTGACTGTACTTATTCTGTGCAGATGACAAAGGGCAATGTAGTGGTACCCATAGAGGAATGAAAAGAAACAAAAGAGCCACAACAAGGTTGCCCTCCCACAAACGAGGTTATTTTTTCCCCCAGAAGATGATCCTATTGCAGCAGTAGACAAGATTTCTACTCCTCAAGTACTGTAGAATGAGGTTGCTACACCTCAAATACCACAGAATGAGGTTCCTACACCTCGAATACTGCATAAAGAAATAATGAAACAAGGTCTATGGTCTTCAAAGGACATGAAAGGGGCACTATATGACGTGGAGGAAAATGACATGTCAATAAGGGGAGCTTCGAAGAAGTGGAAAATCCCAACAACCACACTCTCCAAATGGCTTGGTGGTCTAACAACAACATCCAAGAAAGGTCCACCAATAGTCCTCACTACTAAGGAAGAACATCTGATTGTTGAATCGTGTAAGGAAATGGCTGAGGTTGGCCATGGTCTTGAGATAGTCAATCTTAAGGTAGAGGTTGCTCAAATCTGTCAAAATAGGCCAACCCCTTTCACCAATGGGTTCCCAGGGAAGTCATGGTGGACAGGTTTCAAGAACAGACATCCTAAGCTTGTATTGTAGACTACTGAAGGCCTAGACAAAGATAGGGCACTCAACCTTAGGCCTATTGTTGTAGCAGATTTCTACAATACTTTATCTGTAGCATATGAAGCATTGCCATATGGTCCTCATCGCATTTGGAATTGTGATGAAACTGGCATCCAGGTTGGTAAGAATGGGTCCATGAAAGTGTTGGCCAGAAAAGATAGCAGAAATGTGTCTTACATCATTCCAAAGAGTCATAAATGGATAACCATTCTATGTTGTGTCAATGTTACCGGACAGAGCATTCCAGGATTTTACTTGTTTAAGGGGAAATAAAACATAGATAACTACATTTTAGACTGCGAACCAGGTGCTTGCATGGCAGCCCAGCCCCATGCATGGATGACTAAAGATTTGTTCATAGATTGGTTGACCCACTTGAAGAACTCAATTCCAGGCGGTGTGTCACCCACCAATAGGCACTTGCTTATTTTTTATGGGCATGGAAGCCATGTAGCAGTTGAAACCATCCAAGAAGCAAGAGCGTTGGGTGTAGATTTACTGACATTGTCGTCACACACATCACATAAGCTATAGCCATTGGATGTGAGTATTTTTTTGCCTTTTAAAACTTACTTCAAATCAGAACGTGTAGAATTTATGGCAAAATTTCCCAACATTGAAGTGAGGAGGACAAAACTTACAATGTTAGGCAACAAAGAACTCATTAGAGCTTTGACAATTGACAACATCAAGGCATGATTTAAAAGGACTGGGATCTGGCCACTCAATCCAGATGCACTTGTGGAAGACATGCATCCCAGCAACACATTTCAGGTTGACGAGGATGCTTCTATAGAAAAAACATTCTAAGTCTTTTAGGACTTGCTGCGTCAAGAGAGGATGGTGTACAATTGCAGTCCACTCTTCCAAATGAACAATTGCAGACTATGACAGAATCATAGGAGTCCCCTGATAGTTGTCATGCTGATTCAGTTGCAAAAGTGGTGGTGGACATCCCCGTTGACCAATTCAATGATAGCTTAGCTTTTCCATCAAAATGAATTACACCATCTTGGTTGGTGGAGGGGGCAATGAATCAAGGCATTGATTTGCATGTCCCAGAAACACAGGGCACTTTTACTTTTCTATCACCACCACCTGTAATTGAGTTATCTGAAGTTGTGTATTACTATGCTCCTTCTTGCACTTTAGATTTAGGAGGTGATCAAGATTTCACAGAGGACTCATAGGTAGCAAAGGAGAACATTTTGTCACAGTTGGATCGAATAGAACAAACTAAAACAGTTTTACATATTAGTGAATTCCTCAAGCTGCATGTGCACACTGTCCATAAAAAAATTAAAAGGTGGTGCAATTTGGTTGAGTAGACAGTCTCAACTATTGACAACATATGATTACATGAAGTTGTTAATGGAGCAAGAGCAAAGGAAGAAAGAGGTTGAGGAGTTAAAAGTCCGAAAGAAGCAAGAGAACGAGGAAAAAAAGGCAGCAAATAAAGTGGCAAAGGAGTTGAAGGAGCAGGCCAAAATAGAGAGGGATATACAACGTAAAGAAAAAGAGAAGCAGAAAATAGAATAAAAGAAGGATAGAGATGCCAAAAAGGTGCTAGAGATGCTTCAAAAGGAACAGGACCGAAAGGAAAAAGAGATTGAGGACGCACAGAGGGCTTTACAAATAGAAAGGCAGTTAAGGGCCCTTGCTAATCCCTTCTCTCAAAGTAATGGAGTATTCTGTGATATTCTCAACATCAATATCCCTCAATTCTCCATGGCAATGAGTTATTCAACCATCTCCCAATCTGACTTCAGGTGCACTCAATTTTCAAATTACATTGGCACTCGTGATGTACAGATGTCTACACTACCACCCCCAACACATGTCACTTGCACCCAATTTTTTAGTCATGTAAGCAACACTCCTCATCGAGTGGAAGGTGATGAGAACTTGGCTAGTGGCACCCCGAGCAGCCAACCACCATTTCTCTATAATAGCAGCTAGATGTAGCCTTAATTGGATTTCATACGCACTTGATCTTTTTGACAATTTTTTAGTTTTCATATCTACAATTGCACCCTTCTTATTGACAGTTTGAAATTTTTGATAACTATAGATGCAACGTTATTGTATTGATTTGCAATATTTTCTAATCAAATTGCAATGTGTGTTGTATATATGCTTCTTGTTCCACCTATGTTCAATTGATAGTTTGAAATTATCATTCACTCTGGTTATCTTATTCTCATAGGTTCTGCATTATATATCAATTAGGTTTGCATAGGTAATTTTATAGGTTATCACTGTTTATTTGTCATAAATCTATTTCATTTTTCATGTTTCCCTAGGGTTTATATTGCAAATATTACAGTCATAGGTTAGCATTTGTGTTTCCCTATGGTTTATATTACAAATATTATAGTCATAGTTTTATTTTTTTTATGTTTTGACATGTGGGAGGACAAGATTTGTTAGTTTGAATAAAAAAAATGCAATTTTGGTCATGCGACCAAAACGTAGGCGGTTGAAGTGTTAGTTGGTGTATGGCACGACATGCAAAGTGGAAAGCCCTGCCACGTTGCCGCATGCCACTCCGCCACCCAAAAACTCCATTGTATCGCATTAATGTCTCGCCGCCCATTCCAATTCTGTTCATCACACCTCATTTACTTCCCGTCCCCTCTTCGTTCATCCACGACATCCCGTGTAAATTTCGATACAAAGGGAATTCAATGCTTGCAGTGGCTCACACAACTCGCCAACTTCAGAGCCTTTCAATCTACCAAGTTCTCAATTTTTCCTTACTTTTCAACCATAAGGTGCATGGTTCAGGTCTCTACAACTTCCATCCCACCACCACAACATGCTACGCTCGAACTCCAGTGTCACTCCGAGCTTGTTTTTATTGTTACATATATATATATGTTTATGCATGTGGTATATACGTAGACTTATACATATTCATATATATCTTATACATATGTAAGTATATGTATATCATAGACAGAGACATACACATATACATATATGTATACATAGAAATATATATATATATATATAAATATGTTTATGCATGTGGTATATACGTAGACTTATACATATTCATATATATCTTATACATATGTAAGTATATGTATATCATAGACAGAGACATACACATATACATATATGTATACATAGAAATATACATATACAAATATGTATATGTATACACATATAAGTATACATACACATATATGTATATGTATACACATATATATACATATACATATATATGAATATGTATATATATGTTTACACATATTTATATTGTTGTTCATATTTATTCAGACATAAAATAATGTTCGTTTGTCCAATGCAAGCATAACAATGCAAGTAACCAATGTATGCATGCCATAGATAAATCTAGGGTTATTTTTATTTTCATTACAGTAACAAATAATATTGTTGGTTGTTTCAGTGTCATAGATAAATCTAGGGTTGTAACATGGATGAATGGATTTTAGTAATTGTTCAATTGAGTAATTAAAGAGAACTATACGGAAGAATTGGCAAGGGTGGTGAGAAATTAATGTGAGGCAGTGGAGTGAAAGGGTGGCCAACTTATACTCTATCAAAAACACTTTTAACTTCTAACCATACAAATATTATAGTCAATGTGCAATGATGAACACCTTGGAAGAAGTATTATCTATTTAGAATATACATGATGTCAATGGATCAAAACATCCATGGTAGATCACATATATCCTGAATAGGTATACATCTTTCAAGGTCTATTGCTATTTGACGAACAAACAATACTTGCCGGAATGACTTGAAGAAGGCTAAGCTAAAAAAGATACAATAGTTAGAGGATTGAATTGAAGAATGGTAAGCTATGAAAAAGAGAACAACCCTGAATTAATCAATTGCACATACGAAAGCTAGAATAGTTGCACGAGTGAATTGATGTAGCAGAACCTATAAAAAGATAACACCCCCAAATTAATCAATGGCACCTAAGAAGCATACAATAGTTACAGGACTAGATTGATGATATTGAACCTATGCAAAAGAGAACACCCCCAAATCAATCAATGGGACCTAAGAAAGCTAGAATAGCTGCATGACTGAATTGATGTAGCAGAATCTATAAAAAAAAGCTAAGACCCCTAAATCAATGCAATGGCACCTACAAACATACAATAGTTGCAGGACTTGATTGATGGTAATGAAACTATGCAGAAGATAACACCCCCAAATTAATCAATGGCACCTAAGAAAGCTAGAATAGTTGCATAAGTTAATTGATGTAGCAGAACTTATAAAAAAAATAACACCCCCAAATCAGTGCAATGGCACATAAGAAGCATACAATAGTTGCAAGACTAGATTGATGATATTGAACCTATGCAAAAGACAACACCCCCAAATTAATCAATGGGACCTATGAAAGCTAGAATAGCTACATGACTGAATTGATGTAGTAGAACCTATAAAAAAATATAAGACCCCCAAATCAATGCAATGGGACCTACAAAGTATACAATAGTTGTAGGACTTGATTGATGGTAATGAAACTATACAGAAGACAACACCCCCAAATTAATTAATGGCATGACTAAAAGCTAGAATTGTTGCATAAGTTAATTGATGTAGCAGAACTTATAAAAATGATAACACCCCAAATCAATCAATGGCACCTAAGAAGCATACAATAGTTGTAGGACTAGATTGATGATATTGAACCTATGCAAAAGACAACACCCCCAAATTAATCAATGGGACCTAAGAAAGCTAGAATAGCTACATGACTGAATTGATGTAGCAGAACCTATTGGTGCAGGAGCACCAAGATATCTAGGTTTTGCTTGATCTTTAAGTAGTTTGTTTTGGTTCAATAAGGTCCTTGAGACCATCTCCATGTTGTAATAAGGCTTGAATGCCATGCTTGTAAAAGGACTATGTCCAAATAACTAAAACATGTCTATTCTCATGTTGTAAGTCCTAAGGAGGACAGTCATATTGTAAAGGCAGTCATATGTTTCCTTAAGTTTGTAGCCCTCCTAAAGTGTGTAGGAGGCAAACCTCATGGTTGGAAGCATGTCAAAGGTTAGAAGGTGTGTTAGAACCTTGTCCAAGGTTAAACCAAATGTTAGAAAGCATTATTAAACCCAAAACAGTCGATACAGTCCAAGAGAGGACAGTTACTAGACAGTAATTAGTTGCTGTAGTTAGATACAAGAAAGAAGTTCGATGGTTGGGGTAGTTTCATCGACCCCAACCACTCCCAAACTTCTTCATTCAAATGTAGGAGGCTTATTTTAAGCCATAAAGGATTCATTGTAAGAGAGACATTCGGTGGAAGTGGAATAAGAACAAAGAAATAACTGTTTTCCTGCATTTTCTATGTTTTTCTGTTGTTTCCAGCCTGTACCTGATTCTGTACGAAACAGTCATAGCCCATGAGTATATTGGATGGTTAGTGGATCGTGATAGCTTTGATTTGAACCTTGTTTGAGGTCTTAACACTAAATTAGGTGGGAGAAATCATTGTTTTGTTCTTGACTGTCCTAAACCCTGAGTTAGGGTTTTTTCTTATTAGTTCAATGGAATCCTTTTCATTCCACTAATCTTTTCTGTTTATGATCAGTGGAATGGAATGTATAGTAGATGGTTCAAGGTCTTGTGAATGTTTTGGAGGCAGGAGAATGGTTTAGGGTGAGTTTGTCATGTAGATGACTCTGCAAATCCATGTGTTGGGATTGAGTGAAGGATAGCAGCAGATAGGTGGTTACCTTTGACTGTGTTCAGTGGACAATCAGAGAAATGCCAAGCATTGTGACCAACACAAAGGGTTCTTGATCTGACCATGTCTCTGTGACAAGAAGTAGGAAGAGACTTCTCTGAGAAATCAGTCCACTTTGCCTTATTCTATCTCTGTCAGTCCTCCCTAGGAGACAGTCACCACAAGGAAGGCACTAGGTATGTTTAGTATGTTATTGATTTATGAAGGCATTAGGTATGCTTGGTATGTTATTGATTAGGCATGTTGTATGATATTGAGTTTGTCTTAATGGAGATCATCCTAAGGAGGATACTGTGACTGTCTCTCTAAGAAAGCAGAAATGTGTGACTGTCTATGAAAGACATAGTAGAGACTGCTGTCCTGCAGACCTTGCATAGTGGGTTGGGTGGAATCTTAGATTGAGTAAGGAGTCCTGAGATATGTGTCCTAAAGTCCCCTCACTTTGTGTCATGAACATATTTATTTTTTGAATTAAAGCCATGCCTTATGAGAAGTCTAATCTCTATTAAAGATAGTGAACATTGAGAGTCATTTCCTTGAAGGTTTGAAGTGTCCTTCTCAGTACCTAGGTTCTCTGCATCATATTGGTATTAGAGAAAGCAAGTAGATCCTTGAGGGAGTGGTAGGATCTTGTGAAACAGTAAGGGTTTGTGAAAGTGTGAAGATGGCCCCTAAAAATCAAATGGCTAGGGAGAACAATGAACTGAGGGAAGCCTTAGAGGCAAGAGAAAAAGAGTTGAGGGATAGAAAAGAACAGGATGCTGCAAGGGAAAGAGAGTTAAGACAAGTAAGAAGGGAGAATGCATCAATATTGGCAAGGTTGGAAGCATTGGAGAAGAATCCTAGAATGGATGAACAAAATGATTCAGAAGGAGATGAGGAGGCAGATGAGAATCCTCCTGAGGATGAATTGGATCCTGAAGAAAAGAAATTTGTGAGATTGCTGAAGGTAGTTCAAGGTAGTGGAACAAAGGCAAACATAGAGTTACCTATCTATCAGGGGAAGATGGATAGTGAAGAGGTATTAGGGTGGATAGATGCCCTTGAAAAAAAATTTGAATATGAGGAGATGAGTGATGAGAAGAAGATTAAATTTGCAAAAACAAAGTTGAGAGGAACAACACTTACATGGTGGACTAGTGTGCAAACAGAAAGAGTGGCTAGAGGTGGAACAAGAATCACTTCTTGGGGTAGGATGAAGGATATGATGAAGGATCAGTTTCTTCCATCTGATTACTCCATTCAAACAAAGAGGATGAGGCAGAATTTGAAACAAAAGGACATGGATGTTATGTCCTATACTGAGCAATTTCATAAGCTTAGTATTAGAGGAGGATTAGAAGATGAATAAGAGAAAGTGGCAAGATACCTTAATGGGCTTAGGTATAACTTGTAAGATGAGATTGGTTTGACCATACCAAAATCACTTGGAGAATGTTTTCAGTTAGCTATTAGGGCTGAAGAGAGGGTAAAGAGGAAACAAGAAAGACAAGGAGGTAATGGTAGAGGATATAGAGGTAGGGGTAGACCTACTAATGAAGGACAGAGTAGCAATGAGAAGGGCAAAGAGTTTTCTATAGATCAAAGAGGTGGATATAGAGGTGGAGGTAGATTTGGATTAGGTAGAGGAGTATTCACAGGTAGATGTTATCATTGCAATGTAGTGGGACACACATCTTTCAAATGTCCTAAGAAGGATGATGTTGATAAGAGCAAGGATAAAAGAGTTCATTTGGCACAAGAAGAGGAAAAGAAAGAAGAACAGGAAATGTCATTAGCCTCTCCAGTAATGGTTGGAGAAATGCTTATGGTGGAAAAAGGCAAAATGTAGCAAGCACCACAGGTATCTATTTTTAAAACTAATTGTTTAAGCTATGGAAAAATATGCAAGTTGATTATAGATTCAGGTTCACATGATAATTTAGTCTCTTGGGATATGGTGCATAAGTTGGGATTGAAAACATTTGATCATCCTAGTCCTTACAATGCCACTTGGGTAAGTCAAGAGCAGCAAGTAAGGGTTAGTCAGAGGGCATATATTAATTTTTCAATTGGTCTATATCATAATTCTATTTTATGTGATGTTATTTCAATGACATGTGGGCATATAATTTTGGGTAGACCATGGCAGCATTTAAGAAGGATAGTTCATGATGGTTATACTAATAACTATTTGGTGCACAAAGATGGTAAAAAGTTTAAACTAATACCTTTACCTTGTGGAGACAAGAAGGAACATGTTAATATCTATTTTGGAGAGAAATTGCAGTTGAATGTGCAGGTTAAGGATGATTGGAAACAGCTGGAACAGTTACAGCAGAGGAAGGTGGAAGATAGTCCTAAAGAACAGCAGGTTTGGGACTTGAGTTATGTCAAGATTGGGGACATTGACTACCCTATAAGGAGGCAGAAGAAGGAAGGCAAATAACAGATAGTACAGGGAGGAATAAATTAGAAACTCAAGATGGGAAGAGCAGAAGCATTGCAGCAGCAAGGTCCTAGGCAAGGACATCACAACATGTGTTATGATGCTAACACTGTTTGTAAGAGCCATGCAAGTTGGAGAAGGAGAAGGATAACCCTTGGAGAGTTCCTGTTTCCTATCACAAGTCAAAGGAACATTCCAAAAAGATTGAAGAATGTCTAGAGTAGATCACATAACTCTTGGGACAAGAGTTTTCATCATGCCGGGGAGTATGGTGCAAGAGCACCAAGATATCTAGGTTTTGCTTAATCTTTAAGTAGTTTGTTTTGGTTCAATAAGGTCCTTGAGACCATCACCATGTTGTAATAAGGCTTGAATGCCATGCTTGTAAAAGGAATATGTCCAAATAACTAAAACCTATTCTCATGTTGTAAGTCCTAAGGACGACAGTCATATTGTAAAGGCAGTCATATGTTTCCTTAAGTTTGTAGCCCTCCTAAAGTGTGTAGGAGGCAACCCTCATGGTTGGAAGCATGGCAAAGGTTAGAAGGTGTGTTAGAACCTTGTCCAAGGTTAAACCAAATGTTGGAAAGCATTATTAAACCCAAAATAGTCGATACATTCCAAGAGAGGATAGTTACTAGACAGTAATTAGTTGCTATAGTTAGATACAAGAAAGAAGTTCGATGGTTGGGGCAGTTTCATCAACCCCAACCACTCCCAAACTTCTTCATTCAAATGTAGGAGGCTTATTCTAAGCTAGAAAGGATTCATTGTAAGAGAGACATTCGGTGGAAGTGGAATAAGAACGAAGAAACAACTGTTTTCCTGCATTTTCTGTGTTTTTCTGTTGTTTCCAGCCCGTACCTGATTCTGTACGGAACAGTCATAGCCCACGATTATATTGGATGGTTAGTGGATCATGATAGCTTTGATTTGAACCTTGTTTGAGGTCTTGACACTAACTTAGGTGGGAGAAATCGTTGTTTTATTCTAGACTGTCCTAAACCCTGAGTTAGGGTTTTTTCTGATTAGTTCGATGGAATCCTTTTCATTCCATTGATCTTTTCTATTTATGATCAGTGGAATGGAATGTATAGTAGATGGTTCAAGGTATTGTGAAGGTTTTGGAGGTAGGAGAATGGTTTAGGGTGAGTTTTTCATGTAGATGACTCTGCAAATCCATGTGTTGGGATTGAGTGAAGGACAGCAGCAGATAGGTGGTTACCTTTGACTGTGTTCAGTGGACAATCAGAGAAATGCCAAGCATTGTGACCAACACAAAGGGTTCTTGATCTGACCATGTCTCTGTGACAAGAAGTAGGAAGAGACTTCTCTGAGAAATCAGTCCACTTTGCCTTATTCTGTCTCTATCAATCCTCCCTAGGAGACAGTCACCACAAGGAAGGCACTAGGTATGTTTAGTATGTTATTGATTTATGAAGGCATTAGGTATGCTTGGTATGTTATTAATTAGGCATGTTGTATGAGATTGAGTTTGTCTTAATGGACATCATCCTAAGGAGGATATTGTAGGAGTCCTGAGATATGTGTCCTGAAGTTCCCTCACTTTGTGTCATGAACATATTTAGTTTTTGAATTAAAGCCCTGCCTTATGAGAAGTCTAATCTCTGTTAAAGACAATGAACATTGAGAGTCATTTCTTTGAAGGTTTGAAGTGTCCTTCTCAATACCTAGGTTCTCTGCATCACCTATAAAAAAAGATAAGACCCCCAAATCAATGCAATGACACCTACAAAGCATACAATAGTTGCAGGACTTGATTGATGAAAATGGAACTATGCAAAAGACAACACCCCCAAATTAATCAATGGCATGACTGAATTGATGTAGAAGAACCTATAAAAAAGCTAACACCCCCAATTTAATCAATGGCACCTAAAAACAATAAAATAGTTGAAGGACTAAATTGATGAAGTAGAACCTAAGCATAAGAGAACATCCCCAAACGCATTCTACCATCAATGTGAATACTATTCGAGAACATGGTAGATTGAAAGGCTCTAAAGTTGCCATGAATGAATTAATGTAAATTGAAAGGCTCTAAAGTTGGCAAGATGTGCGAGGCACTGGGATCATTGAATGCAGGTTGGCTCAAAGTTTACGCGGGATGTCGTGGAAGTAGTATATGTATATGTATATGTATACTGGTATGTATATGTATATGTATATGTATATACATATGTATATGTATTTCTCTATGTATGTGTTTATACATATGCATATACATATGTATTTGTCTATGTATGTGTTTATACATATGCATATACATATATAAAGAAGCTGTAAGGGACACCGGAGTCTGAGTGTAACATGTAGTGGTGGCGGGATTGAAGTTGTAGAGACCTTAAGCCAACACATTCTGGCATCAGTGTGAAGAACACACATCAAGGGCTATTTGAATTGGGAATTAGTTCAATCTGATTGATGCTTCTTTGGTGTGGCGAACTAAATCCCTGTCCTGTTTCAAATTTGAATTCTAGGTGATATGAATTGTAGATTTTATTGATTTGGGCCATTAATTCTTTAGTTGATTAGTTTGGTGTATCATTTGCATTTGTTTCCATAAATTTTTATATGAATAATGGCAGCCTTGTAGCTTGTATTTTAAGATGCAGGTGGGTTTTTAGAGGAAGGAGCCAGTACGTGTGCACCCTACTTGGCGAGATGGGAGAGACTCCTGTTGATACATGTTGTAGGTCTCATGTCTGATGAGATAGGCCAATGCATTGCCGTGTTGTTTGGGTTATGCTACAGTGGGAAAAATCGTTGTAATGGGTTAACACTTCGGTCAAATATGGGATAGATGGATTTAAATTGTGTTGAGCTGACATTGTTCTGTAGTTGTGTAGTTGTGAGTAATGTGGAAGTGACACCTGGATTGATGCAACAATTCTCTTTATAATGTTAATGGCAAAGGGTGCAAAGTTCTATGTTAATGCTGTTTTAAGTTTAAAGTTCCTACCATAGGCTTATATGTTTTATACAAGTTGAAAACAAGATAATGTTTTTTGCTGCTATAATTGTAATGTTATGTTGATAATATTATACTATAAAATGTGCATTTGATATCTAATTTATGTTTGTGCTTAAAGTGCTTTTTTATGAAAGAAAAAATGTGTAACTTATGAATAAATTGCATTTTTTTTACTGGTCCACATGGCATTGAACGTGGACCATCGAATATTGGTTGGGCACATTTTGGCTTCTCTCCCCTATGTCAGATACAATTTGAAAACACTTACAGTTGTTTGGTTGGCTAAGAAAGGTAGATTAGTTTGAGGACTGAATTGATGAACCACAAGCTATGGAAAGAGAACACCCCCAAATTAATCTATGGCACTAATGGAAAATGTATGTAAGACACCAAAAAAAGATACAATAGTTGCATGACTATATTGGTGAAGTCGAACCTATGAAAACGAAGACACCCCTAATTTATCTAAGGTACCACAAAAAATATCTTGCATTACTGAATTAATGCAATTATTGCACCAAAGAAACTAATATAAATCGTTAAACTATGGCTAGTGATTGCAATATAAACCATAGGGAAACACAACTGCTAACCTATGAGTATAATGGCTTGATGAAGAACATTATAAAGCTTACAAATGGAAAATAGTAAGAGTTTAACAAATCTCACATAGAAAACCTAACTATTTGATAATGCAGAACCTATGAGAATAGGATAACCAGAGTGAATGATAGCAAATTCAATAAAAAATAATAACTCAAAATGAGAAACTATCAATTGAACATAGGTGGAAACAAGAAGCATAAATACAACACAAAATGCAATCTGATTAGAAAACATTACAAATCAAAATAGTAATGTTGCATCTATAGTTATGATAAAGTTAAAACTGACAACAAATAAAAACCCTAGGGAAACAGGAATGCTAAACAATGACTGTAATATCTGCAATTTAAATCTAAGGAAAACATAAATGGTAAACTATGATTGTAATATTTGCAATATAAACCATATGGAACCACATAGATTTCTAATAAACAGTGATAACGTATGAAATAACTTGTTAAAAAGATGAAACAAAAACCTAATAAAAACTTAAAAAGAGACACCCCCAAATTTATTACTAAAATTGAAGAAAACCTAACTGAATGATAATGCAGAACCTATGAGAATAAGATAACCAGAGTGAATGATATGCATAACCTTTGAACTAAAATATGCATGTTCAAATTGCAATATAAACCCTAGGGAAAAACAAATGGTAACCTATGACTGCAATATTTGCAATATATTGATTATGATATATAGACAATGAAATAGATTTATTACAATTAAACAGTGATAACCTATGAAATAACCTTTAAAAAAGATGAAAGAAAAACCTAATTAAAAAGAGATAACCTAACCAAAAAACAAGCAACCCAAGCTTAATATATGGCACCGAAACAAGCAACAATATTATTTGTTAGTGTTATGAAAATTAAAACAACCATAGATTTATATATGTTTGAATGATAATGCAGATCCTATGAAACAGAAATGCTAAAATATAAAAGTAATATTTGTAATATAAACCCTAGGGAAACACAATTGCTAAACTATGACTAATATTTGGATTATAAACTCTAAGGAAACACAAATGCTAAACTATGACTATAATATTTGCAATATAAACCCTGGGAAAATAGAAATGCTAAACTATGACTGTAACATTTGCAATATAAATCATAGGGAAACACAAATGCGAACCTATGGTTGTAATATTTGTAATATATTGTTTATAAGATACAGAGAAAGAAAAAGATTTATGACAAATAAACAGTGATAACCCATGAAATAACCTTTGACAAAGATGGAATAAACCTAACTCAGCCAGAAAACCTAACTGAAAAAGAAACAACCAAAGATTTATCAATGGCACCAAAACAAGTAGGAAAAGTGTTTGTTACTGTAATGAAAAATAAACAACCATAGATTTATCTATGACACCAAAACAACCAACAATATTGTTTGCTACTGTAATGAAAATAAAAACAACCCCAAATTTATCTATGGCACCGAAACAAGCAACAATATTATTTGTTACTATTATGAAAATAAAAACAACCCTAGATTTTTATATGACACGGAAGCAACAAACAATATTAGTTGTTACTGTAATGTAAATAAAAACAACCCATATTTTTGCAGGACACGAAAACAACAACCAATATTATTTGTTACTGTAATGAAAATAAAAACAACCCCAGATTTTTGTATAACGCCAAATGACAACAAACAGTAATATTTGTTACTGTAATGAAAATAAAAACAACCCCACAATTTTTTCTGCCCTAAAATTTAAAAAAAAACAATTTTAAAGACATTAATGCTTGAACAGAAGAATAATTTCCATATAATTAGTGAGTTGATGAACACAGATTAAATTGTGTTCAAAAACATGAAACCTTGATATGACGAAGGAAATCTACAATGAGCAAAGTGAAAAAAAATGCAAAGACAGAAAGAGGAAACAAAACCGAATAATGGAAACCTTAGTGAGCATGCTCACCTGGGTCGAATGAATAGCCCCTGCAAACGTTGCCGAGCATGCCGTTATGAAGCTTCCTCACCTACATTTAAACCAGGTTAAACGCTTTATCTTCTTTCATAAATGGGCAAGCAATGAAAAGAATGCATACATTTAAAGTGTTTTTTCACCTCCATAGCGCTGGCAAACTTAGAAGGAGGTATGGCGGAGTTCCTACTGCATTTCCCGTTTGATAACCAGTGCCAAGAATCACATTCAATGGAGTCGGACCATAGCATGTTGTGGTGGTGGGATGAAAGTTATAGAGAGCTGAACCAAGCACCTGGCAGAAAAGTAAGGCAAGCTCAAGAACATGGTAGATTGAAAGGCTCTAAAGTTGGTGAGTTGTGCGAGGCACTGCAAGCATTGAATTTTTGTCCTATCAAAGTTTATGCGGGATGGCGTGGATGAACGAAGAGGGGATGGGAAGTAAATGAGGTGTGATGGATAGAATTAGAATGGGTGGCGAGACATTAATGTGATGCAGTAGAATTTTTGGGTGGTGGAGTGGCATGCGGTGACGTGGCAGGGCTTTCAACTTTTGACGTCGTGCCACGCACCGACTGGCACTCCAACCGCCTACGTTTCGGTCGCATGACCAAAATTGCATGTTTTTATTTAGACCGTCGAATCTCATCCTCCCACGTGTCAAACATAAATTTTTTTTTAAAAAAATAGTTTTTTATGGTTTATTATTAATTAATTTATGTAAATAAGTCGCAATTTTTTTTACTGGTCCATGTGGTACTCCATGTGGACTGTTGAATTTTGGGTGTGCATGTTCCAACTCCTCTCCCCTAAAAGGTATAAGATGCTTTCGCATAGAGACTTTTTAAACTAGTGTTTAAAAAAATTAAGATGCTTAAAACTAGTAACGTTATCTAGGGTTTTATCAAACTATATTTATTAAAAAAATTCTCAAGTATTGTACATTTATTTGGTTATCTCAAATAAAGATAAATATTTATGTTTATTTTAGTTGATGTTATTAGTTTTCAACAATTTCACAATGTAATGTAACAAACTCTCAATAATTTTATAGGAAAGAAATGACTTAAAAGGTGTAATAATTTTAGAGATTTTGTTTTCATACATGTTAAAGAAAAATTTCAATTTTATACATAAAAACAAAAATGTAAAGAAAAAAAAAGATTTATCAATATAATTTGCAACTTTGATGAGACAAAATTTTATGTCTCAAATTCAAAATTTTGAAATTGAAACTTCAACTTCTATAAAAATAATTTGAAAAATAAGCACGATAGTTGTGCAAAAAAGATTGTTTGACGTTTGAAGAAATATTATTAACAAAATGTTACAAGGAACTTTGGCCCAATTCCTCTATGAAACTAATTGCTTAACCAATAGGTTAGGTGAATGGACATCTTATATTTAGTTCCAACAAGGAAATCAAAAGAACCCCATGCAGGGAGAAAATGAGTTGAAGATGACACTTGATGCTTGCATGCTCTTAACTATTTAAGATACAAATAATTTAAATAAATTTGTTAGTTACTATTGAGGTTCATTTGTCTATACCAAAAATTAATTGCAATCCATAGTAAACTCAAAAGAAAGGTTGATAGTTGTGAAGTAAGTTAATATATAGCACAATTTTGAAACTTCGAAGGAAAATATTTTGTACATTAACTTACACAATCACTATTGTGTCTATCACAAAGAAGTGAGCTCACATACATGTAGTGAAAGATGAATGAAGCACAACAAAGGGCTTCTTTCCAACTATCAAGTTTGTCGAAATACCCGAGCTTCTTTCTATGGTAATTGAATCATCGTACACACCCTTTTCTATGAATTTGACGTGGGAAGGTGAAACATCATAAAATATTGGAATAATCTTTCTCTTAGTTTGTAACATTAGAGAAAGCGCTGCTAAACACCAATAGCCTCGACATATCTTCTAAAGAAAATGAGAATTTTTATTGATGTAGAGTAAATGGTATTGTAAATTGTGAAAGAAACAAATAACCTAAATCCATCTCTTTGCAATCAAGAAACACTTGGATTCCCACCTTCTCAATGTTAGGATTATGATTCAAATTGTTATTTTGCAGTTAATGATGTTATGTTAACTTTTAATAATTTATTGTTTATGTTAAGTAGTTAATAGTTGGTTCCTAGGGAAAAAGTGGTTGCAAAAGTTAAGACTATGAAGTCCTTTATAAAGGTTATTGATTCTTTTATTGCTTGCAAATTTAATTCTTGATTATATTATCATGTTTGATCCCAGAGCCCATAGTGGTATTAGGGCCAAAAAGATGGAGGAAGTTTGAAGAAATAATTTGGATCCGTTTTTTGGTTTACTTATGTAGGTCTTTGTTATTTCTATTTGCACATTCACATGGTTTTACTTGATTATGGAGCAGTGACAACAAATTGCTTTTAATTAAAAAGGGGTAAAAACACAAGTTTTGAAAGGATCCTAGAACCTTGTTACAAACAACAAAAGTCACCAAGCCCAATGCTAATTCACAGTGAGACAACAATAATATTGCAACAAGAGACAATAGATTAATAGTAGACTACTCAAAAAACTATAGGATAAACACAAAGACAACAAATCAGGGTAGTTTGAACCCAAAAAATTTTAGGGGCCATTGGACTACCCCTTCTAATAGATTCATACTCATGTTTCTTTTTGGTTAGTCATCCACTAACACCAAACATAAAAGTTGAAGGAGAGATCTTCTACCTTGCCAAATCATTCTTTCTATAGAGGTCAACCCTTCTAAAGGGATGATTAACAAATGCTTTTGAGACACACCCCCGAGCATATTCTAACTACAATTATTACCCAAAGGCTCAACAAGCCTGGACTCAACAATTGTAGCATCAGAAATAAAATGTGCCTCCTTACTTGGTGGTGGTAGAGGTGTGGCCTTACCTTACACACAAAAAAACCTTGACATAGGATCCACTAGGAGCCCTAAAGCTTTATCCAAGACCAACATGACACTAAGATTCACCCTAGAAGCCTTGATCACTAGAAACTTGTCAACTTCCTTCACATGAAGGCCCACATCTCGTGGCACAATCTCCACATAAGAGTCTAAAGCATCCTTCTTCACATATTTATATGGCTTAACATTCAACAATAACTCTAAAGTATTTTTAGATGCCTAGGAAGTAGAAGAGCTAAGACGAATGCCAAGCACATGATTCTCCTTAGAAACAACTTTGAAAATCTTAAGTGACTCCTTACTTGATGATGATTATTTTTAAACATGATCCAAGTTCAATAGTCAAAAGTCAATTTTGTCCAATAAAAATAAAATAAATATTTACCACTTTTTGTTGTGGATGAGGTGTAAAATTGCTATTGATTGTTTGACCATTGAAGTGGATGATGTTTAAGTAGAGCCCTTGATGATGGTAGAGGCTCAGCAACACCCTAAACACAAGAAATAGGTCCAACATAACATCCATTGGGATCCCTGACACATTGTCCTAAACTAGCATGACATAGAGTGGAAGCCCTACTTGTAGGAAATTCATCAACCTCCTTCACATGAGAGCCTGTGACCTATGACAATATTTCCACATAGGAATTTGAAGCTTTGTAAGGAGAGGGAGAAATAAACCCCCTCCTCAAAGCTTGAGTGAGGTCCACCTTTTCTTCTCCAAACGCTAATGGCTTCCCTAAGACCAACTTTTCTACCACAATAGAAATCTTTATGCCTTTAGCTAAATCTTTAGAGGCTCTCATCTTCATCCTCCTTAAATGCAAGATCTCACTCATATATAGATATCCATCATCGAAGCCATCATTGTCACCATCATTTTCATTTCCATCATCCATACCACTCTTGCTCCCACCTTAAGTAGGATTAAAAAAAATTCCACTCCTTATCACCATTTGGAAAATGTCATTTCAAACTCAAGCAACAAACTAGTTGTTTGTATGACCAATTTAAGTTAGATTTTATATTTATGGAGTATACTATTGAAAATGGTTATCTTCACCATTTCATTATTTGGTTATGTTTTACTCTACCCATTCTTTAATACCTTAGTGAAAAGGGAAGATGGCTTTTGAGATGTTGGAGGAATAGAATATTGATTCTAAGGCATTGGAAAAATATGGTAGCTTGCTAGAAGATCATGTATTTTTGCTATAGTTTGCTAAAGTTGAAACAAAATTGTAATGTGTGCTTTTATTGTCTTTTCCTTATTTGGTTAATATTCTCACATACACCCCTACATAGTTGATGAACGTATGATATTGAAAACTAGAGAACACATATGTAACAAAGAGAATATATCAATTACATATTGAAATGTTGGACTACTTGTCCATAGAAGTATTTAGAATTTACCTTCACAAATTTTTGAATTTCAAACCTTTTTGAAAAGTAAATTGATATTTAAAATAGGAATTAGTGTGGGTAGATTATTGTGATTAGAGTGCTATTGTCATTTCTAGCACCATGGTTCATTGTGCAATCAGGTGCAATCAGAGAGAGAGGGAGAGGGAGGGTTGGTTGAGTTTATGAGTTTAGGGTTCATGGGAATTATTTAGGGTTTAGGGTTGCTCGAGTTTATGGTTTATGTTTTAGGGGTTAGGGTTTAAGGGCATTATTTAGGGTTTTGGGGTTTTGGAGAGAGAGAGAGAGAGAGAGAGAGAGAGAGAGAGAGAGAGAGAGAGAGAGAGAGAGGCATTATTTAGGGTTTATGAGTTTAGGGTTGCTCAAGTTTAGGGTTTAGGGGTAAAGGGGAATTATTTATGGTTTAGGGGCTTAGCCTAGTTGTTCGAGTTTATGGCTTAGGGGTCAGGGGCATTATTCAAGGTATATGAGTTTAGGGTTGCTCAAGTTTAGGGTTTAGGGTTTAGGGGTTAGAGTTTAGGGGAATTATTTAGGGTTTAGAGGTTTAGGGTTTAGCGTTTAAAGAGAGTTAGAGAGAGGGGATCGATAGAGATTGGGAGAGATAGGGAGAGAGGTTTAGGGTTGCTTCCAGGGTTTATGGTTTAGGGGTTTGGGGTTTAGGGTTTCTTAGTTTTAGGGTTTAGGTGTATTATTTAGGGTTTAGGGTTTGTGGTTTAGGGGTTAGGGGTTAAGGTTTAGAGGTTTAGGTTAGGGTTTAGAGAGAGAGAGGACTGATATGGAGATATAGAGGAGACCGAGGGGAGAGATAGGGAGATAGAGGGTGAGGGACATGGTCAAAGACATAGGCATAGAGATTGAGAGGTAGAGGGATGATAGAGACATGAAGATAGGGGTTTAGGTTTAATCAAGTTTAGGGTTTGGGGGTTAGGAGTTAAGGCTTAGGAGCATTATTTAGGGTTTAGGGTTTATAGCTTAAGGGTTATAGGTTAAGGTCTAAAGGTTTAGGGTTTAGAGTCTAGAGAGGGAGAGATAGGGAGATCCATCTATCTTGATCTCTCTCCCTCAGAGCTCTTTAAACATTTAAAACACTTAAACACTTGTACTTGTTTACATGCATGAAAGCGCAAAGTTTCCATGCTTCCCAAAACGTGCTCGCATTATAACATGAGTGTGTTATAATGCTCATGTTTCAGGAAGCAATAAAAAGGAAAAAAGCATGTGGGATCCATGATTGAGACCCTGCATGTTTATTATTCCCTACTTTTCATGTGTGCTATTGGACAAGAAAATGCTTTTTCATGGTGTTTGACATTTTAAGAATCATTGTTTGATCAATCCACCACCTTTTTTTGTTTTTCAACGTAGAAGAACTGGTTTTGCATGTTTTTCGACAAAATTTAATTATTTAAACTAAAATTTTCATGTTCCATATTGTTTCAAAGCTAATTTTCATGTATTTAGATTGAATTTGATGATATATGTTTATTTTTCATAAATTTCACTAATCCTATTCTAGAGTTATATAGAATTCAATATTGAATATGAAGGAACTTGCCAAAAAGATAAAATTTTTAAGGATTTTGAAGCCAAATTTTGGAGGATTGGTCAACTTGAATCTTGAATTCTAAGGTATGTTCTTTATGTATTCGTTTACTTCACTTTATGCTCTTTAGAACACTCACAATCACTAAAAGTGGAACTATCTAAGTTAAAAAAGTCATTATTATGTGCATTAATAGGATTAGTATCATTAAAATATGATATATACATGAATTTGTTGTATCTTGAATCATTAATAGAATTCGTTGTATCTTGAATTTGAACTATGTCATCGATACCTCCCTATAACAAAGTATTATCATCATTCTCTATAATGTAACCTATTGTATCAACATTTAAAATATAGTGCTATTGATGCTACAAATCTGATATATTTGGTTCTCATATAGTAATGAGTTGTCACTATCATCCTCTAGGCCATTTACCTCTAAAAAATTAGTTTGAGTTTCATTTATTGGACCTATACTAGATAAATTCTTTGTTTTTTTCAAGTACCCTCTAAATTTTTTGGATTGCCATCTCTAGGTTTCTCCAAGAAATCAAACTAGTTAGGCTGCAATAAACTCTATATTTTAGTCTTTTTGTCATCATAAAACTCAGTCAAAAGATCACCAATAACTCTGTCATCATAATTAGCCTTAAAATTACTCCTTTCTTAATGATTTCACCCCTTGTCTATCTTGAATAGCTAATTCAAACTATAATGGATGCTCTTTACATGTTCACCATGATTTTCTTCAAGCCTTGCATCATACAGCTAGTTTCTAATGTTAGTATTTTGTCTCTTAACATTTCAAACATATCTATTGAAGTCAAGGAGTCTTGATTAGTGTCTTACCACTTAGATCAATTTCCACATCATTGCTAGTCAAACAAAGGAGATTTTCCTAACTTTTGAAGATTGCATCATAGTTAGGAGTACACAAAAGAGCTGAAACTTTAAGAGTTTTATCATAGTGAATATGAGATCAACAATCAACATGTGCTCATCTATGTCATCAAGAACATCTAGGCCTAGAATATCATTACACATTTCACTTCTAATCTAATCATGTCAAAATCAACAAGTTTAGAGTCATTTATTAGACAAACATAATCATAAAAGCCCTCTTCATTTCCACTCTCAATAGTGACATATAAACCATTCAACTCATGCTCATCATTGGGACTAGGTGTGCCATCATACTCAATGTCTTGTTTACTGCCACTTGACTTATTTGTATTCATTGATTGTGATAATTCAACACTTTCAGTGCTTACAAGGGTACACCATACTTATCTTGTTTGTCATAACAATCATCATGCTGATTATTAATTATGCTTCTAACATCATCATTGTGTTCTTTTTCATGAAATCCATTGGTTTTTTTTGAATTACCTTTGTGATCATTACTCCCATGACCTTGATTAACAATATATTTTTGATTTGAGATGACTTCATACTTGTCTTTATGAGATACTCTAACTAATTCACCACCTACAATATAAGAATTTGGGCTATCCTTTAACATGCAGGTAGGTCTAGTTTTACCTTGTGAGTCTCCATTTGGAATGGTCGGTCCATCACAATGTGCTTGTCATAACTCTCCTTAGTGCTAGTGACTTATTGTAACTTTTCTTGAGTAGGTGTATCCATGGGAGGTTAAGAAAGTGTGTTTATGAAGATATGTTCAGAAAATGTGAAATTAACCTAGAGATTGTGAAAAGTGTGTTTAAGAAGATATGTTAAGAAAATGTGAATTACACTTTAATTATATATGATTATATATTTTGAGATTTGTGTATGAGACTAATTTACTCTATTGTACCAAGATGGACTAATTTATCCATGTCTTATTCATGAGGCATATAGAAATCATCATCATGCTGAGGAAACGAGTAAACACTCTAACACCAAAAGAGTGTGAAGCTGAGAATGAGAGGAAAAGAGAAAGAATGAGGTGAATTCAGGAAAGTAGGAAATTGTCAACCATACAAGAAGATATTCCACCATTGCCAATTGAAGAGGAACATGACACATATAATGAAGCTAAGAGAGATGGAATTGGTGGCACAAAGAATGCAAAACCTCTGTTCAATAAGGAAATAGAATCTCAAAGTTGGAGGCATTCCATCATCCATAGCTCAAGTTGAAGGAACACCATCATTATCTTCTCAAATTGGAGGCACTCCATTTTTCATAGGTGAAGTTGCATTTTCATTCTCTTCTCAAGTTGGTGGCATGCCATCATTCAAACGTCAAATTGAAGGTACACCATATTCTCCATCTCAACTTCAAGCCTTTCCATCGTTTTCATCTCCAATTGAAGGTACATCATCTATCCCATCTCAAGTAAATATTGAAGAAATTCCTAATGTTGAGTCAACTTTACCAATGAAAATGCCTCCTAGAATTTTTCATAGAATGCCTAAGTTTCTAATTGATATAGATGAGAATGTTTTGAAGCCCATGCATGATAAGATTCCCAAGCATAGTTGCCAGAGATATGCTAACAATATATGGAAATCATTCTTTTATAACTTAAATGAAACTAGAAGATGTCAACTATTTGTTGAATTGATGAGAAATCTAAAATTTAGGTCCATTTTGAATATTCTTGGCCTAAGAACTATTGCACATATGATGCCTACGAATGTTGTTATTGATGTCAATAGTGTCACAAGGTTGAGGAAATTGGTAAGGCTGTCACTGAGGTTGTTATTGATGTCAACACTATCATGGAAGTGTGATGGTGTTCATGGTTGGATGTCATGCGATCATGCCCCTATATGGTTTGACACATTACTACTTGGTTCTATGAATTCAATTTAGATCTCATGCATAGCTTTACCAACCACTACCAATTCAACATCAAGTCTAAGGTTTTATTAGTGCATCTCACACATTGCAAACAAGACTCACTAGGGATTACTAGAGAGAGAGAGAGAGAGAGAGAGAGAGAGAGATTCAAGTTTTAAAGAGATGCAACTTTGTCAATTGGTTGAAAAGATGTTAAGCATGTAACAATAGAAATTTACAAGTTGAATTGTAAGTTCTAAGCATAAACCAATGAAAAGAATTAAAAAAACCATTTGTATAGTTCCAGGAAATGGATATTCATTTTGGGACCCACAAAATGGATATCCATTTTGGTTTGGTATCCAAACCAAAACAGATATTTTTAACATGCCTATGAAAGTTAAAGTTGTCTAGTTCTTGAATTTGGCTAAGTAAAGACGTAATTTTTTTTTCCATTGCCACTATTTGGCCCATGATGATCTTGCACATACCTTGCAGTTGCATATTATATCAATATGGAGGGAAAATTCTTAGCAAGGACATAATCATCAATGGTGACAATTGTGGCTTGGACAAAGAAGTGTCTCATATGTGCAATGAGATCGCCTTGGACATTATATTTTCAAATTTAAGCAAGACCATTTTATGAGGAGATATTACAATTGAATATATAATCATAAATTATATTGCATCACAACATAACTCTCAGGATCTAATTTACACAGAGAAAAAAAGAATGAGGCAAAAGTCACCCGCAAACCATCTCATCACCACACAAGCCCACAGAGGCACATGAAAGATCCTTAGATATTTGATCATGGCCTGAGATAATTTTTGGTATACAAAGAGGCAAAAGATTGAACCTATTGGAATATAAAATCTTTGACCCAAACAAGCGCGTGCGCGCTCTCAGTAAGGCAGGCGAGCAGAAGCAGCAGCAACCCAGTAAGCCTCTGGCAGAAGGCAATTGGTCAAAAGATTAGGAGGCATGTTATAAAGAGGCATATTATTATATTATTAGTAGTAACATCACTTAGAGCTAATGATGAAGGAAGAGCTTGAGATTGCATAGGCGGAGCGGTTTCCTCATCTTCCTCCAGCGGGAGCCGCTCATAACCAGGGTTGGTAAACGAAGCCACGATGATGACAACCAGACCCGACGCCAATAGCGGCTCGACAACCGAACCGCCCACAAGTTGCCCCTGCCTACTGGCTAAATATACAGTAAGACCCCTTGCACCGGGCAGAGCAGGGGCTGGAAGAAATGCACCTGAGAGAGAAAGTATTTCAAACTGGTCGTGCAGGGTCACAATGACCCTAGGCAGGGTTGGCTGGCGGAGAGAAATTTTCATACTTCATGTTGTGATGATTAGGTTAGTCAATTACATTTACGTTAGGAGGATAGTAGTCTCTCCCATTGTAATCATCTCTTTCTTTTTTGATAGGGGGTTGATCTGTCACCCCATCTGTGGTTGTATTTCTTTTGTTTTTAAGAATTTTGATGGTAGGAGCATTATTCCCAGTGTCTTCTCTTGTTAACTTTTCATTTAACCCATAGACCTTTCTTCCACTATCAATGGCAGCTTGATCAATCCTCAAAGCACTTTCTAGTGCTTCTTCATAGGATTTATATGGCAATTTCTGAACGTCCTCCATCATATCCTTGTTTAAGGCATGTAAGAAAAGGTCGCAAAGTTCACGGTGATCCATGTTTGGGGCGCTAGTTGAGGAATAAAGGAGTTTCCTCCATAGAGTCACAAAATGGGCTACAAATTCATTTGGTTCTTTCTTCATGGTGAGGAATTCTCTGATCCCTGTTTTGACGAGTTTGTTCATGTCAAATGCCATGACAAACTCTCCAATTAGTTGTCTAAATGAGTGAATTGAATCCTCTAGTAAACAATAGTACCAATCCAAAGCTATTCCTTTGAGAGATTTTGGGAAGATTTTGGCAACAACCCCATCCCAAGGGAGGAGTTCCCTTATCGCAGTGGTGTAGGATTTAATATGTGAATTTGTATCTCCTCCTTTGAATTTCAGGAGATTTGGCAATGGTCAAGGTAACTACACATTCCTTATGTTTTGATCAAGAGGTTCTTTCAAATACTCGAGATATGTTAAGTTAAAGGCACTTTGAGATTGCGAGGTTGATAGCAATAACCTTGTAGGTGGGTTTTGATAACCCATTGCCAAATTTGTTGGATTGTTCTGAACATGGGGGTTCCCATTCAAACATGTATCATTACTAGCATTTCATGAATAGTAGTGGAGATAGGGGGATTTCGAGATGCCCCCTAGTCTTGTTCATGGGATTTTTGCCATCTTTTAGGAGCAGCTTGTTTTACTTACAATTTTCTAATCCTTTGCACTAGAGTGGTGATTAAGTCTGTAGGAGTGGCAGCTCTAGGTGTTTCCTCGTTTCTAGGATTTTCCCTCTAAGTATTGTCATGGTGATATACTTCTTCTCATGTAGCATTTTCTTTTTGTTCTTCTCGCAAGGCAACCCTCAATGCCTCTTGAGCATCTTTTGCTTCTTGTAAGTGTCTTTCTAATCGCCTGACTTCCTCATCGAGATGAGTACTTGATGTGCTTGTGGAAGGTTGATTAGGTCAATGTATTTTTGATCTTACCCTCCTAGCTTTATGTGGCACATTTGGTATGGCTAGATTGTTTTACCAAGCTAGGTTGTTGAAAGAGAGAGAACGTCTGGATTCTCTTTGGTCTCTTTGATCTTGTTTGTAATCAGAGTCTTCGTAGTCATAACAATTGGTGATTGGTGTATCTGGATGTGGTGACACATACCTATCGAAGGAAAGAGTTTCTGGTTCTCTTGAGACAATATTCCCTTGGTTTAAATTGGGTTTCGTCATATTTGGGGATGCTGTAGAAACCACAGAATAAATGGAACAGATGATGGCAAAGGCAACAAAAGCTGAAGTGGTGGAAGCAACTATGAAGAATAAAGTGAAAATGTTTTGAAGAATTTGTTTAATGTTTTGAAGTGTTGAATGTTTTTGAGATCTAAATAATGGGAATGCAAACTACAAAACCAAAAGATTATGTAATTCACATCAGGTTCACCAAAATATGTGGTGAAGCTGATGACATTGGTGATGAATGAATATTTGAGGTTGGAGTGCCAAACTACTCGTCCTAGAAGGATTTGTAATTTCACCTCAGGTTCACAAAAATATGTATGCTCAAAATCGTGACCTCAGTTGCCTAGGACTGTTAGGTCAGATTTTGGCATGCACATGGACCCTTCCCTCCTTGCCATAGGATGATCTGCCATGTCACTCTCGCTCTCATGGAAGTAGCCATTTGAGAGGAGGCAAGACACGGCGGGGGTATGGCTCGTTGGAGAGCTAGACTTCACAGAGAGGGGTCGGCACGTCTTGGGGCCTTTGTAGTTGTGTGCTAATGTAAATGTTTCATTTGATGATTGTTGTTGTAGAGATAACCCTAACAAAGGGTCACTAGTTACTCTTCTCTTGTTGGGGTTTCTACTGTTCCATCTCTATGTGGGTGAGCTGTTACTTTCATTGATGGCTTGTTGTCTTTCAATTTGTTGGATGATTGCATGTTGTATTGGAGTTTGTGACCTATGTTCTTCTATCAATAGGAGGACAAATGGATATTGTTGTGGCAAAGTAAATGTCTCCTGTTGTGATCGCGGATGGTTTTCCTCAATCTCGCCGAGGATTTTCCTCACCCACTCACCTCTTAATCCTAGGCACATTTGTGAGCCAAGACAAGAGATAGGTGTATGTGGACTAACCTTGACTAGACTTAGGATTTTGACCTAGGGTTTTGGTTGACCTAGGGTTTCATTGTGCATTGACTTTGTTGACCTTGTGATGGTATCAAGGGTTTGCAAGTTATCTAAATGCCTAATGTTTTTGTTCTTTTCTATATTTTTATGCATGAAAAGCTATATGAAGTGCAAACTTGTTTTTGTGCTTTTTTTGGTATTTTTGGAAATAAAGATGATTTTTAATCTCGGAAGGGAAATATGAATGCAACTAGAATGAATTTAACCTAATGCAATTATTCTATGTTTTGGGGGTTTTCAAATGTTTTAAAACAATTAATCTAGAAAAGGAAATTGTAATTAAATGCATTAAACTATGAATACAAATTACTTTTAAAATGCTAGATCTAACAATTCTATCAAGGAAAAAGCAATAAATTACTAATCCCAAGAGCAATTTTGATTTTCTAATTACTACCAATTGACAAAAAACATAGAGGAACCTGAAATAGAGAAGATTTGTGTGACTCCACTACCCTCAGAAATCCTTGATGGCAAACCTTGTATCCTCTTGAAGCAATAGGAAGACCTCTTAACGACAAGACAACACAAAGAAACAAATGAAGCTCGTAGAAGATTAAGAGAGCTCAATGATAGCTTTTGATGAGCACAATGGCATTGATTGAAGCAACATAATGATGCTTGAAGAGCTTTATGTGAAAGATTGATGAACAATAAACAAGTAAAAGGCACCTTCGTCCTATGTAAGCATGAGAATATTGATTGGAGAGCAAAAACTTAGTAAGATTTGTGTGCACAATGAATTTGCCTCCCTTTGTGTTTGAGGGAGGGGGTATTTATAGGTTAGAAGAAGGGGATTGATTGAGAAGTTAACTCAATTGATTGAAGAGTTAACAAGGATTGATTAGGGAGTGAACTAGATTGATTACCCAGTGAACTTAGTTAATTAGGGAGTGATAAATCAATAATAGCTTATCACTGAAGAGGAATTGGAGTTGGAAGAATGCATGAGAGGGAATGAGTTGTTAATTTTAGATCAAATAGAGCTAATTATGCATGTGTGGGTGCATGAAATAGTCAACTCCATATTAGGCATCAAAAATCATGCCAATTAGAAGTTCAAAATGGGCAAAAATGAAGCTATTTCGAGTTATAAACTCAAGTTTTCCTATGGCTAGAAACATGATAGGGTCACCCCTTTCACCAGTAGGGTTGCCCGGGAGAGATCCTACTTTTTGATGGTTGCCCGGCGAGAGATCCGGAAAGAAACGGGTCTGAGAGGAAAAGCATGATGGGAGATGGTAGAGAAGATAAAAAGGAGGTGATCTACCTCCGAGAATAGGTCAATCATGTGCAAGAATCCAAATCTCTACTTGCAAAGTAGGATCTCCCGGGGGGGAGATCTGGAAATAATAGGGGGAGATTTGGATTGGTTGAGTGAAACTGAAAACCAAAATTTAGAGATGGATGAGGGGGACCTCTAGAAGGCTTCTAGGGGGTGGAGAGGATGAAAAACATAGGGGAAAGGTGAAAGACATCGCTCCAAACACCTATCACCCTCCATCAGTTTAAGGATGCGGTCCGTCGTGCTCTTAAGCTCCTTCATCTGGTTCTCAAGTTCCTTCATATCAAGCTCTTCCATCTTGTTGTTAAACCTGTCAGCTTCAACAAGTTGGTCATTATTTAGCCACTTAATGGCCTTCTCCATGGTATCTTTAATATTCTTCTCCTTTGATGCTTCTAGATTGGATGCAAACTTGTTCCTGATAGCGTTTCTCAGCTTGTATAAATTATCTTCTACTGAGATTTTTAACTCAATCTTTTTCCTATATTCCTGGTCCTCTTATTTTTATTTCTCTACATCCTGCACCATCTTCTCAATTTTCTCCTTACTCAACTTGCCCTTGTCATTGGTGATAGTGATCTTGTTCTTCTGACCAGTGCTCTTTTCTTCAGCTGAGACATTGAGAATACATTAACATCAATGTCAAAGAAAACAATGATTTGAGGAACATCCATAGGAGCATGAGGGATTCCAGAGAGTACAAACTTGCCCAACATATTATTGTGATGAAGTTGAGGCCTTTCACACTAGTAGACATCGATACCCATATCAGTCACATTGTCTAAGGGCTCACTCTACTTAAATATCATCCACTTCAATGGGCAAACAACCAATAGCAATTTTACACCTCATTCACAACAAAAAGTGGTAAATATTTGTCCTTTAGCATATTAATAGACAACAAGCACAGACTAACCATAAAATCAAAACCCAACTATGAAGCTCTCCACAATGTCTGCCAAGAATCAGCCATTACAACCAATCAAATTCCCATACTAAAGTTGTAAGCCTTAACAATCTCAATTAATAGACACCACTTGGAAGACAAGAAGAAGATGAAAAAGAAATTGAAAAAGTAAATCAAATACTTCAAAGTTTAATAAAAATACTCTTGAGCTAAATCACTACTTATGGCTACAAGGTTTTGTAGTATACGTAGAAAAGGGAAAGATCAAATTGCCTTGGTTGTGATTAGATGAAAAACTTAAACTTGTTGACAGGAAAAATGAGATAAATTAAAGAGTAAGCTACGATCATTTATACCAATATTGTTTACCGTTTTATCCACCAAAATTGAGGGCGAAACCATCAATCTAAAGTGCAAGATTGCTATTTGGTGATGTATGTAAAGGAAAAGTAAAAAGAGTTAAAGGAAGGAATAAGAGGGTCATGTACAATTATATATGAAATAGAGTTGCCGTGAGAGATTGCCTATATTATTTGTTGAAATTAAAACGCGAGCAAACGTATCCAATCTCCACACATTTGCACCTGCTCTCAAAATGAGCTGAGACAAATTAAAATTTTATATTTTATATCTTCCCATATTTTCCCAACCATCCACAAAAGGGGTAAAATCAAATGGCCTATTGCTTGTAAAACTCCATATCTCTCTACTCACAGTCATCATCCAACCCTTTCGCTAAGGGAAGCCCGTTGTTAACCCTTGCTATCATCTTAACCTAAACTTCTGCGACTCCCTTCATGTTATTGCTCTCTTCATAGCTCCTCCCAACATTCACAGAAGAACAAAAATAAAATAAAAGAAAAACTAGGGCTTTATATGCTTAAAAAATCAAATGAAATTAGATCCACTATGCATAAGATCACAATCATATATTTGATTTTGATATGTTTACAAAGGGGACGAAAGTCTTTCATAAGCAGGGAGAAGCTTCCTAATTCTTTAGTTGTGGTTTCCAACACACGCACCCCACGTATGTTCCTTGTCAAGTCAAATTTGTGGACGATTACAGTTAGAAGAAAAATTAGTGAGTCATTACAAATTCGATGGATAAGATCTTTTTTAGATCGTAATCCTTTTAATCTCTATCCTCCATCTATATAATCTATGGAGTGTTAAAAGAACTACCAACATAAATATTTTGATTTTTATGTACATAATCAACCCTCCCTCGTACCTTGGTGCCACTCTACAACCTTGTGGACATAACTAGTTTTATCCACACAAAATATAAAATATAAGCTGACATTATCCTATCCTATCCCCACATGTTCTAAAAGCATACGCTGATTTGATCTTCTCCTCCCAATTTGTGTACGGTTCTGTTGATCTGTATTTGATCGACATTTCGAAAATGGCGGGCAAAGGGGAGGTTCCTGCGATCGGCATAGATCTGGGTACAACGTATTCTTGCGTGGGTGTTTGCAGCACAATAGGGTTAAGATGAGAAGCTTCCTGCTTTTTTCGTTGTGGTTTCCAACGCAGGCACCCCATGTACATTCCCTGTCAAGTCAAATTTGTGGACGATTACAGCTAAAATAAAACTGGGCAGTCATTGTAAATTTGATGGACAAATTTTTTTTTTAATCGTAGTCCTTTTAATCTCTGGTCATCTATCTACATAATTTTTTTATTAATAGTCCTTTTAATCTCTGTCGTACATCTCCATAATTCATGGAGTCCTTTTATTCTCTGACATCTATCTACATTTTAATAATCGTTCTTTTAATCTCTGTCATTCATCTACATAATCCATGGAGTGCTAAGAAAATTATCAGCATAAATATTTTAATTTTTATGTACATAATCAACCCTCCCTCCGTACCATGGTGCCATTCCACACAAAATATAAGCTAATATTTTCCTATCCTATCCTCACAAGTTCTAAAAGCATACGCTGATTTGATCTTCACCTCCCAATTTGTAGAGGGTCTTTCGATCTGTGATTTGATCAGTTTCGAAAATGGCGGGCAAAGGTGAGGGTCCTGCGATCGGTATAGATCTAGGTACAACGTATTCTTGCGTGGGTGTGTGGCATCATGATAGGGTTGAGATCATTCCCAATGACCATGGCAACATGGTTACGCCTTCCTATGTTGCTTTCACTGATACCGAGCGCCTCATTGGAGATGCGGCCAAGAATCAGGCGATCAAGAATCTTACCAACACTGTTTTCGGTTAGAACCTCGAAATCCTATTTTTTTCGCGACGAATTTATGTTTAATTGGATGTTAATGTGGACGGAAAGGATTGTTGCATAGTGTTGTTGTTTGTAACGTGGATTTTGTGGATCTTGGATGTGTCTCTGATAACCTATTGTGGGTTTTTCTTTGGAAACTCTGATCAAACTGAGTAGGCTCTGATATTGTGGGATAGGACTATGACTGTAAGGGGTTTTTAGTGGGTGCTGTATGTTTGCCTTTGAATGTCGCTTTGAGAAATGTTTGGTTGGAAATTTGGTGTTTTGTATAAGTGTATATGAAAAGTTGGGTTAGAAATTTAGTGTTTTGTATTAAGATCAGATGTAGGCTTGTGTAGGCGGTTTAATGGGTTCTGTGTGTTTGCCGTTGAATGTCTCTTTGAGAAAGGTTTCGTCAGAAATTTGTAGTAAGCTTACTTGGGAACAGAAATTTGGTATTTGTTGTAAGATTACTTGTATACTTCTTGTTTTAAGAATTTATATGAACTTATTCCTGTTACCGGTGGTGGGAGTCGCTAATAGCATGTTTTTTTTTGGGTTATGGGGTTATGTTTGCCTTAGATTTTGTTCTACATGGTCTTGCCGCAGAGTCACAAGTTCCCTTCTTTCTTCTTTAACTAGGGTTGAGTCAGTAGTTAGAGACTTTAAAATTTGATTGTAAGTTTCCTAATTTAGGATCTAGATGTAGATCCTAGATGTTTTCGTTTGACTCACGTGTATTCTTCTGTAGCTCTTGATGTGTCCTGTGTATGTTTATTTATACGGTCTCTATGAGTGTTTGTCTACTAGTAAACCAGTTCTTTTAACAGATTTGCGTTCTCTTATCAGTGATGAATCCCTTGATTAGATGATGACCTGTTTTAATGTCTCAGTGCTGACTTTTACTGCTGTGGAGTTGAAATTCCTCTTTGTTAGATTCGTGATTTCCTATACTTTAGGTTCTAGTGGTGACTCTTGATACAGTTTAGGCAGGCCTGGAATTTGACAATCACAGCTGCCTGTCATATGAAAATTTTATGATGGTTTGATGCAGTGTTATAAGATGGGTTTGGACTTTTTTTTACCCTGACTTGGATTCTGCCTTCAGACTCCACCAAGACTCAATAAAGATTTGGCAAATTGAAAAAACCATGAAATATAGAAATTTTTAAGGATTTAAAACTTGTTTCATACACCCTTTAATAAATAAATTTTAAAGACAATAAACTAATCAAATAGAAGCTACTTTGATCATATGAATATAAAAGAAGATTTTAGCTGAAAGAAACAACATTTTAGATATATAAATATTGTCAAAGTGTTTTAGGTGTATAAAACTCATGGATTATGATATCCATGGCATCAAAAATAAAAATTACAATATGGAGTCATGAATTATTGTAGAAAGGAGCTTGTATCATTTAGTCCAAAATTGCTATCTCTTTGTGGAGCCATGCTTTGTATCTCTGCTACAACCATAGGAGCATTCTAGCATGGTTCCAAATGTTTTTTATTTTTTTCTTTTTAAAACTAGAGTGAGGTCTAGGGACAATACCCTTGACCCGCTCCTTGTTGTGATACAGGGCAGCGTTGAGGGGTTGAGCCCTCGCCACCAAGCCCAAATTAAAGTCTTTAAGACCACACAAACCTTTATGGTGCATGCCATTTTCCCTAATTTTATTTCTTTTAATGGTCCTTCAAAAATCCTCCAAACCCTTGAAAAAAAATGCTTAACTTTCATGTTTTTATGTTTAGTCATATTCTTTTTAATTTTTTTTGCCTTGATTTTCATTGACTTTTCCCAGTCTTTCTAAGAAGACTCACGAGATACATGGGGTCATGAGTCCCACTCTAGGACCTGTTTTTTATCATTAATTACATTTCAATTGACATTTTAAATAAATATAAATTGTCAATTTTTATATTTATTTTATCAAAAATCAATAAAAATGAAATATTTATCTTAAAATATTTTTATCTAAGTCTTATTAATCATACATGTTCAATATGGAAAAAAATATAAATACCATATAAATTTCTATCGTATTGTAAATAGTTTGTTAATCATATACTAAATGTGCAAAGCAAAATGTATAGGCATTCAACAGAATTTTTTTTTGGGGTTTGGCTAAATTGATTATCTGGATTTTAATAATCAACCTGTTCACTAGATCCTTCACAAAAAAAAACTAGTATTTCTTTTAAGTCTCCAAATTTTCAACTACTCCACCTGGGAAGCAGTCCCAAAAACTAGAAATCACAAGCCCCCACTTTTGGAATTCACATCAAGACCGGAAATAGTAATAATATTGCTATTCTATTACCGCTATAATTCAACTGTGATTGTCCATACAAAGCCCAAAATGCAAGATCTGGGTACAATGTATTCTTGCGTGGGTGTGTGAAATCACAATGGGGTTGAGATCATGTTGCCAGTGACCAGGACAACATGACTAAGCCTTCCTATGTTGCTTTTACTGATATTGAGCGCCTCAATGGAGATGCTCCCAAGAATCTTACCAAAACTGTTTTCGGTTGGTACCTCGAAATCCTATTTTTGTCACTACGAATTTATGTTTTATTGGATGTCAATGTGTACGGAAAGGGTCGAAGTTTTTGAAACCCACCATTAAACTAAGAACCAATAAAACTTGCACTCAACAGTATTTAAACAATTTGTAGCCCATATTATTTAATAGAATAAATAACTAACAATTAATAATCCTTGCAGCATATATTATTTAATAGAACAAATAACTTATAGTTGCAAGGACTTCTAGAGGAGAGGACCCAATAGTTGAGCACCCTAACTTCACGCCTCTCAAAATTATACGTGGTAATTTCAAATCACTCCAAAATTTTTACAATAGTTTACTTGGCAAGGCCCCTGCTTATAACCAAGGTTTCAAGACCACATCATCAAATATGATGCCACATTTGCATGCTTTTTGTTGAGGTGTCAAATAGTTCCCAAAGAAAAGGGTGGACCAATAGGTGTGCATTAAGTCATGTTTTGTTGGTGCGCTGATGTGGCATCACATGACTAATTGCATTTTAGATCTAAAGGTCACATTTCATTCAATTATTAGTACTTATAGTCAACACTAACAACTTTAAAATCACAACTACTAGTGATAAACTTTTAAAAATATTGGACCTTAAATACACAAATTGTATTTCAACCATTGGAACTATGTCAGTCATCGGGTCTTTTCCCTTAATCCGTAACAAATTTATCTTCGTTATAGCTCTGCCCGAAATTGAGCGACCAGCATACTAAGATTTACTTCTTCTCATTACTAACTTTCTGTATACTACTTATGAATTGACTGATTATACAATAGTTTCGAGAAATCTCAGATATTTGCTGTTTTGTAGTAAAGTTTACTTGGGTCAGAAATTCGGTATTTGTTGTAAGTTTACTAGTATACTTTATTGTTTTAAGAATTTATATGAACTCATTCCTGTTACCGGTGGTGGGAGTCACTAATAGCATGTTTTTTTTGGGGTTATGGGGTTATGTTTGCCTTAGATTTGGTTATATGGTCTTGTGGCAGTCACAAGTTCCCTTCTTTAACAAGGGTTGTGTTGGTAGTTAGAGACTTTAAAATTGATTGTAAGCCTTGTGATTTAGGCTCTATTACAGACCATCATCCAGTTTAGGTGAGGTCTGTTACCTAATACTTGTTCGTCTTGGACAGGATTCTTATAGACTGATGAAGTTTTCTAGTCACAGCTATTTGTCATATGTGTGGGATTATGTGCACGCGTAAGCTTTGTTATTGCACCATTTTCTTTGTTACATTGTGTTGGTTGTAAAACTTATTCGTGCCGGGAGTGTGTCTTTTGACTATTGTTTAAACCTTGGATTCCTTGGCGTGTAAGCGAAGTGTTTTTATACGGTAGGATTTCCTTGGTTCTTACTATTTTGATGCATGCAATGAATAACTGATGCAAGCGTTTTGGTGTTAGTTCTCTGCCTGTAATTGTAGCTCTGCCACCCTACCGGGTTTAGCTTCAGATGATATTACATTTTAGTCTGGTTGATTTGAATGCATGAAATTACAAGTGTATGAAGTATGGTTGTGAAGTTAAATGGGGTATTTTTGGTATTCATATTTTTCGGTGTTCGTGCTGTCCTCAGTGTGAGAAGAGGTTCTCTAATCTGGTGGTATTTAGCTGCAATATCTTTTCTGAGTTGTATGATATTTTGATTGTTTTCAGATGCCAAGAGGTTGATTGGAAGGCGCTTCACCGATCCTTATGTTCAGAGTGATATAAAGCTCTGGCCCTTTAAGGTCTATGCAGGACCTGACGACAAGCCAATGATTAGTGTGAAGTACAAGAATGAGGAGAAGCAGTTTTGTGCAGAAGAGATATCATCAATGGTATTGATGAAGATGAAGGAAATTGCTGAGGCTTATCTTGAGTTAAAAATTAAAAATGCTGTTGTCACTGTCCCTGCTTATTTTAACGATTCTCAGAGGCAGGCTACCAAGGATGCCGGTGTTATCTCTGGTATGAATGTTATGAGACTCATTAATGAGCCCACCGCTGCCGCCATTGCTTATGGCTTAGATAAAAAGGCTAACAGTGTTGGTGAGAAAAATGTATTGGTTTTTGATTTAGGCGGCGGTACTTTTGATGTTTCTCTTTTGACAATCGAAGAAGGTATTTTTGAAGTTAAGGCCACTGCTGGAGAAACCCATTTGGGTGGAGAAGATTTTGACAATAGGATCGTTGAGCACTTTGTTAGAGAATTCAACAGAAAGTATCGGAAGGATATCTCTGACAATGCGAAGGCTCTGAGAAAATTGAGAGCTTCGAGTGAGAAGGCAAAGAGAACCCTTTCATCCACTTCTCAGGCGAACATTGGCATTGATTGTTTATATGAAGGTATTGACTTCTATTCAACGATTAGCCGTGCCAGGTTTGAGGAATTGAACATGGATCTCTTCAGAAAGTGTATGGAACTCGTTGAGAAGTGTTTGAGCGATGCCAAAATGGACAAGGGCACAATTCACGATGTTGTTCTTGTCGGTGGGTCAAGTAGAATTCCGAAGGTTCAGCAATTGTTGCAGGACTTCTTCAATGGAAAGGAGCTGTGCAAGAGTATCAATCCCGATGAGACCGTTGAGTATGGAGATTCAGTGCAAGCTGCAGTTCTAAGTGGAGAAGGTGCAAGATTTGTTGCTTATTGATGTCACTCCCCTTTCTCTTGGTCTGGCGGGTGCTGAAGATATTATCCTTCCCGTCATGCCAAGGAACACCACAATTCCGATAAAGAAGGAACGAGTGGTCTATACGGCCTCAGACAATGTGCCTAGTGTACTTATCGCGGTCTACGAGGGTGAAAGGCCTCAACTTCATCACAACAATCTGTTGGGAAAGTTTGTACTCTCTGGAATCCCTCGTGCTCCTAGGGGTGTTCCTCAAATCACTGTTTGCTTTGACATTGATGTTAATGGTATTCTCAATGTCTCAGCTGAAGACAAGAGCACCGGTCAGAAGAACAAGATCACTATCACCAATGACAAGGGCAGGTTGAGTAAGGAGAAAATTGAGAAGATGGTGCAGGATGCACAGAAATACAAATCGGAGGACGAGGAATATAGGAAAACGATTGAGTTAAAAATCTCAGTAGAAGATAATTTATACAAGCTGAGAAACGATATCAGGAACAAATCTGCATCCAATCTGGAAGAATCAGAGGAGAAGAAGATTGCAGATACCACGGAGAAGGGCATTAAGTGGCTGGATAATAACCAGCTTGTTGAAACTGATGGGTCTAAGATGGAGATGGATAAGCTTGATATGAAGGAACTTGAGAAGCAGATGAAGGAGCTTAAGAGCACGACGGACTGCATCCTTAAACTGACGGAGGGTGATAGGTGTTTGGAGCGATGTAAGGTAGTGCTTAAATTTGGTAAAATAATTGCTTCATTGACAGCCAGTGGGGTGGCTCTCGCCCCGCTGTGCTCTGTGATGTAGGATAGTCTTTTGAGATTCTAGTTGGCAGTCTAGAATCTTATGACATAATTGGACCATTTTAGGCCGTATTTTACAATTTTATGACACTTTAAAGTGGTAAAATAATTTAAAAATTATTATAAGAGAAGTTAATATATTATTCTAATTTATTATATATTATTTTATAAAGAAAAATAACTTTTAAAAATATATGGATGAAAGCATGTCATTTTTCATCTTTAAAAAATAATGTGGAGATTCATTTATTTATTTTGTTGGGGAATTTTTATTATTTATTAATTATTTTGTTTCTATTAGATATAGAAAAATATTTTTGTATACAAATTTTTTTTGAAAACTAATATTCTCTAATAAATGGATACCTTTGATTGAGTATTGTTAGCTAGACACTTGATAATGCTTACATGGATATATGTGAAAAATAAATGGATAAAAATATTGTTCATTATTATGTTCAAGGCCTATATATTTTTCTATGCTTAGCATTTATTCTTTGCTCTATGTTTAATATGTATGATCAATAAATTATTTGCAATACTTTATTAAGATAGAAATTATATTGTTTTCCGTATTTAATACATGATTAATAAGACTTGATAAAAATATTTTTTGTATAAAATATTTTATTTAAATTTTTTTTTGCTTTTATTGATTTGGATAAAATAAACAATTTTTTAGACAATTTATATTGTTCCAAACCATTAATTGAAAGGAAATCCAATGGTCAAATTGTCACAATATTTTCATATGATAGGTGGGGGTGACCATCAAGTTCCAAGCCTACATTAGACCTTCACTAATGACATTCAAAGTTAAAATATGTATAATACATGTTTATAAACTAGTATACCAATCTATTGGCTTGATTTTGACTCTATAAGATTTAAACTTTCTGTGTCAAATTGACATGTATCACCATGTGTTGAGCACCTCTATCGAGTGGATGTTAGTAAAAAACACCCTAATCATCCTAAGTATAAGTTGCTCGTCAAATTGAAGTCATCAATTTGCATTGTCTGGATTTTAATAATCAACCTGTTCACTAGATCCCTCACCCAAAAATAGTATTTCTTTCAACTCTCCAAATTTTCAACTACTCCACTCGGGCAGCAGTCCCAAAAACTAGAAATCATAAGCCCCACTCTTGCAGTTCATAGCAAGACCAGAAATAGTAATAATATTGCTATTCTATTACCACTATCATTCAACTGTGATTGTCCATACAAAGCCCAAAAAGCAAGATCTATGTACAACGTATTCTTGCATGGGTGTGTGGAAGCATGATAGGGTTGAGATCATTGCCAATGACTAGGACAACATGACTACGCCTTCCTATGTTGCTTTTACTGATACCAAGGGCCTCATTAGAGATCATGTAGCCAAGAATCTTACCAACACTATTTTTAGTTGGTACCTCGAAATATCTAATTTTGTCACTACAAATTTATTTATGTTTTATTGGATGTTAATGTGTATGGAAAGAGTTGAAGATTTTGAAACCCACTGTTCAACTGAGCCAGATCTTTCAAACCAAAAAAACTTCAACACTATTTAAACAATTATTTGTAGCACATATTATTCAATAGAACAAATAACATACAATTGTAATCCTTGCAGCATAATAAAATAAAATATAAAATTGATCTCTATTTTTTGTATCTTTTACCGTGCATCATGCATGAGCGATATATTGTTATAAAAATAGTAGTAACTATAAATAAAAACTCCTAAATATAAAGCTCCAAATCCATCCTCTGAAGCATCAGTTATCCAAGAAGGGTTGTTGCATACTGCTATTGTTTGTAACATTGATTTTGTGGATCTTGGATGTGCCTCTGATAACCTATTGTGGGTTTTTTCTTGGAAAGGCTTGATCAAATTGAGTAGGCTCCAATATTCGTGGGATCAGACTAGACTGTAAGGGGTTTCAATGGGTGCTATATGTATGCCTCTGAATGTCGCTTTGAGAAAGGTTTGGTCAAAAATTTGGTGTTTTGTACAAGTGTATGTGAAAGGTTGGGTCAGAATTTGGTATTTTGTAGTAAGTTCAGATGTAGGCTTATGTAAGGTTAGAATGTTAGTGTTTTCCTACTTGTTCATAATCTCATGAGTCACAAAATATTTCAACACAATCACAAGACCATAATCACACATAGAATTCAGTCAAATAGCTAGTTTAGACTCATCTAATAGGCTTCACTAGTTCATTATCTATCACCCATGTTTTCAATCCAAATTCACTTAACACATGTAAATTATCTTCGAACACTTTCATAACATAATCATACAAATAGTATAGTCCTAGACATCTCATAGATTTGTTTGATGAAGATTCCCTATAAGATCTAACTCTTATTTAGAAAAGGACTCCATAATTAGTTTTTTCTACTCTATTCTTTCTAACCCCAAGTTTAAATAGTTTCAAAAACCAAAAGATATAACACTAAAAAATTAATTGAATTCCTACTTGTTCATATTTTATTCCTAATCAAAATCTAAATCCAAAAACTTCAAATCTCTTTAAGTCATGTTAGCAAGAATAGAAACCCTAGTTTTCAAGATTTACAACTACTTACACACCAATTTGAATTCATTGATTCTCCTAAGTTCATTCACTAATCTACAATGGTTGATCTTTCATATTGTTATCTATTTTAAAATGTAATTTAATCAAAATAATAATGTGAATTTCACAACTATTGGTTTAAATTCCTTGCTTAACTAAAACTAAAGTGTCTTCTAAAGCAATTCCATGAACAAAATTCCTACCTTTGATCATTTGCAAAACTTGATAAGATTTGAAGGAGATCGAACCACAATTTCAATCAACCCTTCAAAATGAATCCAAAAAGAAACAACACAATAAGCATTAAACCTCACCCTATAATTTCCTCTAATTTTCCTTCTCCTTGAATGCAATAATGAATTATGATATTTTTTAATGAATAATTGCTATATAAATTATTATAAATTAAAAAAAGAATAATACATTACTAAAAAAAGTAGGTGGTAGAATACACACCCTCAAAGTCTAAGAAAAACCAAGCTCAAACATCAAGACAAAACAACAAAACAATGCCAAACGGGGCCAAGCCCGTCTCTTGTCTTGAAAGCATAATCCTAATAATAAATTTCTTTATCCTATTTTCTTTTCTCTACCCTATAGCATGCATTCTCTAAATGTAAGAATAAAACTCATAAAATAATAATTTATTCCAATTTAGACAATTTAGACAAATTTTATTTTAATAATATTTTCTATCTAATAGTAAAATATAAGAAAATTAATATTACGTGTTTTCCAAATTTTTTACTATGGAAAACTCAACACAACTAAAGAAATCCTTTTATCTTTCTTTTTCCAAAATGAACTAAATATAACTATTTATTTTCAAATTGTAATTATAAACTTGCACATTTAATTTAATTAAATTAGAACAATTTGTTAGATCACTTAGTTTCTTTTTCTAAAATATATTAGAAATTATAAAACGTCTAACTAGATAATTAATTAACATAGATTCTACAATAAAATAAAATAATTCTTAAGTAAATAAAATAGCTCTTGAATATGGATAAGCAATTAGCTTTTGAGGCTCTGTGATTTTTCGATGGAGAATAGGGGTGGTCGTCCTCGTCCTATCATAGACTTGACTAAGGAATGTGAAAAAGATACAGAAATGCTCAAGAAAATTGTGGTTATTTACCACTTCATTGGGCCTAAATTAAGCGGCAACCACATAAAAAACTAGGTTGAAAGCTCTTGGGAGGCCCCTTGTACACTGAAATTTTTGCCGAAGGGGGTTTTTAATGCCATATTTCTCTCTAAAGCTGATAGGGACTCAATGCTGAAAGGCAACTCTTGGAGCTTTAGTGAAATCCTGCTTTACATTCGGTAGTGATCTCCTTTGTTTAACTCGACTGCCTATGAGCCTTATGATGGGCCCAAATGGCTCCGTCTCTACAATCTTCCTATTGAGTTTTGGTCAGAGATTTGGTTAAGAAATATTGGTCCCTCCCTTGGTACTCTGATCGACATAGACTTAGAACGACTGAAACATGATTCCTATCTTTACGCATGCATCCAATTTGTGCCCATTCAAAGACTCAATTTGGAGATCACCTTGTGGCATGGTCAAAAGACATGAAATCAATCATTGGATTTTGAGGAAAATAAAGTCTTTTGCCTCTCCTATGGCAGCTGCAGACACTCTGGCAACAATTGTCCCCAAAATGACACTAGAATAGAACCCCTTACGGGTAATCCCAATTATGGTTTGTGTCCACCAGCTCAATGCGGCACGGTCCAACAAACACCTGCTTCATAAGCGCACACTACTTCCTTGACATCTCCACCTAAAGATAGTCCTTCTACCAATCTTCATCCCTAAAAGGTCCTGATGATCCCACTTGCCCGACCGATGCTCATTCACAACCAAAAGTTTATTGCTTCCAGGCTACTTCAACTGGTGCACCGATGGCCCGAGTTCCGCATCTAACACCTGATATCAATGCAAGGCAGACGAGATCGAACACTCCAAAAACCCTAGCCTCGGCCTTCTCAGGTAATTATTGCCTCTGCATCCTGTGCCTTCTTCAAGGTTACCAGTTATGAGTTTGTCCCTCTCACAAGTTTGCAGCTTCGTCATCCACCTGAGCTAGTTACTGAATTGGTACTTTTGACACCTCTAAAATTTTGAACTGGAGGCACATTTTCATCATTTGTTCCAGTTAACACACTCGGAAGGGACTGTGCATTCAATGTCAAATTTAATTCATTTCTATCTCGATTTTATTTATTCCATGCTCGGGCTTTCACTTCTCATCGATGGTCATTGCAAGCTTCAATTCCCCTTTTCCCATGGCTTTCGCACCAGTTCATGGCTACATCTACCCATGCGACACTAATTATGCTTTGGAACAAATTCAGTGAATGTTCACAGTCCAAAATGAGGACACTTTGCGGGCACTGGAGCAAATTATTGACCCGTGTCCTCGCTGGTCTCCACCTCCATGACCATTTCTTTTTCGGGAGGTTCCTGGGACAGTTTACCTTGGCCCATGGCCATAAAGGCTTGACTCTTATCATTGTGAATCGGCTAGTGGCTCCTCATTTACAGTAAATTGTACTAGATGTGGTCTCTTCCTTCAATAAGAGACCTTTCTTTGGGAACTGGGGTGATGTGTTTAAGCTCAGACACTTTCATGAAGGTGCTGATATGCGACGAGTGATAAGCCTATTTCGAGAGGGCGTCATCAGAGACATTATGGAGACACGCGACTTCATGCTTGGTCACCTGGATCCCCCACTAGCAGAGGATAGTCGTAGGTGGCCAAAGAAGTTTGCTACTGGTGCTCGTCACCTTCTCCACCACATTCCCAAGTGATGCCTCTATGTTCTTTTCAACTTATTTTCTGTACTAGTCTTCCTACTACTATTTCTACTCATTCACACTTGCGATTACATGGCATGCTTTTTATACGGAAGCGGTTCCCTTAATCGCAATTATATATATAAAAATAGCTCTTGGATATTTTTTAGATAGATATATTTAAGATATTTATTCATGATAGCCCTTGGCATTTTTTTAAATAGATGTAGTTAAGATATTCATACAATATGCAAGAGCTATTTTATTTTATTTACTTAAGAGTTATTTTATTTTACTTTAGAATTATTTTATTTACTACTTGGACACAAATTTTAATTTATATTTAAGAATTATTTAATTTTATTACATTATTTACTTAATTTTTTTAGGAACACTATTTACTTTATTTGAAGAGCTATTTTAGTTTTACTTCTAAAAAATCTGCATTCATTATTTTAGTAATTTTATTTTTACTTTAAAATGTGATTACCATAAGATACATTCTATAGTGACATTAAGGAGTTTCATGTCATGATCATGTACATTAAAACTCAAACACATTCCACATATAAAAACCCAAATACAATTGATATATTAAAAAACTAAAACTATTTAAACTAGTAATCACACCTTGGTGTGTAATGGGTACACTGAAGAGTTGTGGAAGTTCAATTGCCATATCTTTAAGTGAATGTTGATTGCCTTGTATCCATATGGCCCATCTCATTTTTGTTTTCTTGAGTGTCATGGAGTTCACTTGCATTCCATTAGTCATGATCTAGGTATACTATATATAAGCTCAATATCCCTATGACCCATTTTACATGAGTACAAGCTCAATATCTATCTAGTCCAGGTAACCATCTCCTAAAGGTATTTACGTGGTATGGATGTCTAGCAAAGCATTTGATGGTTAACAAAATAGAGTTCTCTACTAAATGTCCTATAAGAGAAGCAATAAGGACTGCACAAGGAATTGAAAAGAGAATCTCTTTTCATGAGATTCTCTTTGTTGGCCTATAGTAAACTATCAACCATTGATATCTCAAAATAGCTCATAGCATCTTTGGATCGTTGGCATGAAACGATCAATTGAAAGTCACACTCTTTTTTCTCTATCATTGGATCCTTCACATGAAAAGTACCATTTCATGAGGCTCCACTGGAGGTAGATGATCTAGACCAACCCATACCAAGATTCATGATCTTTAATGTAGTACTAACCTTGAATTTGGATGTGTCATATTTTGATTATTGGCATTAAATGACTTATCAAAAGGTAGTCTATCTCTCTACTCCTTTATCTCTATCAATATCCCTCTCTATATATATTTATGTCCATCTTTAATTCTCTCTCATCTCGAGTTGTCTTTCTCTCCCCATCCATTTCTCTATCTCTCCCTTTGTATATATCTATTTGTCCTCTCTCTCTCTCTCCCTCTCCCTCTCTCTGTATCTTTCCCTCTCTATTTCTCTCTCTATCTCTCCTTGACTCTCTCCCCCTCTATCTCTATCTCTCCTTGTCCCTCTCCCCTTATCTATCTATCTCTTTATCCCTCCCTCTCTTTATCTCTATATTTATATTTTTATCTTTCTATCTCTCCCTCTCCCTATCTCTCCTATCTATCTCTCCCTCCTCTCTCTCCCCTCTCCTTCTACCCTCCTCTTCCTTAATGATCCAAAACCCTAAATATTGACACTAAGGCATTAAAAGATAGGAACTGACATGTCGAAGATGGGCAGATGGGCCATCAAAAATATCTCTTTCTTTATTCCTCTCTCTGCCAATATCCCTCCCTCTCTATATCTTTATCTCTCTGTCTCTATTTCTCTCGTCTACCCTCATTGTGTCTCTCACTCTCTATCTTCCTCTATTTCTTTCTATCTTTTCTCTAGAGTGCTCTTTCCCTCTATATCACTTATCTCTGTCCTACTCTATATCTCTTCCAAACCCCTAAATATTGACACTAAGACATTAAAAAATAGAAACCAACACCTGGAAGATGGGCAGATGAGCCATCAAAAATATTTTTCTCTATTCCTCTCTCTGTCAATATCCCTCCCTCTCTATATCTTTATCTCTCCCTCTCTATTTCTCTCTCCTACCCAAGTTGTGTCTCTCACTCTCTCTCTTCCTCTATCTCTTTCTCTTGTCTCTATCAATCTTTCCCTCTATATCACTTATCTCTCTCTCCTACTCTATATCCCTTTCTCTATTTCTCTCTCTTGCCCTCCCTGCATGTCTCTTTCCCTCTATATCACTTATCTCTATATTTAGAAAAACATTACTATGAAACCCATCACAAAAAACCATTTAAGAAGATAAATCTCAAAGAAAGTATGTCTTCCAAAGGTTTTCCTATAGAAAATAAAGATATAAATTTGTGTTTGCCACACCATGTTAAAGGATCGGTTGGATTTGGAGTTCTAGATCACCTTTGTGGCTCAGTAGTGGAATCTTAAAGAGTTTGGGCAAGGCCCACCATACTTTTACTTATAATATGTGTATAGTACATGCCAAAGGGTGTATGTGCAAACCATATCCTTATTTATGTATGATGTCAAACTAAAATTTTTGGATTCAAAGTGCTATTTAGTTTCAAGTAGAAAACATAGCTACATGCATAACCTTCCTATGAATAATTATTTTTCAGTTTTTACCTTTACCATCCATAAAAATTGAAGAGACATTTCCTAAAATAAAAAATCATTGGTCATTATGGGATTATAAACTAAGTTTAATTTCATTAACATTAGTGGAAAAAAGTGTTCTATTGTGTGATAGATGGGGTTATGGTCAAGCATTCTAATGGAAAACCCTACATTAAAAATTAGGCTATGGTACTTTTATAATGTAAAAAGTGGAGCTTGGTATGAGTTAGTCCATATCATCTAGCTCTACTGGAGCCTCATGAAATGGTACTTTTACAAAAATAGAGAGAAAGAGAAAGAGGAATAGAGAAAGAGAGATAGAATAGGAGATATGGGATATAAAGGGAAATAGAGATAAAGAAAAGAGAGAGTGACTTTGAATCAATTGTTTTATACCAACAATATGAAGATGACATGAGTCAATTGGGAACTATAATTAGATAAACACATCATTTTTTTAAGGACATGATAATTCACCTTAAAGACCTCTTTAGTGTACCCATTGCACACTAAAGTGTAGCTATCTCTAATCGTAGCATCTTTGGATTGTTGGCATTAAATGATTGATTTAAAGTGTAAATGTTGTCAATCAAGATTGCACCACTAGCTAAGTCAAGCTTGACTGTCCTGTTAAAACATGGAAACCCTCCCAGATTGTGGGTAATCTATGTCGAGAGGGAATCTCCAGAGCCAGCTAGTTCTCCTTAAGATTTTCCTAATCTAATGACTTGTCTAGAAAAAGGATAGAGAGATGCACTTAACATGTGAAATTGAACTCAAATAACTAATCTGAATGAATTTCTATCACTCACAAAATAGTTCTTCAAACATAAACTTTCACAATTCCACTAATTGTTTACCCCTAAAATAATTTGCAACAAGGCTCGATTCAAACACAAACTGCAACCAGGGAAAACTATAATTTAACAACACTGAGACATGATAAAGGACCAAAAGTCACAATAAAACATCAAATCAAGACTGCCAAATGTATAGAATTGGATAATCTGTCATTCTGAACTAGGAGTACAATGTAATATGAAATAACTAAGCCAACTACCTGTAAACAACTCTGCCCATGAACAAGAGAGAAGAAACTGGTATCAACTAACTGAGAAAAACTAAGTTTTTCTCCTATAAATGCCTCCAGGAGATATCTCCAAAAAAGATCCTAAAAATAGATAATAGAATCCATAAAAAAGCTGAAAATAAAGCCCTCAATCTACCTCTAAAATGCAAATAGAAGATGCCAAACTGACCCCTTAGGTGGCCCGACCAAATCGCTTTAAAACAAACTCATTTTCACCCATAAAAGCTTCTAATTTTGTCCTTTTCTAACTGACTCACCCAGAAGAAAGAAAATCAAAAGAAAGTAAGATTTCATCTGCTTTATTTGCCTCTAAATGCTTAAAATAGTTAAGTTTTAAAAGCAATTTATAATTGATTTCTTTAAAACTAAAACTTTACAAGACTCAGCAGTTTTAATCCATATCATGATCAATTTGATTCTCAAAAGTACAACAAACTCTATGGCTTACAATTTCGCCACTCACAGCTACAATGCTTGATTTTTCAACAAAAAAATCATAAAAATAATATCAAGGGATCATATGATATCTGCAAAAAAAACATCCATGTTGGCTTGTCTTCACATGAGATGGTAATCTATGGTACACATGGCACATAACCTATCTCTCATCAAAATCAAGGTTTGTAAAAACACTAAGGTATGGTTTCTTCAAGTGGCAAGGCATATTTCATGTCCAATGGACTTGGGTAGATTAAAGGAATGGAACATTTGAGGGAGCCATGCTCGACCTCATTAAGTCATGAAGACTAGGCAACATAAAGAACACTTAATACCATAAGGTATTAGTTCAGGCCATACAAAATAAAAAGAATGTGACAATAATGCCATCATTCAATTAGGGTTAAATGAAACCCTATGAACAAAACATATCTTCAACCCTAAAATCTCGCATTCATTTTACTTTGCAATTGATAGAGATGTGCTCTACACCTGCTACCATTAGGCTTTTGGGTAGCACTTCCCTCGATTTTTCACTGCTTCAGATGGACTTATTTGAAGATCTTTTTTCAGAAACACTCAGGGTAAGATCCTCTATTTCAAAACTGAATCTTTTCATTAAATTCGAGGCATGATCAAACCTTGTTGGGCCACAACTAGAGCCTCATTTTCTGATGCATATTTGCTTCATTGTTATTTCTTTTTGTATTATCTGGTATCAACACTTCTTCCTGCATTTGACGTCATGTGGGATATGCTCTGAGACTTTGAGACCATGGTGAGCTCTTGGTGAAGCTAGTTTAACATGATACACAAAACCAATTTAGGTAATTTCTTCATTCGTTGTATTTGCATAAATTCCTGTCTATCATGGCTATGAAAATGGTATTCTTTCCCAAGCATTTTATTTGTGATATCTATCATTTGCATCTCTTGCGTGGGATCACCATGGCCATTGATCTAAACCTATCTACATTTCTTTTCATTTTGGAAACAAAATCTGGCCTTTTGAGCAGTAGATGTAGCTATATCTTTGAATATTGTCTATTGATATGGAACCTAATACAGGTTCAAAACCCCTGGCCATGACATTCTATATGTGATCTTGCTTTCTAAGTACTCTTAGCTTGAATAAATCTTGAAATCATTACTTCCATTTGCATATGAGCTTAAAAACTTAATTCCTTTTGTACCTGCAATTATAGATTGTAAACCCCCATATGGGTTATGAATAGTTGATAAACATGAGGCCTTCCCTCACATAGGGCGCGAGCCCTATGTAGACTTTCTGAGTATTTCTCTCTATCTTGGAAGACTCCAATGCTGATTTACATTTGTCAGTGGCTGACATCATAGCTCCATTTTGTAAAGATGAAAACATTTACCATGCTCTCTATCGGATGTCTTGTATTGTTCTAGCACTAAAAATGCATCAAAAGATTGCTTGTTTTCCTTAAATAAGTGGTAAGTACTCACCTCTTCATTTCAAATACCCTTTGGAGTTTCACCATAGTGTTGACATCTTATTGTTCCTTGATTAGCATTAATTGCTACACTGTTTGGCTGCTCTAGATCTTTCATGAGAGTTATGTATAATTGTCATGAATATCTTCAATGTGGTTTAGACCTTGTGATTGCTTCCTCACTATCCTTGGTCTTTATGGGCATACTTGATGTGATGAGTAAATTTTATAGTTGTGTTTTGCCAGCATACCAAGCCTTTAAAATATACTACTTCTCACAATATTGATCACTATTTCTTATACTCAGCTAAAACTGTGTGAAGATCCTTGTATATACTTGTAGCTCTTTTACTTTGCTCTGAAGGAAAACAATGCTCTCTCTATAAAAAAATGTTCCTCTATGGTATGACTGATCCATACAACTATATCATTATTTGTCTACTACAATAGAATGTCTTGGCCTATTCTAATTATGATGGCTAATAACACTCTTGATAACAACCACATGAAATGAGAACAAGATATCAAAATGGGTATAAGAGCTACATTTCTTCATTTTATGGATTGGTGACTATTATTGCAGTCACTTATTGATAGTAATGAATTCATTATCATTTCTTTCTGAGCATTGGAGAAGCAATGTATATGTCTTTGCATTTTTATGACAATCATCTCTAATCAATTGACTGTTCCTTACTATATGGCTGCCAACTACAATCTTTACAATTACTATTGACAGTCTTAGCTTGAAATGACTGCTCTTTTCAAAGTGGCACCTTGCTATTTCATGTATTGCTCCTGTAGTATGATACTTCTATTTTTTATTTGTATGATGGTAGCAACAATGCTAGTTTGGCATTTGGTGAAAGAGTTCAAATAGCTTCATGACTATTTATGCTTGTCCTGCTCACTGTTTGTACATGCTTGCCCTTGACTTACAGACACGGGGTTGTTCTTTTGATTATCACCTATCACTTGATCATACACATATTTGTTCATGGGTACTTGTATGCTACTTCTTGTGTACTGGTGTCTTTTGATTTTGACAATGGTTCTTATCACATAAAACAACTATTTCATGACTTTACTGTAACAAAATCATGCATAAATATGACATTATATCAGCAAGTAGAGGCATGACAGTCTTGCTATTGAAAAGTACCCTTTATTACATCAAATGTATTTACCTTCAAATCATATTGAATGGTGAGACTCTGTTCATTTCACTTAAACTATTTTGCCAATATCATGATTAAAAATGATCAATATATGACACTGGGACTTTAATATTTCAATTTCATATCTCATTATCAGCCATATGAAAAAACTCATTATTCATTGATGATTATCACTTTAGTACTTTTTGGACTGGTAGTCATAGGTGAATATTGAGCCCAAAGCCCAATATGTTGAGTTGATGTATGGAATATTTTACTCTATCATGCTCCTCTTTACATAATTCAAATGAATATTCTGATCTTATTCACCTTAAAATTTAGGGGCAGCATACTGAGCTCTACCCTTGTGGGAGCCCATTTTGTGCCACATGCTGATATGTCTTCAAAATAGCAACACGACTTATCCTATACATGTACATGAAATAAACAGATTAAAATAAAACACTGAAATTCCATGATCGTTTGTTTCTTAGTTCCTTCTGGATATGGATGATCATCATTTGAATAATGCACTATAATCAAAATATTATGCCTCTTCTGATGGATATAGGATTTTCATAACCGGAGCTTCTAATGAGACTTTTCCCACATTTTTTGCAAGTTCATGTCGAGATCAGGACCAGGGCATGAGGCAACTTTGAAGCTCGACAACCCCTAAGGCAATGATGGCTATGTCTTTCCTTTTCTATTCATTAGATGCATAGTATTTTATTTATATTTGCATATGCTTAGCTATCACCCATAGCTTGTGTGGGATAAGTCATTATTTCTTTCAATGTAATGTTTATCCTTTTATGTACTTCAATTTGTAAACGAATAATCATTGTAGTGATTGAAATACTTATTTGAATGTTCTGCAATATTTGAATGATGAACTGAATCTTCCCTTCTGTCAAACAACCGAACTGCAAACTGGATACCCCTTTTGAAACACATTGCACTAAACAACTGAACCCTTCATAATTATGCAAGGTAGAAATGAACTAAAGTCTTTCACCTTAAAAATGAACAATGTACTAGCTTTGCCATTTTTGAACAGTGGTGAAAAAATGGTAACATTTCTGGAAACTTCTACTACATGCTTGCCTACTAAGCATCGGATCAATTGCCTTGAATATCCATTGGGCATTGAGTCATACTCTGTCCTTCTCAAACTTAGAAAACACTGCAGTTCAGATCTCCAACAGTCCAAACAACAATAGAAAACTGAAAACAAACACAACTAAAATTAAACTAACAGGCCCTGATGGTCACCAAAAATGTGCAACAACACTTAGGGGAACGAAACTGATTGCTGCCAACCCAACTAGATATCTAATAGGGCACCCTCTCAAAGGCTTTGGATAGAAAATAACAACATTATCTGGATCTTTCATGATAATCTGCCATAGTACTTCCTCTTCCTTAGTCAATGGATCATCCTCCTCGGTCAGGGTTGCTAATAACTCATCAAAACCATCAAAACTTGGAAGATTCTTAGCAAGAGCTATATTAGGTTCAAAAAATTCATTATAACATGAGGATATACAATCTGAGACAAAATTCTCTTCAGTTAATGAAGGCAATAATGAACTAACCTCTTTATCAATCTGCACTTGTAATTCATCTATACCAGAAAAAGGTAGTCCTTCCCAGTCAAGAGTATGCTATTTATTGGTCTGATCCATAACCAGTGGCTCATCTAGGAGTACAGTCACCTCCTCTTTTTGCTATTGAAGGTAACCATCCTCAAGCAATACTGGCATGACATCTAAATGTGAGCAAAAAAGCTCAATTTTCACTTGAAATAAATCATCTTCAAGTTCTTGATCAGTTAAATCGAGGCTATTTTCACCAACCTGTCCTTGGATCAACACCATATCAAAATGGTCCTTATCACTATGATGGTCAAGTCCTGCTATGGCTATGCCATTCTCACTTCCATGCACGAAGTTAGGGAGCTCATCAAAGAGGTTAGCTGAAGACTGAGGTTTAACACCCTCTTGCATATTATCCAAACACATAACAGGAACCTCAAGCAAATTTATTTGATTCTCTGATGGAAAAAGGTTCTATTTACCTCATGATAGCTTTCAATAAGCTAATTGTGATCTAACACAGGCTCTTCTTAATTTCCTTCCTCTTTATCTGAGATGCTATTATCATATTGATAATCCTTGCTCATCAACTCCTCAGAATATTGGGGATCCTTCAGCTATTCTGAAATTGCTATCTTTGACATCAGTATGTATTCCTCTTTTGGCTCCACAACACCAGGTAACTGATTGAACAAAGAAACTGACTCTTCTTCCTTATGCAATGCTTTCTATGATGGAATTTGGGCATTTGGTTTCTGCAATCTCAGACTTTCACCCTCTAATTTCTACATCTTACTTTCATTCATCTTATAGAAAGCATTAGAAAAAATTTCAAACAATCAAAATGTATAGGGTTCAGGACCAAGTTTGAATCAACTTCCTTCATGCATTCATTATGCTCATAATCAGCTAGGGCTGCAGGATAAACAACAGAAACCTCTTGCTCAATATTTGATATTTCAACTATTGGCTTGAAACTTGAGATTTTGATTGGTTTGGATCCTCGATATGGCTGAAACTAAGGGCTAATAGATTGGTCTTGAATGTAGACAGGCTCCTAGGCAAAGTCAAAACTTCTGAAACTTGATATTTTGATCTCTTGAGGAGTCTATCTGCATTCAAAACCCATCTCTTGGCCTTGGGGATAATTCAGATCACAAAATTCAATGCTTTGCCAATTCATAAAAACCATCTCAGGGTTACAATTTATTCTTAGGGCCCATGGGTTAGTTTAGAAGGATGGCCTATTCTGCTGATTAAATTGACATGGGGCTTGGAAAGGCTTATGTTCTTGATTGATTTGCCTCTTGATATTAACAAATTCTTCGCCAATAGCTTGCAGCATAATTCTACCCTCTTGAAACTCTTGAGAATGAGCAAGTTCTTGAGCAGCAACCTGGTATTCTATGGCTAGAATAGCTGGGACAACAGATAAAAGGGGTACTGTCATGGGCTTAGGTGACTATATTTGCAGAAAAATGGGTAAGGGAGGCCTTGGGGGTATTTTCCCTACTAGAATAAGGTAGTTTTCTACTCTAACAACAATCTCAAAAGCGTGAGGAAGGGTAGACCCACCCAGAGCCTAAATCATAACAGATATTTCTCTATCTAAAGCTCTAAGATAAAATAGAAAGGCATGCTTGGGTGTAGGCCTTACCGTTGCAGGGATTCTATCCCAAGTCCTTTGGAAATGGTAATTGAAATCAGACATATGTTCATGTGGATGCCTCTCAATAGTACTCAACTGTTGCAACAAAGACAAGAGGTCAAATTTGTCCTCAAAATGTTTATGCTCTCCTAGATTATCCCATGACGTCATTGAGCCTGCTGTGAGTCCTCGAAACCACTACAAAGCTTTCCCTTTCAGTGATGTAGCTAAGAATCTGATTGCTACATTCTCTTGGGTAACATTATATATTGATACTCACAGCTTGCAAGCATACCAATCTATCCTTGTGGAGATGCATGGACCAATTAATAGCTAATGCATCAACAAGGATCTCGACGTAGGTGGAAACATAAAATAGGGGGATAATTAACGTGGACCTGCACTTTTGTATTTGTTTTAGTTCTTCTAAACACCAAGCAAAGTTTGTGTAACCACTTGAAAAGAAGGGAATGAGGATGACACGATTGTTCAATAATTTCCTTTTAGTGTATATTAGATTGATAGGCTTTAGTGAAACTCATTTTGAAACAAGTTTTATTGTTTATACATATTAGTAATATCAATTATGACACTAATGAAATAAAATTAAGCACAATTATTGCTTTCTCAATATGACTTCTTAGTATTTCATGTGTTTTTTTTTATAATTTTGTTACTATGATTCTATTGTACCTACCCTTGTGTTTACTTTTAGTCATTTTGCATTCTCCTAATTGAGTGTATTAGTTTAAAAGGAGGGCATTTGTGCATTACCTTTGGATTCTTATATTTTGGAGTAGATTCTTAGACCAGGTTGTTTGTCAAAAGAGTGAAAACCATAGTCAAAACTTTAATTGTATAGTGAAACATTAGTCTTGTATGAGTAGTACCATTTTGAATAGTGGTGGGAAGGTAGAAATGAGCCCTTGTTTTGTAATAAAATGAAATGTTCATAGTTTTTAGTATACTTAATTATGATCCATTTGTGTCTCAACAAATATGTATTGGAAGAAGTATTATTTGTTCAGGGTATACATGATTTGCATGGATTATAAATTTCTAATATCAAAGCAAATATTAGGCAAGCAATGGTCATGAATGTAGATCCGACTTGTTCTATTAAAGAGAAGGTGCATCTTTATTACAAATGTCACATTTTGTCTATTTGTTTTGTCATTCTTTAATTCATGCGTTGTATAACACATGTACAAGAACAAAAGAGTTACATATGGGTGCCACATTTAAGAGGTTGTATTTTCAAAATGGCAAGAAGAGCCAATGATTTGATTTTGAACCTTCTTGTAAAGAGCTAACACCTCAACTCATAATATGTTCGTCTATGTTGATCTTGTTAAAATCAAGCTCTCTCAATTGCAATCAAGACTAATCACCCCTAATAGTAGAGTTAAACCTTCCTTTGCAAAGTGATGAAATTGCAAAATGCCACAGCTAGCCATTGTTGAAATGTTCATAGTCTACTTGTGGATGCCTTTTTCTTTTTAAAAAAATTAAAATTAATAGGAATATTAGAAAACCATGGGTGAGCTTCTTCGAGTTTGTGCATTAAGATGCCAGTGGTTTGATTTCCATCATCTATTGCTCATCGTTCAATGTGTTATTAGTAATGTGGCCTTTATGTTATTTTCAATCGTCATACATCCTTAGTAGGTATTTGTACATTAGTTTGATTAGTATATTATGAATATTATACAATGGGTTCCTTTGACACATATGTAAACTTGAGTTGTAACCAAATATGATACATTGCAATTTGCATTAGCCACAATTTCTTTGAGCTATTCTATCAATGGTTGTGTATAGGTAATCAATAACACTTATACATAAAATAATAAAATATAAGAATTATATTACTTATATATATAATATATACAATCCTTTAAAAATATAAAAAAATACATATATAATTCATAATATTATATAATACTGTACTATGTACTATAATCCTTTATTAGAAATATATGTAATTTTAGATATAAGGCTAGGGTTGGAATTAATTAAGAAAATCTTAAAACAATATAAATAAATAAAAGTCCTAATAGAAACCCTAACAAATAAAACAATTTCCAATAAAAGGCAAAGCCCTATATTAGCTTTTTAAAAGATAGATATGTTAGTTGTAGCCTATTCCCTAATGATATCATAAGTGCTCAACAATAATATGAAAATGGTTCTTGTGGTGAAATATGTGTATTATGTGTTTTACTTTTAAAAAATACAACCAATTGCAAAATAATGCAAGAGCATCTAGGTGCACGTGCGATCAACATCAACCAAAAATATTTGTTGGTTTACTTTTTAGTCTTGGGGTTTGTTATGGTCAATTTTGCATCTCATTACATAAAGGAACTTCAAATTGACATAGATTTGCGCAAATGTGAATTTTACGTGATCACGGTTATTCAACATAGTAGATGGTTTTCATGAAAGTAATTTTTATGGAAGATCCATGAGGTTTGGCAACAAATACTCTTACAAGTATATTCTTGGATGCATTTCACCAAATGTACAAAAAGAATAGAAGTCATATCTTCTACCATTTGGGATATTTTAATGCCATAAATTTGTGACAGTGGTTTTACGGTAAGTTTAAAAACTCAAGATTCTTGAAGGTTGGAGAAAAATCCTTTTGAAGGGGATTTGAGGGGTCATAATACACCTATAGGAAAACTTTCAGGCGAAAAAAATAACTTTGAGTTTTCACCTTTTTGGCACCTGATCCCACACATTATGTCGCAGTCGCACAATGGATTTTTTCTTAGTTAGTTTGAGAAGCTTCATGAAGGTATTTCAATTGAAATCTTCCTATTGACCATTTGATGCAATTCAAATGTCAATTCCAACATATAAGATGTCTAATCTTTGGAGGAATTTTTAATGTATAAACATCAAGGAAAGGCATATTTTAATCTATTTAATAAATAGAAGTTAAGTACCTATTTTGGAATGAGATTCCATGATTTATTGGATTCCATAAGGGTGCCTAATTTATCCTTCAATGCCCCTTTAGATGCAATTTTAAATTGTTAAAACAAAAGTCATCAATGCCAAGCAAGGTGTGGGAAGAAGGAAATATTTCAATGCCGTGTTTGAAGGCATTTTTTTAAAGATATAAAATAATGATAAGAGGACACCTTTGTGTCAATTTTTCCAACACCTATGTAAAGACTTTAATCTACAAAATAAAAAGAGAAGGGATCACACATGTTAAGGGTATCTGACACCTCATGTGGAGGCTTTGAAATGGATTTGTTTTAGAAAAGGAAGCGCCAAAAATATGGAGAAATTAAATGCCAAAAATATGGAGAATTGAAATGCCAACATTGTAGATTGGGGAGTATTTTATAAAGAAATATTAGGGATGATAAAAGATAGATTCTCAGAGGGAGATCTCATCCCATGAGAGGGCATAGAGGTGAGTGTGAGTAGCTATTGTTTGCAGGAGAAGTCATGAAGACTGAGTGCCTATTTGAAGGCTGTAGATAGAGGAAGAGAGTTCTGTGGAAGAACATAGCCCATGTGAGGGGCATGTGCAAGAAAGTTGCTATGAGAAGCAGAGGAGAGTTTCCTATAATTTTGAGAGGCCATGAAAGGCCAAATATATGTATATTTTATTATAGATTTGCATAACTATTGAAAGAATAATGTAATTAGTGGTTGAATTGAACAAATTATAGAAGTTTGTTTGCAATTATGTGTATTGTGTTGAGTTGAGAGATTGTGGAATTGAGTTGTTTGTAGTAGGAGGGAGTACCTCTTGCATTAAGTGGTATTAGATTAGGTTGATCTTGAGTGTGCAGAGTATGCACTAGGACTGAGAGGAGATTGTAAAGAAAATTGTTTGCCTATGTGTTGAGCTATGCGGATTTTTTGCAACTGCAAAGAAAATTGATTTGGTTAGAGATATGTTGGTTGTCCTTGAGTAGAGAGAAAGTTGTGTAGAAGGTGTATAGATTTCTTCTACTAAGAGAAAGTGGGTGGAAGAGGTCTTGGAGAGGTGCATCTTCCAGAGTATTGATTGGGTAGAGGACAGTTGTGAGTGAGTTTTGTTAAAGGAAGGACCTGTAACTGCAAAGAGTGCAGCTCTAAAGTGTTTATGTGTGTAGGATACAGATTGAGAGTGTGTGATAATTGTTTGATAAAATGTCTTGGAGACAAGGAGAATGTTTGATGATGAGGAAAGTTATCTTGAAGCCACAAAAAGAGAAGCAAGAGCCCATCCAGAGGAGTAATTTGTTCAAAACAACTAGTTTGTAAGTTAGGTGGAAAATCCTACAAGGTGGCAATGGAAAGTAGTAGCACACATAATTTGGTGTCATTGGAAATGGTTGAGACGCTGAATTTGAAGAGGATGAAGCATCCTATCCCTTATTGCATTTCTTGGTTGCGAGGAGATCATCAAGTTTGGGTAAGTGAATAAAGTATTGTTAATTTTCACATTGAAAGATATAAGGATGAAATTGTATGTGACGTAGTACCCATGGATGTATGTCATTTTTTATTGGGTCAACCTTGGCTTTCGAATAGGGAAGTTGTGCATGATGGTAGGAAGAATACATATAGCATAAGAAAAGATGGGGAAAGATATGTTTTAAATCCATTGTAGGATAAAGAAGAAAGAAGTGGCAAATAAATAATGTAGTATGCCCTGATGAATGTATGAAAGAAGAGAGAAAGATTGAAGTTTCAATTGTTGAGAAAAAGAAAGAGGAAAATGTAGCAGTGGTTGAGAATCCTTTGAAGTATGAAGAGAAGAAAGAAAAGATTGCAGAAAATGTTGTTGAGGATGAGAAGAAGGATACAGTTGTTGCAGATAATAAGGTTGCAACAGTAAAGAATGAGAATAAAGAAGTGGATGGTGAAGATGAAAGGGTTGCAAAAAAAGAGGTAATGAATAATTTTGTTCATTTTTATGATGAAAATATGTATGCAGATGAAATAGTGAGTGTAAAAGGAGATGTGAATGTAGAGAGAATTGTGAAGAAGAACATTATTTTGAAAGAGGACAACAAAAAGAGAAGTAAAGAGAAGTGTTATAGCCCTTTGATAGAAGGGGCATGGAAGGAGAATGATGTGGGAATAACTCATACAGTCACAAAAGAAAAAAACTAGAAAACAAAAGAAAAGAATGAAAAAAGAAAGAGAAAATGGTCCCTATGGACCATAAAAATATTTTTGAAGAATATGAAGGAAAAATAAAAGATGTAGAGAAGTGTCATATATATGGCATTGAAGAATAAAAAATCCTCATGCATGAGGATAAGGAAGGAGAAAAGAAAGAGTTTATAGATGTAGCATGTCATTTTGAAGGTAGGGAAGAGGTAAAACATGAAGTTGCAACAAAGTTTGATCTATTGAAAGACATGGAAAAAATGAAAAGTTTGGGACAACAATGTAAAGAAGAGCACATAGAGAGGATGAAAAATGAGAAGAGTGAAGAGACCACAACAAATAATGGAGGAGAAAAAGAGGAGATTACAGTAGAAGCATGTCTTTTGGAAGACATGGATGAAGAGATTGAAATTGATGTTGCAACAACAGTAAAGTATCCTTTGGAGGATGAGATGATAGAATAAGTAATGAGATCAAAGCTAAGCATGAAGAGCAAAAATCTGTAGCAGATGATGTGGAAGAAAATGAAAGAGTTGCAGTAGTAGAAACATGCCTTTTGGAAGGTATGGCAAGTGTGGTGAAAGAAGCCACAATAGAGGTTGAGGCGGAAAATAATGTTCCAGAAGTTGTGAGTCATTTGGAGGACATGAGGATGGTGATAGATATAGATGATGAAGATGAAAATGTTGCAACAAAATATAAAGAACAAAAAAATGCAGCAGATGGTGATGAGGAAAATGTTGTCACAATAGGGGAACAAAAGGTAAATTTTTATTTTCCTAAATTTTGTGATAATAAAGATGATGTTAATTTACCTTCACTTGCAATGGTGAGAGTTGAAATTGAGGAGTATGATGAGGTGAAAATAGAGGAGGATATGGAAATCTTTAATTTTCATAAAGTCAATCATATTGACTTGTGTACAGATGAGTGAGATGCAAAATTTTGGTGGAGGTGGTCGGATCATGGTGGGTTGAATCCCATGAGAGGAGGAAGTGGAATGGAGAGTGGTGAGATGAGGAGTGATGAGTGGAGTAGAACTTGGAGGAGGAATTTAGGCTATGGTGGACATGAGTCCATGAGAGGAAAGAGGAAGGAAGAGCACACTTGGTGGAGGAGGATGACACTTGTTTCGATGAGATGCTAGAAGAGGCGAAGGAATTTTTTTTTCTCAGCCTAACTTGGCAATGAAGTTTTCTGTAAGTTGTATTCAACTTGACATGATAGTTCTACTATTCAACTCTATTTTATGAGCCCATGCTCACAAACTTCTTCCCTGACGTGTCTGATGCAAGAGCATCTAGGTGCAATTGCGATCGAAATCAACCAAAAATATTTGTTGGTTTTCTTTTCAATTTTGGGGTTTGTTATGGTCAATTTTGCACCTCATTACATTAGAGAACTTCAAGTTGGCACATATTTGTGAAAATAAGAATTTTATGTGATTGTGGTTGTTTAGCCCAGTAGATGGTTTTCATGAAAACAATTATTTTAGGAGATTCATGAGATTTGGTAACAAATACTCTTATAGGTGTATTCTTGGATGCATTTCACCAAATGTACAAAAAGAATCGAAGTGATATCTTTTACCATTTGGGAGATTTCAATGCTAGAAGTTTAGGTCAGTGGTTTTACGGAAAGTATAAAAAAGCTCAAGATTATTGAAGGTTATCCAGAAAAATCTTTTCTAGGGGATTTGAGGGGCTCATAATACACATATGGGAAAACTTTTAGGTGAATCAAAGAACTTTGAGTTTTCACCTTTCCGGCACCTGATCCAGCATATCCCGTCGTAGTCGCATAATGAATTTTTCCTCAGTTGATTTGAGCAGTTTCATGAAGGTATTTGAATTGATTCCTATTAGCTATTTGATGCAATTCAAATATCAATTCCAACATATAAGATGTCTAATCTTTGGAGGTGAATTTTAATGTATAAACATCAAGGAAAGACATATTATTTATATTTAATAAACAAAAGTTAGGTACCTATTTTAGAGTGAGATTCCATTATTTATTGGCTTCCATAAGGGTGCCTAATTTATCCTTCAACGCCCCTTTAGAAACAATTTTAAATTGTTAAAACAAAAGTCATCAATGCCAACCAAGGCGTGGGAAGAAGGAAAGGTTTCAACGCCATGTTTGAAGGCACTTTTTTAAAGATATAAAATAATGAAAAGAGGACACCTTTGTGTGAAGTTTTCCAATGCATATGTAAAGGCTTTAATTTGCAAAATAAAAAGAGAAGGGAACACATATGTTAAGGGTCTCTCACGCCTCATGTGGAGGCTTTGAAAGCATAATATGATCTTTATAATGACTACACACTTGATATAACACTAGTTATTTTGTTCTATGTTTCTACATATTGTGTGTGGAAGGAGCTTTTTTGCAGATCTCAATCTAGCATCAGCATATTATTTTTTATCCATCAAAGGTAGTGATCACAGAGGTGGGTTCAGATCAATTTGGGGCTACATAGAAGGCCTGAACTCTAACAAAAGAGGGAGAACCTGCACAATAGAGGTGATGAGGTTGATTGAACATCTGATCTACACATAGAGGGAGAGAGAGGGGATGTGCAAAGGAGGGTGTGTTTTTTGAAAGGCATGCAGCCTGTCTAAAAGGCATGTAGCCTATGTAAAATCCTATAGCCTTTTTTAGAAGGCCCATGATCTATCCTTTCTTGCAAGGCCTGGCGCCTCCACAATCCTCACACATCTTCATGACTCTAACAAAAAATAATTTAGCCTGGTGCAAGCAGTTTGCATTTTTTTTGCCTTTTTTAAACTTCTATTTAGAAAGTGATTTGGTGGTTGAAGGCATCATTTTGAGCAAGGTAAAATATGTTTATTTTAAACCCAATTTTGGAAAATGCTTAAGTGATTGAATGTGTCAAAGGCATAGAAATTTTCTTGCAAGAAAGCTCTAAACCTCTGCTCGAAATCTGCTCATGTGAGAAGTGCCAAAACCCCTACTCCAAAGATGCCTCTATCGAATCTATTCACATATCAAATTGACCCTATTTGGTGTGCTAAGACATTCATCACAAGTGCCTAATTTTGTAATTTACTTCCCCTATGGGAAGGCATCTCTAGCATCCCTATTTGGCATCTCAAACCGCCCCTATTTGCAAGGCCATTGCCAGTTGTTTACAAGGTCATTGGCAAGGCATGAAGGGTTGTTTGTAGGGCATGAAAAGCTGATACAGATGTGCTTGATTTCCCTGATTGGGCATCTAATAGAAAGCAACAATCCAGATCTAGTAGAAAGCATCCAAATCGATCTGTAGGTGTGTCTTTTTTTGCAAGGGTAGGCATTCAAATGAAGGAGCAAAGTCCAAGTCTTTGAAGGGGCACACTACTCAGCACTTTGCTTTTCTAAGTTTGGGCCAAAGCAAATAAAAGGTTTATTTTATTTTATTTTATTTCTAAAAATAAGAGGCCTTTTTTATCTTGGAGGATCTTTTTTGAGATATGAGTGCTATTTTTATTTTGGAAGGAATTTTTTTAGAATAGGTGTCTACGGTCACTTATCTTGAGTTAAGTAGTTTGATGCCTATCTTTAGGCCACTAATATTCTCAAGCTTGCTTTCCTATTTCTGGCACGTCTATTCTTAGGAGACTTGTTCCTATATGTACTTGTTCATGTGAGCAGAGTGTGCCTTTGCTCGACTTAGGTGGCTCAACCGATGTTGACATTCGTCTAGCAGATCCCAAAGTTCTCACAAGAAGAACATAGAGCACTAAGGGGCATGTGCAAGAAAGTTGCCATGAGAAGAAGAGGAAAGTTTCCTATAATTTTAAAAGGCCAAATATATGCATATTTTATTGTAGATTTGTATAACTATTGAAAGCATAACGTAATTAGTGACTGATTTAAATAAATGATAGAAGTTTGTTTGCAATTCTGTGTATTGTGTTGAGAGTTTGTGGAATTGAGTTGTTTGTAGTAGGAGTGAGTACCTCTTGCATTACAAAATTACTTTAATAAGTGTTCACCATGTTGCTTTTTTTATTCACTAAGTGACATTTCAACTATCCTTCAATATTTTTAGGCTTTCAATATTTCTTAAAATATATGAAGTGCATAGGCAAGATTTATAGTTCCCTGCAAATTAGTTGAGGTCTAGTGAAGATCTTATTCAATAATCAATTATTAAAAAATTATATTCTATTAAAATATCCTACCTATTAGGCATTTCTTGTGCTCACATTTGCTTGTGGTGTTCTATCAATAATTCTTGATCTTTGTCTAAGTTTCCATATTTTGAAAACTCATAAATTGGTTGTTTAGAAGTTTTTCTAGTTAACACATCACTCATAGGTCTTCTAAGTAGCCTCTTAGTGAAACTACAATAGCATTTATTTCTCTATCCATATCCACATATTAATTGTGTTATATTACTTGTGCAGTCATTATAAAAATCATATTATATTTTGATCAAATGACCCTCCAATAATTGAGTAGTTCTTGTAAGCACTAAAAAAGTGCATGAGCCTACATGATAATCTGATGTTGAGTTGTAATCCTAAACATGTACATGTGAGCGTGTAAATTTTATCTCTCAGTAGTATTCCCCTTGGTGACATGTGGATTGATTTTCCTCACTTTTTTTATATCTCCCTTGTACCCTAGCTAAACTTCTAAGGTCTTGCATCTTCACCAATTACCTATGTTGACAATTCATTTTTGTCAGATTCTAGCCATGTCAACATGACCTACTTGCATCACGAGATGGTAAATTCACATTCCCTAAGCCCCATTCAGCCATTTCAACCCTATAGAGGCCTCTAATTCACCTCCCAGACCATCTCCAATCATAAGTTTGAACATCCATTTCCTTAATTTTGGGTTGCTCACTTTGACTCTGAATCTCTCGAGGTTGACCCTGCCATTGAAGTGGATCCCCTGAGGGCAACTTGTCCTAGTGAAATGGGTGACCCACTCTCTTTAAGTCCAATAACTTGGCTCTGGGTCCTTAATTCATCTTTAGTCCCCTAGGTCCAATCCCAACCCCTAAAACCACATGCAGAACCTATTCCCTATGGGTCACCCACTTTGACTTCTGAATCTCCCAAGGGTGACCCTGAATTTTAAATGAATCCCCTGGGGTGACCTGCCCTAGAAAACTTGATGACCTTTTCATCTTTTGACATGGATGGTTATGTACATGGAAGATAGTCACACTCAAAATTAGAAGATGTGATGTGAACAATTGAAGATAGTCACACTCAAAATTAGAAGATGTGATGTGAACAAGATTTGAAGTGCTTAGAATCTAGTTTCTAAACTAGTAATTTAAAAAAAAAAATGGTGGAGATTAAGAGGTTCAAATAGGGGGAGCACACAAAGTGCTCTTATTTTTGTCAGAAAAATATTAACATAGCATATGGTGTGCTCCCCCTTAAATGTTTACTTTTTTAAGTGTTTCACAAATTGCTTCAATGGAAAATTAGCTAACATCATGTAGTTTATGACTAATTTTTCTATTAATTTTTAATGAATAATATGATTTTTATGAATTTTCAAAGTGGACACATCCTAAAGAATGAAAATTTGAGTGTACTCCCCCCTAATTTTTTTGAAAACTAATAAAAAATCATTCTTTTTTCAATGTGTATAGAATAGCGTCTAGAATATAAAACTGTAATTGTAGAAACCTAAAATTGACCATGTCACTTTCAACACCTTATCGACACCACCTTGCAACACTTTGCGACACCTTTTATCCTAAGAGTCCCCTTTACTATATCCCTTACCCAAATTCATTAAATAAATATTTATTTAATTAATCCATTTCCTCCATCACCTAAATTAAATAAATAAATTATATTTATTTATTTAATCCATTTATCCCTTTTAGCCAAAATTAATTGAATAAATCTTATTTATTTAATTAACTTATCATCCCATCATACCCTCTCCAATAATAAATTAAATAATTTTATTATTTAAGTTAATTATTGAGAGACACATGACTAGCTTGTCCTCATCCTTATGCACTTGCCACAATCAATAAATGAGTTTTTCATCTCCACCATTCATCTCATACCATATCTTCTAATCCTAGCCATTCACATAAGGATAAGCCCTAGAAGCTTCTTTTGTTGCCCTATAAATCCTTATCCTTATCCTAATGTGCTTTGAACCAATTCTAGTCATTGATCTAATCTTTTAATCCTAGCCATCTCTCTCTCTCTCTCTCTCTCTCTCTCTATATATATATATATATATATATATATATATATATATATATATATATATATATATATATATATATATATATATATATATATATATATATATATATATATATATATCAAGCCTCAACCAAGCCATAGAGACATCCAAGTTCAAAATATCATTATGTTGTCAAAATCCTCATAGATCCCTCATTATCATATCCATCATCTTTATCTAAGGTTATGCTATAGGAATGAGCAATCAACATATCATATTATTAATCAATATCTAAGAGAACAAAGATAGTGAAGCTTAGGTGCACTCTACTCCATTCTATTAAGTGTGAAGGGGTGATTTAAGGTGAAGGTATTGAGTTATATTGCATTATTTTCCATTATTTATCTTAGGTCATTTTTGTATCCACATTCTTGGCATGCCCGATGGGACCCCACGTCACTTGTCTAACCTTGGTTTTGTGGGTTGAAGATCTTTTATATTGCTGATTTTCTTTGTTTAGGGCCAAATCTATTGTAGAGGGTTTTCTGTTTTACACAGGTCATGAAAAACATGAGGTATTAGATTCGTTGGATATAGGACTTCGAAACCTTTCCAAAAAATGGTTACATTAAATATATAGACCAGTATTGAAGGAGTTATGATGATTTGAAGTTGACCCTACGATTCTTATTTTTTATTTTTTAAATTGACATGAGACTTTTGAAAATTCATATCTTGCAATCTAGGTAAGCAAATCACATTCTATTTTTGTAGGCAGATAGAAATATTTAAATCCATTTTTCTATATCATTTTTTTTCATATCTATGATAGAAATAGATTTTAAATTTTTTTAAACCCTAGTTTATAGCATAACTTTTATATATGAAGTCCAATTTGAGAAAACTTTTTTTTATATTGATTAGAAAATCATAAGGGATCTCATGGTCATATCTATCTTGCTATTGGATGATGTTATTTGCTGATTTTTGTAGGAGTTTATTTTTCAATCCTAACACTCTTTCAATGAAAATGTCATTTGGGCATACATTTTGCATATTAAATCGAAATCCAACAATTTTTGTTTTGAAATCGCATAGAAAAGTATAATAAATATGTTGGTGACATCTAATCTGATGTATATTGACTATTATTTCTATTTCTTTGCATATTTATCCTTTTTTGAGCTAACTCTTGTTTGTAGGTTCACTTGCCAAAGATCAAATCTATCAAATTACTAACAAGTTTGTTGTAGGATCTCCCTTATCAAAGATATATATTTTCAAATATTGTGTCTTTTTTTGCTTGATGGGCTTGATTAGGACTTGAGGAGTGTGCCTCATCATCAGATCTAAGATGGATTTATAGGTATGCTATTAACTATCTCATCTATCATTTTGAGCAAAATACTTGTTTGTGACATCACATTTGGATTTGGGCATAAAACAAATAGTTTTTTCTTTGTTTTGTGAGATTGATTGTTATTGGAGGTGTGTGTATGCTCTTCCCTAGCATTGTAAAATGATCTTGGGAATCAAAAACACCCTTTGAGCACCTTCATATTCACAACACACATTTCAATTTCTAAGGGTAAATTAGCATTGTCTATGTGAGTCAAGTGCGTGTGTGTATGCCCTCTCCTTGCACCACAAGGTGATCTTAGAGATCAAAAAAACCATTTGATTCACTTTTTTCACCCTTTCTTAGGAGGCCTACCTTGGAGACACACCCACTCCAAGAGGATAAGCTCAACTCTAGTGTTCTGACAGAGTATAAAGAGTGGGGAGTGAATCAAATTACACACCTCTTAGAAGTTGGAATTTTTCCATTCGGGCTAATCCCCCAAGAACTTTATACCTTGGGGAAGTGAAGGTGAAGGGTGGGTTACCCTCTTCTCTTAGCTACTTGGCATTATGTCACTTTCATTTCATAGATTTGGGCCTCACATGCCTTGTGTATATCGAAGACTCCCTTAGAAAGTTGTGCATCCTAGTTTAAGACCTCTTGGCCACACCCAATTGATTAATATTAGGCTTGTTCTTATGTCTTCAGTTTATTCATAAATTACAACAAATTAATTTTGGAAGTCAAGTTTGTCATTGTGACTTCTTGTGTGTTTAAATAAAAATGCATTACAAACCTATATGTATGTATGTTTATGAAACCTATTGTTTCCAATCTAGTCCAATGTCAAGATTAAACCATCCAATCACCCTTTAATCATTCATTTTCAATCTAATCCACATTATCCTAATCACCTATCCACTTTATCGTAATTATCCTAGTCATCCCTTTCATCCTAATCACCTATCCACCTCATCCTGTTGGAGGACTTGACAACAATGAGAGGGGGGGGTGAATCAGTGTTGTAGAAAATAAAACACTTTATTTATTTTTATATTAAACTTTAAAAACATAAGTAGTTGCTGATTTAGGCTTTATCAATGCAAGAGACTGTGCATTAAAGAACTGAACAAACAAGTATAAAGGACAAAAGAATCATGCAACAAATGAGACCATAAGACAAAGATATCAGGAGTGGAAAACCCTCATGGGGTAGAAAAACCACTCAGTAAATACCTCACTTGCTTATTCAAAAACATGCCTCACAAAAAAATGTCTCACTGAATTTTTATCATCGCCTCTCTGGCTTGCCTTTATCACTACCTCACTGGCATATCAAAATCACATGAATACAATAGAGAATTTGAATCAATACAGAGGGTTACTCTTTTTCTTTACAATGCATATCTTGACCATCTCATTTATTTGAGATTCAAGAGATTAGAACCAAAAACTATGCATATCAACTTAGGAATGCTTTTTTATTAACACTCTGCTATTATCTCAATGATAGTGTAAAACTAATATCATCAACACAACACCAAGTGTTTACATCTTTGTCTTTTCATATTGTCTTACTTCCTATCATTCTGCTCATTAAAGAGTTTAAACTTGTAATAGAAGGTCATTCCAATTGTCTTTGTCAGTTTACAACTGAACCAATAACTATCAAGATCAAGTGGTCGAATAGACCCATTTAGAAGAATGTAGAACTTTTCACAAAGCCTTTTACATTCATATTGTTTCCAAACTAATTTATGTAACCAGAGAGTATAAGAAATGTCTTTCCAACTGGTAGTTACCAAAACATAATCATATGAAAGCAAGATAAATAGAGTATTAACAAACTACCTTTAAGATCATTGTAAGAGACCCTTGGGTTGAGTCATGTGTGTGTAACCTTCTCAAACTCTAACCAAACCAAAGAATGAGTTTATCAACAATTTACAAACCCCTAACCTCAAACTTCAACTGTCTCAAAATAAATTGTTTGTCGTTCTTCATCTCATAACTGTTTTTCAACAAAAAGATAAGTGAAGTATATGAAACAAGTCTTATTTACTTTTGCTCATATTTTCTGTGTTATGAGACTGTATTACAAACTATTCAAAAATGATGAATAAATTCATAAGAACTCACAAAAGGAAAGGTATCACTTGAAAAAAAATTGCTATGCCTTTGAGCTGCACAAAGCCGAAAATAACTGTCAAGCTCACTTGCAACTCACAATAACCCGAGCATTGTCAAATCACAAAAAAAACCACATCATGATTATTCAAGATTTTCAATCTTTTGCATATAGTTGAAACCCTAGGTCGAGGTACTTTATGTCGCTAAGTTTGACCTTATCAAATGAAGCTTCAAACAAACTTTTTTTGCATTGTATACCCTGTTTACCTTTGACCTACTGTGCCTTGAAAAGGGCCAGTCACAATAAACCATAAACACAAACTTTTTACCTGTTGACAAGCCTGATACCTACTTGGTGGGTTATTAACTTGAGTGACCAAAAATGCCTTTGCTCATATTGTTTTTTTTGTTTAAAAACAAATCAATAACCTTTCACAAATGAAATGAGGATAACAATATGATGCCCATCATAATAAAGCAATCGACCAAGACTATGATCATAACCAAGTTGAAAACTTTAAAATACAACGTGCCTTAACACTTTGTCAATGACAAAATCAATAATAAATCATCATTTGTGTGCACCAAAACCAAGTATAATGTTAACTATTATATACAAATATAATAACCACCAAATTTTGTCAAATTGCCTTTACCAAAGACAATAATAATAGCATCTTAAATAGCAAACTAAAACATAATGAAACTGATGTAATAAAGTGCTACCACCAAACAATATCACTGTAGCATAAAATATCAAATGCCAAGAGTGCAGTCACAGAATTAACCAAGTGCAAATAATGTCACTGTAAACCATATTATGCAATTTTGAGCCCACTATAATGCACATCATGAATACCATCCTTTAACCAACACTACATGTCACACCAAGTCAACCAAATGCTGCCAAGCTCACTGTCACATATAACAATAACCAAATAGCTCTGTCAACTATCATGATACAACTGTCATACATAATTACAACTGTCATTGTTCACTGTACCATAGTGCCACAAACCTCTATACCATAGTGCCACAAACTAGAGAGTTTGTGTATTTGTCATCAAGGATAACAACTGAGAGGGCAACACATCCCAATCATCCAATCTAATCCATATTATCCTAGTCACTTATCCAAGATCATCTTAATCCTATTCATCCACATATCATTGTAGTCATTCTTCTTATCCACCTAATCCAATCTCCATCATCATCCTATCATTGATCTTAATCCACATCAAAATCCACTATCCCTAATCCAATTTTATCCTACATCATTATCTTAATATAACTTCATCCATTTGTACTAAATAATCCACATCAAAATCCAGTAATCCTCATCTAATCCTATCATTCATCATTTTCCTAATTGTCATCCATCCATTTGTCATATTCTTATCCATATTATCTCTATATCAATATAATATCCTACCACCATCATAATCCACTAGCTTAATCCACATCATAATCCATCATCAAATCCTAAACTAATCCATTTATCCCTCATACACAACCAATCATCCATCATACATCTACTTATCTCAATCAATCATCCATTATCATCCCTTCTTCAACTAAGAACACCATGGATTCTTATTCTGAAATACAAGAGCTTAAATGTATCTATGATGGTTTTGATCTTGTCACTAAGCCACAATTTAGATATAACACCTGTCATATAGCCATGCTAGCACATCTCATCACTGGAGAGTCTTATGCTCCTATCACCTCAACATCACCATCCTATATGTCATCCCCATCAACTTCACACCAACTTTCATCCCCTTAGGAGCTTATGTCATCACAACCAACCTACCACTCATATCAATCCAACCTATCCATCCCTCAAAGTTATCCAAACTTTACCTATCCATATATCTCTCCCAACCCACTTACCAAGTCAATCATTTAGGGTTTAGGGGTTTAGGGTTGCTAGAGTTTATGGTTTATGGTTTTGGGGTTAGGGTTTAAGGGCATTATTTAGGGTTTAGGGGTTTTGGAAGAGAGAGAGGTTTAGGGACATTATTTAGGGTTTATGAGTTTAGGCTTGCTTAGGTTTAGGGGCATTATTTAGGGTTTATGAGTTTAGGGTTGCTTAAGTTTAGGGTTTATGGGTAAAGGGGAATTATTTATGGTTTATGGGTTTAGCTTGGTTGCTCGAGTTTAGGACTTAGGGGTTAGGGGCATTATTTGAGGTTTATGAGTTTAGGGTTGCGCAAGTTTAGGGGTTAGGGTTTAGGGGTTAGGAATTAGGGGAATTATTTAGGGGTTAGGGGTTTAGGGTTGCTCGAGTTTAGGGTTTAGGGGTCTAGGGTTTAGGGTTTAGAGAGAGTTAGAAAGAGGGGACCAATAGAGATTGGGATAGATAAGGAGATAGTGGTTTAGGGTTGCTTCCAAGGTTTATGGTTTAGGGGTTTGGGGTTTAGGGGCATTATTTAGGGTTTAGGGGTTAGGGGTTAGGGTTTAGAGAGAGAGGAGCGATATGGAGATATAGAGGAGACCGAGGAGAGAGATAGGGAGATAGAGGGTGAGGGACATGGCCAGAGACATAGGTAGAGAGATTGAGAGGTAGAGGGATGATAGAGATAGGGAGATAGGGGTTTAGGGTTAATCAAGTTTAGGGGTTAGGGGTTAGGAGTTAAGGTTTAGGAGCATTATTTAGGGTTTAGGGTTTATTGCTTAAGGGTTAGAGGTTAAGGTCTAGAGGTTTAGGGTTTAGGGTTTAGAGATGGAGAGATAGGGAGATCCATATATCATGATCTCTCTCCCTCTGGGCTCTTTAAACATTTAAAACATTATTAAAAACACTTAAACACTTATACTTGATTGCATGCATGAAAGTACAAAGTTTTAATGCTTCCCAAAATGTGCTCATGTTATAACGCAAGCATGTTATAATGCTAGCGCGTTTTGGGAAGCAAAAAATGGGGAAAAAGCATGTGGGATCCATGATTCAGACCCCACATGTCTATTATTCCCTACTTTTCATGCATGCTATTGGACAAGAAAATGCTTTTTCATGGTGTTTGACATTTTAAAAATCATTGTTTGATCAATCCACCACCTTTTTTTGTTTTTCAATGTAGAAGAACTGGTTTTGCATTTTTTTGGACAAAATTTGATTTTTTAAATTGAAATTTCATGTTTCATATTGTTTCAAAGCTAATTTTCATGTATTTAGATTGAATTTGATGATATATGTTTGTTTTTTTATAAATTTCACTAACCCTATTCTAGAGTTATATAAAATTCAATATTGAATATGAAGGAATTTGCCAAAAAGATCAAATTTTTGAGGATTTTGAAGCCAAATTTTAGAGGATTGGTCAACTCAAATTTTGAATTCTAAGGTATGTTCTTTATGTATTCGTTTACTTCACTTTATGTTCTTTAGAACACTCACAATCACTAAAAGTGGAACTATCTAAGTTAAAAAATCATCACTATGTGCATTAATAGGATTAGTATCATTAAAATATGATATATACATGAATTTGTTGTATCTTGAATCATTAATAGAATTTGTTGTATCTTGAATTTGAACTATGTCATCGATACCTCCCTATAACAAAGCATTATCATCATTCTCTCTAATTTAACCAAATGTATCAACATTTAAAATATAGTGCTCATGATGCTACAAATCTGATATATTTGGTTCTCATATAGTAATGAGTTGTCACTATCATCCTCTTGGCCATTTATCTCTAAATAATTAGTTTGAGTTTCATTTATTGGACCTATACTAGATAAGTTCTTTGTTGTTTACAAGTACCCTCTAAACTTTTTGGACTACCATCTATAGGTTTCTCCAAGAAATTAGACTAGTTAGGTTGCAATAAACTCTATATTTTAGCCTTTTTTTCATCATAAAACTTAGTCAAAAGATCACCAACAACTCTATCATCATAATTAGCCTTAAAATTACTCCTTTATTGATGATTTCACCCCTTGGCTATCTTGAATAGTTAATTCAAACTATAATTGATGCTCTTTACATGATCACCATGATTTTCTTCAAGTCTTGCATCATAAAGATAGTTTCTAATGTTAGTATTTTGTCTCTTAACATTTCAAACATATCTATTGAAGGCAAGGAGTCTTGATTAGTGTCTTACCACTTAGAAAAATTGTCACATCATTGCTAGTCAAACCAAGGAAATTCTCCTAACTTTTGAAGATTTCACCATAGTTAGGATTACACAAAAGAGATAAAACTTTAAGAGTTTTATCATGGTAGAATATGAGATAAACAATCAACCTGTGCTCATCTATGTCATCAAGAACATCTAGGCCTAGACTGTCATTATACATTTCACTTCTAATCTAATCATGTCAAAATCAACAAGTTTAGAGTCATTTATTAGACAAACATAATCATAAAAGCCCTCTTCATTTCCACTCTAAATAGTGACATATAAACCATTCAACTCATGCTCATCATTAGGAGTAGGTGTCCCATCATACTTAATGTCTCGTTTACTGCCAATTGACTGATTTGTATTCATTGATTGTGATAATTCAACACTTTCAGTGCTTACAAGGGTACACCATACTTAGCTTGTTTGTCATAACAATCATCATGTTGATTATTCATTATGATTCTAACATCATCATTGTGTTCTTTTTCATGAAATCCATTGTTTTTTTTAATTACCTTTGTGATCATTACTCCCATGACCTTGATTGACAATATATTTCTGATTTGAGATGACTTCATACTTGTCATCATGAGATACTCTAACTAATTCACAACCTACAATATAAGAATTTGGGTTGTCCTTTAACATGCAGTTAGGTCTAGTTTTACCTTGTTAGTCTCCATTTGAAATGGTTGGTCCATCACAATGTGCTTGTCATAACTCTCCTTGGTGCTATGACTTATTATATCTTTTCTTGAGTAGGTGTATCCATGGGAGGTTAAGAAAGTGTGTTTGAGAAGATATGTTAAGAAAATGTGAATTACACTTTAATTATATATGATTATATATTTTGAGATTTGTGTATGAGATTAATTTACTCTATTGTACCAACATGGACTAATTTATCCATGTCTTATTCATGATGCATATAGAAATCATCATCATGCCAAGGAAATAAGCAAAGATTCTAACACCAAAAGAGCATGAAGTCAAGAATGAGAGGAAAAGAGAAAGAATGAGGTAAATTCGTGAAAGTAGGAAATTGTCAACCATACAAGAAGACATTCCACCATTTCCAATTGAAGAGAAACATGACACATATAATGAAGCTAAGAGAGAGATGGAATTGGTGGCACAAAGAATGCAAAATCTATGTTCAATAAGGAAATTGAATCTCAAAGTTGGAGGCACTCCATCGGCCACAGCTCAAGTTGAAGCGACACCATCATTATCTTCTCAAATTGGAGGCACTCATTATCTTTTAAGAAAGTAAGAAACCAATTAACTAAGATGTAAATACTTTACTTACTATTCTTAATTCAATTTTAAATAGAAGGATGATCTTAATTTGTATTCCTGAGTTAAGGACATGGGTGTGTGCAAGAAGTTGAGTCCACTTTTTGGCCAAAAAGTGGAAGTGTTTTCCCTAATTTTCAGAATTTGTCATATTTGACCTAAAAATTTGAAGCACTTAAAGGTGGAATCTTGAAAAAGTCAGTAAATATGAAATGTAGTACTCAGAGTCTAGTTTCCAAATATGTAATTTTTTTATACCCAAAAGATACAAATTGATTTTTAATAGGCGTTTCTAAAAACCATTGTTTAAAAGTCACTTTTTTTTACTATACCATGCACATGTACGTCATCCATATTTTGACCTAAATAATAATATTTTTCTAAATCCTTTTGAGACAAGATTTGTAACTCACTGAAGCACGTTTTCCATATTTTTTGTAATTTTTTATTGAATATTTTTTTTGTTAATTTTTTATTAGCCATTTTTGGTGTTTTAAAAAATTGTCGTGTATGTCACACATAAGATGACCTAAACTTATCATTTTTTGAATTTTTTTTTTCAATTTGAAAAGAATTGTCTGAAGTACATTTTCGTATAATTTTTTTACAAAAAAATATTTTTATAAAATGTTATTAAAATATTAAAAAACCCTGACAATTCAAGTTTATGGACCTGTTTCATAAAAAATTAATTGAAAAATAGAAAAATAATCCAACTGTAAAAAGAAATTACATATTTGGAATCTACACTGTCTCATCTGTAATAGGTTTTAATTTCGTCAAATAATTCTGTAAAAAAGGCCTTTAGACATATGCCCAAAGTCACTATTTTGTTTTGACATTGACAAGACCTTCAACTTGCAAGTCAAACCAGGTCCAAAGCTAAGGGTTGGGTTCCCAATCCTTTTTTCGGACCCAAAACCCATAGGAAAAATTCAGTCAGAAATTCAAATTTAATGAAATGGGATCCCATTCTAGAAATAGGATCCCATTTCTAAAAAATGGGATCTTGTTTTGAAACGAGAACCCATTTTATTAAAGGTTAATATTTTAACCTTTTATGAAATGGGATCCCGTTTCTTGAAAATGAGATCCCTCTTTTGGCTCAAGATCCCAAAGCATAATAGGATCCCATTTTATAAAAAGCAGGATCCCTTTTTGGTTTACCCGATTTCGTGTTTTTTTCAAAGTCTGAAACTTCCACCTTAAGTGGACTCATCTTTGTGCATTTACCCACATTTTACATAATTTAAAAAAGTATGAATTAAACTATCAAACATTACTTTTATGCTAGAATTTTTTATATAATTTGCATAAAAATGGCTATTGATAGTAAAATTTGCATTCAACTAACAACAATGGGAAATCTCAAAATGTGGGACTCAATTTCAAAATAACCTCCAGACTTTATAAAATCTGACTCTTCTTCTGATTCTTTAATGTGTGGGAAAAGAGAAAGAATATTGAATTTAAATGACTGTAAAATGAAACCTAAATTAAGGCAATGCGCCAGAATGGATTCAGATTGTAGAAGAGGAAAGGACTCCTTATTTTCAATTACTAATAACAACAAGACAAATCATAGCTTTTCAAAGAGCATATATGCATGATTTCATAGTAGATTATAGATGTTATTACTAGCAACGAATCATATATGTCATAATAAATTACAAATGTAATAGATTAGAGACTAACACAAATTAACACAGAATATTATTTTTGTTCATTGGTGAATGGAGAACAAAGCATACAAGGCCAAAATTGCATAGATACACAATATTCAATCCATTCTGAGAAACACCCGTGAAGACCTTTAGTCTTTTTACTGTTGCATTGAATATTTTTCTATCCTTGTAACAAACTACAGATCTCACTTTTATACTAGTTACTAAACAGAGATCGATAAGGAACTGAAAGCTAATTGAAACAAAAGCATAGAAACTAAGAGTTACAGCTTGAATTGCCTATTTAGAGACTCATTAATCTACATGATTTATGATAATTTGCATGAAGAAAAAGCTACCACGTGGTGATGCTCGACCAATGACATAACATGAAGACGCTGTTAGAAAACCTCTCCTTTGAAGATGCATGGTGATGCCATGTGTCGGTCTTTTCTCTCTAATCCATCAGGCCCACCAAAAATGTCTAGGAGCTCGACACATTGTGTATCAAAAAGGGGCCCACCAAAAATGTATGCTACTTCCAAACTCCATACTAATATTACATGTGGTGATGCCAAGTGTCACCCTTAAAACCCAATGGCACAATGGAAAATACTGTCAAAACTACTATCCTCCAAAATATGTAAGAATATCACATGTGGATTCCACTATCCACTCTACAACAAATAACACAAAAGGAAACCTTCCAACTCTGTCAGTTAAAAGGTGATGCATAGTGTTGCCATGTGTGATGGCTTGGCCAATGATGCAACAGAAAGAGCCTGTCAGAAACCAAAATGCTCTTGGGTGTGCCACTGCAACATGTTGATTCCACTTCTCATTGTCTTGAAAAGGAAACATTTGACAGGGAAGGAGACCGTCACAATATTATATACGCCATGACTCTCTTCCTTAAGTTTAACTGTTGTTTCTATTGATGTCTCTATTCTCCTGAATCAAAATTGAAACTAACCATGAACCAAAACATATACTCAAAATGTAGGGCTTTTGCTCTATAGTTCTTGGTGACTCACCAAGAGATCTGTGCCTACGTAGAATAACTCAAAACTTTGATAGAAGACCTAGGAACATCAAAATTGTAGAAACATAGCAATAAATGCATCACAACTTCTAGAATGCGAGCTATAAAGAGGCCCAGTCACTTTCATAAGGATAAACTTTCTTCTTCAATGCCTCAAACACCCGGTCCAAATCAAGAATCTCTTTACAAGAAAAACTTTGAAGGCTCTCAACAACTGCTTTGATTTGGAATTCCAATTGCATGAGGGGCTGCAAAACTATTTCCACCTCTGCAATACTAGGTGTTTAGCTCAAGTTCACAAATGTTGCTTGATCATTTTTCCTGTTAATTACCAGGGATTTGATTTGATCCTCAGTCAAAACTATAGAATCATCTAGAAATGGGGAGGGGAGTCCTAATTGGACTAGATTTTCTATTTATCCCTTCATTTCTTTAACCACATGTTTCAAGGCATCTAGATGAGCCTTGCATTTGACAGCCACCTTATTTTGACTCAGAAACTCATTTACCTTTACTATAGTAGTCCTTTTGTTATCAACTCTAGTTACTTGAAGGGTCTCCTCCGAAGAACTGTACAATTTTTGCACCAACAGCTATGATTCAACTACCTTGGGAGACACAAAAGAAAGAGTTTGTTCAACAACCATGCCAACCTCCACACTGAGACTCTGGGCATTTGCAATAAACTTGAGTGTAGATTTGAGATTTGATGTTTCCTCTAAAATGCACCCCCAATATGGCACATATAATTCTTGGGCAAAACACCTATCATAGGAGGCTGTTACATGAGCTCGTGCTTGAGTTGAAGTATCTACTACTCCTTAGTTTGAACCTTCTCATGCAACTGTATATTTACATACCTTTCCTCCATGAGGCTCTTATGCAATTGTGTCAATTCACTTTGGTCGTCATTGAGGGTCTTCTCAGTTGATCTCTTCTCTTGTTGCAGGGTCACATTCAAGGCTTTCGCCGCATCTAGTTCTGCCTTCAATCTTGCACTCTTGGCCTGTTCTGCATGCAATGTTTCCTTAGAAACCATGTTTTGCACATCTAGAGTGAGTCTAGAAAGCTCAAGATCCTTGGCCTTTGACTCATCATGGAATCTATCCATAATTCCCTTGACTCAGGCCAATTCTAATCCTTGCTTCTCGATCTTCTTTCCCATTTTGATGAAATTTGTTGTAACATATTTCTGAGTCTCCTCTATCAACTCCACTTTGTCTTGGGGCCTAGCCTGCACCAAGTTCAAATCCATAGCATAGATAGAGTAATCTTCAGGCTGGATCTATTCTTGAGGTTTAATCATAGTAGGATTTATGTGTGCAATCATTAATGATTATTGAGAGTGATCTTAAAGGGAGCACATGTGAGGAATTGCAGGGGCTCTACCTTCTTTCTTCCTCTGCTTCCCCAAGCGAGCCTCTCAAGCTTTGCACATGGTTTCAACCTGCTAGTGAAAATCCATTGGGGATTGAATCACTCCACCAACAAAAGTAAAACCTTGAGGTAAACTGTATGGTATGGTCACCTGTTGCTCTGTGAAGGTGGTACCAAAACCTAGGGGCACTGGGGATTGCATCATGAGAACGGAAGGGGAAAAAGGTGGAAAATTGAGCAAAGGTGGGGCTAACAACTAAGAAGCAGTAGGTGTTGAAAATGAGGGTGGGGGAGTCATAGGCGAGCTAGCCAAAATTTGAGGGGATCAAATTGTGAGGGGAGTCAGCTGAGGGGGCAATAAAGATGGAGAGGAAGAAGAGGGTAAAGAGATACTTACCTGAGCACTCCCTATTGCAATGGCGCTAGGCATTGTCCCCAATATGGGCATTGTGGTGATGAGAATGTCTTCCTCCTCAGAGTCTTCTTGCAACTTTAGTTTATGTCTCTTCTTCTCTAGTTGCTCCTGCTCCGATGCTTCCTCTTCCTCTATACCTAATATTATATCTTTTTCTTCCTCTTCCCTAGAAATGTTTCGAACATCATATGGCAAAGCAGGATCAACATGTGTGTCATCCCATATCCTCTGCCATTCCTAATTAATGGGAACATCACTAGAATTTCTCTCCCACTCAAAAATCTCCTGCCTATACTTCCAATAGGCATTGATCTTTTCCATGCTCTAATCATCCTAATAGGGCAGCCCTAAGACCATATGTCTAATGGTAAAGCAGAAGAAGAGAAGATGTATTCGATATCCAAAGCAGATACACAATAGCTATAAATACTGTGTGGATTTAACACATCAGTTGGTAGTTAAAATGTAACTGCAGAAACTAATGTAACCACCCTAATAGCCAATGGTTACATAGACAATGCAATAGAGACATTATGCTAACATTCCCCGCTTATTACATTGTTTTTACAAATGTACCCCCTAAACAGTTCAAATTTGATTCTACCAAGAGATTTGGTGAACATATCTGCTATCTGAGAGTCTGTAGGGCAGTACTGGAGCTGGATGTGGTGGTTCAAAACTTGGTCCCGAATGTAATGACACTCGACCTCAATATGCTTAGTGCGCTCATGGAAAACTAGATTCTTCACAAGTTTTAACACACCTTGATTGTCGCAATAGAGAACTGGTGACTTCTCTTCAAGAATGTCCATATCTGCCAGAATGTGACATAACTAAATTGCTTCGCACACAGCTTCTCATGCGGCGTGATATTCAACCTCAGTGGATGAAAGAGCAATAATAGTTTGCTTCTTAGTAACCCACGAAATTGGCCCAAATCCAAGATGAAAAACATAACCAGAGGTGGATTTCCTGTCATCTATAGATCCTACATAATCTGAGTCTATATATCCCTATAAGAAGAACTAATTGTTCTTCTTATATTCCAGACCATAATCAACTGTGCCTTGGATATATCTCAACACATGCTTTACTGCAACCCAATGACACTTCTTAGGCTCCTGCATGAATCTAGCGACATAGCTTACAACAAAACACAAGTCTGGTCTGGTGTAGGTCAAGTAGATAAGGCTCCCAACCAGCTGCCTTTAGAGAGTGACATCTACTTGAGGTGAATACTAGAAACGGGATAGTTGCAAACCTTTCTCCATTGGAGTGGAAATAGGTTTACAGTTGACCATTCCATACTTTTCCAGGAGTGTCTTGGCATATTTTATTTGGGAGATGAATATGTGGTTCTTCTTCTGCCATATCTCCAAGCCAAGACAATAATGAAGTAGCCCCAAATCTGTCATGTCGAAGGAGTTCTTGAGATCATTCTTTACATCATCAACGAGATTGTCTGAGCTGCCAGTGAGAATAAGATTGTCCACATACAAAACCAGAATGACAATCTTTGTGCCTCCCTTCTCAATATACAAATTAGGATCTGAGGGGCTACAGATGAATCCATGTTGCAATAGGTGACCATCAATCTTAATGGACCATGCCCTAGGAGCTTGCTTAAGGCCATAAAGTGATTTGATAAGATGACATACCTTGTGTGGATGATGTTCATCAACAAACCCTTCTGGTTGGGTCATGTACACTTCTTTGAGATCACTGTTTAAGAAAGAACTCTTGACATCCATCTGATGAAGCTTCCATCCCTTCTATGCTGCCAATGCACAGACCATTCTGATAGTTTTGATCTTAGTAGTGGGTACAAAGGTCTCTTCATAATCAATGCCCTCTTGTTGAGCATATCCCTTTGCTACAAGTCGTGCTTTATACTTGTCGATAGATCCATCTGCCTTGTACTTTATTTTAAAGATCCATTTGCAGCCAATGGGTTTCTTCCCTTCAGGTAGATCGACAAGTTCCCAAGTATGATTTTGCATCAGAGAATTATACTCTGCATCCATAGCCTTCTTCCACTGAGGTTGGCTTAATGCCTCTCAAACTGTGTCAGGTTCAGTGCTCTCAAAAACAATACTCATGAGCACAAGATTCACTTCATTTCTTGTTTGACTCTTGGTTCTGATTCCTGACAAAGTGTTTGGAAGAATGTGCAGGTTAGAGTCCCTGATTGTACTTTGGACCCACTTTGGAGGTTGATTGTGCTGCTGTTGGTGTGTAATGTTTTCTAGAGGGCCCAAATCAACATACAACTCTCCTTGTAGATCACTTTCTCTGTGAGAGTCTTCCACATGCTCATAATCTGATTGTGAGAGCAATTTATGAGAAGTAGGAGGTTGTTGCTCTTCTTTCTGTGATAAGGAATTGAATGACGATTCATCACATACCACATCTTGACTCTCATGTATCTTTATTGTCTCAGGATCTATGAGATGATAAGCTTTTGATGTAATACTGTATCCCAACAATATACACTGGAGTGTCTTAGGATCAGTCTTCTTTCTCCTATTGGCAGGGACATGCATGTATGCTGTGCAACCAAACACCCTTAGATGAGAAATTGAAGGCTTTTGTCCAGTTCATATCTCTTCCAGTGTCTTGTGTTGTAGGATCTTTGTTGGTGCCCTGTTGATGAGGTATACAGCTGTCCGTACTACTTCTGTCCAAAATCTTTCCTCCAACTTGGCTGTGGAGAGCATGCATCGAGCCATCTCCATGACAGTTTTATTGCGACGTTCTACAACTCCATTTTGTTAGCGTGTATAGGGAGCAGTTAGGTGCTGCTTGATGCGATGATGCTTCAGGTATGCTATGAACTCCTTGGAGGTGAATTCTCCCCCTCAATCTGAGCGGAGGACAAGAAGAGACTGGTCGGCTTCTTTGACAACTTGCTTGTGAAAGTCCTGAAAGTTGGCGAAGGCTTCATCTTTCTTCTTAAGAAAGTACACCCAGGTCTTTCATGAGAAGTCATCCATGAACAATTGGAAGTACTTATGTCCTGAAAATGAAGCAGGCATGGGTCCACACAGATTGGCATGTACCAACTCAAGGTGATGTGTAGCATGGAAGCTACTAGCCTCGAACGGATCCCGGTGTTGTTTACTTGCAAGGCATCTTGGACATATAGGCAATGAATTTGAAATTGGAGGAAGACCTCTTACCATTTGTTTGGAGTTGAGCTGATGCAAGGAGCTGACTGAAAGGTGCCCATAGTGATAGTGCCAGAGTCCCGTAGATTATATTGTTGAGGCTGATAGAGCTACTTAAGGGGAGGAGACAGCATCTAATGCAAATAGTCTATCCTTCATAAATGCTCTAGCAAGTATCACACCTTCTCTTGAGATTAGACAGGTCTTGACCCCATCCTTCACCTGGAACTCAACTTTCAGTTTGTGGTTCAGAAGCTGACTGACAGAGAGCAGGTTTGTTGTTAAACCAGGAACATACAACACCTTGGTGAGGGTACAACAACTTGTCCCAAGAGGAATGATGACCTTGCCTATACCCTCTACAACATACTCCTTGTTGTCAGCAATTTGAACTCTATCTCCAGTAGGTTGTTCTGTCAGTGCATCGAACAGCTCACGATTGCCTGTCATATGCTTGTTGGCACCTGAGTCTATCAAACAAATATCCCTCGTGGGCTGTGAGGTTTGGGAGACAAGGACTAGATTGTGATGAGTGCCACAGTTGGCTATTTCTGGTTCATCTTCTTCTGATGCATCATCTTGTTGGGCCGCTACATTGCCTTTGTGCCTTTTGCGACGATGACAGTGTTTGGATGGCTGAGTATCACTACAACCAGAAAAGCCTTCTTTACTTGAATTGCCTTGTGTTAAGGCATTGTACCAACAGTTGATAGTGTCATGATTGTTCTTGTTGCATACATGACACCATCAGTTTGTCTTTGGAGGCTTCGACTATTGATGTTCTTGTTGTTTCTGTGGTTGCTTTCCGCAAAACTTTTGACCTTTTGATTGTCTGTAGATCAGGGCCTTGTCTTCAAGTTCACCTTGGACAGATTGAATGGCTTCTTCTTGCTACAACAAATTCACCAATTCATCAAAGGACACATTTTTCTTGGTGATGTTTAGCATGGTGACAAAGATTTTAAACTGACATGGCAATGCTCTGAGCGTAACTGGGACAAGTAGTTTGTCCTCCACCTTTTCTCCAAGTGCAACAAGCGCAGCTCGCAGTTCAGATACCCGCCATAAGAATTCCTCAACTTTCTCACCAGCTTGCATACTGAGTGTATGTAGCTTGGATTGTAGATGGAGGATCTTTGTCTAGTTCTTCACTTGGTGGATTGTGGAGAGAGAATCCCATGCCGCCTTTGATGTTTCCACATCCTGAATGTGAGGCTGAACTTCATCAGTGATGCTAAGTGTTATCAACATCAATGCTTTGGCATCGGCCTTGTCAAACTTTTGCCTTTCATCTAGATCTTCCGGTCTGGTAATGTCACTAATGACAATTCCCCATAGCTTTTCAAAAATGAGAATTGTATGCATCTTTGTCTTCTATGCGGCATAATTTGGCCCTTTCAAAAGTTGAGCATCAGAAAGAAGCAATTTTGGGACTGACATTGTTCACCACAAATAAAAAAATAATCTAGACAACAAATTTATTAATATTTAATTTGACAGTACATTCACTTTCAAGAGGAAATTATGGCACGAAGATGAACACGATAGGCCTGTGCTGTGAGACAGGGACACTTTGGTGTGTGTTCTACCTCATCTTTGTCATCAGCATCATAACCCTCATTAAGTTTTGCTCTAATCTTCCTTGCTTGACACTGTACATCAAATAGAAAATAATCTAGCAATCCTTGCCTAAACAATTCATCAAATTAGAGATTACCGGTGTTTTGCAGGGCATCTAGAAGGGCAAAATAGAAGCCTGAGCTTTCTGAAACAGCACGTCTGCCTCAAGGTGGCTCATTCGCATGATTACTGGCCACATTGCTGGCATCGGGTGTGGTGGACATCCAGTTTTGATTGATTACCAAGTGCCTTGTCACAATTTACACTTCACCAAGCAGCGCCAAACATGTGCAACTCAGTCTTCAAGTGTCTTCTGGAGGGAGCCACACATGGCGTGGATGAAGAAATATTAGTTCAGGCAAGGACTTCTTCAATCTTCCAGCAATGACTTCTTCAATCTTCCAACACTATTTCTTCCCAGTGCAGTTCAGTCTTCTAATGTTGTTGGCTCACTATGGGCGCTTCCCTCCTCACTATCTGGTTTGCACCTGGCACTTCCCTTACTTCTGCACACCTCAGGAATCTTCAGCCTCCTAGTCTTCTTCATGTGGGGAGATAGGCCGCAGATCAAAAGTTATTTCTTCCTTCACATTTAGCACCTAAATCCTCCATGCTCAGCAGTAGACTTGAATCTTCAGCACTCACTCCTATATAGGCTCTGATACCATTTAATGGTAAAGCAGAAGAAGAGAAGATGTATTCGATATCCAAAGCAGATACAAAGCAGCTATAAATACTGTGTGGATTTAACACATCACTTGGCAGTTAAAATGTAACTACAGAAACTAATGTAACCACCCTAATAGCCAATGGTTATGTAGACAATGTAATAGTGATATTATGTTAACAACATCATCATCTTTGTAGGGCTATAAGCCTTTATAGGATGATAAAATTCCTCCCATGGGGGCCAAGACTCTCTCTCTCTCTCTCTCTCTCTATCTCTATCTCTATCTCTATCTCTATCTCTCCCTCTGTATCTGTCTATCTATATCTCCCTCTCTATCTCCTCACCTCTTTCTCTCTCTCTCAATATCCCTTTCTCCCTTTCTCTTCCCTGCCCTCTCTATCTCACTATATGTCCCTCTATCTATTTATTTCTATCTCTATCTCTCCCTCTCTATCTCCATCTTCTTCTTTATCTCTCCCTCTCTCTATCTTTATCTCTCACTCCATCTATCTCTCCTTCTCTCTCCCTCTGTCCATCCCTCTTTCTATCTATCTCTCTATCTCCCTCTCCCTCTCTCCATATCTATCTCTCCCTCACTCTCCCCCCTCTATCTCTCTATTTCTCCCTCTCTCTATTTGTATCTTTCCTTATCCTCTCCCCCTCTCTATCTCTCTATCTAGTTATCTCTCCATCCCTCTATATGTTGCTTTTTTCTTCTAGTATTGACTATAGTATTGGTGTATGTCTAACATGGACTTAGATTGCCCACTATCTTGTTGCTTGACCATATTAATACCTTAAAACTCTTTCTTATTACATGTTCAATTGTCTTTTATCATAAAAAATATATGTAGATTTGAAATAAAGGAGAAAGAGATTTTAATGGTTTTTATTTCTATAAAGAAATAACGTGAGCATGTTATATCTTGTTTGGACCAAAAAGTGGTTTGGCCACTTTTTGGTCTCCCCATCTTTTTGTGCATACACACATGTTTCTCCTTAGTTCAAGCCTAAAATAAATTCATTTTTTCTCTCTAGTTTGCATCACTCTTCAGCCCTAACTGAGCTTAATAGCTCATTATAAACTCTCAATCACTCCATTCTTAGCTCCCACTAAGCTATCAATCTTATATCTCCCTATCCATCTCATGTTAAATCCATTGTTCCTCTAATGGCAAGATTTCAATGCTTGTTCACTCTCTAATAAGCCCAGTTCATTGTCCAATCAATATTTTTAACTCTCCAATCAATTCCACCATTCATGAGCTTCTCAAACCTATAAATACCCCCCTCCTATATGCATTATGGGAGGTAAATTCATTGTTACAAATTCATTCAAGCTTTGCTTGCTGCTCTCCATAGCATTCATATGCTCATTGTAGGACTTTGTGAGCCTTTTGTTTTCTTCTTAGCTTAGTTGGCCAAGCTTCAATAGCTTCATAGCATCATTATGCTCTCCAATTGCTTTCAAAATCCCAAGCCATAGTGTTCCTATAACTCCCATAGCTCGATTCATCTCATAGAATCATTATTGAATTTATACTCGAATCCATTGCTTCTATCTTTGTCCTTGTTGCCAAGAGGAGGACCCCACTATTGCAAAGGAGAGGAGGTTTCCACAAAAGGACTTCTAAGGATATGTTAGGGTCATGCATTGAATTCATGGCGGGTTTTTCATATGCTTAGTAGTTAATTAGATCACCAATCTACTCTTGGGAAAGTAATATTGATTGTTTCTATTCTCTTGGTAGGATTTGCATTGTTAGAATATAATCACTTTCCATTGCTTGGCATAGTTGTTATTTTCTTTCCTAATTAAATTTCCTTCATTGCTTAAGTTAATTGTTATTTGTTTCTCATTAGTTTAATACAAAAATCTATTCACAAAAATACAAAAACATAGGTTAAACTTTACATAAGAAAAATCATCTTAGATTGCATTCATATTTACTTCATAGTAATTCAAACATTAAAAAACCAAAAAAAGAACAAAAATATTGTTTTGCATTCATAAATAATTGTATACATAAAAAGTCACAAAAACATAGAAAACAAAATAAAAAACAAAAAGAATTTGAAAACTCCTCGGTTCCATCATGAGGTCAACAATCAAATAAAAGTGTATCAAATCTTTGATTACAATGTGCAAAGTCAACTCAATGGTCAACACTTGGTCAAACCTAAGTCAACACAACAAACTCTCTCTCGCCCAAGCATTCGATGTGCCCAGGGATTAGAGGGGATTGGGTTAAAGGTATTCTTGAAGAGATAGAGGCAATCCATCCTAGACCACAATATACACCACAAATAGTTCAAGAACAAGAACACACTCTTAGAGTCATTTAGGAAAGGAACAACACACAACAAATCATTCAAGCACACAAGAACAAATTAGAATGCCTTTGGATAATCATAGAACAAAATAGTTTTAGCACTAGGCATTGGAACTTACGAAACCCCAACAAGAGACTTAGAACTAGTGACCCTTCCGGTCATATAGTTATGTCCACAACAATAGTCATAGAACGTGCTTATCAAGCATTAATACATATTCGGCCTATAGATTGGCCAACACCCTCTATGATGTTTTGCTTTCAGGAGAATAGAACCACCCTTAGGTTATGCCTCCACTTGATTGACTTTTACCATGAGAGCGAGAGTGACATGGAGGTCACCTATTGCAAGGAGACGGTTCATGTGTGATATCGGAGCTGACTCATTTGCGTTGTGCTTGAGTCATGTTTCGAAGCATACAGTTTCATAATTTAGAATGATAAGAAATGAGAATCTATAAAATTTTAAAAATGCCCAAAATTTGATACGCTGCCAAGAGGTAATTTAGACCAATTTCCAACCCTTTCTATTGGTAGCTAGGAACAAGGCCAACAACGAGCCTTCGAGACTGTATTTTCTATTTATAAGATGCATCCCCTTGTGGACTAAATCTTGGTCTTTAGCATATTGATAGACAACAAGCATAGACTAACCATAAAATCAAAACCCAACTATGAAGCTCTCCACAATGTCTGCCAAGAATCAATCATTACAACCAATCAAATTCCCATACTAAAGTTGTAAGGCTTAACAATCTCAATTAATAGATACCACTTGGAAGACAAGAAGAAGATGAAAAATAAATTGAAAAACTAAATCAAATACTTCAAAGTTTAATACAAATACTCTTGAGCTAAATCGCTACTTATGGCTACAAGGTTTTGTAGTATACGTAGAAAAGGGAAAAATCAAACTGCCTTGGTTGTGGTTAGATGAAAAACTTAAACTTATTGACAGGAAAAATGAGATAAATTAAAGAGTAAGCTACGATCGTTTATACCAATATTGTTTACCATTTTATCCACCAAAATTGAGGGCGAAACCATCAATCTACAGTGCAGGAATTCTATTTGGTGATGTATGTAAGGGAAAAGTAAAAAGAGTTGAAGGAAGGAATAAGAGGGTCATGTCCAATTATATATGAAAGAGAGTAGTCGTGAGAGATTGCCTATATATTTTGTTGAAATTAAAACGTGAGCAAACGTATCCAATCTCCACACATTTGCACCTGCTCTCAAAATGAGCTCAAACAAATTAAAATTTTATATTTTTTATCTTCCCATATTTTCCCAACCATCCGGAAAAGGGGTAAAATCAAATGGCCTATTGCTTGTAAAACTCCATATCTCTCTGCTCACAGTCATCATCCAACCCTTTCGCTAAAGGAATCCTGTTGTTAACCCTTGCTATCATCTTAACCTAAACTTCTGCGACTCCCTTCATGTTGTTGCTCTCTTCATAGCTCTTCCCGGCATTCACAGAAGAACGAAAATAAAAGAAAAGAAAAACTAGGGCTTAGTATATGCTTAAAACATCAAATGAAATTAGATCCACTATGCATAAGATCACAATCATATATTTGATTTTGATATGTTTACAAAGACGAAAGTCTTTCATAAGCAGGCAGAAGCTTCCTAGTTCTTTAGTTGTGGTTTCCAACACACGCACCCCACTTATGTTCCTTGTCAAGTCAAATTTGTGGACGATTACAGTTAAAAGAAAAATTAGTGAGTCATTGCAAATTTGATGGACAAGAATTTTTTTTTTTAAAATTATAATCTTTTTAATCTCTATCATCCATCTATATAATCTATGAAGTGTTAAAAGAACTACAACATAAATATTTTGATTTTTATGTGCATAATCAACCCTCCCTCATACCTTAGTGCCACTATACAACCTTGTGGACATAACTAGTTTTATCCACACAAAATATAAAATATAAGCTGACATTATCGTCTCCTATCCAGGTTCCTGCGATTGGTATGGATCTGGGTACAACGTATTCTTGCGTGGGTGTCCGGCAGGGAAGCGGCTATCCAGCCCAAAAAAAGTATGGGGCATGGATGCTGCTTCCTTATTATACATCCATATATCCTACAGTACCTCTGTACTCGCTGAAACCATGCCGTAGATGCATGTCAGACCGGTCAGAATTTATGGCTTAAAAACCCAGGAAAATATGGCTGCACTGAATGAAAGAATACAATTACTACCCTAAAAAGCTAGGCCACCGTACAACATTGTAATAAACATTTACTTTCCAATTTCAGAATTTAAGAAAATTAAGAAATAATTAAGAATATCAATTGCTAATTATAATATTAAATAATAATGTTTTATAAGCATTATTTTTGTTTAGTTTTATTTCTTTGTTTGGAGATTTTGTGATGTGAATTATTAAATAATAAGAATAATAAAGTTTGTGAAATTCATTAATTTTTTAGTTAATAAATTAGACTTTTGCATTTTCTTATTCTTGCATAAATTAAATAATAATATTTTTTAATATATTTAATTACATATTATTTTTATTTTAATTTTTTAATTATGTTAAGAGGTCTTCTACAATGGTAATAAGGAATGAAGTGTAATGGTAATAAAAACTCTTACTTTTTACTTTAAATTTTGAGAGCGATATTAATATTTATATATATTAAATACATCTATTATATCAATCTTAATTTATTTTATTTTATTCACAACTATTTAAAAATTATATTGTTTTATTTAGTAGATACATATGATATATAAATTTCAATTTACTTCAAAGTTATTATGCCGAGAGGCCTTCTACACTTACAGCAAGGGCTAAAAGATTCAGATTCCCATAAACAATTAAGATTCAGATTCCATGTAAACAAAATTCATAAAATGTGTAAATAAATAAATTCGTGGAAGGCAAATGGATAGAAAAATAGAAAAACTTAGGCAGTTATGGAGTGAAATCTTTATCACGTTAAACAAAAAATAAATAAATTCGTGGAAGCCAAATGGATAAAAAAATAGAAAAACTTGGCCAGTTATGGAATGAAATCTTTATTACGTTTGAAGAATATGAAAAGTAATTTATAAATATACTAGTTTTATTTTAATTCATTTTTAAAATTACATATATGTTGGTTATGTTTTGGTTTTACTTATTATTTTATTTCTACTTAAATCTAAAATTTTACTTATTTACATGGTGCTTCCCTTCCTCTTGGAAGGCCTTCCAGGGATTGATCCCAATGTAAATAAGTAAAATTTTAGATTTAAGTAGCAATAAAATAATAAGTAAAACCAAAACATAACCAACATATATTTTTAAAAATAACTTTAAAGTAAATTGAAATTTATATATCCAAATGTATCTAGTAAATAAAATAGTTTTAAAGTTAAATGAAATAGTGTTTTAAGTAAATACAATATAGACAATGTAAATAAAATAAAATAATTCTTAAATATCTCTAAATAAAATAAGATAACTCAAGATTGATATCATAGATGTATTTAATATATTTAAATATTAATATGTTGACATAAATAGCTATCAAATTTAAGGTAAAAGGTAAGAGCCTATATTAACATGCCATTGCACTCCACCTCTTGTACCCATTGGAGAACACCTCTTAGCATAATTAAAATATTTATATGTAAATATTACCTTCTACACTTATTTTTAAACATAAAGACATTAAAATTCTAAAATATATATTAATACTTCCAAATGAAACTATTAAAAAGTAACATATAAGCATATAAGATTTAATACACCTTTGAAAGTAGATACAAGATTTCTTATCCCCATTTTGGCTTTGCTAGGGTTTCTTGGTTCTCTTTCATTTATGTCATACTACAACCTTCTATAAAAAAATTCTAGTGCTAGCCTACATTTATTGCAGCCTAGTTTACATTGCTAACCCTACGGGTGACTCTCGCCCACTTTATATGTCCTCAACCTTTCATTCCTCCCCAACTAGTTGTTGGAGCTGAAGGTTTGACAGTGAGTACCAATGGCTCCTTCACTCAAACACCCTCATAAATTTGTTCCAAAGGTGTTCTACAAGGTATGTCCCTTGAAACACTTCCCATTCGTGAGTTTGACAATGCATGCAAATGATTAGAAAATTTTACATTAATTGGGTATTTTTGGGTAGAGTCCCTCTAAAAGCATGCTTCAAGATTGGGTTAGCAGGGCTTGGACCCCACATGGGATCCACCTTGATGTTGTACAAAACCTCACCAAAGGGTTCTTCCTTTTCTATTTTGCTAAGGCCAACCATGCTAAAGTTGTCCTTAGTTGGGGCCCTTGGCTAGTCCATTCCTCTTTACTTGTTTCTAAACCTTGGACTCAGGAGTTTGTCATCTCTAATAAAAATTCCTTTCGAGTCCCCGTCTTGGTTGAATTTCTTAGTTTACCCTTGCCTTGCTAGAAATTTTTAAGCTAGATAGCCTCTACATTAGGTTCTATGGTTTGTATAGAACTTGAGAAATTCTATTTATCTCATCTTTAGTGGCAGGTTTGTGTGAAGGTGGACCTCTCCAAAGATCTCAAAGATTTGGTGGATATCTAGGTTGGCCAAACCCGCTATACTTAGCGTATCTAATATATTAATCTTCCCAACACTTGTTGTCAGTGCCAATCATCCAAGCACAAGATTTAAGATTGTACCATTTGGCATCTTTGTGAACCAAACCCTCTTCTTAGCCCCATCAGGGTCGCCACCTCTTACAAAAGAAGGATAAGGTTGTTACACAATGGTTTCTTGCAGCCTAGTTTACATTACTAAGCCTACGGTTGACTCTCACCCACTTTATATGTCCTCAACCTTTCATTCCTCCCCAGCTATAGTTGTTGGAGCTGAAGGTTTGATGGTGAGTACTAATGGCTCCCTTAAGGTTAGAGCTTAAGTTACTCCATGTGTACCAGGTCATATGATCTTTTCAGTTACTAGCATTGGGGTCAAAAAGACCCAATTTATCATGAATACCAAACCAAGCCTCCCTTTTGCTAGTTGTCTAGTGCATAGGCAAGGCTCTGCATTTATCATAAGCCATATCAATCATATTAAAATCCCCAAAAAAGACCCAAGTGGTGGTAGGCATTGAATTTTTAATCCATCTCCAAAGGGAAGATCACTCCACGACATCATTGGGAGAATAAACATTAATAATCCCAAAATAATGATTATTAAGATTGAAAAGAGCCCATAGTACATGATTGGTTGGGTCACATCCATGATCAACCAAAAGTTGATGCCATGTGGGAGAGAGAAAAATGACAAACCCTCCCCAACCAGCTTCATGGTTACTGTAAAGGAAATAGATGGAAATCCAAATAACATGACGAGCTAGATAAAGGAAGAAAACTAGACACTTTGACCTCCTAGAGGTAGAGAATGTCTAAACCTTGAATTTGAAGGTGAGCATCACAAACACAGTATTTCCATGAGAGGTCTGTAAGACCCAAAACATTTCAAGAAATACAATTCATAAATAAGTGTCGAGAGTCATCTCCTCATTATCCATCTCTTCAAGAGTAGAATAATTGTTTTGTAAGAACACATCATTTGCCTCAAAGCTCCCAATCTGTAAGTTGAGTTACACATGCTATTGTTTCTTTGGCACATATTCATTGTCCTCCAATCACCCAGGTGGGTTGTGGGACCTCCTATGCTCAATAGGACAAGGGGAAGCATGTCAGGCAGTGATAGTTAGCAGACATTTGGAAACTATCCCCACATCTAATGTTCCCACATCGAAGGGTTTTGAAACAATATTCGAAGTTCAAACCCTAGGACATAGGTTTCGGGGTGGGCTTGGAGGTGCCAATTTTCTTGTCTTTACAAGAAACCATTATGGGACATCCTTATTCTTCTTTTGTAAGAGGTGGCAGCCCTGATGGGGCTAAGCAGAGGGTTTGGTTCACAGAGATGCCAAATGGTAATCCTAAATCTTGTGCTCGGATGACTGGCACTGACAACAAGTGTTGGGAAGATTAATATATTGGACACACTAAGTATAGCGGGTTTGGCCAACCTAGATATCGACCAAATCTTTGAGATCTTTGGAGAGGTCCACCTTCACACAAACCTTCCACTAAGAATGAGATAAATAGAATTTCTCAAGTTCTATAGAAACCATAGAACCTAATGTAGAGGCCATCTAGCTTAAACAATTCTAATAAGGCAAGGGTAAACTAAGAAATTCAACCCAGATGGGGAATCGAAAGGAATTTTGATTAGAGATGACACACTCATGAGTCCAAGGTTTAGAAACAAGTAAAGAGGAGTGGACCAGCCAAGGGCCCCAACTAACGACAACTTTAGCATGGTTGGCCTTAGCAAAATAGAAAAGGAAGAACCCTTTTGTGAGGTTTTGCACGACATCAAGGTGAATCCCGTGTGGGGTCCAAGCCCTACTAACCCAATCTTGAAGCATGCTTTTAGGGGGACTCTACCCAAAAATACCCAATTAATGTAAAATTTTCTAATCATTTGCATGCATTGTCAAACTCGGGAATGGAAGTGTTTCAGGGGACATACCTTGTGGAACACCTTGGGAACAAATTTATGAGGATGTTTGAGTGAGGGAGCCATTGGTACTCACCATCAAACCTTCATCTCCAACAACTATAGCTAGGAAGGAATGAAAGGTTAAGGACATATAAAGTGGGCGAGAGTCACCTGCAGGCTTAGCAATGTAAACTAGGCCGCAATAAATGCAGGCTAGCACTATAAAATTCCTACAGAAGGCTGTAGTATGACATAAACGCAAGAGAAGCAAGAAACCCTAGCAAAGCCAAAATGGGGATAAGAAATCTTGTTTATACTTTGAAAGGTGTATTAAATCTTATATGCTTATATGTTACTTTTTAATAGTTTCATTTGGCAGTATTAATATATATTTTAGAATTTTAATGTCTTTATGTTTAAAAATAAGTGTAGAAGGTAATATTTACATATAAATATTTTAATTATGCTAAGAGGTGTTCTCCAATGGGTGCAAGAGGTGGAGTGCAATGGCATGTTAACATAGGCTCTTACCTTTTACCTTAAATTTGATAGCTATTTATGTCAACATATTAATATTTAAATATATTAAATACATCTATGATATCAATCTTGAGTTATCTTATTTTATTTAGAGATATTTAAGAATTATTTTATTTTATTTACATTGTTTATATTTTATTTACTTAAAACACTATTTTATTTAACTTCAAAACTATTTTATTTACTAGATACATTTGGATATATAAATTTCAATTTACTTTAAAGTTATTTTTTAAAAATATATGTTGGTTATGTTTTGATTTTACTTATTATTTTATTAGTACCTCCAGTACTATTGTAATGAGTTCATACTTATCTAGTTATTAATCTATTGATTGTAAACCAATCAAAAACAGGATTATTTTTCTTGTCGGGCAAATTTGATTTAAATTTGTACTTTTCCTATGTCAACATGATAAATTTTTAACAAAAAAATATTGAAAAATGATTTATCTGTATTGTCATTGGCTCAAAAAAATGACCTCTTCTATGAACACAAATTTTGTCTCCCACTAGTTAAGTCATAACTAAATGGATGGCGATAATTATGAGAGAGAGGGAAGAATCATAAGTTTTTATGAATTTAATATTTTGCTTCATTAACTAAACATAAAAATTACTTTTTGTTAAAGGTACAAAGTTATAATATTAATAATACTATTAAAAATATAGGGTTCTACACAATTTTATTTTATGAAATTAGATTATTTTTGGGATTTCAATTTTATTTACTCAAGAGTTAAAAATTTAGTATTTCAATTTTATTTACTCAAAAGTTAAAAATCTAGAGTATCATGAAATATATAAATATATTTTTATTACATTTTTATTTTATTCTTCAAACATACAATATTTTAATATCGCATTTTAAATTATCATAATTAAAATAATTAATATCATGTTCTCTAAAAGTATTTACTATTATTACTTAAACAAAAAAATTAAGTGACTAAGATAAAATATTGTAGTGATCTAAATATGAATATGTTATTGTTATTATATTGTGTAATTATTCATCAAACTTCAATATTTTAATGCATTTTAAATTGTAATAGTATTCAATATTATTACATTTTAATATCTTAGGCAGACATTTCAAATCTATCCACACCCAACTAAAGTTAGGTTCTACACATTTTATTTTATGAAATTAGATTATTTTTGGGATTTCAATTTTATTTACTCAAGAGTTAAATCTAAGATTTCAATTTTATTTATTCAAAAGTTAAAAATCTACAGATCATGAAAAATATTTCACCATGTTATTACATTTTTTATTTTATTCTTCAAACTTAAAATATTTTAATGTATTTTAAATTATAAAAGTATTAGTATTATTACATTTTAATATTTAAGGAGACATTTCAAATCTCTATACACTCAACTAGGGTCAGGGCTCTCCACGTAAATACAAATATTTTGTAAAGTTTAGTTTTATAGTTTTTTTTAAATAAAAGGGGTAAAAACTTTATTGAAATTCAGAAAAGAACGTTACAAAGCATCAAAGGGCCAAGGCCCTAGTAATCCATAAGAAACAACCATACAAAGCATGAAACAACATCATCCTTCACCAATACCATTCCCATCCTCAGCAAGAATCTTCTCCAAGTCATATCGGAGCTCATGAGGAACCTGCTCCCATTCATCAATCTTCCAACCATCTAAATGCTCAGAAGCCCACTTAGCCAAACAATCTGCTGCCCTATTCCACTCCCTTGGAATATGGACAAAAGACACCATCTCCATCAAAGAACTTATCTGCAGAATTTGTTGCACCATCATAGCCAACTGCCAACTAACATCAGAAACCTTCTGTGTATTCAGCAAATTAATCAAAACCTGTGAATCAGACTCACAGATAACCTTGCGCCATCCCAAAGCATAAGCCCTCTCCAAAGCATAGAGGATCGCCAAACCTTCCATAAGGCTGATAGTTTGCCATCCTTCATGAACAGAGTAGAAAAAAACCACCGATCTCGAAAAATCCCTACCAGTCCCACCAATCCAGCAGGCCCAGGATTGCCCCTTGAAGAACCATCAGTATTGAGCTTCAGAATGCCAAACGGAGGGGGAAGCCATCTTCCCACCCTTTGCACTTTCTTTTTCACTCGCCTTCCTTTCCTGACACAAGCAGAAGCTGGAGACAACCCCTGAATACCCAATCTATCCACCAACTCAGCATCTCCTTTCTCCAAAGGGAACACCACATCACACTTAGATTCCACCGTCTCCCGAATCATACTCATAATTTTGTGCCAAACTTGTTGAGTCAACAACTTCTCACCTCGAAATATTCTGCGATTCCGTTCCAACCAAATCTGCCATAGTATGAAGGAAGGCCCAGCATACCAAACATCTTGCAAGAAAGAGGCCATAGAAGGAGGTCTACCGAGACTACTCCAAAAATCCACCAGGGATGAAGCATGAACACAGGGGCTTTTCCAAACTTCCCACCAAAAATGCCAAAGCTGCAAAGTCAAGGGACAACGGAAAAACAAGTGAGAGGAGTCCTCCTCTCCACATCCACACATAACACACATAGAAGGACCTTGAAAACCCCGCTTCTGAATATTATCCCAAGTCAAGCACCTATTCCAAGCCAAAGTCCAAATAAAGCAGTTACACTTCGGCCAAGAAAGCTTATTCCACACTTTCTTCCACCAATGAACCTCCACCCCCTCCAGCTGGTTAGATAACAACACCTGATATCTAGAAGCAACAGTATAGACACCCTTAGGATTAGGAGACCAAGAAAGAACATCCCCTTCCTGAAGGGAGCTACAACGTCTACGAGAAAGGATACTATGAAGCTCAACACACTCCTCCTCCATACCAACAATAGGCCACTCATTAGGATTCTTCCATCTTGCCACCACCAATTGCCCATGAGAAGAAAAGGACTTGAAGTCACTCACCCTTGACCAACCAACTTCACAGAACCTCTGGCACAGAGTCACCAAATTAGGAAACTGAGAAACAATGGGAGGAAAACCATCCCAAGAATCAGACCAAAAATGAGCTTTTGTCCCTCTTATACAAATCCAAAATAAACCATCCTTGACCAGAGTAGCCCCTTTCTTGAGCGTACTCCAAATCACCAAGCCTTTCCCCACCAGTGGATACCGAGGAATATCAATTTGCGGGATCCCTGGGAAGTATTTTTGAGTTAATAGCCTGGCCCAGATCCCATCCTGCTCCACACACCACCGCCAATACAATTTAGCAGCCAACGCCATCCCTGACAACGACGACTGCCGTAACCCGAGGCCGCCAAACTGCTTTGGGCTACAAACAATGTCCCATCTAACAAGGCTCCATTTAGAGGACAATAAGCTACCAGCCCATAAAAACTGTCTTGCTAAGGAATCCAATTCCCTAACAAAACCCAAAGGGGCCACCTGAATCATACATCTATAAATGGGGAGGGCCTGCACCACAGACTTGAGCAACTGAACACGACCCGCAAAGGACAACCAGCGATGGGTCCAATGATTAACTTTCACATGAAATTTATCCAGAATATTCTGCCAAGACTCCTTGGGAAGTCTTCCAATAGAGATGGGAATACCAAGATAGGTTAAAGGGAGAACCCCAGTCTGAAATCTCAAGATATGAGCAATTCGCCTCTGAATGGAACCTGGAGTATTGAAGAAAAAGATGGAAGACTTATCTTCATTGATCAATTGGCCCGAAGCTAGAAGATAAACATCCAATGCCTTGCACAAATTCAAAGCTTCCCTAATTGTAGCCATACCCAACAAAGCAGTGTCATCAACAAACTGCAAGTGAGATTGTGGAGGTAAACCACCTCCCCACCCCCAGCCCTGAATGAAACCTAACTCCACATTCCTTCTTATCAAGCGTCCCAGACCCTCAACAAGAAGAAGAAACAAGTAAGGAGAGAGGGGGTCACCCTGCCGCAAACCCTGAGAGGCACCAAAAAGCTCAGAGTGCTCACCATTTATTAACACAGAGAAGGAGACTGAAGTAACACAACTCATAACCCAATAAATCCACGCATCCCCAAAACCAAAAGCACCAAGAACCTTCCGAAGGAAGGACCATCGAACACGGTCATAAGCCTTAGCCATATCAAGCTTGATGAACATTACCTTATCTTTGGAATTAGCCATAGAGTGAATGGTTTCAGTTGCAATAACAACTCCATCCAGAATCTGACGTCCCGCCACAAAACCACTCTGTTCCTCAGAAATCAGCACTTTAAGCCACTTTTTCAACCTATCAGCAATCAATTTAGAGATAATTTTATAAATCACATTGCAAAGAGAGATAGGATGAAATTGACTTAATCTATCCGCCCCATCACACTTTGGGATGAGAGCAAGGAAGGTAGAATTCAAAGCCCGTAACATCTGTAGTGCTCCTCACCTTGCCTTCTATTGGACTGATGGTTCTTCTAGTACGATTGGATATCATGACATTGGACTCTCTGTTATTATGCTGAGTTGTTTATGGACCTATTGCTATGATGATGATTGCTGATATTGGATTACTAATATTTTATGTTTCACAGTTTGATGGACATAATTGGTGTAATGGATTAATGTTACTTCTGAGTTTAAGTTGATATTTAATCATGGTTATGATGCTGTAACAATAATTGGTAGACTAGATCATATTAAATTGATTATTCTATTTTCTTGTAGACAACTGAATACTTAATTGTGGATGGATTTAGGTAAACAAAATAGTGTCGCATTACTCGTGTCCGAGTACCCTGCCACGCTGCGATTTCTGTTTACTGTGTGCATGACTTCATGTTTGTATATATATGTTTAACCTGGAGGTTTGCTGTAGGATGCAGGTACCGGGCATCGACTCCACCTGAACTAGCAGGTCTGAGCGTGCCCTAGCCAATGGAATTGTTGATCGGAGTTAGCATAAGGTTCCCCAGTCATCCGTCGTCCTTGTAGAGGATAAGTCTTCAGTTTTGCGGCTAGTCATTATTCTCAATTTCGTTTGTCTCCATGGGTTGTCATCTTGCTTTCTTTGCATGCTTAATGGTCGAGTAATTGTATGATTTATGATTGGTTGATTGTGGTTTATAAATCAATAAATTTGATTAATGTCTACTAAATAAATTTATAAATAATTATTAGTTGTTATATAACAAATATATATTAATTATTAAAAAAATAAATATTAAAGGAATTAAATTAGTTATAAAGTGGCATTATAAGTTGTGGAAATTATTTTATAATTAATAAAATAAATATGAAAGTAAATACATGTGGCCTAGTAAATAAATGATTAAATAAAGTAATATGAGTTGTTGTATATTAAATATCTCTATAAAATACTAAATTAAATAAAGTAAAAGTTATAAGTTGTAATTTATTAAATGGAAGTTATCCTTGAGTAAATAAAAGTATAGGGGTTATATTGTAATGTTGTTAAAAAATTAAAAGAAAGTTAGCTGTGTTTTCAGTTTGCATTGGATTATGTGTTTATCCCCTAAAGGTGGAGTACAAACAATGAGGGTAGGGAACACTATAAAACAAGCAGAGAGAGGGAGGAAAAGCAAGGGGAATTGGAGATCTGGAAAAGAGAACGGAGCTGCGAAGAACAGAGAGATCTTGCAGCGTATACAGGTTCTTTTAATTGTGTTAATGCTATTTTTTTCATTTTGTAGTGCATTCATCAATAAATCGGTATGTTATCATCACATCTACAATTCTAAGTTGTAGTATTTGCTTGAAAGTTTCTTATGTTTGTCAACACATTATTTAGCCGTATTCTTGCATGATCTGAAACCATAATCTTTAGTAGGTTTAAAAGATATGTTAATAACAAAATTTAGGGTGTCCTCAATGACGGAAGGCAAACTCGCATGAAGGCTAAACTGTAGGTATAGTGCAATAAGGATTGCAAAGTGTTTGAGGTTTCCTCACCCGTGTGACTGCGTGTGCCAAGCCCCAGACAGGTCATTGGTTCTACAGCACCCTTTTTTATTTGCATTTGCTTAATCCCTTTACCCTTGTAATTTTCTTAACCGCTAATCTCCACCTTAACTGCCCACTCCTATGAAGATGTCTTAGAGAAGAACAAAGCTTGTGTAGCATTTTTTTTAGGATCAAAAACTTAAACAGCGTCGTTGTAAATACTTTTAGCCTATATTCTTATGCGAACTACAGGTGCCAAGAGAATACATCCACCATTGTCGACGAGAATGGAAATGGCAATGGCACTGCCCAGACGAATGACTTTATTATTTCGAAAACGGTGAGTAGCAGGGGCAAACATTCTGGCAAGGAGAATGCCGTTCCAGATGGCAAAAATCTGTCTAAAAGGAGGAGCACAAGGATACAATCAAAAGGTGTACAAGGCACCCTGGGCAATGAGAAGCATGAAAATGAGAGGATTCGTGGGGCACATATTGTTATAGAAGTAGATTGTCCCACAATGAAGCATAAAAAGTAGCGCAAATTTTAGTTGATTGACGTGGCGTCCAAATAAAACCCCTGCACAGAGGTTGCTGTACTTCGTATACAAACTTTGAGCTTCTCTTAGACCAAACCCTCAGAAACCCTAACCAAACTCCGCATTTTACGTCTGCTCCTTTTGAATTCTGTTGGAAGTTTTTCCCAGTTCAGCCAAAATATAGCATAAAATCACAACTTTGTAAGCTATATGTGATAAATAAATAGGTATCTACAGAAACGGCTCCAAGAACTCGTGGATTTATTTATTGTTTATTTATTTGTCAATGAGGGTGTAAATCTATTTCAATGGCAGAGTTAAAGGTATCAGAAAGCAGGGATTTGATGCGCATTGAGCCCATAGGCGCGCATTCGCACATTAGAGGGCTGGGTTTGGATGACGCTCTCGAAGCTCGTGGTGTTTTGCAGGGCATGGTAGGCCAGAAAACCACCAGAAAAGCTGCAGGTGTCATTCTCGAGATGATCAAGGAAGGGAAAATCGCAGGCCGTACGGTTCTGCTGGCCGGCCAGCCTGGCACCGCCAAAACCGCTATTGCCATGGGCATGGCTAAATCCCTAGGTGAAGAAACTCCCTTCGCAATGATGGCTGGTAGCGAGATATTTTCGCTAGAGATGAACAAGACCGAGGCCTTGACGCAGGCTTTCAGGTTAGCTTAATTTTAAGGCACTTTATGTTTTTATAAGTTTAAAAGCCCCGGTGATCAACATTGAGTTCTGAATTTCTTATGGTTGAAGTTTTGAAACCCTACACAACAAAAAAAAAGTTGAAGTACCCCACCGATGAAATGGTAGAAAATCCCATGAGAGAGTTCACGGGAAGATTCATACAGCTTTTCCTTGTCAACGAGAAGCGTTCCATAACACTTGAGTTTGCCATGGACGCGCTCCTCAACCCCCGCAATGATCCCCAAATACATTGCTTCAAAATTTGAAGATTGACGGAGATCGCAAGGATATTTACAATATTGAATTTGATGAGCACAGAGAAGTCCTCTTCTGACTGCGGATTTTCAAGCGGATCTTTATTTTCATGGCGTGGAGCTCGGGGAGTTGAGCAATGGCTTGGCATTGCAGAAAGCAGTAGATGGCGTCTCATTGAAAAGAAGACATGGGTGTCATAACGAGGATGTCACACCGTTTCACCATATGCAACAAACAAGTTTCCAACCTGATCAGTTTTCATTTGCCAGCATACTCCTGGCCTTTACCAGAATAGGAACTTTTGTAGGCAAAACTTTGTATTTGGAAAATTCTGGGACAAAGCTGGATTGGCTTACTTTAAGTGCACAGATTGCCATTTAAAGTTGGAAAGAAAGCATGAGGCAGCTTCAGCATATGTAGATGCAGCGAATTGCTACAAGAAGATCAATATTCAAGATGCTTTGAGATGCTTAATTTTGGCTATTAATCACTTTATGGAAGTTGGACGATTGTCAACAGTTGCAAAGCACAATAAGGATGTAGGTGAAATCTATGAGAATGAGCAAGATTTTGAAAAAACTATGGAGTTCTTTGAGCGAGCAGCTGACCTTTTTTAGGGTGAAGAAGTTAACAGCATAGCTAATCAATGCCGACTTAAAGTTGCACAATTTGCATCTCAACTTGAACTATACCCGAAGGCTATAGAAATATTTGAGTCTGTAGCGAAAGAATCTATCAATAATAACTTGCTGAAGTACAATGTCAAGGGGTATCTTCTCAATGCTGGGCTTTGCCAGATTTGCAGAGGGGATATTATGGCACTGAACAATGCATTAGAGAAATACCAGGAACTTGACCCTACCTTTTCAGGTACACGAGAATGCAAATTCTTGGAGGATTTAGTGGTGTCTATCGATGAAGATGTGGAGAAATTTACCAATGTGGTCAAGGAGTTTGATAGTTTGACTCGATTGGGATGATGCGATAAGGGTTACAAATGTAATTCAAGGCGTGATTTGAAGATGTCATTTGATGGGAATTGGTGGAGCCGTTATTTATAAAATAAAATTGAGTCAAAGGGAATAAAATGTGTTACGTGAGAGGATTCTCTTTAAAGCTCTTGAGTGCATCTGAAGGTTTAGCAAATTTAATGTCCAATGTTAGGAGAATTTAATTCAGAGGGGCACCCCGCATCTAAGCATTTATGAATTGTATTCCTGCCAGGTTTAAAGTTTTCTGCCTGTTGTATACCTTGTTGAATTTTAGCCTGCCTGAATTCTAGGAAGCGAAGTGATATATCCTTCCTTATCAGACGGTGGTTGTAGTAGACAAATTGGGCTGTGGCATGTAGTTGGACCAATGAATTAATGAAATTAGCTGCTCCAATCTGCATTTATATGTTAGTATCGCCATTTACACTAGGTAACCTTGTTATAGAAATGTCTAACATTCTGGGGGGACTAGTTTCAGCTGACTTGTGTAGATATGAAGTAATGATTATTTTGACTGAGGGTGTCCTCAAGAAAGCCGACAACCAACCTTGTATGTAATGGTCACCTGTAGGTTAATGCATTTAGGGATATCAATTTATAGGAGTGTGATCTACAGACTAAGTAAGAAGGACATGAAACCGTAGTAGAACATTTATGTTAACTGTAATATACAGCTGAAATTGTTAAAGGACCGTATCATGTCGCAGAAGAGATTTTTGAAAGAAACTGTCAAAATTTACATTGGTTTATGTTGGTATGTATAATAGGGTCGGTATAAATTACTAAAGTAGGTTATAGTATTTTAGAGGCACTGTTGAATAAATAACTATTATGTTAAATTTAGTTGCAATTTTTATTTACTGTTTTTGGATGAAAAATATTTACTATCTTATATCCCATTGAATTTATTATTATTGTTATTGTTATTATTATTATTATTATTATTATTGTTACTGTTATTTCAAATGATATTTTTGTCATCTTCAAGCCGTCTAGAAAATATATGGGAAGTCTAATGGAAATGGTATAAATTATATGGTTGTTAGTTTTAAAGGTGCAAAATCAAATGAAGATTAATATTGTAGTTAAGTTATTAGATCTAATTCATTGAACCATAAAGAATTGTAGTTGATATTAATTACAATAGGAATGATTATTGATGATTAATTTAATCTCGGTAACGATTTTATTATAATATCTTTATGAAGGTTTTATTAGCATTGTAGTGAGATTGTTGGATGTAATGGGGTCTACTGTGCAAGTTGTTAGGTTGTTAGTCCAGAGGCATAGTTTAACGTGATTGGTTTTCAAGTATAGTGTTTTATGTGTATTGATTATACGATGTTATGTTGTCTCTGATCATGTATGAGGCAAAGGGTAATGTGAAGGATGCATGATCTAATTTGTGAATGTACCTTGGGGTGGTAGTAATTCCCTTGTGGATGGCTTGTTGACCATTTTAATTGTATTTATTTGTAATGGATTTTTGAATTGGATTTTGTGAATGGGGAGACATTGAGTACTGTAACGGTTGTGATGTTGATGCACTGTTATGGATAATATTTTGAGAGTATGTCCTTGTAATTAAGTTAATATGCAAGATGGTGAATGCCTTGCAGTGTTACATATACGTGTTCATATCAGGATAATTGTTATGCAAGATGGTTAAATGCCTTGCATGGTTCATGTATCATCGTTGTCATGATGATGTTTGTCTTGCTTGATGGTTAGGGTTTCTAGATGCAGGTAGGGGAGTGGCTTTCAATGTGGGGTCGGCGCCCAAAGTGGCTGTCAGGATAACCCATTGAAAGTTGTTAATTAAGTGATAACCTAAAAATGAACATGGGGGAAAAGGGTAAATTACACATTAACAAGATAATTGGATTTCCTCTCCCATGCCTGTAGTGCTTGTTTAGACTAAGGATGGGTAGAGAAGGTCTGCTTGGCATGATCAACTTCCTTGTCCTCATGAAAGGAAGGTTGATTCCGCATGTGTCACCCTATGGGGCCGGCACCTAGTGAGAGGCTGTCACGATAACCATAGATGGGGGCCGGCGCCTAGTGAGAGGCTGTCAGGATAACCCATGTTAGGACCATGTGATGACACTCTCCCTACTGCAGCCTAGCATTCCCTAGTGGTACTCTCCCCATTCGTTATGTGCTTGCCTCTGGAAGTGTTGTTAAGTTGTTTGTGATATTGACTTGTGTTGTTGGAGTTATGTGTTGACTTGTCTTATAGTTTACTGTCTACCTGACTGTATGTTGTAGTGGGAACCTTATGTTAACTCCTAGCTTGGGGGGTGGACCTTAGGGTTCCACATGGTCGGGTGGAAGAGCTTTTATCCATTGGTTTTTCCTTGCTATTGTTCGTGTGCGAGGATGTTGTATCGTGTGTATCAGCTGTCAGGTCTTGTACTAGGTATGAAGTAAGTGATTTGTATTCTTGTACTTGTTTGTGTATCAGTTGATTTATAATGTTTGTATTCAGAAGGTGTTAAGTAACAATGTAATGATGTACTCGTATGTGAGAAGAAATTGTAACTATGTACTAGATCCTAATGATTATTTATTTGATGTAAATGTTATTGATTTAATGCATTAGGTTTAGAATGTTCTACTGATGTTAGTTAATGATGTATGTCAGATTATGTTGTTTGAATTGGTAAAGTAATGCTCCCATGATATCTTAGAGGACTAGTCGTTAGATCAAATGATGTATTTAGATGTGCTAAACATTACTTTGTCACTTTATTCATTTAAAAAAAATTATTCCATTTTTGCATAGCGTAGATGTATTGTTCTCTAAGGTGTTCATGCGGGGCGTTACAACATCTGTTTATTCTTATGAGACTCTTGAACAACTGCCAACAAGTCCAACTTGATAATCTCCCAAAATTCTTGAAAGAACTCAATCGGGAAACCATCAGGGCCAGGAGCTTTCCCCCTCTTCATTTGAAACACGATCCCCTCTAGCTCCTCAATCAAAATATCACTCATAAGATGCTCATTCATCTCCCTAGAAACCAAAGAAGGGATACAAGAAAGGACCTGAGCTTCCTCATCAGAACCCCCCTGCGAGTCCTCCCTAAATAAAGAAGCAAAATATTGCATAGCTTCACATGTGATTTCCTGCAAAGAAGAAAGAGTTTCACCCCTATCATTCACCAGAGTAGAAATAGAATTGCCATGTCTCCTGGCTTTCACCAAGTTGAAGAAAAAAGTGGTATTTTTATCCCCTTCCTGAAGCCACTCAATCCGAGCCTTTTGTTTCCAAAAAACTTCCTCTCGTAGCTCACACTCTTCCAATGCTTTCAAAGCCCTAGTCTCTTCCTGAAGCAGGTCCTCAGTCACTCCATCCTCCCTGATCAACCTCGTAATACCATCCAACTCAGCCTGGGCAGCAGTCTTAGCATGGAAAATGTTTCCAAAGCACTGCCGATTCCAACGTTTAAGCTGATACTTGACAAATTGAAGTAACTTAGCAAAAGTATACATTGCTGTACCATAAGCAGGTCTACCATACCTCCACCACTCAACAATATAGTCATGGAGAGAGGAGTCATGCAACCACATAAGTTGGAACTTGAAAGAAGGAGACCAAGGCACACGAGCTGAAGAAATAGCCAACTTGAAAGGTCAATGATCTGATCCCCTCCAATCCAAAATTTTAGAGCTAGAAGACCACAACCCACCAACCTAGTAGCAAGAAACCAAAAAGTGGTCAAGTCGTTCCGCAATGCAGTTATTCCCAATCCTCTGATTATTCCAAGTAAACTGGCCATTAATGGGCTTGATATCCACCAGATTTAAAGCTAAAATGTTATCCTGAAGTAGCAGTGCAGAAGGCTCAAGCCTCGTAATACCACCCCTCTTCTCAGCCAACTCAGAAATAGCATTGAAGTCTCCAGCCATAATCCACAGATGGAAAGGAACCATGCTTCGGACAAACCGGGTATGGGACCACAACTGTTGTTTACCCTGAAGTTCAGTAGGTGCATAGATATTGGAGAAGAGAACAGACTCCCCTATCTCAAAACAAGAAGCAATCATAGAGATAGAAGACTGAAAGGACAACCACTAAAGAGGGTGGATCTTCCGAGGATTCCATAAACAAGCCACTCCTCCAGCAGACCCTTGAGCACCAATACACTGGCACTCTCCACTCCCCCACAACTTAGGCACTAAACCAAACATACACTCCACTGATAACTTAGTCTCCTGTAGGAAAAGAACATCAGGAGATTGACTTCTAACCAAATCACGAACCACTTTGCATTTTCATATTCTTGCATAAATTAAATAATAATATTTTTTAACATATTTAATCACATATTATTTTTTATTTTAATTTTTTAATTATGTTAAGAGGTTTTCTACAATGGTAACAAGGAATGAAGTGTAATGGTAATAAAAACTCTTATTTTTTACTTTAAATTTTGAAAGCGATATTAATATTTAAATATATTAAATACATCTATGATATCAATTTTAATTTATCTTATTTTATTCACAGCTATTTAAAAATTATATTGTTTTATTTAGTAGATACATATGATATATAAATTTCAATTTACTTCAAAGTTATTTTATTTCACTTCATTTTTAAAATTACATATATGTTAGTTGTGTTTTGGTTTTACTTATTATTTTATTTCTACTTAAATCTAAAATTTTACTTATTTACATGGTGCTTCCCTTCCTCTTGAAAGGCCTTCCAAGGATTGATCCCAATGTAAATAAGTAAAATTTTTGATTTAAGTAGAAATAAAATAATAAGTAAAACCGAAACATAACCAACATATATTTTTAAAAATAACTTTAAAGTAAATTGAAATTTATATATCCAAATGTATCTAGTAAATAAAATAGTTTTAAAGTTAAATGAAATAGTGTTTTAAGTAAATACAATATAGACAATGTAAATAAAATAAAATAAGATAACTCAAGATTGATATCATAGATGTATTTAATATATTTAAATATTGATATGTTGACATAAATAGCTATCAAATTTAAGGTAAAAGGTAAGAGTTTTTGTTAACATGCCATTGCACTCCACCTCTTGCACCCATTACAAACACCTTTTAGCATAATTAAAATATTTATATGTAAATATTACCTTCTACACTTATTTTTAAACATAAAGACATTAAAATTGTAAAATATATATTAATACTTCTAAATGAAACTATTAAAAAGTAACATATAAGAATATAGGATTTAATACACCTTTCAAAGTAGAAACAAGATTTCTTATCCCCATTTTGGCTTTGCTAGGGTTTCTTGGTTCTCTTTCATTTATGTCATACTACAACCTTCTATAAAAAATTTCTAGTGCTAGCTTGCATTTATTGCAGCCTAGTTTACATTGCTAACCCTACGGGTGACTCTCACCCACTTTATATGTCCTCAACCTTTCATTCCTCCCCAGCTATAGTTGTTGGAGCTGAAGGTTTGATAGTGAGTACCAATGGCTCCCTCACTCAAACACCCTCATAAATTTGTTCCCAAGGTGTTCCACAATGTATGTCCCTTGAAACACTTCCCATTCGCGAGTTTGACAATGCATGCAAATGATTAAAAAATTTTACATTAATTGGGTATTTTTGGGTAGAGTCCCCCTAAAAGCATGCTTCAAGATTGGGTTAGTAGGGCTTGGACCCCACATGGGATCCACCTTGATGTTGTGCAAAACCTCACCAAAGAATTCTTCCTTTTCTATTTTGCTAAGGCAACCATGCTAAAGTTGTCCTTAGTTGGGGCCCTTGGCTAGTCCACTCCTCTTTACTTGTTTCTAAACCTTGGACTCAAGAGTTTGTCATCTCTAATCAAAATTCCTTTCGAGTCCCTGTCTTGGTTGAATTTCTTAGTTTGCCCTTGCCTTGCTAGAATTTTTTAAGCTAAATGGCCTCTACATTAGGTTCTATGGTTTGTATAGAACTTGAGAAATTCTATTTATCTCATCTTTAGTGGAAGTTCTGTGTGAAGGTGGACCTCTCCAAAGATCTCAAAGATTTGGTGGATATCTAGGTTGGCCAAACCCGCAATACTTAGCATGTCCAATATATTAATCTTCCCAACACTTGTTGTTAGTGTGAGTCATCCAAGCACAAGATTTAGGATTGTACCATTTGGCATCTATGCAAACCAAACCCTCTTCTTAGCCCCATCAGGGTTGCTACCTCTTACAAAAGAAGAATAAGGTTGTTCCACAATGGTTTCTTGTAGCCTAGTTTACATTCCTAATCCTACGAGTGACTCTCACCCACTTTATATGTCCTCAACCTTTCATTCCTCCCCAGCTATAGTTGTTGGAGTTGAAGGTTTGATGGTGAGTACTAATGGCTCCCTTAAGGTTGGAGCTTAAGTTACTCCATGTGTACCAAGTCATATGATCTTTTCAGTTACTAGCATTGGGGTCAAAAAGACCCAATTTATTATGAATAACAAACCAAGCCTCCCTTTTGCTAGTTGTCTAGTGCATAGGCAAGGTTCTGCATTTATCATAAGCCATATCAATCATATTAAAATCCCCAAAAAAGACCCAAGTGGTGGTAGGCATTGAATTTTTAATCCATCTCCAAAGGGAAGATCGCTCCATGACATCATTGGGAGTATAAACATTAATAATCCCAAAATAATGATTATTAACGTTGAAAAGAGCCCATAGTACATGATTGGTGGGGTCACATCTGTGATCAACCAAAAGTTGATGCCATGTGGGAGAGAGAAAGGTGACAACCCCTCCCCAACCAGCTTCATGGTTACTGTAAAGAAAATAGATGGAAAGCCAAATAACATGGCAAGCTACATAAAGGAAGAAAACTAGACACTTTGACCTCCTGGAGGTAGAGAATGTCTAAACCTTGCAATTGAAGGTGAGCATCACAAACACAATATTTCCATGAGAGGTCTGTAAGACCCCAAACATTTCAAGAAATATAATTCATAAATAAGTGTCAAGAGTCATCTCCTCATTATCCATCTCTTCAAGAGTAGAATAATTGTTCTGTAATAACACATCATTTGCCTCAAAGCTCCCAATCTGTAAGTTGAGTTACACGTGCTATTGTTTCTTTGGCACATATTCATTGTCCTCGAATCACCCAGGTGGGTTGTGGGACCTCCTATGCTCAATAGGACAAGGGGAAGCATGTCAGGCAGTGATAGTTAGCAGAGATTTGGAAACTATCCCCACATCCAATGTTCCCACATCAAAGGGTTTTGAAATAATATTTGAAGTTAAAACCCTAGGACCAATAGGTTTGGGGGTGGGCTTGGAGGTGCCAGTTTTCTTGCCTTTACAAGAAACCATTATGGAACAACCTTATTCTTCTTTTATAAAAGGTGGCAGCCTTGATGGGGCTGAGTAGAGGGTTTGGTTCATAGAGATGCCAAATGGTAATCCTAAATCTTGTGCTCGGATGACTAGCACTGACAACAAGTGTTGGGAAGATTAATATATTGGACACACTAAGTATAGCGGGTTTGGCCAACCTAGATATCCACCAAATCTTTGAGATCTTTGGAGAGGTCCACCTTCACACAAACCTTCCACTAAGAATGAGATAAATAGAATTTCTCAAGTTCTATACAAACCATAGAACCTAATGTAGAGGCCATCTAGCTTAAACAATTCTAGCAAGGCAAGGGTAAACTAAGAAATTCAACCTAGATGGGGAATTGAAAGGAATTTTGATTAGAGATGACACACTCCTGAGTCCAAGGTTTAGAAACAAGTAAAGAGGAGTGGACCAGCCAAGGGCCCCAACTAAGGACAACTTTAACATGGTTGGCCTTAGCAAAATAGAAAAGGAAGAACCCTTTGGTGAGGTTTTGCACAACATCAAGGTGGATCCCATGTGGGGTCCAAGCCCTACTAACCCAATCTTGAAGCATGCTTTTAGGGGGACTCTACCCAAAAATACCCAATTAATGTAAAATTTTCTAATCATTTGCATGCATTGTCAAACTCAGGAATGGGAAGTGTTTCAAGGGACATACCTTGTGGAACACCTTGGGAAAAAATTTATGAGGGTGTTTGAGTGAGGGAGCCATTGGTACTCACCATCAAACCTTCATCTCCAACAACTATAGCTAGGGAGGAATGAAAGGTTGAGGACATATAAAGTGGGTGAGAGTCACCTGTAGGCTTAGCAATGTAAACTAGGCTGCAATAAATGCAGGCTAGCACTAGAAAATTCCTACAAAAGGTTGTAGTATGACATAAACGTAAGAGAACCAAGAAACCCTAGCAAAGCCAAAATGGGGATAAGAAATCTTGTTTCTACTTTAAAAGGTGTATTAAATCTTATATGCTTATATGTTACTTTTTAATAGTTTCATTTGGAAGTATTAATATATATTTTAGAATTTTAATGTCTTTATGTTTAAAAATAAGTGTAGAAGGTAATATTTACATATAAATATTTTAATTATGCTAAGAGGTGTTCCCCAATGGGTGCAAGAGGTGGAGTACAATGGCATGTTAACATAGGCTCTTACCTTTTACCTTAAATTTGATAGCTATTTATGTCAACATATTAATATTTAAATATATTAAATACATCTATGATATCAATCTTGAGTTATCTTATTTTATTTAAAGATATTGAAGAAAATTATTTTATTTTATTTACATTGTTTATATTTTATTTAACTTCAAAACTATTTAATTTACTAGATACATTTGGATATATACATTTCAATTTACTTTAAACTTATTTTTAAAAAATATATCTGGTTATGTTTTGGTTTTACTTATTATTTTATTAGCACCTATAGTACTATTGCAATGAGTTCAGACTTATCTTGTTATTAATCTATTGATTCTAAACCAATCAAACCAGAGGATTATTTTTCTTGTAAATTTGTACTTTTCCTATGTCAACATGATAATTTTTTTAAAAAAAATATTGAAAAATAATTTATCTGTATTGTCATTGGCTCAAAAAAATGACCTCTTCTCTCTGGATTGTTAGAGAGTGCAAAATAAAGCTATAAATGTTGAGAGAATTTTGGTTTGAGGGGAGGATGTGGCAATAAACAAATTATGAACACAAATTTTGTCTCCCACTAGTTAAGTCATAACTAAATGGATAGTGATAATTATGAGAGGAAGAATCATAAGTTTTATTGAATTTAATATTTTGTTTCATTAACTAAACATAAAAATTAATTTTTGTTAAATGTACAAAGTTATAATATTAATAATACTATTAAAAATATAGGGTTCTACACATTTTATTTTATAAAATTAGCTTATTTTTGGGATTTTAATTTTATTTACTCAAGAGTTAAAAATTTAGTATTTCAATTTAATTTACTCAAAAGTTAAAAATCTACAGTATCATGAAAAATATTTCGCCATGTTATTACATTTTTATTTTATTCTTCAGACATACAATATTTTAATAACGCATTTTAAATTATCATAATTAAAATAATTAATATCATGTTCTTTAAAAGTACTTAAAAAAATTAAGTGACTAAGATAAAATATTGTTGTGATCTAAATATGAATATGTTATTGTTATTATATTGTGTAATTATTCATCAAACTTCAATATTGTAATGCATTTTAAATTGTAATAGTATTCAATAATATTACATTTTATTTTATGAAATTAGATTATTTTTGGGATTTCAATTTTATTTACTCAAGAGTTAAAAATCTAGGATTTCAATTTTATTTAGTCAAAAGTTAAAAATTTAGAGATCATGAAAAATATTTCACCATGTTATTACATTTTTTATTTTATTCTTCAAACTTACAATATTTTAATGCATTTTAAATTATAAAAGTATTAGTATTATTACATTTTAATATTTAAGGAGACATTTCAAATCTCTATACACTTAACTAGGGCGAAGGCTCTCCACATAAATACAAATATGTAGGCTTTGTAAAGTTTAGTTTTATAGTTAAGGAAATATTTTAGTCCTATTTTATTTTTAACAAATTAGATTATTTTTTATATTTCAATTTTATTTACCCAAGACATTTGAACACTCTTAAAAAATTAATTTTTCAATTATTGGAATGCAATTTGTCTATACAACCAATAGCTAATCACTATAATAAGTAAAATAAGTAAAATTTTAGATTTAAGTAGAAATAAAATAATAAGTAAAACCAAAACATAACCAACATATATGTATTTTTTGAAAATGAAGTAAAATAAAATAACTTTGAAGTAAATGTATTTAATATATTTAAATATTAATATCACTCTCAAATTTAAAATAAAAAGTAAGAGTTTTTATTACCATTACACTTCATTCCTTATCACCATTGTAAAAGACCTCTTAACATAATTAAAAAATTAAAATAAAAAATAATATGTAATAAAATATATTAAAAAAAATATTATTATTTAATTAATGTAAGAATGAGAAAATGCAAAAGTCTAATTTATTAACTAAAAAATTAATAAATTTCACAAACCTTATTATTCTTATTATTATTATTATTTAATAATACACATCACAAAATCTCCAAGCAAAGAAATAAAACTAAACAAAAATCATGCTTAGAAAACATTATTATTTAATATTATAATTAGCAATTGATATTCTTAATTATTTCACAATTTTCTTAAATTATGAAATTGGAATGTAAATGTTTATTACATGTTGTCCGTGGCCTAGCTTTTTATGGTAGTAATTGTATTCTTTCATTCACGTGCAGCCATATTTTCCTGGGGTTTTAAGCCATAAATTCTGACATGCATCTTCCATTTGGCAGCACAATAGGGTTAAGATGAGAAGCTTCCTGCTTTTTTCGCTGTGGTTTCCAACGCAGGCACCCCATGTACATTCCCTGTCAAGTCAAATTTGTGGATGATTACAGCTAAAATAAAACTGGACGGTCATTGTAAATTTGATGGACAAATTTTTTTTTTTTAATCGTAGTCCTTTTAATCTCTAGTCATCTATCTACATAGTTTTTAATAATAGTCCTTTTAATCTCTGTCATACATCTGCATAATTCATGGAGTCCTTTCATTCTCTGACATCTATCTACATAGTTTTTTTAATAATAGTCCTTTTAATCTCTGTCATATATCTGCATAATTCATGGAGTCCTTTCATTCTCTGACATCTATCTACATAGTTTTTTTAATAATAGTCCTTTTAATCTCTGGCATACATCTCCATAATTCATGGAGTCTTTTCATTCTCTGACATCTATCTACGTTTTAATAATAGTCCTTTTAATCTCTGTCAGTCATCTACATAATCCATGTAGTGCTAAGAAAACTATCAGCATAAATATTTTAATTTTTATGTACATAATCAACCCTCCCTACGTACCATGGTGCCATTCCACACAAAATATAAGCTGATATTTTCCTATCCTATCCTCACAAGTTCTAAAAGCATACGCTGATTTGATCTTCACCTCCCAATTTGTAGAGGGTGTTTCGATCTGTGATTTGATCAGTTTCGAAAATGGCGGGCAAAGGTGAGAGTCCTGCGATCGGTATAGATCTGGGTACAACGTATTCTTGCGTGGGTGTGTGGCATCACGATAGGGTTGAGATCATTCCCAATGACCATGGCAACATGGTTACGCCTTCCTGTGTTGCTTTCACTGATACCGAGCGCCTCATTGGAGATGCGGCCAAGAATCAGGCGATCAAGAATCTTACCAACACTGTTTTCGGTTAGAACCTCGAAATCCTATTTTTTTCGCTACGAATTTATGTTTAATTGGATGTTAATGTGGACGGAAAGGATTGTTGCATAGTGTTGTTGTTTGTAACGTGGATTTTTTGGATCTTGGATGTGTCTCTGATAACCTATTGTGGGTTTTTCTTTGGAAGCTCTGATCAAACTGAGTAGGCTCTGATATTGTGGGATAGGACTATGACTGTAAGGGGTTTTTAGTGGGTGCTGTATGTTTGCCTTTGAATGTCGCTTTGAGAAATGTTTGGTTGGAAATTTGGTGTTTTGTATAAGTGTATATGAAAAGTTGGGTTAGAAATTTAGTGTTTTGTATTAAGATCAGATGTAGGCTTGTGTAGGCGGTTTAATGGGTTCTGTGTGTTTGCCGTTGAATGTCTCTTTGAGAAAGGTTTCGTCAGAAATTTGTAGTAAGCTTAATTGGGAACAGAAATTTGGTATTTGTTGTAAGATTACTTGTATACTTCTTGTTTTAAGAATTTATATGAACTTATTCCTGTTACCGGTGGTGGGAGTCGCTAATAGCATGTTTTTTTTTGGGTTATGGGGTTATGTTTGCCTTAGATTTTGTTCTACATGGTCTTGCCGCAGAGTCACAAGTTCCCTTCTTTCTTCTTTAACTAGGGTTGAGTCAGTAGTTAGAAACTTCAAAATTTGATTGTAAGTTTCCTAATTTAGGATCTAGATGTAGATCCTAGATGTTTTCGTTTGACTCACGTGTATTCTTCTGTAGCTCTTGATGTGTCCTGTGTATGTTTATTTATACGGTCTCTATGAGTGTTTGTCTACTGGTAAACCAGTTCTTTTAACAGATTTACGTTCTCTTATCAGTGATGAATCCCTTGATTAGATGATGACCTGTTTTAATGTCTCAGTGCTGACTTTTACTGCTGTGGAGTTGAAATTCCTCTTTGTTAGATTCGTGATTTCCTATACTTTAGGTTCTAGTGGCGACTCTTTATACAGTTTAGGCAGGCCTGGAATTTGACAATCACAGCTGCCTGTCATATGAAAATTTTATGATGGTTTGATGCAGTGTTATAAGATGGGTTTGGACTTTTTTTTACCCTGACTTGGATTCTACCTTCAGACTCCACCAAGACTCAACAAAGATTTGGCAAATTGAAAAAACTATGAAATATAGAAATTTTTAAGGATTTAAAACTTGTTTCATACACCCTTTAATAAATAAATTTTAAAGACAATAAACTAATCAAATAGAAGCTACTTTGATCATATGAATATAAAAGAAGATTTTAGCTGAAAGAAACAACATTTTAGATATATAAATATTGTCAAAGTGTTTTAGGTGTATAAAACTCATGGATTATGATATCCATGGCATCAAAAATAAAAATTACAATATGGAGTCATGAATTATTGTAGAAAGGAACTTGTATCATTTAGTCCAAAATTGCTATCTCTTTGTGGAGCCATGCTTTGTATTTCTGCTACAACCATAGGAGCATTCTAGCATGGTTCCAAATGTTTTTAATTTTTTTCTTTTTAAAACTAGAGTGAGGTCTAGGGACAATACCCTTGACCCGCTCCTTGTTGTGATACAGGGCAGCGTTGAGGGGTTGAGCCCTCGTCACCAAGCCCAAATTAAAGTCTTTAAGACCACACAAACTTTTATGGTGCATGCCATTTTCCCTAATTTTATTTCTTTTAATGGTCCTTCAAAAATCCTCCAAACCCTTGAAAAAACATGCTTGACTTTCATGTTTTTATGTTTAGTCATTTTCTTTTTAATTTTTTTTGCCTTGATTTTCATTGACTTTTCCCAATCTTTCTAAGAAGACTCATGAGATACATAGGGTCATGAGTCCCACTCTAGGACCTGTTTTTTATCATTAATTACATTTCAATTGACATTTTAAATAAATATAAATTGTCAATTTTTATATTTATTTTATCAAAAATCAATAAAAATGAAATATTTATCTTAAAATATTTTTATCTAAGTCTTATTAATCATACATGTTCAATATGGAAAAAAATATAAATACCATGTAAATTTCTATCGTATTGTAAATAGTTTGTTAATCATATACTAAACGTGCAAAGCAAAATGTATAGGCATTCAACAGAATTTTATTTTGGGGTTTGGCTAAATTGATTATCTAGATTTTAATAATCAACCTGTTCACTAGATCCCTCACAAAAAAAACTAGTATTTCTTTTAAGTCTCCAAATTTTCAACTACTCCACCTGGGAAGCAGTCCCAAAAACTAGAAATCACAAGCCCCCACTTTTGGAATTCACATCAAGACCGGAAATAGTAATAATATTGCTATTCTATTACCGCTATAATTCAACTGTGATTGTCCATACAAAGCCCAAAATGCAAGATCTGGGTACAATGTATTCTTGCGTGGGTGTGTGAAAGCACAATGGGGTTGAGATCATGTTGCCAATGACCAGGACAACATGACTAAGCCTTCCTATGTTCTTTTACTGATATTGAGCGCCTCATTGGAGATGCTCCCAAGAATCTTACCAAAACTGTTTTCGGTTGGTACCTCGAAATCCTATTTTTGTCACTACGAATTTATGTTTTATTGGATGTCAATGTGTACGGAAAGGGTTGAAGTTTTTGAAACCCACCATTAAACTAAGAACCAATAAAACTTGCACTCAACAGTATTTAAATAATTTGTAGCCCATATTATTTAATAGAACAAATAACTAACAGTTAATAATCCTTGCAGCATATATTATTCAATAGAACAAATAACTTATAGTTGTAAGGACTTGTAGAGGAGAGGACCCAGTAGTTGAGCACCCTAACTTCACGCCTCTCAAAATTATACGTGGTAATTTCAAATCACTCCAAAAATTTTACAATAGTTTATTTGGCAAGACCCCTGCTTATAACCAAGGTTTCAAGACCACATCATCAAATATGATGCCACGTTTGCATGCTTTTTGTTGAGGTGTCAAATAGTTCCCAAAGAAAAGGGTGGACCAATAGGTGTACATTAAGTCATGTTTTGTTGGTGCGCTGATGTGGCATCACATGACTAATTGCATTTTAGATCTAAAGGTCACATTTCATTCAATTATTAGTACTTATAGTCAACACTAACAACTTTAAAATCACAACTACTAGTGATAAACTTTTAAAAATATTGGACCTTAAATACACAAATTGTATTTCAACCATTGGAACTATCTCAGTCATCGGGTCTTTTCCCTTAATCCGTAACAAATTTATCTTCGTTATACCTCTGCCCGAAATTGAGCGACCAGCATACTAAGATTTACTTCTTCTCATTACTAACTTTCTGTATACTACTTATGAATTGACTGATTATACAATAGTTTCGAGACATCTCAGAAATTTGCTGTTTTGTAGTAAAGTTTACTTGGGTCAGAAATTTGGTATTTGTTGTAAGTTTACTAGTATACTTTATTTTTTAAGAATTTATATGAACTCATTCCTGTTACCGGTGGTGGGAGTCACTAATAGCATGTTTTTTTTTGGGGTTATGGGGTTATGTTTGCCTTAGATTTGGTTATATGGTCTTGTCGCAATCACGAGTTCCCTTCTTTAACAAGGGTTGTGTTGGTAGTTAGAGACTTTAAAATTGATTGTAAGCCTTGTGATTTAGGCTCTATTACAGACCATCATCCAGCTTAGGTGAGGTCTGTTACCTAATACTTGTTCGTCTTGGACAGGATTCTTATAGACCGATGAAGTTTTCTAGTCACAGCTATTTGTCATATGTGTGGGATTATGTGCACGCGTAAGCTTTGTTATTGCACCATTTTCTTTGTTACATTGTGTTGGTTGTAAAACTTATTCGTGCCGGGAGTGTGTCTTTTGACTATTGTTTAAACCTTGGATTCCTTGGCGTGTAAGCGAAGTGTTTTTATACGGTAGGATTTCCTTGGTTCTTACTATTTTGATGCATGCAATGAATAACTGATGCAAGTGTTTTGGTGTTAGTTCTCTGCCTGTAATTGTAGCTCTGCTACCCTACCGGGTTTAGCTTCAGATGATATTACATTTTAGTCTGGTTGATTTGAATGCATGAAATTACAAGTGTATGAAGTATGGTTGTGAAGTTAAATGGGGTATTTTTGGTATTCATATTTTTCGGTGTTCGTGCTGTCCTCAGTGTGAGAAGAGGTTCTCTAATCTGGTGGTATTTAGCTGCAATATCTTTTCTGAGTTGTATGATATTTTGATTGTTTTCAGATGCCAAGAGGTTGATTGGAAGGCGCTTCACCGATCCTTATGTTCAGAGTGATATAAAGCTCTGGCCCTTTAAGGTCTATGCAGGACCTGACGACAAGCCAATGATTAGTGTGAAGTACAAGAATGAGGAGAAGCAGTTTTGTGCAGAAGAGATATCATCAATGGTATTGATGAAGATGAAGGAAATTGCTGAGGCTTATCTTGAGTTAAAAATTAAAAATGCTGTTGGCACTGTCCCTGCTTATTTTAACGATTCTCAGAGGCAGGCTACGAAGGATGCCGGTGTCATCTCTGGTATGAATGTTATGAGACTCATTAATGAGCCCACCGCTGCCGCCATTGCATATGGCTTAGATAAAAAGGCTAACAGTGTGGGTGAGAAAAATGTATTGGTTTTTGATTTAGGCGGCGGTACTTTTGACGTTTCTCTTTTGACAATCGAAGAAGGTATTTTTGAAGTTAAGGCCACTGCTGAAGAAACCCATTTGGGTGGAGAAGATTTTGACAATAGGATGGTTGAGCACTTTGTTGGAGAATTCAACAGAAAGTATCGGAAGAATATCTCTGACAATGCGAAGGCTCTGAGAAAATTGAGAGCTTCGAGTGAGAAGGCAAAGAGAACCCTTTCATCCACTTCTCAGGCGAACATTGGCATTGATTGTTTATATGAAGGTATTGACTTCTATTCAACGATTAGCTGTGCCAGGTTTGAGGAATTGAACATGGATCTCTTCAGAAAGTGTATGGAACTCGTTGAGAAGTGTTTGAGCGATGCCAAAATGGACAAGGGCACAATTCACGATGTTGTTCTTGTCGGTGGGTCAAGTAGAATTCCGAAGGTTCAGCAATTGTTGCAGGACTTCTTCAATGGAAAGGAGCTGTGCAAGAGTATCAATCCCGATGAGACCGTTGAGTATGGAGCTTCAGTGCAAGCTGCAGTTCTAAGTGGAGAAGGTGCAAGATTTGTTGCTTATTGATGTCACTCCCCTTTCTCTTGGTCTGGCGGGTGCTGAAGATATTATCCTTCCCGTCATGCCAAGGAACACCACAATTCCGATAAAGAAGGAACGAGTGGTGTATACGGCCTCAGACAATGTGCCTAGTGTACTTATCGCGGTCTACGAGGGTGAAAGGCTTCAACTTCATCACAAAATCTGTTGGGAAAGTTTGTACTCTCTGGAATCCCTCCTGCTCCTAGGGGTGTTCCTCAAATCACTGTTTGCTTTGACATTGATGTTAATGGTATTCTCAATGTCTCAGCTGAAGACAAGAGCACCGGTCAGAAGAACAAGATCACTATCACCAATGACAAGGGCAGGTTGAGTAAGGAGAAAATTGAGAAGATGGTGCAGGATGCACAGAAATACAAATCGGAGGACGAGGAATATAGGAAAGGATTGAGTTAAAAATCTCAGTAGAAGATAATTTATACAAGCTGAGAAATGCTATCAGGAACAAATCTGCATCCAATCTGGAAGAATCAGAGGAGAAGAAGATTGCAGATACCACGGAGAAGGGCATTCAGTGGCTGGATAATAACCAGCTTGTTGAAACTGATGGGTCTAAGATGGAGATGGATAAGCTTGATATGAAGGAACTTGAGAAGCAGATGAAGGAGCTTAAGAGCACGACGGACTGCATCCTTAAACTGATGGAGGGTGATAGGTGTTTGGAGCGATGTAAGGTAGTGCTTAAATTTGGTAAAATAATTGCTTCATTGACAGCCAGTGGGGTGGCTCTCGCCCCGCTGTGCTCTGTGATGTAGGATAGTCTTTTGAGATTCTAGTTGGCAGTCTAGAATCTTATGACATAATTGGACCATTTTAGGCCGTATTTTACAATTTTATGACACTTTAAAGTGGTAAAATAATTTAAAAATTATTATAAGAGAAGTTAATATATTATTCTAATTTATTATATATTATTTTATAAAGAAAAATAACTTTTAAAAATATATGGATGAAAGCATGTCATTTTTCATCTTTAAAAAATAATGTTGAGATTCATTTATTTATTTTGTTGGGGAATTTTTATTATTTATTAATTATTTTGTTTCTATTAGATATAGAAAAATATTTTTGTATACAAATATTTTTTTGAAAACTAATATTCTCTAATAAATGGATACCTTTGATTGAGTATTGTTAGCTAGACACTTGATAATGCTTACATGGATATATGTGAAAAGTAAATGGATAAAAACATTGTTCATTATTATGTTCAAGGCCTATATATTTTTCTATGCTTAGCATTTATTCTTTGCTCTATGTTTAATATGTATGATCAATAAATTATTTGCAATACTTTATTAAGATAGAAATTATATTGTTTTCCATATTTAATACATGATTAATAAGACTTGATAAAAATATTTTTTGTATAAAATATTTTATTTAAATTTTTTTTTGCTTTTATTGATTTGGATAAAATAAACAATTTTTTAGACAATTTATATTGTTCCAAACCATTAATTGAAAGGAAATCCAATGGTCAAATTGTCACAATATTTTCATATGATAGGTGGGGGTGACCATCAAGTTCCAAGCCTACATTAGACCTTCACTAATGACATTCAAAGTTAAAATATGTATAATACATGTTTATAAACTAGTATACCAATCTATTGGCTTGATTTTGACTCTATAAGATTTAAACTTTCTGTGTCAAATTGACATGTATCACCATGTGTTGAGCACCTCTATCGAGTGGATCTTAGTAAAAAACACCCTAATCATCCTAAGTGTAAGTTGCTCGTCAAATTGAAGTCATCAATTTGCATTGTCTGGATTTTAATAATCAACCTGTTCATTAGATCCCTCACCAAAAAATAGTATTTCTTTCAACTCTCCAAATTTTCAACTACTCCACCCGGGAAGCAGTCCCAAAAACTAGAAATCACAAGCCCCACTCTTGCAGTTCATAGCAAGACCAGAAATAGTAATAATATTGCTATTCTATTACCGCTATCATTCAACTGTGATTGTCCATACAAAGCCCAAAAAGCAAGATCTATGTACAACGTATTCTTGTGTGGGTGTGTGGAAGCATGATAGGGTTGAGATCATTGCCAATGACCAGGACAACATGACTACGCCTTCCTATGTTGCTTTTACTGATACCAAGGGCCTCATTAGAGATCATGTAGCCAAGAATCTTACCAACACTATTTTTAGTTGGTACCTCAAAATATCTAATTTTGTCACTACAAATTTATTTATGTTTTATTGGATGTTAATGTGTATGGAAAGAGTTGAAGATTTTGAAACCCACTGTTCAATTGAGCCAGATCTTTCAAACCAAAAAAACTTCAACACTATTTAAACAATTATTTGTAGCACATATTATTCAATAGAACAAATAAAGTACAATTGTAATCCTTGCAGCATAATAAAATAAAATATAAAATTGATCTCTATTTTTTGTATCTTTTACCGTGCATCATGCATGAACGATATATTGTTATAAAAATAGTAGTAACTATAAATAAAAACTCCTAAATATAAAGCTCCAAATCCATCCTCTGAAGCATCAGTTATCCAAGAAGGGTTGTTGCATACTGCTATTGTTTGTAACATTGATTTTTTGGATCTTGGATGTGCCTCTGATAACCTATTGTGGGTTTTTTCTTGGAAAGGCTTGATCAAATTGAGTAGGCTCCAATATTCGTGGGATTGGACTAGACTATAAGGGGTTTCAATGGGTGCTATATGTATGCCTCTGAATGTCACTTTGAGAAAGGTTTGGTCAAAAATTTGGTGTTTTGTACAAGTGTATGTGAAAGGTTGGGTCAGAATTTGGTGTTTTGTAGTAAGTTCAGACGTAGGCTTATGTAAGGTCAGAATGTTAGTGTTTTCCTACTTGTTCATAATCTCATGAGTCACAAAATATTTCAACACAATCACAAGACCATAATCACACATAGAATTCAGTCAAACAACTAGTTTAGACTCATCTAATAGGCTTCACTAGTTCATTATCTATCACCCATGTTTTCAATCCAAATTCACTTAACACATGTAAATTATCTTCGAACACTTTCATAACATAATCATACAAATAGTATAGTCCTAGACATCTCATAGATTTGTTTGATGAAGATTCCCTATAAGATCTAACTCTTATTTAGAAAAGGACTCCATAATTAGTTTTTTCTACTCTATTCTTTCTAACCCCAAGTTTAAATAGTTTCAAAAACCAAAAGATATAACACTAAAAAATTAATTGAATTCCTACTTGTTCATATTTCATTCCTAATCAAAATCTAAATCCAAAAACTTCAAATCTCTTTAAGTCATGTTAGCAAGAATAGAAACCCTAGTTTTCAAGATTTACAACTACTTACACACCAATTTGAATTCATTGATTCTCCTAAGTTCATTCACTAATCTACAATGGTTGATCTTTCATATTGTTATCTATTTTAAAATGTAATTTAATCAAAATAATAATGTGAATTTCACAAATATTGGTTTAAATTCCTTGCTTAACTAAAACCAAAGTGTCTTCTAAAGCAATTCCATGAACAAAATTCCTACCTTTGATCATTTGCAAAACTTGATAAGATTTGAAGGAGATCGAACCACAATTTCAATCAACCCTTCAAAATGAATCCAAAAAGAAATAACACAATAAGCATTAAACCTCACCCTATAATTTCCTCTAATTTTCCTTCTCCTTGAATGCAATAATGAATTATGATATTTTTTAATGAATAATTGCTATATAAATTATTATAAATTAAAAAAAGAATAATACATTACTAAAAAAAGTAGGTGGTAGAATACACACCCTCAAAGTCTAAGAAAAACCAAGCTCAAACATCAAGACAAAACAACAAAACAATGCCAAACGGGGCCAAGCCAGTCTCTTGTCTTGAAAGCATAATCCTAATAATAAATTTCTTTATCCTATTTTCTTTTCTCTACCCTATAGCATGCATTCTCTAAATGTAAGAATAAAACTCATAAAATAATAATTTATTCCAATTTAGACAATTTAGACAATTTTTATTTTAATAATATTTTATATCTAATAGTAAAATATAAGAAAATTAATATTACGTGTTTTCCAAATTTTCTACTATGGAAAACTCAACACAACTAAAGAAATCCTTTTATCTTTCTTTTTCCAAAATGAACTAAATATAACTATTTATTTTCAAATTGTAATTATAAACTTGCACATTTAATTTAATTAAATTAGAACAATTTGTTAGATCACTTAGTTTCTTTTTCTAAAATATATTAGAAATTATAAAACGTCTAACTAGATAATTAATTAACATAGATTCTACAATAAAATAAAATAATTCTTAAGTAAATAAAATAGCTCTTGAATATGGATAAGCAATTAGCTTTTGAGGCTCTGTGATTTTTCGATGGAGAATAGGGGTAGTCGTCCTCATCCTATCATAGACTTGACTAAGGAATGCGAAAAAGATACAGAAATGCTCAAGAAAATTGTGGTTATTTACCACTTCATTGGGCCTAAATTAAGCGGCAACCACATAAAAAACTAGGTTGAAAGCTCTTGGGAGGCCCCTTGCACACTGAAATTTTTGCCGAAGGGGGTTTTTAATGCCATATTTCTCTCTAAAGCTGATAGGGACTCAATCCTGAAAGGCAACTCTTGGAGCTTTAGTGAAATCCTGCTTTACATTCGGTAGTGATCTCCTTTGTTTAACTCGACTGCCTATGAGCCTTATGATGGGCCCAAATGGCTCCGTCTCTACAATCTTCCTATTGAGTTTTGGTCAGAGATTTGGTTAAGAAATATTGGTCCCTCCCTTGGTACTCTGATCGACATAGACTTAGAACGACTGAAACATGATTCCTATCTTTATGCATGCATCCAATTTGTGCCCATTCAAAGACTCAATTTGGAGATCACCTTGTGGCATGGTCAAAAGACATGAAATCAATCATTGGATTTTGAGGAAAATAAAGTCTTTTGCCTCTCCTATGGCAGCTGCAGACACTCTGGCAACAATTGTCCCCAAAATGACACTAGAATAGAACCCCTTACGGGTAATCCCAATTATGGTTTGTGTCCACCAGCTCAATGCGGCACGGTCCAACAAACACCTGCTTCATAAGCGCACACTACTTCCTTGACATCTCCACCTAAAGATAGTCCTTCTACCAATCTTCATCCCTAAAAGGTCCTGATGATCCCACTTGCCCGACCGATGCTCATTCACAACCAAAAGTTTATTGCTTCCAGGCTACTTCAACTGGTGCACCGATGGCCCGAGTTCCGCATCTAACACCTGATATCAATGCAAGGCAGACGAGATCGAACACTCCAAAAACCCTAGCCTCGGCCTTCTCAGGTAATTATTGCCTCTGCATCCTGTGCCTTCTTCAAGGTTACCAGTTATGAGTTTGTCCCTCTCACAAGTTTGCAGCTTCGTCATCCACCTGAGCTAGTTACTGAATTGGTACTTTTGACACCTCTAAAATTTTGAACTGGAGGCACATTTTCATCATTTGTTCCAGTTAACACACTCGGAAGGGACTGTGCATTCAATGTCAAATTTAATTCATTTCTATCTCGATTTTATTTATTCCATGCTCGGGCTTTCACTTCTCATCGATGGTCATTGCAAGCTTCAATTCCCCTTTTCCCATGGCTTTCGCACCAGTTCATGGCTACATCTACCCATGCGACACTAATTATGCTTTGGAACAAATTCAGTGAATGTTCACAGTCCAAAATGAGGACACTTTGCGGGCACTGGAGCAAATTATTGACCCGTGTCCTCGCTGGTCTCCACCTCCATGACCATTTCTTTTTCGGGAGGTTCCTAGGACAGTTTACCTTAGCCCATGGCCATAAAGGCTTGACGCTTATCATTGTGAAGCGGCTAGTGGCTCCTCATTTACAGTCAATTGCATTGGATGCGGTCTCTTCCTTCAACAAGAGACCTTTCTTCGGGAGTTGGGGTGATGTGCTTAAGCTCAGACACTTTCATGAAGGTGCTGATATGCGACGAGTGATAAGCCTATTTCGAGAGGGCGTCATCAGGGACATTATGGAGACATGCGACTTCATGCTTGGTCACGTGGATCCCCCACTAGAAGAGGATAGTCGTAGGTGGCCGGAGAAGTTTTCTACTGGTGCTCGCCACCTTCTCCACCACATTCCCAAGTGATGCCTCTATGTTCTTTTTGAGTTATTTTCCATACTAGTCTTTCTACTACTATTTCTACTCGTGCACCCTTGCGATTACAAGGCATGCTTTTTGTACAGAAGCGGTTCCCTTAACCACAATTATATATATAAAAATAGCTCTTGGATATTTTTTAGATAGATATATTTAAGATATTTATTCATGATAGCCCTTGGTATTTTTTTAAATAGAGGTAGTTAAGATATTCATACAATATGCAAGAGCTATTTTATTTTATTTACTTAAGATTTATTTTATTTTACTTTAGAATTATTTTATTTATTACTTGGACACAAATTTTAATTTATACTTAAGAATTACTTAATTTTATTACATTATTTACTTAATATTTTTAGGAACACTATTTACTTTATTTGAAGAGCTATTTTAGTTTTACTTCTAAAAAATCCGCATTCATTATTTTAGTAATTTTATTTTTACTTTAAAAAGTGATTACAATAAGATACATTATATAGTGACATTAAGGAGTTTCATGTCATGATCATGTACATTAAAAGTCAAACACATTCCACATATAAAAACCCAAATACAATTGATATATTAAAAAATTAAAACTATTTAAACTATCAATCGCACCTTGGTGTGTAATGGGTACGCTAAAGAGTTGTGGAAGTTCAATTGCCATATCTTTAAGTGAATGTTGATTGCCTTGTATCCATATGGCCCATCTCATTTTTGTTTTCTTGAGTGTCATGGAGTTCACTTACATTCCATTAGTCATGATCTAGGTATACTATATATAAGCTCAATATCCCTACGACCCATTTTACATGAGTACAAGCACAATATCTATTCAATCTAGGTAACCATCTCCCAAAGGTATTTATGTGGGATGGATGTCTAGAAAAGCATTTGATGGTTAACAAAATAGAGTTCTCTATTAAATGTCCTATAAGAGAAGCAATAAGGACTGCACAAGGAATTGAAAAGATAATCTCTTTTCATGAGATTCTCTCTGTTGGCCTATAGTAAACTATCAACCATTGATATCTCAAAATAGCTCATAGTATCTTTGGATCATTGGCATGAAACGATCAATTGAAAGTCACACTCTTTTTTCTCTATCATTGGATCCTTCACATGAAAAGTACCATTTTATGAGGCTCCACTGGAGGTAGATGATCTAGACCAACCCATACCAAGATTGATGATCTTTAATGTAGTACTAACCTTAAATTTGGATGTGTCATATTTTGATTATTGACATTAAATGACTTACCAAAAGGTAGTCTATCTCTCTACTCCTTTATCTCTATCAATATCCCTCTCTATATATCTTTGTGTCCCTCTTCAATTCTCTCTTGTCTCAAGTTGTCTCTCTCTCCCCATCCCTTTCTCTATCTCTCCCTTTCTATATATCTATTTGTCCTCTCCCTCTCCCTCTCCCTCTCTCTTTATCTTTCCCTCTCTATCTCTCCTTCACTCTCTCTCTCTCTCTCCCTCTATCTCTATCTCTCCTTGTCCCTCTCCCCTTATCTATCTATCTCTTTATCCCTTCCTCTCTTTATCTCTATCTCTATATCTTTATCTTTCTATCTCTCCCTCTCCCTATCTCCTATCTATCTCTCACGCCTCTCTCTCCCCTCTCCTTCTACCCTCCTCTTCCTTAACATTCCAAAACCCTAAATATTGGCACTAAGGCATTAAAAGATAGTAACTGACATGTGGAAGATGGGCAAATGGGCCATCCAAAATATCTTTCTTTATTCCTTTCTCTGCCAATATCCCTCCCTCTCTATATCTTTATCTCTCCCTCTCTATTTCTCTCTTCTACCCTCATTGTGTCTCTCACTCTCTCTCTTCCTCTATGTCTTTCTATCTTTTCTCTAGAGCGCTCTTTCCCTCTATATCACTTATCTCTCTCCTACTCTATATCTCTTCCAAAACCCTAAATATTAACACTAAGGCATTAAAAAATAGAAACCAACACCTGGAAGATGGGTAGATGAGCCATCAAAAATATATTTCTCTATTCCTCTCTCTGTCAATATCCCTCCCTCTCTATATCTTTATCTTGCCCTCTCTATTTCTCTCTCCTACCCTTGTTGTATCTCTCACTCTCTCTCTCTTCTCCTATCTCTTTCTCTTGTCTCTATCTATATTTCCCTCTATATCACTTATCTCTCTCTCCTACTCTATATCCCTTTCTCTATTCCTCTCTATCAATCTTCCTCTCTATTTCTCTCTCTTGCCCTCCCTGTATGTCTCTTTCTCTCTTCCTCTATCTCTTTCTCTCTTTTCTCTATCTCTTTCCCTCTATATCACTTATCTCTATATTTAGAAAAACATTACTATGAAACCCATCACAAAAACCATTTAAGAAGATAAATCTCAAAGAAAGTATGTCTTCCAAAGGTTTGCCTATAGAAAATAAAGACATAAATTTGTGTTTGCCACACCATGTTAAAGGATCGGTTGAATTTGGAGTTCTAGATCACCTTTGTGGCTCAGTAGTGGAATCTCAAAGAGTTTGAGAAAGGCCCACCAGACTTTTACTTATAATATGTGTATAGTACATGTCAAAGGGTGTATGCACAAACCATATCCTTATTTATGTATGATGTCAAACTAAAATTTGTTGATTCAAAGTACTATTTAGTTTCAAGTCGAAAACATAGCTACATGTATAACCTTCCTATGAATAATTATTTTTTAGTTTTTACCTTTACCATCCATGAAAATTGAAGAGACATTTCCTAAAATAAAAAATCATTGGTCATTATGGGATTATAAAACTAAGTTTAATTTCATTAACATTAGTGGAAAAAGTGTTCTATTGTGTGATAGATGGGGTTATGGTCAAGCATTCTAATGGAAAACCCTACATTAAAGATTAGGCTATGGTACTTTTATAATGTAAATAGTGGAGCTTGGTATGAGTTAGTCCATATCATCTAGCTCTATTGGAGCCTCATAAAATGGTACTTTCACAAAAATAGAGAGAAAGAGAAAGAAAAATAGAGAAAGAGAGATATAATAGGAGATACGACATATAAAGGGAAATAGAGATAAAGAAAAGAGAGAGTGACTTTGAATCAATTGTTTTATACCAACAATATGAAGATAACATGTATCAATTGGGAACTACAATTAGAGAAACACATCATTTTTTTAAGGACCTGATAATTCACCTTAAAGACCTCTTTAGTGTACCCATTGCACACTAAAGTGTAGCTATCTCTAATAGTAGCATCTTTGGATTGTTGGCATTAAGCGACTAATTTAAAGTGTAATTGTTGTCAATCAGGATTGCGCCACTAGCTAAGTCAAGCTTGACTGTCCTGTTGAAACATGGAAACCCTCCCAGATTGTGGATGATCTATGTTGAGAGGGAATCTCCAGAGTGAGCTGGTTCTCCTTAAGATTTTCCTAATCTAATGACTTGTCTGGAAAAAGGATAGAGAGATGCACTTAACATGTGAAACTGAACTCTAATAACTAATCTGAATGAATTTCTGTCACTCAAAAAAATAGTTCTTCAAACATAAACTTTCACAATTCCACTAATTGTTTACCCCTAAAATAATTTGCAACAAGGTTTGATTCAAACACAAACTACAACTAGGAAAAACTATAATTTAATAGCATTGAGACATGATAAAGGACCAAAAGTCACAATAAAACATGAAATCAAGACTGCCAAACGTATAGAAAAGGATAATATATCATTCTAAACTAGAAAGAGTACAATGCAATATGAAATAACTGAGCCAACTACCTGTAAACAACTCTACCTGTGAACAAGAGAGAATAAACTGGTATCAACTAACTGAGAAAAACTAAGTTTTTCTCCTATAAATGCCTCCAGGAGATATCTCCAAAAAAGCTCCTAAAATAGATAATAGAATCCATTTTTAGAATCCATCAAAAATCTGAAAATAAAGCCCTCAATTTGCCTCTAAACTGCAAATAGAAGATGCCAAACTATCCCCTCAGGTCACCCCACCAAATTTGCTTTAAAACAAACTCATTTTGACCCATAAAAGCTTCTAATTTTGTCCTTTTCTGTCCAACTCACCCTGAAGAAAGAAAATCAAAATAAAACAAGATTTCATCTTCTTTATTTGCCTCTAACTGCTTAAAATAGTTAAGTTTTAAAAGCAATTTAAAATTGATTGCTTTAAAACTAAAACTTTACAAGACTTGGTAGTTTTAATCCATTTAATGATCGATTTGATTCTCAAAAGCACAACAAACTCTATGGCTTACAATTTCACCACTCACAACTACAATGCTTGATTTTTCAACAAAAAATCATAAAAATAGTATCAAGGGATCATATGATATTTGCAAAAAATAAAATCCCAGTTGGCTTGTCTTCACATGAGATGGCAACCTATGGTACATATGGCACATAACCTATCTCTCATCAAAATGAAGGTTTGCAAAAACACTAAAGTATGGTTTCTTCAAGTGGCAAGGCATGTGTCATTTCCAATGGACTTGGGAAGATTAAAGGAATGGAACATTTGAGGGAGCCATGCTTGACCTCATTAAGTCATGAAGACTAGGTAGCATAAAGAACACTTAATACCATAAGGTATTAGTTCGGGCCATACAAAATTAAAAGAATGTGACAATAATTCCATCATTTGATTATGGTTAAATAAAACCCTAGGAAAAGAAAACATCTTCAACTCTAAAATCTCGCATTCATTTTACTTTGCAATTGATAGAGATGTGCTCTGCACCTGCCGCCACTAGGGTTTTGGGCAGCACTTCCCTCAATTTTTTACTTCTTTAGGTGGACTTATTTGAAGATCTTTTTTCAAGAACACTCAGGGTAAGATCTTCTATTTCAAAACTAAATATTTTCATTTAATTTGAGGCATGATTGAACCTTGTTGGGCTGCAGCTAGAGACTCATTTTCTAATGCATATTTGCTTCATTGTTATTTCTTTCTATATTATCTGGTATCGACACATCTTCCTGCATTTGGGGTCGTCATGGGATATCCTCTGAGACTTTGAGACCATGGTGAGCTCTTGGCAAAGTTACTTTCACATGATATACAAAACCAATTTAGGTAATTTCTTCATTTGTTGTATTTGCATGAATTCTTGTCTATCATGGCTGCGAAAATGGTATTCTTTCCTGAGCATTTTATTTGTGATATCTGTCATTTGCATTCCCTGCATGGGACCACCTTGGACATCGATCTAAACTTATCTACATTTCTTTTCATTTTGGAAACAAAATCTGGCCTTTTGAGCTGTAGATGTAGCTATATATTTGAATATTGTCTGTTGATATGGAACCTAATATAGGTTCAAAACCTCTGGCTGTGACATTCTATATGTTATCTTTCTTTCTAAGTACTCTTAGATTGAATAAATATTGAAATCATTACTTCCATTTGCATATGAGATTAAAAACTTAATTCCTTATGTCCCTGCAATAATAGCTTGTAAACCCCCATATGGGTTATGAACAGTTGATAAACATGAGGCCTTCCCTCACATAGGCTGCGAGCCCTATGTAGACTTTCTGAGTATTTCTCTCTATCTTGGAAGACTCCAATGCTGATTTACATTTGTCAGTGGCTGACATCATAGCTCCTTTTGGTAAAGATGAAAATATTTACCATGCTCTGTATCTGATGTCTTGTATTGTTCCAGCACTAAAAATGCATCAAAAGATTGCTTTTTTTCCTTAAATAAGTGGTAAGTACTCACCTCTTCACTTCAAATACCCTTTGGGATTTCACCATAGTGTTGACATCTTATTATTCCTTGATTAGCATTAATTGCTACACTGTTTGGCTGCTCTAGATCTTTCATGAGAGTTATGTATCACTGTCATGAATATCTTCACTGTGGTTTAGACCTTGTGATTGCTTCCTCACTATCCTTGGTCTTTATGGGCATACTTGATGTGATGAGTAAATTTTATAGTTGTGTTTTGTTAGCATACCAAGCCTTTAAAATATACTACTTCTCACAATATTGATCACTATTTCTTATACTCAGGTGACTGTGTGAAGATCCCTATAAATACTTGTAGCTCTTTTACTTTGCTCTGAAGGAAAACAATGCTCTCTCTATAAAAAAGATGTTCCTCTCTGGTATGATTGATCCATACAACTATATCATTGTTTGTTTACTACAACAAAATGTCTTGGCCTATTCAAATTATGATGGCTAATAACACTCTTGATGACAGCCACATGAAATCAGAACAAGATATCAAAATGGGTATAGAGCTGCATTTCTTCATTTTATGGATTGGTGACTATTATCACAGTCACTTATTGATAGTAATGAATTCATTGTCATTTCTTTTTGAGCATTAGATAAGAAATATATATGTCTTTACTTTTTTATGACAATCATCCCTGATCAATTGACTATTCCTTGCTATATGGCTGCCAACTATCATCTTTACAATTACTATTGACAGTCTTAGCCTGAAATGACTGCTCTTTTCGAAGTGGCTCCTTGCTATTTCATGTATTGCTCCTATAGTATGATACTTCTATTTTTTATTTGTATGATGGTAGCAACAATGCTAGGTTGGCATTTGGTGAAAGAGTTCAAATAGCTTCATGACTATTTTGTGCTTGTCCTGCTCACTATTTGTACGTGTTTGCCCTTGATTTATAGACATAGGCTATTCTTTTGATTATCACCTGTCACTTGATCATACACATATCTGTTCATGGGTACTTGTATGCTACTTCCTGTGTACTGGTGTCTTCTGATTTTGACAATGGTTCTAAATCACTCAAAACAGCAATTTCATGACTTTATTGTAACAAAACCATGCATAAATATGACATTATATTAGCAAATAGAGGCATGACAGTCCTACTGTTGAAAAGTACCCTTTATTACATCAAATGTATTTGCCTTCGGATCATATTGAATGGTGAGACTCTGTTCATTTCACTTGAACTATTTTGCCAATATCATTATTAAAAATGATCAATATATGAAACTATGACTTTGATATTTCAGTTTCGTACCTCATTGGCAGCCATATGAAAAAACTCACTGTTCATTGATGATTATCACTTCAGTACTTTTTGGACCGGTAGTCATAGGTGAATATTGAGCCTGAAGCCCAATAGGCTAATTTGATGTATGGAATCTTTTACTCTATCATGCTCCTCTTTGCATAGTTCAAATGAATATTCTGATCTTATTCACCTTAAAATTCAATGGCAGCATGTTGAGCTCTACCCTTGTGGGAGCCGATTTTGTGCCACATGCTGATATGTCTTCAAAATAGCAACACGACTTATCCTATACCTACACATGAAACAAACATATTAGAATAAATCATTAAAATTCCATGAACATTTGTTTCTCAGTTCCTTCTGCATATGGATGATGATCATTTGATCAATGCACTATAATCAAAGTATTATGCCTCTTATGATGGATATAGGATTTTCATAACTACAGCTTCTAACGAGACCTTTCCCACATTTTTTGTAGGTTCATGTTGAGATCAGGAGTAGGACAGGAGGCAACTTTGAAGCTCGACAACCCCTAGGGCAATGATGGTTATGTCTTTCCTTTTCTATTCATTAGATGCATAGTATTTTCTTTATAGTTACATATGCTTAGCTATCACCCATGGCTTGTGTGGGATGAGTCATTATTTCTTTCAATGCAATGTTTATCCTTTGATGTACTTCAATTTGTAAACAAATAATCATTATAGTGATTGAAATACTTATCTAAATTTTTTGCAATATTTGAATGATGAATTGAATCTTGCTTCTGTCAAACAACTAAATTACAAACTGGATACCACTTTTGAAACACATTGCACTAAACAACTGAACCCTTCATAATTATGCAAGGCAGAAATGAACTAAAGTCTTTCACCTTAAAAATGAACAATGTACCAGCTCTGCCATTTTTGAACAGTGGTGAAAAAATGGTAACATTTCTGGTGACTTCTACTACATGCCTACCTACTAAGCATCAGATCAGTTACCTTGAATATCCATTGGGCATTGAGTCATACTCTATCCTTCTCAAACTTGGAAAACACTGTAATTCAGCTCTCCAGCTGTCTAAACAACAACAGAAAACTAAAAACAAACACAATCGAAAGCAAACTAACAAGCCCTGATGGCCACCAAAAATGTACAACAACACTTAGGGGAATGAAACTGACTAAAAACAAATGTGCACTAAGCACTTATTGACTAAAAGCACTAACCTAACCCTACTCTAACCAGCCAAAGTCACTGATCAGACAAAACCATTCGCCGATTGGGTGAAATAGCTACCCCTTCTTAGGAATCTGTTATGCTTATGAATTTTCCAAAAGAGATAAAATAAAAATGAATAACCAACACAATGTTGCAACACCTTCCTGAGCAGAAACATGCAGTCACTTACCCACTTGCCTGACTAATCACATAAGCTAGTAGGCTGACTGAACTCAACTTTATACTCTCCTTGGCCTGAAATAGTATCACTAGGAAGTTGGTCTCTCTTATTGGCTGCCAACCCAGCCAGATATCTAATAGGGTGCCCTCTCAAAGGCTTTGGATAGAAAACAATAGAATTATTTGGATCTTGCATGATAATCTACCATATTGCTTCCTCTTCCTCAGTCAATGGATCATCCTCCTCGGTCAGGGTTGCTAATAGCTCATCAAAACCATCAAAACTTGGAAGATCCTTAGCAAGAGCTATATTAGGTTCAAAACTTCATTATAACATGAGGAGATACAATCCGAGACAAAAGTCTCTTCAGTTAATGAAGGAAATAATGAACTAACCTCTTTATCAATATGTACTTGTAATTCATCTATACCACAGAAAGGCAGTCCTTCCTAGTCAAGAGCATGCTGTTTGTTGGTCTTCTCCATAACCAGTGGCTCATCTGGGAGTATAGTCACCTCCTCATTTTTCTATTGGAAAGTAACCATCCTTAACCAATGCTGGCATGACATATAATGTGAGCAAAAAAGCTTAATTTTCACTTGAAATAAATCATCTTCAAGTTCTTGATCAGTTAAATCGAGGCTATTTTTACCAACCTGTCCTTGGATTAACACCATATCAAAATGGTCCTCATCACTGTGATAGTTAGATCTTGGTATGGCTATGCCATTCTCACTTCCATGCACGAAGTTAGGGAACTCATCAAAGAGGTTAGCTGAAGACTGAGGTTCAACACCCTCTAGTTGCATATTATCCAAACACATAACAGGAACCTCAAGCCAATTTATTTGATTCTCTTATGGAAAAAAGATACTCTTTACCTCATGACAGCTTTCACTAAGCTTATTGTGATCCAACATAGGTTCTTTATTTCCTTCCTCTTTATTTGAGATGCTATTATCATATTGATAATCCTTGCTCATCAACTCCTCAGAATGTTGGGGATCCTTCAGCTATTTTGACATTGCTGTCTCTGACATGAGTATATATTCCTTCTCTGGCTCCATAACACTAGGTAATTGATTGAACAAAGAAACTGACTCTTCTTCCTTATGTAGTGCTTTTTGTGATGGAATTTGGGCATTTGGTTTCTGCAATCTCAAACTTTCACCCTCTAATTTATGCATCTCGCTTTCATTCATCTTATAGAAAGCATTAGAAAATTTTTCAAACAATTCAAAATACATAGGGTTTAGGACCAAGTTTGAATCAACTTCCTTCATGCATTCATTATGCTCATAATCAATCAGGGCTGCAGGACAAACAATAGCAACCTCTTGCTCAATATTTGATCTTTCAACTACTAGCTTGAAACCTAAGATTTTGATTGGTTTGGATCCTTGATATGGCTGAAACTGAGGACTAATAGATTGGTCTTGAATGCAGATAGGCTCCTAGGCAAAGTTAGAACTTCTAAACCTCAAGATTTTGATCTCTTGAGGAGTCTATTTGCATTCAAAACCCATCTCTTGGCCTTGGGGATAATTCATATCACAAAATTCAATGCTTTACTGATTCATAAAAACCATCATAGGGTTACAATTTATTCTTAGGGCCCATGGATCAGTTTGGAAGGATGGCCTATTCTGCTAATTAAACTAACATGGGGCTTGGAAAGGCTTATGTTCTTGATTGATTTGCCTCCTAATATTAACAAATTATTCACCAATAGCTTGTAGCATAATTCTACCCTCTTGAAACTCTTGAGAATGAGCAAGATCTTGAGTAGCAACTTGGTATTCTATGGCTAGAATAGCTGGGACAATAGGTAAAAGTGGTACTGTCATGGGCTTAGGTGACTGTATTTGTAGAAAAATAGGTAAGGGAGGCCTTGCGGGTATTTTCTTGCTAGAATAAGGTAGTTTTCTTCTCTAACAACAATCTCAAAAGTGTTGGGAAGGGTAGACCCATCTAGAGCCTGAATCATAACAGATATTTCTCTATCTAAAACTCTAAGATAAAACAAAAAGGCATGCTTGGGTGTAGGCCTTACCATTATAGGGATTCTATCCCAAGTCCTCTAGAAATGATAATTGAAATCAGACATATGTTCATGCGGATGCCTCTCAATGGTACTCAACTACTGCAACAGAGACAAGAGGTTGGATTTATCCTCAAAATGTTTGTGCAACCCATCTCCTAGCTTATCCCATGACATGATTGAGCCTACTGTGAGTCCTTGAAACCACTGCAAAGCTTTCCCTTTCAGTGATGCAGCCAAGAGTCTGATTGCTACGTTCTCTTGGGTAACATTATACTGAACATAGCATTGCCACATCCTGAATGTGTTCAACAACTGTAGTGTGATCTTCTCCAGTGAAATATGGTAGTCCTCTGAGGGTTGCAGCTGGAATGTCGTCATGCCGAACAAGCTGTAATGGGCTGCCCCCATTAAATGCAACAAAAGGATACAGTCTTGCCATTTACTTAGATTCACTAGGGTGTTTGATAACTTTACCTCTATAGGCTATTGATACTGAAGAAAACACCTGATTCTTCAACATGTGTTGTTCTTCATATGCTGATCCTCGAATCTGCATGCAAAATCAAAGATTTGAGTCGCCAAGTATGTTGATTTTACCTCTGAAAGGTTGAAAACCTTGTTGCATATACCAAATAGTAGAGTGAAAATATGCTTTAGTCCCACTGGGCATGCCAAAAAAATTTGTCAATTAGGATTGCGCCACTAGCCAAGTCAAGCTTGACTATCCTGTTGAAACATGGAAACCCTCCTAGATTGTGGGTGATCTATGTCAAGAGAGAATATCCAGAGTGAGCTAGTTCCCCTTAAGATTTCCCTAATCTAATGACTTGTTTCAAAAAAGGATAGAGCTTGATGCACTTAACATGTGAAACTAAACTCTAATAACTAATTTGAATGAATTTATGTCACTCACAAAATAGTTCTTCAAACATAAACTTTCACAATTCCACTAATTGTTTACCCCTAAAATAATTTGCAATAAGGTTTGATTCAAATACAAACTGCAACAAGGTAAAACTATAATTTAACAACACTAAGACATGATAAAGGACCAAAAGCCACAATAAAACATCAAATCAAGACTACCAAACGTATAGAATAGGATAATCTATCATTTTGAACTGGAAGGAGTACAATGCAATATGAAATGACTGAGCTAACTACCTGTAAACAACTTTGCCTATGAACAAGAGAGAAGAAACTGGTATCAACTGACTGAGAAAAACTAAGTTTTTCTCCTATAAATGCCTCCAGGAGATATCTCTAAAAAAGCTCCTAAAAATAGATAACAGAATCCATTTTCAGAATCCATCAAAAAGCTGAAAATAAAGCCCTCAATCTACCTCTAAATTAGAAATAAAAGATGCCAAACTGTCCCCTCACCCACCAAATCTACTTTAAAACAAACTCATTTTGACCCATAAAAGCTTCTAATTTTGTCTTTTTCTGCCCAACTCACCCAGAAGAAAGCAAATCAAAAGAAAGTAAGATTTCATCTGCTTTATTTGCTTCTAATTGCTTAAAATAGTTAAGTTTTAAAAGTGATTTATGATTGATTGCCTTAAAACTAAAACTTTACAAGACTCGGCAGTTTTAATCCATATCATGATTGGTTTGATTCTCAAAAGCACAAAAAACTCTATGGCTTACAATTTCACCACTCACAGCTACAATGCTTGATTTTTCAACAAAAAATCATAAAAATAATATCAAGGGTTCATATTATATCTACAAAAAATAAAATCCCTATTGGCTTGTCTTCACATGAGTTGGCAATCTATGGTACACATGGTACATAACCTGTCTCTCATCAAAATGAAGGTTTACAAAAACAATAAGGTATGATTTCTACAAGTGGCAAGGCATATGTCATGTCCAATGGAATTGGGCAGATTAAAGGAATCAAACATTTGAGGGAGCCATGCTCGACCTCAATAAGTCATGACGACTAGGCAGCATAAAGAACACTTAATACCATTAGGTATTAGTTCGGGCCATACAAAATAAAAAAAAATGTGACAATAATACCATCATTCGATTAGGGTTAAATGAAACCCTAGGAACAAAACACATCTTCAACCCTAAAATCTCACATTCGTTTTACTTTGCAATTGATAGAGATGTGCTCTGCACCTATCTCCACTAGGGTTTTGGGCAACACTTCCCTCAAATTTTCACTACTTCAGATGGACTTATTTGAAGATATTTTTTTAGGAACACTTAGGACAAGGCCTTCTATTTCAAAACTGAATCTTTTCATTGAATTGAAGGCATGATCGAACCTTGTTGGGCCGCAGCTAGAGCCTCATTTTCTGATGCATATTTGCTTTGTTGTTATTTCTTTCTATATTATCCGGTATCGACACATCTTCCTACATTTGAGGTCGTCGTGGGATATCCTCTGAGACTTTGAGACCATGGCGAGCTCTTGGCGAAGTTACTTTCACATGATACACAAAAAAAAGGTAATTTCTTCATTCGCTGTATCTGCATATTCTTGTCTATCATGGCTGCGAAAATGGTATTCTTTCCTGAGCATTTTATTTGTCATATCCGTCATTTGCATCCCCTGCGTGGGACCACCATGGCCATCGATCTAAACCTATTTACATTTTCTTTTCATTTTCGAAACAAAATCTAGCTTTTTGAGCCGTAGATGTAGTTGTATATTTGAATATTGTTTGTTGATATGGAACCTAATACAGGTTCAAAACCTTTGGCCATGAAATTCTATATGTGATCTTACGTTCTGAGTACTCGTAGCTTGAATAAATCTTGAAATCATTACTTCTATTTGCATATGATCTTAAAAACTTAATTCCTTCTGTACCTGCAATTATAGCTTGTAAACCCCATATGGGTTATGAACAGTTGATAAACATGAGGCCTTCCCTCACATAGGTCGCGAGCCCTATGTAGACTTTCTGAGTATTTCTCTCTGTCCTAGAAGACTCCAATGCTGATTTACATTTGTCAGTGGCTGACATCATAGATCCTTTTGGTAAAGATGAAAACATTTACCATGCTCTGTATCTGATGTCTTGTATTGTTCTAGCACTAAAAATGCATCAAAAGATTGCTTGTTTTCCTTAAATAAGTGGTAAGTACTCACCTCTTCACTTCAAATTCCCTTTGGGGTTTCACCATAGTGTTGACATCTTATTTTTCCTTTATTAGCATTAATTCCTACATTGTTTGGCTTCTCTAGATCTTTCATGAGAGTTATGTATCACTGTCATGAATATCTTCACTGTGGTTTAGACCTTGTGATTGCTTCCTCACTATCCTTGGTCTTTATGGGCATACTTGATGTGATGAGTAAATTTTATAGTTGTGTTTTGTCAGCATACCACGCCTTTAAAATATACTACTTCTCATAATATTGATCACTATTTCTTATATTTAGCTGACTGTGAAGATCCTTGTATATACTTGTAGCTCTTTTACTTTTCTCTAAAGGAAAACAATGCTCTCTCTATAAAAAAGATGTTCCTCTCTGGTATGACTGATCTATACAACTATATCATTGTTTGTTTACTACAACAAAATGTCTTGGCCTGTTCTGATTATGATGGCTAATAACACTCTTGATGACAGCCACATGAAATGAGAACAAGATATCAAAATGGGTATAAGAGCTGCATTTCTTCATTTTATGGATTGGTGACTATTATCGTAGTCACTTATTGACAGTAATGAATTCATTGTCATTTCTTTCTTAGCATTGGAGAAGTAATATGTATGTCTTTGCATTTTTATGACAATCATCCCTGATCAATTGACTATTCCTTGCTATATCGCTCCCAACTGTCATCTTTACAATTACTATTGACAGTCTTAGCCTGAAATGACTGCTCTTTTCAAAGTGGCTCCTTGCTATTTCATGTATTGCTCCTGTAGTATGATACTTCTATTTTTTATTTGTATGATGGTAGCAACAATGCTAGGTTGGCATTTGGTGAAAGAGTTCAAATAGCTTCATGACTGTTTGATGCTTGTCCTGCTCACTATTTGTACATGCTTGCCCTTGACTTACAGATATAGGGATGTTCTTTTGATTATCACTTGTCACTTGATCATACACATATTTGTTCGTGGGTACTTGTATGCTACTTCCTGTGTACTGGTGTCTTCTAATTTTGACAATGGTTCTTAATCACACAAAACAGCTATTTCATGACTTTACTATAACAAAATCATGCATAAATACGACATTATATCAGCAAGTAGAGGCATGATAGTCCTGTTGTTGAAAAGTACCCTTTATTACATCAAATGTATTTGCCTTTAGATCATATTGAATGGTGAGACTCTATTCATTTCACTTGAACTATTTTGCCAATATCATGATTAAAAATAATCAGTATATGACATTGTGACTTTGATATTTTAGTTTTGTACCTCATTGGTATCCATATGAAAAAACTCACTATTCATTGATGATTATCACTTTGGTACTTTTTGGACTAGTAGTCATAGGTGAATATTGAGCCTAAAGCCCAATAGGCTAAGTTGATGTATGGAATCTTTTACTTTATCATGCTCCTCTTTGCACAGTTCAAATGAATATTCTGATCTTATTCCCCTTAAAAGTCAGGGGCAACATGTTGAGCTCTACCCTTTTGGGAGCCCATTTTGCGCCACATGCTGATATGTCTTCAAAATAGCAACACGACTTATCCTATACTTGCACATGAAACAAATAGATTAGAATAAACACTGAAATTCCATGATCGTTTCTTTCTTAGTTCCTTCTGCATATGGATGATGATAGTTTGATCAATGCACTATAATCAAAGTATTATGCCTCTGCTGATGGATATAGGATTTTCATAACCAAAGCTTCTAATGGGACCTTTCCCACATTTTTTGCAGGTTCATGTCAAGATTAGGAGCAGGACAGGAGGCAACTTTGAAGCTCGACAACCCCTAAGGCAATGATGGCTGTGTCTTTGCTTTTCTATTCATTAGATGCATAGTATTTTCTTTATATTTGCATATGCTCAACTATCACCGATGACTTGTGTGGGATAAGCCATTATTTCTTTCAATGCAATGTTTATCCTTTTATGTACTTTAATTTGTAAACAAATAATCATTGTAGTGATTGAAATACTTATCTAAATGTTTTGCAATATTTGAATGATGAACTGAATCTTCCTTCTATCAAACAAATGAACTGCAAACCGTATACCCCTTTTGAAACACATTGTCCTAAACAATTGAACCCTTCATATTTATGCAAGGCAGAAATGAACTAAAGTCTTTCACCTTAAAAATGAACAACGTACCAGCTCTGCCAATTTTGAACAGTAGTGAAAAAATGTTGAACATTAACATCCACGTTATGAAAACATAGTAAAAACAAGAATTTACCATAGAGTAATTCAATAAGGTAAAAATGAGAGAGATTTTTTTCTTTTATTTAACATATAATCATGTAACAACAATATGCAAGATTCTCTTACATAATACAATATTTCATATTGTCTTTCTGATTTACAATATTTGCAAAAGTAAATCAATTACATAAACAAATTTGGAATAATTATTACTTCTGAATATCTGACATCTTTATCACAAGCCCTGGCATGTTTTCTGCTGCAGAGAGAGAGAGAGTATCTTCCCAATGATTTACCTCCATCCACAGACCGACGGTCTCCCACACATCTTCCACATAGGAAGTGGCCCTACCCTTCACGAGGAATATAGACCAAAGGTGACCAATGGTAATTTGCCTTCCCGAGTACATAGTGTTGTATCCTACACAACTCTATCAAGCATACAACCCTAGATACCCTCTAGCTAAGTATGATTTCTGATAGGTTGTGCAATCCAGATACAGTGAACTGATGAGGTGTGCAGAAAATAAATGCATTACTTTGGCCAAAGTTTCAATATCAATAACATTCGTAATGAACATGGTCGATGTGTTCACCCACCCCTACTCGACTTGGATACTGTCATATTCTCACAGTTTATCCTCACCAACTATGTTTACGTAGATAGTTTTATCATCTTCCCTGACAATAGTTTACTCAAGTTAGATAAGTCCATATGACATAACTAATCATATGATTTCATATTCGACTCTAGGGTTTTCATTACAACCTTGAATAGTCCGACATATCAAAATAACCATATCTTATAACTTACAAGACTAAAGTTTATAATTGACCCTTGGTTTAACTCAATCAAGTTTAAGATTAATATAGTTTCTAGAATAGATATCTCCTCCTACAAAAAGGAGTACGAGAACCTTCTACTTTCCTTAATGTGATATCTTTGATAATCACAATATATACTCATATATATTTCCATAGGTCATTTTCTAGTTAGACTTAGTCTACCCCATCGTAATGGTTTTCAAAGAATGTTATAAACAAGAATGATAAAATAGATAACAAGGATTCTCCTATAGACCTTATTTCTACTACCAAAATATTACTAATTTTCTATCACTCGACGGGTTATACAATAGTTTCCAAAGGTTACTAAGAATCTAAGTCTCTTATGGATAGAAATCATTTTGTCATAGACTAAACCAAGAATTGATTTAAAATAATAATATCACAGCTTAATGCTTAAGCCTTACCACTCATAGCTAATAAGTTTACCTATCAAGTTTCATTTGCACTAATTTCATCGAATGTCTATTGTATGATTAACTCATAATCATATCATCGACTTGCTACATGATGGAACTCATTCATTTAAGCGACTAGTTTACAAGGCACATAATATCTAAAATAGCCTTCTTTAGGTATGTGGTTGTAAAGGTCATTTAGTTCATCATACGATGGTTTAACATGTCTAATAGTTTAGAAACAAGAAGTATATGGTTGGCTCTGTGTGCTATGATATAGAATTTGATTACATCAGCAAGCATCGACCTTTCTAGGCTTAATTGATGCCATCAAATTCTTATAGATAATTTAATAGTTTACTATGGATGCTAATCAATGAATCATTACAACCAACTCAACTGGTTTGGGTGAATATGCATTGAATATTAAAGCCTAAATGGCATAAATGAATGTTTACAACCAGTCATAAAGTGAATAACACAGAGTATCATTTGATATTTCAATGCAATCATCTCACATGAAGTAAGAAAGATACCTGGTGGCAGCTTAGATTAAAATAGACTTATAGAGATAATAAACCCAATTGATGCCTACAGGAGACCGATGTTTTGATTTCCTCTCTAAACTGTTGTTTTCACCTTGCTCTTATTGCGATCTCTTCAAAGCATTACAACCGACTATCTCCTGAGCTCAAAGTCATTACTTCCTAATACATCACTCGATTTCTATTGTGCTATCAACTCTTAATGAGTCATTCCTTTATGGACTTCAATACGACTCTTGATGATTCATGCGATTAATATTCTTCCACTCTTTTCAGTTGGAAATATAATGAATACAAAGTGGTCCTCAAACTGATTTGGTTTCAATCGAATCCACATAATTTGCAAAGTCTTACACATGTTAAAGGAAGACACATAGCGTAGGGAGCTCATCGAATGGGGTGTTAATACCACAAACTCCTCTTTGGAAGAGGCTAGCATAACAATTAAAACACAGCTTGATCATTAATGATCGCTAAGTGATCTGATCCATCACTTGTTATAATGAAGGCATTCCTTCACATAAGCCTACAACTGCTCATAAGTGAGTAAGAATTAATAACAATTATGAGGTATTAACCTCAATCGATGCATATACATATTGGTTTATATAATTAAATATGGTTTATCATGACATCTATCCTATTTGATAGTTTATGTTTTGATCAATAAATAATAATAATAATTCAAAGGCTTATGGATAATGTGAATGGGTCGAGATTGTCTCCACTTCACAATCCTTCATTAAATCATGTCAAATTGTCTTGATGAGATTGTCATATGACCCTGAATGTTGAGAATAAAACTTTATATAACTCAAGGATATTAAATTAACAATTTTGCGACAATGACGATGTAATATTTAAGTTAATTGTAAATGGATACCATCCTACTCAGACAACATCATTTTCTTTACAAATGATAATGTCGACACACACACATGACTTGACTAGAAAGAATCAAAAGATATCGACTACATGTTGATTAGATTCATAAGTATACTGACAAAACATGACTTACCTCTATCGATACTGGTTCACATTTTCATTAAACACTCATACTCATTTTGGTAAATAATCACTCGTAACCCAAGCTCTATATCTCTCTCCTTGAAAGATACTCTCTCTCTCTCTTTTCTCTGAGAGTCATCTGAAACTTGTAATCCTATATAAGACTTGAAATCAATAGATTACAATCAGTGCACCATTATTCAAATAATAAACCAAATTCTCATAATGCAATTATTAAATCGATATAACATATTCATTTCCATAATTCCATAAATGACATTCAATAAAATCTATGTTTTTCCTTGATATTAATCTAAACATCAAAATAGATTTACTTATGTCCAAGTAAAAGTAAAAAGTATTAGCAATACAAAAATTGGGGATGTAACATATCCTTCCCCTAAAGATTCATCATCCTCGATGATATAAAGTATCAAAATGTAACTATAATGCAAGTTCATTACTTTTCAACTGGTAACATTATTAAATAAATGAAGAAACTTCTAATAAAATTCATGGCAATCCTCCCATGTAGCATTTTCCTTAGCATACTGGTCCCATTGGACCTTGCACTGTAAGACCTCTCTGTTATGCAAGCAGAGCTTGTGAATTTCTAACACTTTGAGTGGCTCGATCATGACCACCCCTGGGTCTTGCATCTGTAAAGAATTCCAATTTAAAATATGATTATCACCTGCAATATATTTCTTTAAATAAGAAACATGAAAAACATTGTGCATTCTAGACAAGGCTGGTGGTAGAGCAATTCTGTAAAAAACTAGAATGACCACTTCAAGTACTTCAAAGGGTCCCACGTATTGAGGAGCTAGTTTAGAATGCTTCCCAAACTTAATAGAACTTTTATGAGGTTTGACTCTCAAGAGAACTTTCTCTCCAATAGAGAATTGTCTCAGTACACGCTTGGCATCCTCATAACTCTTTTGTCTATCACTGGCTTCTTCCAATCTTTTTCTGATCAGCTTAACTTTTTCTTCCATTTCACCTAGCATTTTTGGTCTGATGCTAATCCTATCCTCTAGCTTATTCTAGCTTATAGGAGTTCAACATATTCTTCCATACAATGCTTCAAATGGCGCCATCTTAATAGCGGAATGATAGGAATTGTTGTAAGCAAATTCCACAAGTGGTAAATATTCCTCCCACTCATATTGCTGATCCATGTAATACATTCGCAACAAATCTTCCAAAACCTAGTTAACTCTCTCATTTTGCCCACGGTTTCAGGATGATAAGTTGTACTCACATTGAGTTTAGTCCCTAGTGCAGAGAACAAAGTTTGCCAAAACCTTAATATTATTCGCGCATCTCTATCTGAGATAATATTTTTAGGGAAACCATGCAATCTAAACACCTCTTGTACAAATTTGTGAGCTAACACTAGTCCTCCATCAATCAAATTCCCTGGTATGAAATGTGCTACCTGTTGTGATGTTCACAACATGCCCCATTTTACTTCTTAGCAAAAGGAGGACCCCTGCTGTGGCTGTAGCTTTTTGCTTGGGTGTGGGTCTTCTTGGTGGTAAAAGGGATAAAGGAGGTAAGTGTTACAAACCTTGTTGAAAATTAAAAAAATAGCATTAAGTACCAGAGCAGAATAGGGGTGAATTCCTTATCAAAAATGAGTAAGGATTGCTTTTTGAACCATTTTAAAATTCCCAATATTCTACAAGATATGTGTGTTAGCTGCCGTTACACCAAAAGATTGACCTATTAATGCCCGATACAACCACTTGACTTAACAAGCACGGGAGGCAGTTAAACCCTTTTCACAAACCACCGTAGCACAGTGCTAAACAAGGAGACCAAGGGTCACACCTTGCAACAATCCCCCCCAGCACAAGCACGGGATTTGAACCCGTGACCTCAGCTCTGATACCAATTGTTGGATTCAGGACAAACAACTGAGAGGGGGGTGAATCAGTTGTCCAAAACTTGCTTCTAATTCAAACACTTAAATCCTCTTTGTTATTTAATAACATATCATTTAAACTCTCATGAAAACATAAAGTATAAACACCAAAGCAGATACACATCAACACATGAGACACCAAGATTTTGACGTGGAAAACCTGGTCAAGGGAAAAACCATGGGGTGATTAACCCAAGGATTATTCTTCTTTAGAAGAATAAGAAAAATAGATGGCACATGCCAATTAGGGCTCACTGCCCAAGCACACTGCTCACAAGAGGCACATTGCCTACAAGAGACACACTGTCTACAAAGTAACAAGTATCACAAACTTGAACTAGAGATTGACATCTTTACCATGCCTGGATCAGTTCCATTTAAGCCCAAAAACTCCTGCTCTACTTTTCGCTCTTCTTCTTCTCTATGCCACACTCATCACCGCAAGACACACTTCAAAATGAATTCACAATCTCTTATTTATACAAGGCATCGACTTAGGAATAATCATCTAAGTTGGCAAACACCTACAAGATCATCCGCGAGACATGTAATACATCCGGTCGGCCAGTCTCAAGAAGAACACCAATATCCATGGTTATTCTTCAAATGCAAACTCTAAGTTTAATGTGGACCACCAACATTAACTGGACATGATCCAACGATCATCATAACCTTTCATGAATCACCAAACACATCCGCACTTCATCATCCTACTGGAATTCTTCTCTCCTTCATCCGGAGTTACAAGAACATAGTTTGTCATCACTGTCATAAATGAATAGGCACTTCCAGACCTTCAACCCACAAACTAATCTAGTTGATACTTCACAGGGACATCCTCAACACTTCCTTAGATCCATAGAATGGGATAATTAAATACCGGATCTCACCGGACCTTTCTGTGGCCCTCTGTTACCTCTGAACACCTACTGGAACTGGTTCTACTTGAGCAACCATAACTTCTTCAGATCTTCATGCGGACCTCTGAAATCTTGACTGGAGCATCTCAAGACTTATATCTACAAACCCTTTAAACTGCATCCTCTGATCCTCAATATATTGAGGACTTTTACCTACTTGTCATCACTGTTCTTAACTGTTCCTGATTGAGACTTATTTTCTCAAAATCCTTAGCACACAGCTCATCTAATCCTTCTCATTAATGCAACATGAGTATGTTGACATCAATGACAACACCAGTTATCCTCATACTTGCAACAATCTCCCCCTTTGTCATTGATGGCAACATATGATGTGAAAAACTATCAAGACAAGAACTTCTCCTTTCTGTCACAGCTCCCCCTATCAGCAACAACCCTTCACATGTCTTCTTTTCCTTTACTGCTCCCCCTTTGATCATCAACCACTTGTTTTTCACATGTCATCTCTCCCCCTTTGACATCAATGGCAAAGGACTCATACTTGCAATTCTAACACATTAGAATCATATCAGCTGCTCCCCATCATTAATCTAGATCACAAGATATGATTGTGATATCCACTAGACTAATGCACATCAGTGCATCCTAGTTCATCACCGGAGGGGCAATAACCCCTAACTTCTCCCTGAGATACTCAAAAGAGTCCTTGGGAAGAGGTTTAGTAAAAATATCTGCAAGCTGATCCTTGGAGGGCACATACTCCAATCTGACTTCACCCTTGTTCACTTGCTCTCTCAAAAAGTGAAACTTGATAGATATATGCTTAGTCTTAGAATGCAACACCGGATTCTTAGAAATATTTATTGCACTTGAATTATCACAGAAAATTGTGATAGGCTCCTCATATTCTACTTGAATATCTCTTAGCATTTGCTTCATCCACAAAAGTTGAGTGCAACTTCCTGCTCCTGCAATGTATTCTGCTTCAGTTGTAGATAGGGATATTGCCTCTTGTTTCTTGCTCAGCCAAGAAACCAATCTTTTTTCCAAAAAGAATGCTCATCCACTTGTACTCTTCCTATCATCCACATCTCTTGCCCAATCTGCATCTGTATATGCATGAAGAGAAAAATTATGATCTCTAGGATACCATAGACCATACTCAACTATTCCTTTTAAGTATCTAAAAATTCTTTTGATTGCCATGACATGAGATTCTTTGGGATTAGTCTGGAATCTCTCCACAAGACCAACAACCTACATTATATCTGGTCTAGTTTGAGTGAGATACAATAATCCTCCAATCATTGATCTATACTTTGTCTGATTTGTCTTAGGAGAGTCATCATCTTTGCTCAACTTACATCCGGTTGCCATGGGAGTGTTCATTGGCTTTGAATCTTCCATTCCAAATTTCCTCAATAATTCTTTCACATATTTGTTCTGAGAGATAAAGATTCCTTTCTTTGTCTGAGTAATTTGCAGACCCAAGAAGAAATTCATTTCACCGAGCATTGACATTTCAAACTCACTTTTCATTTGATTTGCAAAGGTTTTACACATACTGTCTCTTCCTCTAAAGATGATATCATCAACAAATACTTTAACAATCAAGATGTTTTCATGACCAATTTTGAAATATAGGTTACTATCAGCAGTACCTTTGTTGAAACCAATCTTCAAAAGATGTTTGTCTAGCCTTTCATACCATGCTCTTGGGGCTTGCTTTAGACTATACAGTGCCTTCTTTAATTTGCAGACCATATCACCATGCTCAGATAACTAAAATCCATCTGGTTGTTCAATGTACACTTCTTCTTCTAAGTCACCATTCAGGAAACCAGATTTGACATCCATCTGATACACTTTAAAATCTTTGTAGGCAACAAATGCAAGAAATAGTTTGACTGCTTCAATTCTTGCCGCTGGAGCAAAGGTTTCCTCAAAATCAATCCCTTCTATTTGAGAGTAGCCTTTGCAGACTAATCTGGCTTTATTTCTGATTACTTCACCAACTTCATTTAGTTTGTTCCGGAAGACCCATTTGGTTCCAATCACATTCTTATTTCTAGATCTAGAAACAAGATCCCAAGTGTGATTTTTCTCAATTTGCATCAACTCTTCCTCCATTGCTTTGGTCCAATTTTCATCATTGCAGGCTTCATTTATTGTCTTTGGTTTAATCTTTGAAATCAAACAACATTCATCTGAATTTTGAGCAATTTTCCTTCTAGTTTGCACACCTTTGCTTTTGTCACCTATGATCTGATCTTCAGAGTGGTTCCGTCTTACATACCTTAGAACTTTGGGAGTTGCTTGCACTTCTGCTTCTTGATCAGGCTCATACAGACCTATCTCTTCTTCCTGATTTACCGGATCAGTCTGAATCTGACTTTTAGGAGAGGATTGAGTTCCTTGAACCAGAACACCATTCTAATCATCTTCATCATACTCATAAAACCTTGAGGGTTTCTCTATTCCCTCATCAACCTTCACATTTGTACTTTCTATCATCTTTCTTAGTCTCTTGTTATAACACCGGTATGGTTTTCTTTGAGTAGAGTAACCCAAGAATATTCCCTCATCACTTCTAGCATCAAACTTGCCTAAGTCTTCATCTCTTTTGATGTAACACTTGCTACCAAAGACTATGAAATATCTTACAGTGGGAGTAATGCCAAACTAGAGTTCATAAGGGGTCTTATCGATACTACTTTTGATTTGAACTCGATTAAGAGTATAGACTACAGTGCTGACAACTTCTCTCCAATAGATCTGAGGAACATTTGCTTCCATCATCATAGTCCTAGATGCTTCCTGGATGGTCTGGTTCTTCCTCTCCACTACTCCATTCTACCGTGGAGTCCTCGGAGCAGACAACTGTCTCTTAATTCCATGTTTCTCACAGAATTCTATGAACTCACCGGATGTGAATTCTCCACCTCTATTAGACCTCAGACATTTCAACTTTATTCCTATTTCATTCTCTACCATGGCCTTGAATATTTTGAATTTCTCAAGAGCTTCTGATTTCTCCTTTAGAAAGGTTACCCACATCATCCGGGAATAGTCATCTATTAGCAGCATGAAGTATCTATCACCTTGAAAACTTCTGGTTCTTGCCGGACCACAAAGATCAGTGTGAACTAAGTCCAATAGTCCGGTAGAGGACAGTTCCTTGCTTTTGAATGTGACTCTGCTCATTTTACCCAATTGACATTCCTTGCATAAGCTGTTAGTAGGTTTCACAAATTTTGGAAGATCTCTTATGGCCTGAGTATTGCTTATCTTGATGATATTATCAAAATTCACATGACACATCCTTCTATGCCATAACCAACTCTGATCAATTTGAACAAATAAGTAGCTTTTACCAGTACCAACCAAGTGGAAGATATTACCTTTAGTTTGAGTACTGGATGCAATCTCTGTTCTGGATCTTTCAAAGATTTTGCATTTTCCATCCTTGAATCAGAGATCATAGCCTTTGTCCACCAACTGTCCAACACTAAGAAGATTGTGCTTCAAACCTTCAACATACAGTACATTACCAGTTTTATTTCTTCCATTAAAAGAAATAGTTCCTCTTCCTCTGATTCTACTAGCAGAATTATCACCAAACTTCACCACTCCTCCTTCATACCTTTCCAAATCTATGAACTTATTCTTGTCACCTGTCATGTGGTGAGGGCAACCACTGTCAATGACCCAATCATTCTTTTCTTCAACTTGGGCAGCCAGAGCTCTTTCTACAACTTTTTGATTGATAGATATAAAGGATATTGGTTCTTCTTCCTTGATGGCAATAAACACCCATTCACTTCCAGATTTGTTTCTTGTCTCTGATTCATCATTTGTTACTCCTTCATTATCATCTTCTTCATGAACATAGTAACAATTCTTTTGGAACCTTGATCTATTAGGATTTGGCTTTGAAAATCTTTCTGGACATTTTGAGGCAAAATGACCAATCTTATTGCAATTAAAACACTTAAAAGGTAATTTTCCCTCATACTTACTGGATCCTCTTGGTTGTCTCTTTGCAATGAGGGCTTCAAGTTGAGCAGTTTCTACTTCTTCTTCTTCCAGGTCTTTTCTTTCTTTTCCATACCATGACAAATTCCTTGATGAGTTCTCTCCCAGATCAAATCCTTGTTTACCTTTCACAGAGGCACTGGCTTTGAATGCAGATTCAGTTTTGGGGGGATAATCTCCAAATTTGGTCATTTCAAAAGCAGCTAGTTTGCCAGCCAATTGGTCTCTTGTGACAATTGTATGGGCTCTGAATTCATCAATGGTAGCAACCTTGATTTTGTAAGAGGCAGGAAGGGATTTGAGAATCTTACCAACAATCTCATTTTCATCCAGGACTCCACCAGAATTTCTAATTCTACAAACCAGCTCATTCACCCTTGGCATAAAAGTGGTAATATTTTCATCATCTCTCATCTTCAGTCTTTCAAATTTCCCTTTTAGACTCTGCAACCTTGCACACTTAACATACTCATCTCCTTCATGCAGAAGTTCCAGTTTAATCTAGATCTCATAGGTAGTTGGTAGGTCAATAACATTTGAGAGCTCTGAGTCAGTTAATGCACTTAGAAGAGCCTCTTTGGTCCGCAGGTTTTTTTCAGCATCTGTGGTTTCATTTAGAGTTGTCAGACCACCCTGTGGAGGTGCATATGCTTTTGTGACCATGGACCAGTATGCCTTTCCCAAACACTGCAAGTGACATTTCATGCGACCTTTCCAAAGAGAGAAGTTGGTTCCATCAAACTTCAGACTATCCTTCTTGTATGATGACATCCTAGATCTCCTCAAGCAGTTAAGCTCCTTTTAGAGGAACTTGGCTCTGATACCAATTGTTGGCTACCATTGCACCAAAAGATCGACCTATTAATGCCCGATACAACCACTTGACTTAACAAGCATGGGAGGTGGTTAAGCCCTTGTCACAAATCACCGCAACGCAGCACTAAACAAGGAGACCAAGGGTCACACCTTGCAACAATGTGTGTTTTTCGTATATACAAAGTCGTTTGTATGTCAAGTCATTGTATGAGTCGCATAAAAGAGTTATCAGGTTTATTATATCATTATAATTGTATGCATTTTGCGAACGCTTCATCCTTACATATAAGTCAGACCTGAAAGAATTAAGAGGTGAAATGGGAAATCAATTAAATCCGTTAGATGTATCTTAAGTTTGTATGTTTGGTAAGAGGAAACATACAAGGCGATATACAACATGATATACACATCATGGACACGAAAGGAGTATTCAAATTGGTTTTATCGAGGTAAGTTTAGTGCTTTGTATGTTGTATGCTTTGGATACATACATTCTGATATACATACAACACAGAACTCAGGGAAATTTAAAATTTGATATAAGTAATGCATTGTACCTCAACGCATATGGAAAAGGTGCATTTCACTTTATATGCATATTGGATCTGAAAAGTTATGAAATATGGTTTATAAAATGGGAGGTCCGAAAAGGGAAGATACAAATGAGTTTGTATCTATCGGGCCTTGTATCTAAGAGATTGATACAAGTATGGTTGTAGCGTGGAATACAAGTGAAAAGTAAAGTGGGTCCTACCGCTTGCATATCAGGCTTGTATACTAACAATGTATATCTTAGATATACAAATCGATGTACAATAAAAGATGCAAATAGGAGATACAAGCCGGATGCGAAAAGGAAGTTCAATACAGAAAAGTCTTTGTATGTTTGGAGTGCTTGTATGTTTATGATATACATATTAGAGATACAAAGGAATAAAATGCATCGCGGAGGATAAAAAGTAAAAGGAGGTTTGTATATGCGTTTGTATCTAATGAGACATGCAAAGAGCAATATACAAATCGGGTGATACAAGTACGGATAAAAGAGAAAAAGGAAATAGCCTTAGTTCGTTTCTTGCATATATGTGTTTGTATGTTAAAAGATACAAGGAAACATACAAAAGAACATACAAGGAAAATGCTATGTATGTAGAAATGAAATAACGGATAAAAAAGTTTAAAACTTAAACACTGAAATAGAAAGCCAAAGCTTTAGGTGCATTAACTACTATAATTAATGCCGAGCTAACACCCAAAAAGAGTAAAATTCATAGGGACTTAGGGTAAAATTAACATTATTTGCTTTCAAATTTGCATTGCTAAGAATTAAAAAACTGTAGAAAAGAGAATTGTTGCAGCAAATTGAACAAAATTCATTAAGGTGATGGAATTATAGCAGCTGGACGGAAGGCAAAACAATAAAGTAAGTCAATGAAAGAAAGTGAGTGGTCAAGAAATACAGGTATTTACCTCGAAACTCCATTACATTTCAAATGGTAAAAATGCATGTAAATTTTAGTAAATTTAGTATAAAACATAGGCATTTGTTAAACCAATGTTTTAACTGTTAATTAGCTGGGTAGAGCTTAACAAATGCAAAGTCAAAACAAAAAGGACAAACTGGGTTAGGGTAAAATGGTAAAAAATAGAAATTCATAGTAAAACCCTAGATAGGAAAGTAAAACAAAAGGTTAAAAGATGCATTTTCTACAGGATGGCCCCGAAGCAGAAAAAGGTATATACAGGGGGTGAGGTGAAAAAGGAGAGGAAACTGGATAAAGAGATAGAGAAAGAAGAGTTGCCAATACACAAAGGATATCTAACATTAGTTAGTTATAGTGGAGTGGGAACAGATACAAACATTGGAAATTATGATGCAAATGATGTTTTACAAAAGATCACAGCTGCAGATGCTACACTAGTTATGAAGTGTATATGGGAGAGCGGGTTGTATAGAGTTATAGGTTTTCTGTTGGCTATGGAGGCCAGGGATTTATGTTTGGATTCTTTAACTCTATATGAATTAAAAACTAGGAAAATAATGTTTTATGATAGGCTAATTACAGATTTATCCACAGAGGGTATTGCAAGGACATTCGGTCTAGAAATTAATGAGAAAATGCTAGACATTGATATAGATCATTATAATGAAGATTATCAAATCAATGAGAGCGATTGCAGAGAGAACATATTTTACAATTGGTACAGCTCATAAAACAAACCCAGGGCTGTAGCCAGAGTGCACAAAAATCTGCTGAGAATATGCTTCAAAGAGGAAATACATCTGATGATTACAATGTTGAGTAGATTGATAGGATTGAGAGAGGGCACTAAATGTAAGCCCTAGATGTTTACTATTATTGAGTTCATAAGAAAAGAAGAAAAGGAACAAGGACAGATTCACTGGGCCAAGACCATAAGCACAACTATATGGAAACAAACCATGCTGAGGAAGCAAAAGCTGCTGCCTTTTTATTTGTCTTCATATGTATTGTATTCATGTTCAGCAAAAGTGAGACCATTCATACATGGAATAGACAGGGTTGGGACCTTAGGCATTGGTCCAGGAAAGAAATTGGTATATGAGCATTACCCTGATCTACAAGAGGAGAATGCATTGAAGAAGTATGCTTTGGTTAATGATGTGTTCTATACTTACATGGTGAGAATTCTAAGGGAAGAACCTGATAAAAATTGTCTAAGAATGTAGAAGATGCAAGTGGGTTACATAGTTCATGGTATATTCAATTTCCACATTTTACTTGTATCAGAACTGAAGGATTTGAAGGAAATCCTTTCATGTTACCCTGGTATCCTTTTGACAAATTGATTGTGTTAGAGTTTTCAAGGCAAAATCTAAATGCCTTTAGAATATACAAGAAGAAGTTCAGTAGAGGAAACCTTAAGCTACCTTGGGCTATAGGTATAAATTCATGCTACAGTGAGGAAGTGGCTAGTTATTCAGAGCAGGGGCTGAGATATTATGGATTTGAAGAATTTGATTTAGCTAGAAAGTTTGACCCCTTCCATAGGATTCAGAATACAGTTGATAAAAAGAATAAGCATCAGATACATATTGAAGATTTTTTTGTCTAATTGCAAAAATGATAAGGAGGTAAGGAAGAGAGCCCATAAAAGATTAACCATTGAGCAAATGAAAACTATGGGAGATATCTATGTTCCTCCAGAGGTTCAGGAGGATGATAAATTGCTGCATCATAGTTATGCAGAGGCCAGGCTTGCTCCTATTACAGAGCCTGATTCGTCACAGCCTTGGAACAAATCTCTGGACATATTGTCCAAACTAGTTATATTATTTTTAAAGACATGGTTAAAAGACAAGATTGAAGAGCTCAAAGCTGAGGGGAAGGAAATCACATATCCTAAGAAAGGGAGGAAGAGAATAAGAGAACCTAGTGATGATCCCCATTGTTTTTATGAGAAGAACAGGAAGATTGTAGAGGGTAAGATTGTAGAAAAGATAAGAATGCTACTCTGATGGATCCCTATGCATTGGGAATAATAGTAGCAGTATCATCTGATACATTTATAGATGCAAAATCATTGAGTCATGAGATTAGTGCAGAGGAAGCACAGACTTCCAAAGAAAGAGCAGTAAAACAAGTTAGAAGAGAAATACCAATAAGTATATCCAAAGGAGAAACTTCTAAAACAAGTGAAGTCATTGAAGCACAACAGGTAGGTGTGAAGTTGAGTAATATACCTAGTGCTTCCACTACAACAAGGAAGAGACAGACATATGTCCAAGTAAAGACAGAGTTAGCTAGGGAAATCCTGCAAGAGTCACAAGCACATGAAGCCAAACAAACCACTAAGACTGTCAATATTGAGAGTGAGAGCAGTGAAGGTGAGGAAGGGAGAATGTATGTAGGAAAAGAAATTGAAATAGAAGAAGAATCTAGTGAATTCTTAAGTGAGGATGAAGAGATAAACACTCTAGAGCATGAAAAAGAAAAGGTATAAGAAGAATCAATGACACTAGATCCATTTGGTACATTAGTGCCACCTAAAATCATCAAAGATTTGCAAGAAGAGGCACATAAAATTGAAGAGGCTGAAAAAGAAAGTACACCTGAGGAAACAATCATAGAAAAACCTGCTCAAGCAAAAGATGAAACAGAAGCTGACACTTCCAGAGTAGATGTCTTAAATATGCTTAATATGTATGATGAGCAAAGTGAAGAAGAGAAAAACACAAAAACTAGACAAGAAGAGGAAAAAGAAGCAAAAGAGCAAGATATAGTGGTAGGATCCTCTGCACCTACATAACAAATTAACATGTCTGAAAAGGAACAAAAAGAAACTGAAGATACAAAGGGTACAACCAATACAAAAGACATAATCAAGAGGCTTGAAGATGAAGTAAAGCTAGAAAAGATTGATGAAATTAAAGTGGAAGAACAAACAAAGGATATAAACATGCCAAATGTAGAGAAAACACATACAAAAGAGGACCAAGAAAAAGAGCCATCAGAAGGAGAAGGTTCTAAAGAAGAAGCTAAGGATGGAGGGGACACAGAAATAGAAGAAGAAAATGAGGGTGAGTCCAAACAACAGGATAATCCCATGATAGAAGAAGAAGCACCTCAACAGCAACCTCCACCTCAATAGAAACAACAACAAGAACAACAACAACAGCAACAAGAATAGGGGGAAACAAAAAAACGTTAGGAGGTAATAAATGAAGAAAAGGTTGCAGTAGAAACAAAAGAGATTCCTACTTGGTTAGGAGCAGAAATAAGAAAGGAAAAGAAAGAGGTACAATTGGTGCCAATTGATATTAAAAGTTTATTAGGTAATACAATACCAGGAAAAGAAAAGAGAAAGGCTAGAATAATGTCAGCTATCCAAAGAGGTCGAGATGGATCTAGGATGCTGAACCTGGCCATACCTCAGAAGGAGAAGACTAAGGGTGAAATTGTTGCAAGTATGAGCCTAACCAGTGTTGTCATTGATGTCAACATACTCCTGTTGCATTGATGATAAGGATTGGATGAGCTGTGTGCTAAGGATATTGAGAAAATTAGTCCTAATTAGAAATAGAGAAGAACAATAAAGATAGTGAGGTAAAGATCCTAGTTAAGATGAAGATCAGAGGGTACGCTTCAAAGGGTTTGTATAAATGTGTCTTAATATGTTTTAGTAAAGATCTCAGAGGTATGCATGAAGATCTAAAGAAGTTGTGGCCACTTAAGTAAAACCAGTTCTGGCAGATGTTCAGAGGTATCAAAGTGATATAGATAGGTCTAGTGAGATCAGGAAATGCAATATCCTATTCTACAGATTTGATGGAGTGTTTAGGAAGTCAATGTGAAGTGACAACTCAATTGGTTCATGGTCTGGAGGTCCGCAAGCATCTATTCCAATATGACAGTGATGACAAACTGTGTTCTTGAGGTACCAGATGAAGGAGAGAATGATTTCAATAAGCAGAAGTAGTGTAGATGTTCTTGATGTCTCAGGCAAGCTTGTGGAGGTCTTTGGATTGTATCTAGTTTGTGTTGATGGTCTGCATTGAAGATTGAGCTTGCAATTAAATATTTACTTTTGGATGATGATGTTCTTCTTTGGTCTGGCTGACCGGATGAGTTACACATCCTGCGGATGATTTGGAAGGTGTCCTGTGAAGAATAACGTGTTCTGAAAGAAAGATTGAAGTCTTAGATCTATGTAGCCGACAACGTGATGATCCACATGAAGTCTTTTTGTAATAAGTCATGTTGTATTTATGTACTTGCTCTGTAATGTATGCTGAATTGGATGATAATTCCTAAGTTGATATCTTGTATAAATAACGAGTTGTAAAGTCATTTCAAAGTGAGTCTAATGGAGAGAAGAGTGTGGTAGAGAGGCAGAAAGAGAAAAGTAGAGAAAAAGTATTGGGCTTAAATGGAACTAACTCAAGCATGGTGAAGATGTTATTCTTCAGTTTAAGTATGTAATACTTATTATTCTGTAGACAGTGTGTCTCTTGTAGGCAGTAGGCCTCTTGTGAGTAGTGTGCTCGGGCAATGAGCCCTAATTGGCATGTGCCATTTTGTTCTTCCTATTCTTCTAATAGAGAATACAATATTGGGTTAGTCACCCCGTGGTTTTTCCCTTAACCAGGTTTTCCACATCAAAAATCTTGGTGTCATATGTGTTGTTGTGTTTCTGCTCTTGAATTGTTGCATTACATTTCCATGATTGATTTATTATTATGTTGCTAAATTAAGAAGAGAATTTTAGTGATCAATTGAAGGAAAGTTTTGGACAACTGATTCACCCCCCTCCTCTCAGTTGTCTGTCTTTAATCTAACAATTGGTATCAGAGCCAAGTTCCTCTAAAAGAGCTTAACCGCTTGAGGAGATCCAGGATGTCATCCTACAAGAAGGATAGTCCGAGGTTTGATGGAACCAATTTCACTCTTTGGAAAAGTCACATGGAATTTCACTTACAATGTATGGGAATGTAGTATTGGATCATGGCTTCAATACTCCTCCATAGAATGGTCTGAGAACCATAGATGAAATCAGAGATGCTGAAAACAATCTGTAGACTAAGGAAGCTCTTCTAAGTGCCTTGTCTGATTTAGAGCTAACAAATGTTGTTGACCTACAAATTGTGTTTGAGATTTGGGAAAAATTGGAACTTCTGCATGAAGGAGACAAGTATGTTAAATGTGCCAAGCTACAAAGTCTGAAAGGAAAATTCAAAAATTTGAAGATGAGAGAAGATGAAAATATCACTACATTTATGCCAAGAGTAAATGAGCTTGTTTGTGGCATTAGATGTGCTGGTGGAGTCTTGGATGAAGATGAGATTATTGGCAAAGTTCTCAAATCTCTTCCTGATTCTTACAAATACAAGGTTGCTATTATTGAAGAATTAAAATATATTTCAGGTATCACAAGAGATCAATTGGTTGGTAAATTGGTTGCATTTGAATTGACTGAGTTTGAAGATACCCCCCCAAGACCAAATCTGCATTCAAAGCTAGTGCCTCTGTTAAAGGAAAACAAAAGTTTGATCTGGGAGAGAACTCCACAAAGAAACTATCATGGTATAAGAAAGAAAGAAAAGACCTAGAAGAAGATGAAGTAGAAGCTGCTCAACTTAAATCCCTTATTGTAAAAAGACTGCCAAGAGGATTCGGTAAGTATGAAGGGAAATTACCTTTGAAATGTTTTAACTGCAACAAGATTGGTCATTTTGCCTCAAGATGTTCGAAAAGATTTTAAAGGCCAAATCCTAACAGATCAAGGTTCCAGAAGAATTGTTACTATGTTCATGAAGATGATGATAATGAAGGAGTAACAGATGATGAATCAGAAATAGGAAACAAATCTGGAAGTGACTGGTTGGTACTGGTAAAAGTTGCTTATTTGTTTAAATTGATCAGAGTTGGTTGTGGCATAGAAGAATGTGTCGTGAATTTTGATAATATCATCAAGATAAGCAACACTCAATTTGTAAGAGGTCTTCCAAGATTGGTAAAACCTACCAATAGTTTGTGCAAAGAATGTCTGTTGGGCAAACAAAGTAGAGTCTCATTTAAAAGAAAGGAACAATCCTCTACCAAATTATTGGACTTAGTTCATACTGATCTATGTGGTCCGACAAGAATCAGGAGTGTGCAAAGTGATAGATACTTCATGTTATTAATTGATGACCATTCTCGGATGATGTGGGTAACTTTTCTGAAAGAGAAATCAAAAGATCTTAAGAAATTCAAATTATTCAAAGCTATGGTAGAGAATGAAACTGTATTAAAATTAAAATGTCTGAGGTTTGATAGAAGTGGAGAATTTACATCTGGTAAGTTCATAGAATTCTATGAGAAACATGGAATAAAAAGATAGTTGTCTGCTCCTAGGACTCCACAGCAAAATGGAGTAGTGGAGAGAAAGAACCGAACCATCCAGGAAGCATCTAGAACCATGATGATGGAAGCAAATGTCCCTCAGATCTATTGGAGAGAAGCTATAAGCACTACAGTCTATACTCTCAATTAAGTACAACTCAGAAGCAATATCGGTAAGACTCCCTATGAACTTTGGTTTGGCATTACTCCCACTGTGACGTATTTTAGAGTCTTTCATAGCAAATGTTACATTAAAAGAGATGAAGATCTAGAAAAATTTGATGCTAGAAGTGATGAAGGAATATTCTTGGGTTATTCTACTCAAAGCAAAGCATACCATTGTTATAACAAGAGATTAAGGAAGATTGTTGAAAGTACAAATGTGAAGGTTGATGAAGTTGTTGAAAAACCCTCAAGGTTTTATGAATATGATGAAGATGACCAAAATGATGTTTTTGCTTAAGAAGTCCAAGCTCCCTTTGAAATTCAAATTCAGATTGATCCGGTAATTCAAGAAGAAGAGTTAAGTTTAAATGAACCTGTTCAAGAATCAGAAGTGTAAGAAACTCCCAAAGTTCCCAGGTATGTAAGACCGAATCACTCTGAAGATTAGATCATAGGTGATAAAAGCAAAGGTGTACAAAAAAGAAGAAGGATTGCTCAAGATTCAGAAGAGTATTGTTTGATTTCAAAGATTGAACCTAAAATAGTGAATGAAGCTTGCAATGATGAAAAATGGACTAAAGCAATGGAGGAAGAGATGATGCAAATTGAGAAAAATTACACTTGGGATCTTGTTCCCAGACCTAAAAACAAGAATGTGATTGGAACCAAATGGGTCTTCTGGAATAAACTGAATGAAGATGGTGAAGTAGTCAGAAACAAAGCCAGATTGGTCTGCAAGGGTTACTCCCAAGTAGAAGGAGTTGATTTTGAAGAAACTTTTGCTCCGGTGGCAAGAATTAAAGCAGTCAGATTATTTCTTGCTTTTGCTACCTTCAAGGATTTCAAGGTATATCAAATGGATGTCAAGTTTGCCTTCCTAAATGGTGACTTGGAAGAAGAAATTTACATTAAGCAACCGGATGTATTTCAATTGTCTGATCATGGTGATATGGTCTACAAATTGAAGAAAGCAATGTATGGACTCAAGCAAGCCACAAGGGCTTGGTATGAAAGATTGGATAAGCATCTTTTGAAGATTGATTTCAACAAAGGTACTGCTGACAGTAATTTATATTTCAAAATTGATCATGAAAATATCTTGATTATTGAAGTGTTTGTTGATGATGTCATTTTTGGAGGAAGAGATAGTATGTGCAAAACCTTTGCAAATCAAATGAAAAGTGAATTTGAGATGTCCATGTTTGGGGAAATGAATTTCTTCTTGGGTTTGCAAATCACTCAAACAAATAAAGGAATCTTCATTTCTCAGACCAAAAATGTGAAAGAACTGTTGAAGAAATTTGGGATGGAAGACTCAAAACCAATGAATACTCCCATGGCAACCAGATGTAAATTGAGCAAAGATGATGACTCTCCTAAAGCTGATTAGAAAAAATACAAGTCAATGATTGGAGGACTATTGTATCTCACTCAAACTAGACCTGACATTATGAATGTTGTTGGTCTTGTTGCTAGATTCCAAGATGATCCTAGAGAATCTCATGTCATGGAAATCAAGAGGATTTTTAGATATCTAAAAGGAACAGTTGAGTATGGTTTGTGGTATCCTAGAGATCATGATTTCTCTCTTCATGCATATATAGATGCGGATTGGGCAGGAGATGTGGATGACCGAAAGAGCACCAGTGGTGGAGCATTCTTTTTAGGGAAGAGATTGGTTTCTTGGCTGAGCAAGAAACAAGAGGCAATATCTCTATCCACTACAGAAGCAGAATATATTGCAGCAGTAGGTAGTTGCACTCAAGTGTTGTGGATGAAGCAAATTCTACGGGACATTAGAGTGGAGTATAAGGAACATATCACAATCTTCTGTGATAATTCAAGTGCAATAAACATATTAAAGAATCCGGTGTTGTATTCAAAGACTAAGCACATATCCATCAAGTTTCACTTTTTGAGAGAGCAAGTGAACAAAGATGAAGTTAGATTGGAGTTTGTACCTTCCAAGGATCAGATTGCAGATATTTTTACTAAACCTCTACCTAAGGATTCTTTTGAGTATCTTAGGGAGAAGTTAGGGGTTATTGCCCCTCCAGTTTTGAATTAAGGTGAACTGATGTGCATTAGTTTGGTGGATATCATAGTCATATCTTGTGGTTCGGATTGATGTTTGGGAAGCTGCTACTTAGGGGGAGTAGCTAATAAGTTTTTGAAGTAATGCAAGTATGTGCCCTTTGCCATTGATGTCAAAGGGGGAGAGAAGACATGTGAAAAACAAGTGGTTGCTGATCAAAGGGGGAGCAGTAAAGGAAGAAAAGACATGTGAGTGGTTATTGTTGATAGGGGGAGTTGTGATAGCATGGAGAAGTTCTTTTTCTGATGGTTAAAACAGTTTTTCACATCATATGTTGCCATCAATGACAAAGGGGGAGATTGTTGCAAGTATGAACCTAACCAATGTTGTCATTGATGTCAACACTCTCGCTACATTGATGATAAGGATTGGATGCACTGTGTACTGAGGCTATTGAGAAAATTAGTCCTAATCAGAAATAGAAAAGAACAGTAAAGACAGTGAGGTAAAGATCCTAGTTAAGATGAAGATCAGAGGGTGCACTTCAAAGGGTTTGTATATATGCGTCTTAATATGTTTCAGTAAAGATCTCAAAGGTCCACATGAAGATCTAAAGAAGTTATGGCCACTTAAGGAAAACCAGTTCTGGCAGATGTTCAAAGGTATCAGAGTGATACAAATAGGTCCGGTGAGATCCAGAAATGCAATATCTTATTATGCAAATTTGATGGAGTGTTTAAGAAGTCAATGTGAAGTGACAACTCAATTGGTTCGTGGTCTGGAGGTCCGCAAGCACCTGTTCCAATATGACAGTGATGACAGACTGTGTTCTTGAGGTTCTGGATGAAGGAGAGAATGATTTCAGTAAGCAGAAGTAGTGTGGATGTTCTTGATGTCTCAGGAAAGCTTGTGGAGGTCTTTGGATTGTATCTAGTTTGTGTTGATGGTTCACATTGAAGATTGAGCTTGCAAATAAAGATTTACTTCCGAATGATAATGTTCTTCTTTGGTCTAGCCGACCGGATGAGTTACACATCCTGCAGATGATCTGGAAGGTGTCCTATGAAGAATAGCATGTTCCCAAAGAAACATTGAAGTCACAGATATATGTAGCCAACAGCGTGATGATCCACATGAAGTCTTTTTGTAATAAGTCATGTTGTATTTATGTACTTGCTCTGTAATGTATGCTGACTTGGATGATAATTCCTAAGTCAATGTCTTGTATAAATAAGGAGTTGTAAAGTCATTTCAAATTGAGTCTAATGGAGAGAAGAGTGTGGTAGATAGGTAGAAAGCGAAAAGGAGAGCAGAAGTATTGGGCTTAAATGGAACTGACTCAAGCATGGTGAAGATTCTATTCTTCAGCTCAAGTATGTAATACTTATTATTCTATAGACAGTGTGTCTCCTGTAGGTAGTGGGCCTCTTGTGAGCAGTGTGCTCGGGTAGTGAGCCCTGATTGGCATGTTCCATTTTATTCTTTCTATTCTTCTAATATAGAATACAATCTTGGGTTAGTCACCCCGTAGTTTTTCTCTTAATTGGGTTTTCCACGTCAAAAATCTTGGTGTCATATGTGTTGTGTTTCTGCTCTTGAATTGTTGCATTACATTTCCATGATTGATTTATTATTATGCTGCTAAATTAAGAAGAGAATTTAAGTGATCAATTAAAGGAAAGTTTTGGACAACTGATTCACCCCCCCTCTTAGTTGTCTGTCTTTAATCTAACAATAACCTTAGATGAGTATAAAATACTAAATTTTGACCTTGGGCATACTACATGGGAGTAGCACATCACTGAGTGGAAAGACATGCCCCAAGTAATAGCAGAAATGTTGAAAAAAGATAAAGACAAACAAGAATATTTGAAGGGACATCTTGTCCAATTGTAGCAATTTATTAAAGGGATATTTGATCCCAATACAATAGTGCCTAAATTACCCAGTAACATAGTTGTTGTATCCAAGGATGAAATAAAGGACATGGAGAATAGAAGGGTTAAGGCCAATATATTTGATGAATGGTTTAGATATTTTATGCAAGAAGGTGAACAAGTAATAAAACAAGCGGTGAAAATTTGGGAGATGGTTGCAAAAGAAAAGAACAAATGCAGTATACTTATTCATAATTGCCAACTCAGAAG